>OU862889.1:15032164-16268330 GCA_917880725.1 Selenia dentaria | reverse complement strand
GAAACCAACCTACTGGTTTACAGATATACTAACATTATCATCATATCATATTTATTTAAGTATTGAAATTTTGTTAAGAAGGCTATCCACGTCCTTTTTAATAAAATTTCAAGTATTGAATTTTTTCTATATTATATAATATATAATAGGATTTCCAATATCGAGGGAGGTATTTCTACTCATCACAAAAGAATTTGCCCCGGTCAGGAATCGAATTTGAGATCCCGGGCTTTCTCTACCAACGGACAACGTCACTATTTTTGTTTATTTAATTTTTCAAGGATCCCAATTCTAAAAAATAAATAAGCAGAGTGTTAAAGCGTAACTATATTTGTAACTTCACCAGGCTATAAAAGCTCAATATATCAGTGTTTTTTTTTCGTTCAGGATAATTGCTCTTTGCCTCTACCGTCACCGAATGGGTGGCGAGCGTAGAAGGCATTCAACCAGATGCGGGCTTAGAAGGCGCGCGCTTAAGGCGAGCGTTGAAGACGCTTCGCTGCAATGAGAGGAGTAGGCGACTTGCTCAAGGGCACCACTAAGGTACGGACCTCAGCTTGGGCCGTCGCCAGAAGAGAATCGCCCCGGTATCTTAGTATACACTTGAAAGTGGGCCCTATGAATTTTAACTCAAACAGAAAAAATCTAATTTATGCCTCGAGCTTGCCAGCGAGCTCGGTGTGTGACTGAGTATACCGGGTATACGTGGTCATAACCAGAAATACCTCGCCCACAGCCTTTATCTCGGTCGGAGCCTATTTTCAGTGAAATTTGGAAAGTGTAGTTTATGTCCTGTGTTGACATACATACGTTTACAGATGTACGTTTTTAATTTTGGAAAAAGATACTTGTGGAACATAAATCTTCCCCGTGGTGGAGTAGCTTCTGAAATTAGTAGTGTGAGTAAGTTTATGAGTGTAAGAGGTTGTGAGTGAGTGTGGTTTGTTACTTCTTCAGGCTGAAACGGCTGAATGGATTTGGCCAAAATTCGGAATGGAGATAGATATATTTTACCTAGGATTAACACATGGGTGCTGTTTGTCCCGATTCAAATAATGTTTCCTGACGTATCTTGAAAACTTGGAAGCAGGCAGTACCTAACTAAAAAGTATAATATTATAAATGTAAAAGATTGTTTGATTGAATGAAGCCATATTACCCTTTACCTACGAATAATACTTATTATTATTCGTAGCCCTTTACGCCAAAACTACTTTACTAATTTGGCTGGAACTTCAACGTCAGATGATAGCGTTGACAGACAAAAGTCCTTTGGCATTCCTTAGTAAAGCCGCGTAAGGCAAATAGTAATCAATAAAAGTTAAGCATTGAAATTCAAGGTCAATCAAACACATTTTTTAACACATTAGTAGAACTATACAACCAACAAATAACGTGATAGTAATAAAGACTTGGCAGTTTAAATACCTACATTGATTTATATTGCATATTTAAATTAAAGTGAGATTTGGTTATGTAATCTAATGATACATATATATCCGTGTAATACTCGTATTATGTCATTTATTGATATCATTTTAGATCGTGGAAGATACAGGGTGCCATTTGCATAATTAAAAAGTAAAATATCACTAGAACCTTAAGCTACTTCTGGACCGGTAGCTGATTAGCCAGACAGGATTGAGTAAAATTTATAATGTGAATAGTGACTAAAATTTAGAAAAAGGTTCTTATGTTTATGTACTTATTTGCTATAAATAAATCGGTAAAACAAAGCGTACGATTCTAAACCGGAACAGCAACTATTATTTGCTAATTTACGTTTTTACGGAGCTCTAAATCAAAAATTGGATGCAATCGTGAATTTCTAATTAACCATGTCAAATTATAGCTTACTCTTACAAATTACCCTCTTCTTATATTTTTTAATAAATCTATAACATAGACAAATCTATTTTTTTTTTTTCAATTTAAATTGAGGTGTGCCAACTTTGTTATCGATATAGAAGCCAAAAATATAGTAATGACAATTTTTGTCTGTCTGTCTATTGTACGTACATCACTCTGAAGCTACGAAACAGATTTTGATGAAACTTTACCCAATGACAACTAATATTATGGTTTAAAATATAGGATAATTATATCCCATAAAACGAAAGGGTTTTTCTGGAATAAGGGAAAAAAAAAATTTAAGTAGGTTAACTACTTGACAGATTTTTATGATTTTTTTATAGTTACTTAGTTATATTTTATATTCTTATATAGTTGTTCAGTAGCTGAAAAGTTAACTTAAACTCTAAGCCATGTTTCATCTCTGTGATATCGGCGTGCTAAAAAAAGAACGTGTTGTAGACTAGATTTTTTAAATAGAATAACGACGTCGAACAATATGTAATGATTTATAGGTACCTACGATAGGGTCAACGGGAAAGATATTTCGCTGTCAATTGCCCAAATTCCAGTGGCTCAGGCTGGGAGAGTATGCGTCTGACGCTAACGGTCCGTGGATCGAATCCCAATAAGTTCATTGTCTTTTTAGGTTTTATAAACGTATTTTTTATTTTTATTTTTCTGTACACACGTAGTGTACAGAAAAATTCAGACATTTCTAGTGCGATTCACTCAATATTTGGTGAAAATGAATTGCAACCAAAATAATTAATTATATTTAACCAAACACGTTACAGTTCCGGGAAAAGTAGGTTGATTTCTACGAAATCTATTGTGTTATTTGCCAAATATGGCGAATCGCGAGTTAACGGGTTAAACTTATAAATACAAGATTACTCACGTAATGTTTATCGGATAGGTCCGACTATAGTTTCGACCACATTCGGTGGTCTTTTTCAACGAGTGTTCGGGACGCCCGCGTCGATGACGTCTCGCTTAGCACTCTATTACGTGAGTAATCCCGTCCGTGAGTAACCCAAATCCAAATCCTAAAAACCTAATAACTGTCTGACCGGACCTCGCAGTGCTTCCACCACTAATGCATAAATCTTTTTATTCTTAACAGTTCAGGTACAAGTCAAACAAATGTAAATCTTACATAATGTGTACAATTATTATAAAGTCCAAAAGACTTGTGTACACATAAAATGTCTAATCTTATACCTAATACCAAAATAAATTATAAAAATGTGTTTTAAAGTTACAATATGTACATCAAATCAAATCAGAGCAAAGCCGCAGGCTAGTCAACTTATACTTTAATATAACGGCTAGCGTTTGCTTCTGCACTAAATTACTTTATACTAAGTTATTATGAAGTCGTAGGTAGCACGCTAGACCTACATATGTAGCACAGAAACTAGCTCTCAAGGACTACCGGTATACACCGACAGTTGTTTGGAAACGGATTATGAATTTTGAGAGCAGCTAGACAGATGAACAGTTTAAAGTGGTCTACCACCGTGCAGTCGATTTTTCTTCGATTTACTTTCACTGCAAGCTCAAGGAAGTACATAAACCCCAACAAGATGGGCAGTCAACCCTGTAGTGAATAAGGCCCAAGGTTTGAAATGGCATCTTGTTCTGATTGGTCATCCTACTCATGGTAAACTAGCTAAATTCATGCACTCATGTGTACTCGAAGGTATCGACGAAATAATTGCAAACTTTTAAACAATGATGACGCATAACTATTTATATATGTGGTGGTCAACTAATAATATACGGATAGATCCAAAATTTCTGAAAGTAGAATTGTACACACTACTCATGTATTCTCACGAAGCGAGTTACTATGGTAAGCAAAATTTTAAATAGTATATCATTCATGCTCGTCAATTAGTCGTTCTAAAAATCGCTTGGAATATGAGTACACAATCACATTAGGGTAAAGGTTAAAGTTGAATGCCTCGCGCATACTTCTCACCAGCCCTTAATTTTAATCTGAGCAATATACCCCAACTCTGCCGTGCGATTCTTTAATGATTCGTCGATATGCTCGTCGACGAGCTCACCGATGTCAAATACTTTATGAGATATCGCCCTTGTACACAAGGTTGTTTTTCCAACGTTTCTTGTCATCTCGTCATTTGTTTCACGGATGTTTTCAAAGATGCAACGATGTTTGCTCTTAGAGAATCGCACGGTTACTCGATATAGACAACAATATATTTAATAAAATAAAATATACAGATTATAATCAGAATATGGTCATTTATTAGGGAAGTGTTCGCCACGATGTTATCTCGTGCAACTCGTCTGTGTTTTTTTTTATATGTTTGTTGCATCCTGTCGCTTATGACGACACCTTACCAGATGGCCAGTTTGAGGAGATGCAGGCAAGGTCAAAGGCGATTAATAAACCATATATCACATTAATGACTGTGTATCTATTTATGTTTTGATGTTATAGTTCTATGTTACATAAAAATGTAGGCGCTTTAAATGATTGATATAATTTTGGCTAATGTGTCTATATATTTGATATCTTTAGAGTAACTGAATCGAGTTTATCTTTTTTAACTATGAATATACAACTATTATACGTAATGTGATCTGTGGTAATAAATTATGTCAAAAAATGTAACGTTGTATATTTTATTGAAATTTTATTCGCCATGTACTGCGGATTCGTGTGCTCATAGTTACTTTGTCAATGAAAGAAAACATTCCCAATAAATACGTCCGACAGGTAGACGGCCTTAAAATCGAAGTCAAACTTGTGAGAATTTGTGTTTGCTTTATTAGTCAAAAAATAAGAATTTTGAATATCTAGAATCGATAAACCATCTTGCACCACATAAGCGGGATACGGGTAGGAAGATGATGATGACTCACTGTGGTCATAGATTATACAGTTTTAGTACATTTGCATTAAAACTTGTTAACAGTTCTATAGAATAGCTCAACAACACCTTCATAATACATCTCTACGAGATCTTACATTGCTTTATTGTACAAGGAGAATAGATCCTAAAGTTTTGGACATGGCAGAACTAACTCAATCGGCATGACTAAAACGTTCCAGTGAAACCAAGCTTGTTTAATGAAGTTTACTTGACCCTCAATTTGGACAGACATGCCTGTATCTGTTTACTTAAACTAGAGTAAAACTTTTAAAACAGTCTCTCAGAGGTTAATAATCTGTTTATGAAACAAAACGCCACTGCTTAGATAATGAAATATTCTCATAACGTCATAGGATGTATTCATCGGAGTTAGTTCACCCCTTCTCCTGCAGGTCACATCCTATTCATAAGTTTTGACGTCACGGTGTGAAAGGTATTAAGATCAGCCGATAACCGTCTATATATATATATATATATATATATATATCATTTTAATCAATTTACAGACATATTGCCGTGAAATGCAAAAAACAAATGGATGAGTAATTGTTGTCGCATTGCACGTATTGTCTATTGTGTGGATATGCTAAGGACCTGCGTTCCAAATACCAATTATCTATTTACGTGCTGGCAATGAACACAAAAGTAGTGCTTTGAAAGGCAACGTAATGACATTGTTTTTTAAATTATTATTTTGATATTTGATAGTCGTTTCAAATATCTATCCGTATTCATTAATTATATAGAGATGTGTTAGTGTCAAGAGTTTGTATTGATGATTACGATTATGACCTCCATGTCAGCTACTCTGCCTCCAAAAAGTAGTGGC
The DNA here is from genome assembly GCA_917880725.1 of Selenia dentaria. Taxonomy (NCBI): domain Eukaryota; kingdom Metazoa; phylum Arthropoda; class Insecta; order Lepidoptera; family Geometridae; genus Selenia; species Selenia dentaria. The sequence continues at coordinate 16,262,741 of OU862889.1, read as the reverse complement.
CAGATTACCGTGTAAAAAACGGAGGGCATTGTAGTGTAAGCGAAATTACTGCACGAATGATACTCTAAAAATTATGTGGTCTCTCCATGAGACTCAGGAGATAAATGCAGTGCTGCCCGTAAATATTCCTTTACATAAAGTTCAGTTCAAGCTTCTATTCGTATAAACAGTTGTGCGGCATTGCATCAGGAGCAAGACTTGCTTGTCTATTAATTGATAACATAAAAACGTACGAAAATACCGGAAAATACTTAAAGAACACTTTTATATGTTAATCATCAGCTTTTATTTACAGATTCAGTCTTAATTTAATCACTTATTTCTTGAGAAAGAATGGAGCTCTGTATGCCGCTGAAACAAGAGGAGCCGAGTATGCTGCAGCTACGGGAGCAGCGTATGCAGCAGCGACTGGGGCAGCATACGCAGCGGCCAATGGGGCAGTGTACGCGGCGGCAACTGGGGCAGTGTACGCAGCAGCTACAGGGGCAGCGTATGCAGCTCTGACTGGGGCAGTGTACGCAGCGGCTACTGGGGCAGTGTAAGCAGCTGCGACTGCGGAGCTATAAGCAGCGTACCGGTAAGGAGCTGCATATGCGGCAGTGAGAGGAGCAGTATAAGCGACTGGTGCTGGTAAAGCGCTGTACGCAGCAGCTAGAGGCGCAGCAACCAAACCAGGCTTAGCGGCAGCAACGGCCATGACGGCAGCGAATACAACCTGCAATGTAAAATACCACTGCATAACTCTCATGTTGGCTTTTACATTCCACATTTTATTGCATATGTAAAGTCAAACATAAGTGCAAATAAATATAGAGTTGTTTTAAGCAGAGAACATAAATTGAAGTTTAGAAAATAAACGAGATTAGTTGATACCATATGATTTTTAAAGCACTAAAGAATGGTTAGAGAAACCATAAATTGCAACTATAGAGAGATCAATTATATCCTTCATCACATCAAAGATTATGTTTTTTTTTAAATTATGAAGTTAAATTGTTAAACAATGTCAATTATAATCTAATACATTGACTTTAGCACAATGCATATTTATATATGTTAAATAGTTATTTTTGAAATGCTGGTTTTTAAATGACTATTTCCAAGTATTTAATATTAACTTTATTTACCAGCTTGTACATGTTTGTTGGGTTGATTGCTTTGTTTCTCGTTGAAAGAAAAGAACTGAATGATGCCGTAGTGGTGTAGAGTACCAGTTAAATAGTAGTTTAAAAGGTACGTAAGATAATTTTGCGTCAACGTAGCGATTTGCTAACTTTACGCAAGCATCCAAGCCCCGCAGTGCTCCGAATTACAGATAACATTGTAATGTGTTTGTACAAGAGTGAAACAACCACTGTTTATCTTTTAGATCACTTGGTCAATCCCACTAATAAGCTCATACCTACTTTTCTCGAACCGCCATTTCGAACATATTCTCATTCATTATGCATACTTCTACATATTTGTTTATGTATAATATGTAGTACTGCTTAAAATTATAGTTAAATATTTTATCTAAACTACTTGCCTAATAATATATTGAAAAATCTTATCCAATTACATACCCGTCGAGTTTTTGCAATTCAAATTATGGCTATCGACATTTTCGACATAGTAAAATCAACTAGTTTTGTCGCTGCCAAATGTCTGTCTTTGATTTAAGGACTCAGATATTTCACTATTTATGAGGTTGTTTAGATGATCATACACTTTTCAAGGCCTTGCTCTTTTTTAAAGATTTTAATAAACTGTTCTCCTGTGATTAAATATGCTAGAGCAGAGTACATCAATATTCAAATGTTCACGCAGTTTTGAGCACCTGTAATTTTAACTTTGTCCTTTTGTATACTAAATAATACAATCATACATTGGCGTAAATTTGCTAATCTCGATGGAGGTTACATATCTGTGCCGTTTGGGGTAGAAACATTGGGTGGGGTCTAGGCGCATACGAAATATTCAGGAACTTGGTCCAACGTTTGATGAAGTGTCAGATGACCAGAATCCTGGCTTATATTTTTCACCAAAAATTTGCATAAAATTAGGTATTCAGCGTGGAAATCCGGACAGCGTTCTGGGCACTTTAAATTTTTAAGTGTTGCAAATAACTTTACTCATTCCTAAGTGTTATTTTCGAAATAAATTATAATTTATTTCGAAAAAATCATAATTATTTTCGGATACGAGTAGGTATTATATGGATATACCTACTCGTATATTTTATAATTTAGACTAACATATATTATATGTGTATTTACTTGTTAAGTAAAGGTAGGCAGAAGGTAAGGTAATTCAGTAAGGTACACGTTTTACTTTTCAAATCACTCATGAAAACTCACTCAAAATGAAGCTACGGTAAGAGTACACTTGTGTGCGAATTTATTTATTCTTATTAAGTAAACTAGCTGACCCGCCAGCAGCTTCGCTCACTTGGTCTTGGTGTAGTGGTAGAAGCGACGTTGTTGAATCTCGGGGTCCTGGGTGTGATTCCCGGGGTGGACAGTTGTTGGGATTATCTGGTAAAGAATTTATCAGTAGCAGTCCGGAGTCCGGAACAGCCCCATGTAGACGGCAATAGGCTTGCTCTAAGGGGCGATTATATGTGAACAAAAATATATCTTGCGAAACAGATTAAAACACCGTTGCTTACCCCTTCGAGGATATAACAGTGTGACGATTTGTCATCTTGTGTTTAAAAATAACATGTAATGGGTTATTTTCGCAATGTTTACTTTTACCAAATTTTAAGTGAATTGCACCAGAAATTCTTTTATAATAATTTCTGACCTTCACTGCACATTTTTAGGTATATTTGCAAAAATAAAAAAACGTGATACATTCTTAATTATAACGATTATAAGCCATACTATTCATGCGCGCCGACCAGTCAATCGAGACCCCAGTTTTATAATGATAATAAAGAGTGATCAATCTGCCATTTATTTATTTCACTAAAGTTCACAGCTCTAAATATTGATACTAATTATAATTAGTTACATATAGTCTATAATTGTGCCAAGGAAAACCCTCACTTTGTAACCTAAAAGCCATCTTGGATTTATGAGACGGGTCAAGATAAAATGTTGGAGCTTGGGGCTGTTTTCTATACATTCATTAAATTTCAACGAAATATGTGCAGTAGTTTTTAAGTTATGCGTACATACAGACAGACATATGTTTTTTTTTCAAAAACTTCATATTCTTGATCAGTAAGTAGTTTTACGTCTTCTGACCCACAATTTTATTGTTATTTCATGTACAGACTTTTTGGCCTCTACTCCTTTATTATAAGTATAGATAGAAGATAAATTGAGGCCTGTACGACGGACAAGAAAAAACTCAACAATATCCATCCTTGATTTTGTTTGATTTTAATAAAATTATGTTTCTTCAAGTTTTTACATGTAATAGTGGTAGGTTGTTAGCCAGGAAAGTGTACATTATCACAAATACTTGTTTTAGTGCTTTCCTTGTCAATCGCGTTAGACAGATTCACTATATATATAGTATTATAGTAATGCATCCACTGCTTTACTGGATCGTGACTTAGACTTGACAGTGACTTATTAACAATTTATTTATCCATTGACAATACATTATATGTAAACAAAACAAGATAGAGTCACAATTGTTCAGTAGCTGTAAGAATAAAAATAGCAATAGACTTATTGCAATAACCATATAAAAGTCTTAAAAATATTCCGAAGTACCTAGTAGTAATACTAAGATAAGCATTATATTTTATTTTTAAAATTTCAAATTGAACAATATTTCACTAAGAGATAAATATTTTATAACCTACGCAAAATTCGTTTAAAATATAGTAAACATTACCTATGTGCCATTAAAGAAGGTGGTATTTAAACTGGCGGCCTTTGAAATATTTTAATTGTGATGGCAGATGGTTGTGTTTTTTTTTATGATAGTGATAAAGTAACTCTACAATAGCGTCATTGATCTGGAGAATATGCTCGATATGAGTTTATTTATATTAGTGATACGTCTGAAGATATAATTTGAACTAAAATGCTTATATCTAGTACACACTAGATATAAGCATTTTAGTCACATTGAAAAACGAGCCATCTTTAGAAATTATATAAAAATTAACTCTTATTTTCTCCTGGTCACGCTATAACTTATGAGAACGGCTTTACCGATAATTCATTTTTTTTAATGTTTTCTTGTACATCGTAGAAGGTTCTTAGATTTAAAAAAATAGGAAAAGACGCGAGGTTATGGCAAGGCCGAAGACCAAGCCTACTACGCAAATGAAGTCGCTAGTTATATATAAAAAGTTAAGTAAGAGAATCAGTATCTGGCATATATAAACTTTTGCAGTGGTTTAGAATATTTACAAAGTCATAAAATATGTTTTTTTCACTTACGATCATAAAGAAACGCGGGTTTTAACCCGACGCGCAATTCACTTTGCTTTTTTTACGATCTTGTAATACGAGTAAATAATAAGATGAGTTTTGCAGGATTGTCTTGTATTTTTTTCTTTATCTTATTTATTGTGTTGCGTGTATTGTGACATCACTAATACAATAAACGTGTGTTCTGTTGTAGGATGTTCCTTAACGGTCTTTATGTTTGAACGACAGTAAATAAAAATAAAAATATTTTCTTGACTACATATTGTATAAAGCTTGTCATTTCAAATAGTGCATATCAGCATGCAGGATGCGTGTCCACGTTGCGTCAGAGGTCACCTAGCACGTGTCTACAGTCCCAATAGTGGTCCCACTTGTAGCAACCCTGGGGGTCAGTGTGTTTTACAAAACGAAGTATAGTATATACGAGTATTACTTTTAGAATGGTTTGCCGAAAGTGCTATTGAAAGAGCAATTTTGTTTATACTATGGAGTAAATAGTAATCTTGTCCCCGTTTCTACTTATTCATTATAAAATTATAATTTAGATATATATATATATATATATAGTATGATTTCATTTAATTATAAATAAAATAGTATAAGTAGATGTTTTACAAAAGTTTTGAGACAAAAATAGGACGCATTTTGAAATCTTTATTAATCCTGCTAATTAAAAGTGATAATTAAAACAAAAGAATTAAACAGACATATTTTACGCATAAGTTCTTGTTAGTTATTTGTAATTAAAATATAGTTTAATAGTTATTATCATATACGAGTAGCTAATCAGCAAAGATGTTTACACTTTAAACGACACCGACAGATTCACATAAACCATCATAAAGGGGAATATAAATGAAAGCAGAGGGAAGGGAAGGCTAACAAGAACATACACAGCCCTGATTAAGAAAAACATAAATGTCGTGTCGTACAGGGAGCACAAAGAATTGGCCAAAGATAGAGAAAAATAGAAATCGCTCCACTGCCAAAAGCATCACTTTTGAATTCAGTGATGATGAATGTTGCATTTTCGGACTAGATACTGGCGTGAAAAGCACTTTGCAATTACGATCGTTGTTTGAATTACCTTTCTTTCAATATTTTTATTGACACTTAGGATGAAGGTTTATGCATTCGCCTTAATAATCAATACACGGCCCTGTTAACTTAGTTGGTAATGCCCTGCCTTCGAAGCGAGGAGACCCAGAGAGTTCGATCACTGACGGAAAAAAATGTGATTTGCAAAAGTGTTTGTTATCAGATCTTGATTGTTTTTGTTAATATGTGTGTCTATGCCTCCAGTGACATAAGTAATCATAATACAGTATTGATTTTCTGAAAAAATAGTGCTGCCTTAAAGAAGGAGTCAAAATGTAGCTGAAATTCCTATTGTATGTGAGTACTTGAGATTTTTTATTGCTTTGGTATCTACGTAGTATCTTCCAGAGCATTATTTTGAAACCAATTTTAACGCAAACTGGTGTCTGGTGGAGAAGCTTTTGCACCATACAATAATTTGTTGATCAAATATATATAAAACGCCTAAATTTAATAACAATGTAACAAATTTTATTATTTAATTTATTGCATTGCGCATATTATAATAACTGTGAAATATTGAGTGTGTGTAGACATGGTTACACCAGGTTTTTAATATAGAATTATATAAAACCTAGATGACCCACCAGCGGCTTTGCTCGCTTGGTCCTGGCCTAGTTGTGGAACCACTTTATTAGTATTTCGGGGTCCTGGGTTCGATTCCCGGGTGGACAGTTATTGGGGTTTTCTGACAAAGAAATTGTCAATAGCAGTCTGGAGTCTGGAACAGTGTCCCAAAGATGGCAATCGGCTCGCTCTGTATTGCATGGTATCAAAAAAAAACCGGCGAAACGTAGGTGTATTGCTTACCCCTTCGAGGATGTATAGGTATAAAAATTTGAATTGTTGTGTTTAAAAATGACAAGTATTGCATTATTTTCGTTAAAGTTTATTTTTACCAGGTTTTGAGTGAATTGCACCAAATTCTTTTTTGCCTAAAATTATTTTCTGAACTTTTCTGTACACCTTAATCCTTCCTATACCGTGATAAATAAAACAAAAGATTTATGAATGAAACTGACGTATATTTACGCCTCGGGGACGCAAAGGGTAAGAGTATATTTGCAAAAAATAAAAAAGACGTGTTACATTTCGTTAGGTTTAAGCCGTACTATAAGTACATGCGCGCCGACCCGTCAATTGAGACCTCAGTTTTATATGAGACCGTGTAGCATACTCTTACTTAACTCGACATCTTTGCCCTTTTCATCTCTACGACCCGACCCAGCTTAATAACAGACCAAATGGTCTAAAAAGTCAACCTAAAACGTTACTATCGGATATAAACTCAATGTTTCTGTTTGTTTTCAGTACTGAGATCATCCCATCAGTTGACGTACCCCTATCATCAGCCCTCTGTCAAGGAAAACCAACTAACCAGCGTCTCAAAAGATTTAAGTAAGTAAAGTAACTACGCCAAATGGCAGGGTCATCAGCGTCATAAATGTCTCTCTTTCTGTCGTCTCTGACTTTTTACATTCCTTAAATCTAGTTGACTAAGCCTTTCTCATCTGTCTAGTCTAGTGTTTAAGCCTAAAAGCGATACCAATACGATACACTGTACTATAACGTCTCAAAGCGACATCTTTGGCCTTTTCCATCAGGAATGTTCAAATCTAAAAGCGTCACAACAACGCACCATAGAGTAAAAGCTCGACTTCTTAGTCGTGGTTTTAACCGTTATGATCGAGCTTTTGCTCGAACTGAACGTATATATCTTAACCATAGGCTATCAGCACTTCTTATCTATCAAGCGATCATATAATGGCGATAAAAGACCGAAATGAAGAGATCGTGAAGGCTATGTTAAAAAGGATACGGCAAAGGCGTGAACCTGAGGCCAGTACTTCTGGCCAATAGCGTACACATAAGTATAAATTGAGGAAATATTGTTCACTAGCGATATATTTATGTATTTAGAAAAAAAATGGACTCACTTTTTTTGTAGTTTTTTAGCAATTTCCACCATAGCTTAAGAATGTTTATTGTGATGTTTGGAGAACAAATCTCCATAAAAAAATAATATTAAATAAAAAAACTATAAAAGTCACGTTAATTAGTCACTATAAAAGACAAGTTAATGACTGTCAGCTCCAGTCATCAACTTACAAAATTTTTTGCTTACTGGAGTTGTCAAAACTGACGTACGAGTCGCCATTTTTCACGATTTCAGTCAACATTTGTTAGCAACTGAGATACATAATAGCCCTGTCTATATCATAACGGTTTAGATAATTTTATGATCCTCAGGTCAGAGAAAAGACGCAAACTTTTTATCCATTCCTCATCCGTTTCTTATCTAGTTGTGAGATACTAGCTGCTCTCCGCGGCTTCACCAGCGCGGTGATGGATGATGATGATGATGATGATGGATCTTATATAGCCTATGTTACTCAGGGTGAATGTAGCTTTCCAATGGCGAAAGAATTTTTGAAATCGGTCCAGTACTTTTTGAGCCAAATCGTTACAAACATACTTACATACGAATCTTTCCTCTTTATAATATTAGTATAGATATCTCATAACTAGTTAAGGAACGGATGTGATACATAATAAATATAAACAATACATCTGACCTCATTCTCAGTGACATAAAAATACCTGAAGATGCAGTTTTAAAGGAGCTGCGCACACTTGACGCAACTAAGGGTTCTGGAGTAGATAATATCCCGCCAGCCTTCTTAAAGTCAACTGCTCTTACCATATTTAAGCCATTACACCATATATTTAACTTGTGTTTACAGCAAGGGGTATTCCCCTCTGTTTGAATATCTGCGCGAATCGTGCCAGTTTTTAAAGGTGGTGATAAATCAAACGTAGAAAACTATCGCCCTATATCCATTCTACCCACTCTGTCAAAGATTTTCGAAAGGGTAGTGCACAATGACATATATCCATCATTACATAATTATATTATACCACAACAACATGGTTTTGATAAAAAACGGTCTACAGTTACCAACCTTTTGTCTTATGCATCTTATTTGTTTTAGGGACTTGATATGAATAAGCAAATAGACAGCGTATACACTGACTTTCAGAAGGCATTTGATAGAGTGGATCATAAGATACTTCTGGAGAAACTAGCTTATAATGGAATTCGAGGCAACTTATTGCGATGGTTCAAATCCTATGTAACTAATCGCAATCAAAAGGTGGTTCTCAATGGGCATGAGTCAGAGATTGTATCTATTAGTTCTGGTGTACCACAAGGGTCAATATTGGGACCACTGCTTTTCGTACTGTTCATCAATGACGTACATGACTGTTTTAAATTCTGTCACTTCCTGCTATACGCAGACGACTTAAAAATGTACCATACTATAGATAACGCTGCTGATCATGAGCGTTTCCAACAGGATCTTGACCGTCTGTCCACTTACTGTATTAATAATAAGCTAAATTTTAGCATTAAAAAGTGCAAAGCTATTACTTTTACAAAAAAAAAGTATGTAAGTAATTTCTCGTACAGGTTATGTGGTGAACAACTGGGGACTGTTGAAGCGATCAGAGATCTTGGAGTCGTATTAGATAACAAATTACATCTTGACGTACATATTGATAACATCATCAATAAAGCTTTTAAACTGTATGGTTTGGTAATACGATTTGCTACTAAGTTCAGACGGCCCTCTACTTACCTGCATCTTTATAAGTCCTTAATTCGCTCTCAACTTGAATATGCTGTGTCCATTTGGGATCCTTATTATAGTAAATATGTTGTAGCTCTCGAACGTGTACAGAAAAAATTCTTGCGCTGTATGCATTATAAATGTTTCCGTAGCAGTTTATCATATGAACAGCTCTTACATAAATATAAACTATTGAAACTCCAGGCTAGACGTAAACAACTGGAAGCAATGTTGCTTTATGACCTATGTCACAATAGATATGATTGTATACCTATCATTAGTAAGATATGTTATAAAATACCTACTAGAACGCACTGCCGTAAACCTTCACAATTGTTTGCAACCTTCCGTTGCCGCACTAACGCTGGTAAGCGTTCTCCGCTATATCGGCTGGTACAACTGTATAACACAAATTTCAATAATATTGATATTGCGGCAACGCGACCTAGTATGTTTAAGAATAAAATTATACAACTTCTAGAATAGATAGTACTACCACCTATCGCATTAGTACCTAAAGTTAATACTTTTTAAATAATCCGTGGTAAACGGTGCTGATACCATAGTTAGTACTATGTTAAATATAAGTTTTATTAGACTTAAGTTTTTACTGTGGTATTGTTTGTTTACCCCAATAAATTAAAAAAAAAAAAAATATCCCTTATATTATATATTTTATCATAAATAATTAAATACGCCATTTGGCAATACGCTCGACTTCGTGACAACCGTGATTTCAAGTAGGTATCACACTACCAACTACCTACTTCCTACTTTTTCATTATCTTAATTTTACTTATATTTGAGGTATATTTCTTTACGTACATAGTTTTTTAATAAAATACATTGCAACTTTAGAGAAAAAATGCACACCTCGGAGGAGATCCGAACACGCGTCATGCGACAATCCGTATCAGACGCCATGACTAAGGCAACTGAGGTTAGATGTCTGATTATCGAATTTTCAACTCTCTAAGTATATGATTTTAACCACCGTATGGGGCCGGAGCAACATTTATTGAACAGCTTTGATAGCATTATCGAACCGAAAACGATTTTTTTTAAATACATACTTAACTTTCGTATTGTCGCAACTATTCATAATTTTTATTGTCTTATGGGGACGGTTAAAATCATATTATAATCATATCAAATCAAATATTTAGTTATCATTGTAAAAAAATCGATGTTCGGACCTCGAGCCTCGGTGGCCTAGTGGTCATGGCGTCTGACACGGATTGTCGGAAGATGCGGGTTCAAATCCCTTCCGCGGATGTGAATATTTATCTCTAAAATTGCAATGTTTGCAATCACTAAGCAGGTGTGCTTCAAAACTAATATTATAAAAATATTATACAATCTTTAGGAAATAAAAGTAACATCAAAACAGCCGAAATACAGAACACGACAGGGTTAACACGACAAGGAAACAAGGCTAATCCTCATCACCTCACCCCATATTCTATAGTTGGTAACAGCGTTGTCACGTCGATTAGCAAAACTGCCGTGCGATTCTCTAAGAGCAAACATCGTTGCATCTTTGACAACATCCCTGAAACAAATGACGAAATGACAAGAAACATTGGAAAAACAACCTTGTGTACAAGGGCGATATCTTATAAAGTATGTGACATCGGTGAGCTCGTCGACGAATTATTAGAGAATCGCACGGCTGATCCATTGAGTCAATGGATCTCAATGATGATAAATGACTGAATTTTGTTTACTCGTCTCATCCATTTTGTACTCAAGTTCTTGTTCACTTGCGAGGGTAATATAAAAAGGCAAAGTTTTATTTATGTATATTATTTATTAGGGTTATAATACTGTCAGATCTGTCAGCTTCCTCTAGTTAACGGCGCAGGTAATAAGCAGCATATGGGGATGCATAGGAGTAGGCAGAATAGGCAGCAACTGGTGCCGTGTAAGCAGAGTAGGCGAGTGGTGCTGTGTACGCTGCAGCTACTGGTGCCGTGTAAGCTGCTGTGTAGGCGGGTGCCGTGTACGCCGTGTATGCCACGGGTGCGGCGGCTAGGAGACCGGGCTTGGCAACAGCCACGGCCAGGAAGCATGCGAAGATGAACTGGAAGAAAAATATGTCATACTTGTAAATACACATTTTAATAACGCTTAATTATAATTGGCTTTATTATTTAAGGCTTTATAAAATTATTTTTTATGGTTAATAATCTTAAAAATTAACGTGTGCCCGATAGTCAGTTTTTACTTAAATACAAAGTATACTATCCATGCTAAAGTTGCCTGTAAGTATTTTTTTTGTATCATGCCTTTGTTTTCATCATTTGTATTTTTACACTAACATATACAATATTTATAAAACAAAGAAGAAACTGTTTTAATACAGCTATGAAAATAATATGTCAATTGTAACGGAATATAATAAAGTATTCAAATTTGATTTAATAAAGTATACAAGCAACTATGAACGAGTGTACATCTATACTAATAGGAAATATTTTTTTGTTTGAATTGAATAAGCTCCGAACTACTGAACCGATTTGAAAAACTCTTTCACCATTAGAATCCTGCATCATCACTGATGAAAACAGAATTTATATATTTTGATTCATCATCATCATCCATCACTACGCGGATGAAACCGCGGAGCGCAGCTAGTGGTTTATACTGAATGTATTAACTTGTTTCTGTTCAGTATTTTTGTCACATAATTAAGCGCAGATGCTCATTTAGGACTTATCTAAAACAACACTAAATAACCATATAAGGTAATATTGGGAAATTATCTTACCAGTTTGAACATTTTGATTTGATTTCACTGTGTAGCTAAAGCTGAATGATGTCTTAGCATCCTCTGTAGCATTCTTTATACTTTACTTTGAAGGGCAAGTCCAAAGTATCGTGCTTGGTTACACTCCGAGTGACCCGACATGTCGCATACCGACTTGGAATAATGATTATTAGGATTGCAATTGGGCATTGAAAATAAATTAAAACACTTTTCCTTGATGTATGTGTACAGCATGCAACTACTTACTCGTAGTAATACTGAATTACCTCCGAATTATTTATTTCTAATAACTTATTTCAACACGAAATAAGTAATACATCCCATACCTTGATTAATTTATATTGGCATTTTTGATGTTTTATATTTTTTTTTTCACACTGTTTTATATCACATTTATTGGAAATTGTATTTTTGCGCTGCATCCCGTGAGTCACGAGATATTACGTTTCATAGGCAACGTATACAAAAAGTATGTCACTCTCGTTTCAGTGACTCATAGACGTTTTCACGTCAAAAACATTATTTAAGAGGCTAAAATAGCGGATTAAAGGATCAAACGACTGACCAATTTTAATGAAATTTTGTATATAGAGGTATTAGGCGCTGGATTAACACATAGGATGCTTTTATCATTGCTATTATCATGCATCTGCACGCGGATGTAACCGCAGGTCACAGGCCGCAGCTAGTATAAATATAAATGTATATTTTTTACTATTGTGGGCATGTTTCTAAAATAAAATATTGAGTAGGCTGCTAATAAAGCGGGTTCTTTACAAAAAATGCGATAACGTTTCAATTGTTATAGCAATCTTTAAAAAAAAACTTAATTAAAATGTATATCTTCAAAATATAGGCAGAAATAAAACCTGTTTATATTATTTAAAATATTTTTTTCTACTAGGTATTATTACCATGTATATAATTGTTCTACCATGTGCTGTTAACCATTCCAAAACATGTAACAATTGTATTAACAGCTCGATATACAAAAAAAATCGTAATACAAAATACTAAAATGTATTATATATATTTCGTATTTGATACCATAGCTCGAATTTATCATAATCTAATGAATATTCACATTTTATCTATATTCTACTTATAATAAAGGAGTAGAGGCCAAAAAATTTGTACTAGGAAGAAATATAAAAAAAAATTGATGAACAAGATGTTAAATTACCTATACTGCACAAAAATATGACGTTTTGAATTATATGTCTGTCTGTCTGTCTGTCTGTATCCTCACGCATAAATTAAAACTATCGCACAGATTTTGATGTTTGGTATATGGATAGAATAGACCCGCAGCTTTTAACTATAAACTTTTTATCTTGATCTGTCACATAAATCCAACATATGTTTTTGGTCCCAAGTAATAAGGTGAGGTGAGCCTACTGCCATCTACGGGAAACTGTTCAAGACTCCGGACTGCTATTGAGAATTTATTTGTCAGAAAATCCCAATAACTGTCCAACCCGAGGATCGAACCCAGACCCTGAGAAACCAAAACGGCGCTCCCACCACTACACCAAGACTAAGCGAACAATACCGCTGGCGGGCCAGCTAGTAACAAAATAAAAATGACTCTTTTCTATTTTTTGATGCAATCCACTACGACTGTATCATTAAAATAAAAGTGCTCAGCCGACTCGCTTTCTTAGTGGCCCGGTGTATGATCTTACTCACTGAACTAAAAATATAAATTTTCCAATAACTTTTAAGATAGAGCTAAATTATGCATGAGTATTGCACGTTTCATTTCAGTAATAAGCATGATCCGTAAATATGATTCGATACTTAATTTGTTTACGACTATAGACGTAACCTACATCATTGAATAACTATGCGATTTACTATGCACTGTGCAGAATTCTACACAATTCTATTACAACTTTCACATCACGTTTTCCAATATAATAGCAAAGCCGTTCGAATAATAATTATTCCTTTTGCTCGCGGAGTAAACACTATAAGGTCACATCAAAAAGGTTTGTGTAGGGTATGTTTAGGTAACAGGGGTAGATGTGTGCGTTAGTAGCGGTCACTAGTGAACGGCACGCGTGAGGAGTAGGCAATGTTTATACTACCATCATAAGCTTGGTTGTTTGATAAAAAATAATAACTTTTTATTAAACTTAGATTTTAATAAAAAAAATAACCAAAAAATTGAACCGATTTCAACACTAAAAAGTAAGACTTATAACTTGTTCACGTCGGTACCATGACCATTCAAAGTATCTAATATCACAATATTGTACGCATGGGACCGACTTCGACAAGTTATTTAACACTTTAAGTGTTGAAGTCGGTTCCATTCTTTGGTAAAAAAAATCTCCCTTTTAGTGACCATTGCTACTTACGGGATCGATTGTCGTTCACCGTCAATTACGATATCATCAAGATAGGAGAACAATTTGATGAAATTTAAATAGGACCACCTCGAAAGTATACTCTACCAAATAATTATCGTAATCGGACTGCTCTGTAAAAAGTTAAGCGATCACACATAAAAAAGTAGACGTGTCGACTTGAAGACCTCCTTAATAAAAAAATACAAAAAACTATTATTTTTTATATTGTATAAATATTAGTAGGCTGTATAACTGTGTGTGTGCAAAGTGCATGCTACGTAGATTATAAAGCTTGAGTTGAGTTTTGTTGCTTTACCTTATTTGACTGAGCGAGCAAAGCATCTCTGCTTTAACCACACACGTTGCAGTTCCTAGAAAAGTAGGTTGATTTCTGCGAAATCTATTCAATTATTGGCCAAATATGGAAAATCGTGAGTCAACGGGTTACTGGCCAAATCGACTTTCATCTGTCCGTATGTTTTTAAGTTTGTTCTTCCTGTACAGGTCGCATTTTCCAACCAATCTTGACGACTTGGTATGCATGTTCTAGTGTTACTGTATTGGGGGGTACTTTTCCTAATAAAAGAGGAAGTTTGCTGCGGCTAACTAAGTAATAATAGTATTTATTTACCTCGACGTTTCAATCAAGTTGCATTGATAGTCATATATATTAGTCACTAAATCGCGATGGAAACACGTTTTAATCTGTCCGCATCAGGACAAAAAAAGTTGATGAGATGCGACGTTCAAATCAGAATGTCCTAATGAGACATCTGGTTCTGCCATCACTTTCACGTCCAGGAAAGGCAAGCGTCTCTTCACCTCTAGTTCGTATGTGAACTTTATGTTTGGATGGATGGAGTTCAAATGATCCAAAAATTGTTCTACGCTTAATTGATTACCTTTCATGGCGCAAATCACATCGTCCACGTATCGTTTCCACACCTTAACCGGCGCTGAATACAGATCAGTGAGCTCTTTAATATGCTCCATCCAGGTGTTAGCCATAATTGGTGTCACAGAATTGCCCATAACAACACCATCCACCTGGAGGTAATGTTGGGTGCGGTATAAGAAGTATACCTACCTAATGTATTATAAATGTTTATTGTATAGTATAAGAATGAAAAACGCTTTTTTTTAAATCAACATCTTATTATTGTCGAAAGGAGCAGTCACAAACCATTACGATTGTTCGAAAAGTCTTGGATAAGTTTCAACGGCGAAGGTAATACGCAGCGTAGGGTGAAGCGTAAGGGTAGGCGGAGTAAGCTGCAAGAGCTGGGCTGTAGGCGGAGTATGCGGAGTAGGCTATAGGCGCGGTGTATGCAGCGGCCACCGGCGCGGTGTATGCAGCGGCCACCGGCGCCGTGTATGCTGCTGTGTATGCCACGGGAGCGGCGGCTAGGAGACCGGGCTTGGCGGCAGCCACGGCCAGGAAGCATGCGAAGATGAACTGAAAATAAAACAAGTTATTAGTACGTCTCTAAACGTTTTGTGTTAGCCGAGAGTGGAATAGTGTAATCATATTCAATTAGTAATTTATCAATATTCAATACGTAAAACTTTTTTTTTTAGTACTTAATGTACAATGCGTACTCACATATAGTTCTAATTAGCCACAGATTATTAAAAAATAATAACCCAAATATCGGGTAGTACGAGTATTTTTTGTAAGCTATAAAAGATAGCCATAAAACAAATTCGTCTTATTAAATGGACTTACCAATTTAAACATGTTTGTAGGTATGTTGTCTGTTCTACTGGAGTGCAGAATGATATCAAAGCCCTGTCGGCCCGTAACTTTATACTAAAAATCGAAGGACGAGTGCACGCAACTAGAGGATAATTAGATGCGATCGCGTACTGTGAATGATGATTAGTTCACCTCGTACTATTACTCCTCGATTACTTTTCTTTTATTCAATACCTGTGAGTTTCGATGCCTAGTGTTGTTGAATTGAAAATACTGTAAATTAGTTTTGTTTTATTACGTATCAGATCGTCCGATCTGTCCGGGAATGCTGTATTTCTAGATAGTAGATTTAAGGATGGTAATTTGTTTATAGATGGCTAGGCAGGCAGGTAAGGTAAGAATTCTTCTTCATATTGAGTCAATGCGGTTTTAGTAGAGTAAGGCTGCTTAGTAGAATCATAAGGAGCATATTGAGAAAACCGTATTTTACTTAGATAAATATAAGCAGGGGCTTAAGTCCATGCTAAATAAACAGTAAACTACCTTGTTTTGTAAAGGTTTATTATATTTATATTTAGTAATAAAATAGTTTTAAAATGTTGATTCGATATCAAACCCTTGAAAAAATATGTAGGTGTAAAGCTAAGCGTCCACAGGTCGGTATTGGACGCATCGTACGCATTGCATCAACCGCATTATTTTTTCATACTGCGTCCACTGTATCGGCAGTGTTCGGATTGCCGACGCAAGTACCAGCAATCGGATTGGCGATGCCTGTTTTATTCGGATTTTCTTAGTCATTTTACACGTGTGTTTGTGAGAATGGAGGAAAGCAAAGAAGAACAATTTGTCGTTATTGCTTGTTTGTTAGCAGAAGAGGAAGAAAATGCAAGAATATGTATGAAATGAAAACATAATACCTGGATACACGACCTACTCAAGAAGAAATCGCGTCCACTGATCGGCATTCCGTATGACGTCATCGGCACGCATCGCAAAAGTTGCCTCTCGGAGCAACGGTGTCGGCATTGCCGATGTGCGATGCGTACGATGCGGACAGGTGGACGCACTTATATGAGTTTCTATACAAAAAATACTACGATCCGTTGCGTGCGTTTCGTCGGATGCGTACGATTCCGACAAGTGGACGCTTACCATAAGTAAACAATTTAGATAAATTATACCTGTTTCACTAAAAGGTATACATATTAGTCCGTCCGGGGAAGTTCTGTCAGATATATACCTATTTTGTTTGGTGTACTATGATTTGAAAGGTATGAGTGCCGGTGAAGATACAGGCATAATAGACTTAACAACTCAATATCTAAGGGGTTGCAGTATAATTCGTCACTTGGGACGAAATGCATCTCTGTTTTATAACAGAATGATTTGACTATTCAGAGGTTACCGCTTAACAACAGGTGGACGTCGTGCTTGTTCCGCAATCTAATAATAAAAGAGTGTGTGACCTCTTTATCACTTTAATAGTTCATCCTACCTATCGTACCATAATGGCACGGTAAATGGTAATGGAGTTTTATATTACAAGGCAATAACCATAATGATAGCTATTCGAATGGCTTCTCATAGGCATGTAAAGAAATGCTCTTTTATTTTGATGTGCATTGAACTGCCTACACCGGGCTCATCGCTTCTTGCTCTACCTATTGTTTGATTTATAATTTAAGATAACATTGAAATTTTTAGAGAGAGAAATTCACATCCTCGGACGGGATTCGAACCCGCGTCTTCTGACTCTCCGTGTCGACGCCATTGACCAACTAGGCCACCAAGAATCTGGTCCGAGCATCGAATTTTGACTCTCTATTTGACTAATCGTCTTGCGGGGACGGATCGACATCTGTTGGACAGTTAACAGTACCATCCAACCGAAAGAAGCATTATTTAGAAATACTTGAACTTTCGCATTGACATCGCAACCCTTGCGATTTTTATAGTATCACTTTTCAAAGCACTAACTCTCTATAAATTTCAATGTCTGAGGTCGCTTAAGCAGGCGTTAGTGCTTTGAAAAGTAATACTATAAAAATTTAAGATAATATAAATAATATTACTTAAAAATTTTAGCAAAGGATAAGTTGCTGACATTTATGAACCTTATTTCAGTAACTTATGGTCACGTCAACCCTGGCCTTTATATTATTTTATACCTTTTATTGTATCCGTACGTACCACAAGTTGTTTTATGTTTTATGTAAAATTTAGAGGGCAGGAATCCCCTTCTGGGAGGGACCGCTCTGCGTTAAGTAGCTTTAAAATGTTTTTATAGATTCTCACTGACCTGTTGATACTCGTACATACACCCGCGTTTATAAATACCGAGAATTATTTTTTTATAAACTCATCAAATAATAGTTAGTGAATTAAAAATACAAAATAATAATCAGCCTCATAAATATATGGCACTCATGTTAAAATAAAACTGATAAAAAAGGGAACATTAACAGGTCAAACGTTAAATGTGACATGATATACACAAATAAAAGTATACGAAAATACATACAAGTAAGTAACCTGTGTTTAGAGTAAAGTGAATATACGCGAACCCTTTTTTGTCGAAAGGGGCAAGAGAGCAAGACTAGGAATTTAGAGAATCAAATGCTGGAGAACCTTTGTTTCTGGTTGTACACTATCAATTCTTTTGTGTGTTGTTACTTGTATCGATTTACGATTAGGTATATCTTTCAAACCATGGTGCACCAAACAACCAAATAGGTATGGAGTCAGTACTTCCTCGAACGGGTGGACTTGTATAATTTCTTTTAAACAAACAGATATTATTTACCTAAATTATTCACTTACACCAGCTACATTCACCGCGACAGTATTTATTCATTGGTTTGATATCGAATCAACGTTTTTAAACTTTAACAAAATTAATACGAAAAATTTAACTAAATTGTTCAAGTTCAAAATTTCTTCGTATTAAAAAAAGCATTGAGATTGTATTAGCCTCAGTATAAATATAATAAACCTTTCCAAAACAAGCCGCTTACTGTTTATTTAGCATGGAAAGAACCCCCAGCTTATAGGGAGTTAACCAACACAATTTCAGTTTGCAAGAGCCTGGCGTTCTACTTGGTCTACCGAAGTACGTATTTTCGGCACCAAATGAAAGAATTGTACCCGCAAAACACGTCGTATACCTACCTAACTACCTACCTACTTGTGTTTGGTTGGCTTCTGATTTTCTACGGTTACCTTCATTTCACAGGCTAAATTGAGATTTTTACTTCATAGATCATATCATGGGAACCAAAATCATTCAGTGCACCTGTATAAAATTTGTTTTTTGAATAGATCAGTGTCTGATAAAGTCAACAATAATTATAGATCATGCTCGATGTTATTCGATTGTTTTTAACGTGCGCTCTATCATACTAATATTATAAATAGGAAATATTTCTCTTGTATGTTTGTAACGAATAAACTCCAACAATACAAGACCAAAAATATTTTCACCATTTGCATATTGTTGATTTGTTCCATGAGTAACAAAGACCTATGAAAGTATATATTTTGATTCATCATCATCATCATCCATCACCACGCGGGTGAAAGCGCGAAGCGCAGCAAATAATAAATGCACTTGGTGATTTTATAAAATATTTAGTCATTTTATGTTATGACTTGAGATATCAAAGTCATTGTATTTGAAGGTAGATCTCTTGTGCAAGATCCTGTATTGAAAGGTACCACCACAGTGCCAGCTAGTCTGCTGAAATGAAATAGCAAGCGAACATTTTTATGTTAGGGTAAGAAAGTTTCTGTAGCAAGTGAAAATACTAAGTGAATGATACTCAATTAAACTAAATTTAAAATTTGGTGAGACCAGCGCAGTGCTTTGCCACTTGATACTTCAGCTTTCGGATGTACTATTGCTACTGTAATGGGCAGGCGTGATGCCATTAGGCGCATGACTTGCATGTCTCGTGTTTACAAAAACGAACATGTTGTTTCTTTTCAAATACATTTTTACATTTAGTCCATAGAGGGCGTAAGTCTCCTCGAGATGGTTCCATTAGGTCGGTTGGTAGTGACTCTGAGCTCCGAAGTCGCACTTCCAGAAAAGTTCCACATTCGATCCCGGGGTTAATATTTGTTGAAGGAGTACATACAGTAAATTTTTATTCTCAGGTCTTGGATGACGTGATGTGTTATTAAGTGTGTTTGAGCCTCCCGCAATACAGTGCGGTAATCCTAACTGCGGGAGTATGAGTGTGTAAGCGTTATTAAATAAAATAGTTTTAAATAGCAAACAGCTGTTAACGACGGCGTTGCGTTCACATAGATAGATGCCTATCCGACATCTTTAAATGTTGAACAAAAAGAAATTCTTAGCCCCTAGCATTTTTTCTTTAAAGTGAATATTTTGGCTTGCCGGTACTATGATTTCTAAATGACCAATCCCTGATTGTAAGGACATCTTAGATCTAGGAATTTACTCTGTAAGTTATTTTTTTCCATATACCTGCAATATGGATTAACCGGTGCAAAGTTAAGAACCTTGTGTACTTACTTAGGTATAGTTATCCTAGCAATATATAAGTCATTAACATAGTATATGAATGAAACACGGGTTTTTAAAATCAACATCTTATTATTGTCGAAAGGAGCAGTCACAAATCATAACGATTGTTCAAAAAGTCTTGGATAAGTTTTAACGGCGAAGGTAATACGCAGCGTAGGGTGAAGCGTAAGGGTAGGCGGAGTAAGCCGCAAGAGCTGGGCTGTAGGCGGAGTATGCAGAGTAGGCTAGAGGCGCGGTGTATGCAGCGGCCACCGGCGCCGTGTATGCTGCTGTGTATGCCACGGGAGCGGCGGCTAGGAGACCGGGCTTGGCGGCAGCCACGGCCAGGAAGCATGCGAAGATGAACTGAAAAAAAACACGTTATTAGTAAGTTTCTTCACGTTTTGTGATAGCTACTAAAATAGTGGAATACTGTCATAATCAACTAATTAGTAATTAATAATATTCACCTTAAAGTTTTCGAAATTTACATAAAAAAAGTGAGTTAGGTATCTTAAATTGCTTTAATTTTGGGACGGATTATTAAACAATAACTACCCAAATATTGGGTAGTATCTTTTTTGAACACCAGAGGAGACTCGTAGAACAAATTCGTCCTACTAGATTAAATGGACTTACCAATTTAAACATGTTTGTAGGTATGTTGTCTGTTCTACTGGAGTGCAGAATGATATCAGGGCACTGTCGGCAGGTAGCTTTATACTAAAAATCGAAGGACGAGTGCACGCAACTAGAGGATAATTAGATGCGATCGCGTACTGTGAATGATGATTAGTTCCCCCCAAAGAGAATTCGGGTTACTTATCTCTCATTTATAACGTTTGTCTTGTAAGTTTTAACACCTAGTGACGCTAAATATTTGAATACTGTACTAAAATCTCAATTTATGTGCATAATTATATAAGTTAAGAAAGAAGTTAAAAATTTTATTTTTTAATGTAACATAATAAGCCATGCGATTATCTAACGATTCGTTAACGAGCTCACCGATGTCAAATTATATAAGATATCGCGCTTGTACATAAGGTTGTTTTTCCAGCGTTTATTGTCATTTCGTTATTTGTTTCACGGATGTTGTCAAAGATCCAATGATGTTTGCTCTTACAGCCGTTTTCAATAACCGGTTTACCCTACTAGAGATAGATATTTGACACTATTTGTATGGACGTTACGTCAAATTTGTATCGGTAGTAAGAAAACCGTGTATAGATAGAATATTGAAAACGGCCGTTAAGAATCGCACGGCAGATCATTAATTCAATCCGTGAAAGTTGTGGATGCAGCTATACATACGATACTATATTTCTAGATAAGTACTCTAAAAGTAAATCTAAGCTCTAGATAAATAGGTAAGTATGTAAAAATATAATAAGTAAAACATATTTATTGTATCCAGTGATGTTTGTCATAGTAGAGTGAAACTCTTTAGTAGAACCATATTAAGAATCTCGTCCATTTTCTACTTCCAAAAAAGGAGGAGATACTCAATTCGACTGTATGTTTTTTTTTAATGTTGTTACCTCATAACCTTCGATAAGGTGAACCGATTCTCAAAATTCTTTTTTGTTTGAAAGCTGGTGCTCGTGCCCGTGTGGTCCCATTTAAATTTCATCAAATCCGGTCCAGTGGTTTTTGAGTTACACTCCAATAACTGAATAGAATGGAAGTCGGTATTAAATTTTTCAAATTGTTCTTATCTCTGTTTAAGATAAACTAGAGATTATGTTTATGCTAAATAAAAAGTAAACTACGTATTTAGTAAAGGTTTATTGTATTCTTGGTGAGACTAAAGCAGTGCCTTTCTCATAAAATACACTTTTACTTTGTTTTTATTTTGGTTCACTTATTATTTGAACGCTTTAATGCTTTCTCTAGAATACTTTCGCTTTACTGACGATGTCAAACCCATGAAAAACGCTGTTGTGGGTGAATGCAGGCGTAAGTAAGCTGAGGCTGAGTTATGTTTTTTTCTGTAAAGAAGTGACTAAGCATTTTATCACAGATTTAAAAGCTTGACGTGCGAACTTATCGTAGAATATTGGATTGTTTTACTTACATTACGGGATTTACCATAATAATTCCTAAATACGTAGGTATATAATTTAACGGCATGTAAAGAGAAGATCTATTTATGTCATAATTCAGGTAGTACGGCGAAGTGCAACAGAATAATTTTACTTTATTTATTTTACAATTTAATTCGGAAATTATATATATATAATATACATAACATAATGCATATAAAACAATATATTTATAGTTATATAGTTTTATAGTTGTATTACTATATCACTAAAGAGATATAGTAATACAAAACATTAGCTTATGTTTTTTATTTTATTAATTAATTTAAGTCAGTTGTTTCCCAGATTACTTTCTACATACAAGCAAAAAACATACAAACTCATTCTTTTATATTTGCTACCTTTCAATTCAAATAACTTTAAAATATGAAACAAAGTGTTTGTTATAACAAAGCTCTTTAGACTATAAAATGTATCATTTTATTTCTGTACTTAATTTAGTCTATATGAGTGACTAGCTATTGACGGACGTTAACGCGTAAGTGCTATGAACATTTGCGGCACTTTCAACCTTTTGGTCTCCAAAAAAGTACACGTCTAAGCGCTCTAGCGCTGTGTATTGATACTGTTTCGTTAGTTTGACGAATAATAGTTATTGCAGCGGTGCAGCGAACTTTAGTTTAATGTCTAACAAAATGAAGCTTTTCCTAAACTAGCTTCTCTATATTAAGTAACTATAGCCTATGTTCATCAGGGATAATATAGGATTCTAATGGTGAAATAATTTTTCAAATTGGTCCAGTAGTTTGGGAGCCTATTCAAGACAAGCAAACAAACAAACAAACAAATTTTTCCTCCTTATAAAGAGGAAAAATTTGTTTGTTTGTCTGAACTAATATCTACACTAATATTATAATATTAGTGTAGATAGTGTAGATATTAGCTCATTGGTTTCTCTAAAGAAATACGGTTCGTGAATTCGTAAATCCGTGGTGCCAGTGAAAGTACAGGCACCAGAGATTTAACAACTCAATATGTCAGGGTGATGGTCGCAATGCAGTTCGTCACATGTGATAAAATGCATCTATATTTGTACATATAAATACAGATAAATAAAATTGAAGTGTTTGAAATTCAAAATTAAGAGCTTTTTTTACTGAATGCATGTGAATGCATATACGATACTTACATAAAAGTTAAATTTTAATTAGGAACTGTGGGTGAAAATGTCATTCATGCCTCTTTTTGTTCAGCGTTCGGAAAGCTAAAAAAGAGGTAATTTTTTACCCACGTCCGGAGGATGGTTGTTTGTGATCGTTATTTGACAGCTATGTATTTGAAATCATAATCATGCGATTTTAGGTCTTATGCTCAGTTGAGCGGTCGAATAGGGTATGGGAAAAACTGGGGAAAATATCGTTTTTGAGCTTTACGAACGCTTTAACAAAAGAGCCATCAATGAAAACGCCACCAATGCCCTCATAAGCTAAACGAACGCACTTTTAGACTGCTTTTATTCTAGTAGTAAACAAATGTATAACTCTGTCTCTCTGTCTGTTTGTTACCTTATCACGCCTAAATGGCTGAACGGTTTGTAATCAAATTTGGCAAGGTTATAGATCAAACCCAAGCATATATGATACTTTTCACCATCATCATCATCATCATCATCATCTATCACCACGTGGGTGGAACCGCGGGGCGCAGCTAGTCTGTTATATAATCAGAGGTTACCGCTTAACACCAGGTTGTAATCTCTATACTTATCATTTTAATAGTTCAACCTACCTACCTTACAATAATGGCTCTTTTATTAAAGTTAACTATATGAATAGATGTATACTTAGATATAGCAGATACAGTTAAACATCTCAAGAAAAACCTCTTTCGTTTTGATGCGCATTGGACGTACACTGGGTACACGGTGCTTTACAGCGCGCCTACTCTGCCTACACCGCGCCCATCGCTTCTTGCTCTGCCTAATATTTTATTCACAATTATATAACGAGTGCTTGCTTTCTTACCCGGAGTCTCAAGGTACAGTTCACAAATTAAGTATATCTGAAAGCACCGTTTTAAAATTACTAAACTCCATTGACGAAAACAAAGGTCCTGGCACTGACGGTATTCCCCCGCTTTTCATAAAAAAGTGTGCTAAAACCCTAACAAAACCTCTTTGTATTATATTTACATTGTCCGCCAACGTTTTTGGTATATTCCCTGAGATATGGAAGGAGGCAAGGATTGTGCCAATACATAAGAGTGGTTCACGAGGCCGTGTCGAAAACTATCGTCCTATATCTATATTAAACATATTTAGCAAAATATTTGAAAAGATTATTTATAAAACCATTTGTTCAACAATATTTAAAGCTATCCCAAGTGAACAGCATGGCTTCATGATTAATCGCTCTGTTGTCACTAATCTTGCTGTTTTCACAAACTACGTCTATCGTAGCATGGATGAAGGGTCGCAGGTTGATGTGATATATACAGATTTCGAGAAAGCATTTGACAGAGTGGATCACATCATCCTGCTTCATAAACTCTATGCATTGGGGATACGAGGAGACCTTCATAGATGGCTCAGCTCGTACATTTACAATAGAAGACAAGCGGTAGTGATCGGCAGTGCTCGTAGTGACTTCATTACTATAAGCTCTGGAGTTCCCCAAGGATCAATCCTAGGTCCACTGTTATATATAGCGTATTTATTTGACATAAACGACAGCCTGATACATTCAAAATACCTTATGTTTGCAGACGATAAAAAAGTGTTCCTTAAAATAAAAACCGTCCATGATTGCGACAAAATTCAAAGTGATTTAAATAACCTGACTCGTTTTTATAAACGAAATAGAATCTCCATCAATATAACTAAATGCCTTCAAACAACTTTTACACGAAAAATAAAGGCAATCAATCACATATATTACTTTAATAACATCGCAATCCAAAAGGTTCACTCAGTGCGAGACTTAGGCGTTAGATTAGACTCGAGAATGATGATGGTTGAGCACATCGACACTATTATAGACAAAGCCTACAAGCAGCTGGGTTTCATCAAGCGAGTATGCAATTCTTTTAAAAGCATCGACTGTATTAAAGTTCTGTACTACACGTATGTCAGAAGCATTTTAGAATACGCCTGCAGTATTTGGTCACCTTGCTATAATGTCCACATCCAGAAATTAGAATCCATCCAACATAAGTTTTTGAAATTTTTAAGCTTTAAAGACTTTAGGACCTTCGACTCATATACTAAAGTTTGCAAATATTACGGCATGGGTACGTTGGAACAGAGGCGAGAACAATATGACGTTGTACTTCTACACGACATACTCTCTGGGAAAATTGACTGTAGTGAACTATTGACTAACATCGCAATACGGGTTCCAAATCGTCGAAGTCGATTTTCCACACCACTGTTGCACGTACCTAATGTACACACTAACTACGCTCGTAATTCTGTCCTCTGTCGCACCGCTGAAACTTATAATAAGCGTTACTCAAAACTAGACATCTTCCACTTACCAAGAAATGCCCTAAAAATTGAGATAAAAAAGTCTCACGTGCAGACTTTATAAAAAAAAAATTATAATGATTTAGTCAAACCCTCCCTAATCAGAATTACACATGCACACACACACACCCATATACTCACACACTCAATATACACTCAAGCATATAAATACATCATCCGCATAATTATTGATTTCCGTGTGCCACACGTACATAGTTTTTGAATACGTAAAATTATAATTATTTATGTTTTCAAATTTGTAATCACTTTTGGCCTTATTTTTATTTATATAGTTAAGAATTGTAATTAGTTAATATATTACGCTGTTGATTGCAATAAATAAATAAATAAAATAAATAAAATTTATGATACTACAAATAATATTAATTAAAATTTTAGCAAAGGATTAGTTGCTGATAATTTTATGAACAAAGGGCAGGAACCCCCTTCTGAGAGCGGCCCGCTCTCAGTTATGTAGTTTCTGACGATTATCTACGGTTACCTTGATATCACAGGCTATATGGAGATTTTTACAGCACACATCAAATTATAGAAATCAAAATTATCCAGGTGTACCAGAAGACTTTTTGTTATTTGAATACATAATATAAGATCAGTATCTCACAAAGATAGCAATAATTACATATTCAGGAGTCTGCGGCCGGATGCTGTAGCTAATATCAGTATAATAAGAAAAATAGTGTAACTAGATTAAGCTAGATAAGTTAAAGTATTTTTGTAATGTAAAACTGTGATGTTTGGAGAACAAAGTCTCCATTCAAAATGTATGTTATTTTAATTATTAATCCACAAGTTTAAAAATGGTACGGATCAAAGTGTGTGTAATTAATAAATAAAAATGATAACAATAATAATTATATTTCACGCCCGATATTATTTGATTGATTTATTTCATACTAATACTATACAGAGGAAAGCTTTTGTTACAAACATACAAAAATTTCTTTTTTGTATAATTTTGAACACATTCAAAAAATAGGGGACCAATTTCAAAAAGTCTTACAACAAAAGAAAGCTACAAGATCCATGAGTAACATTGGCTATAATATATTTTAGATTATCATTGTCATCACCATCCATCATCATGCGGGTGACCGCGGAGAACAGCTAAGCTTTAAAAATACACTCGATGATATTATAACATATCTAGTGATTTTAGTAGTTACATCACAGTCATTATATAGAGTACATAGAGTAAATTGTTGTTCTCGGGTTTTGGGTGTTGTGATGTGTTATTGAGTGTGGAAGTGCCTCTAGCAATACAGTGCGGTAATTCTAATGCGGGAGTATGAGTGCGTATAAACGTTTAAAAAACTATATTTCAATAAAAAATGATGTTTTTTTTTCTCTAAAGTGGTTTACCAGTGCTATGGTTTTAGAATGACCATCCATTACATCCCTGGACGTAAGGACATCTTTGACCTAGGAATTTACTATGTAAGTTATTTTTTTCATATGCTCTCAGGACTAACCGACACTGGTGCAAATGTGAGGAGTTAAGAACCATAAATAAATAAATAAAGTATATATTCTAGCGATATAATAGTTATTTGTTATACAAGAGTGCAAAGCTGCTTTTTAACCGCGTGCTCAGTTTTGATGTCCGAGCAAGCGATGGATTCTAAAATTTCAATAATAAAATTAGAATCCTGAGCGTTAGCGAGGAATTAAAAGAGCACGAGGTGAAAAATCTTTGCACTCGAGAGCAACACGTAACTTTTCATCCCACCTCAGCGAGGAAATGACTAAATGAAAAAAAAAAACATTTACAATCACAAGATACTTTTATTTCAGTTTAGGTATTAACTACTACATTAAGAATGGTAAGTATTACAGAATAATCTGTAAATTATAACAAATAATATTTAGGTATAATTAAGAAAAATTGAACGCAACGTTGCTATATACTGTTATTTAAGTTGAGTGTAATATTATTGTTAGGTACAGTTACTTAAGTGTTGTTGGTGTTAGTGACTTGTGAACTGTTTTTCGGTAAACTATCTGTCATACATAATGGTTGTACCGATTCATCGGATTCCCTTGGCGTAAATGTTGGCGAGAGATAGATAGATAGATAGATAATACTTTATTGTTCACAAAAACATAACAATATGAAAACTTAAATGTAATTACAAAAATTGTGTCACAATGGGCAGCCTTATTGCTAAAAGCAATCTCTTCCAGGCAACCTTAGGATGGAATATATATTTAAAATTCATCGACATGGGCGCGTTTTTAAAACATAAGTTAACATGGATATAAAAAGCAATGGAAAAATAACAATAACATAGCGAGATAATACAAAAAGGATATAACAATACGTACTCTTGTAATATCATATTATTACCATGTACTAGCAAAGTGTCATACCCAACAATAAGAATATGTAACCAATATGTATAAATACCAATATAATAACATAAATACATATATAAATACATAAACCTAAAGCAATTAAGGGACAATAAAAAAGTGCAGTGCAGTATTATATGTTTAGATATATTTTTTTAATTTGATCCTTAAAAATGTTTATAGATGTTGCACGTCTGATTGAAATAGGTACGTGGCTTGGACAGTAAATGAACCATTGTAAAAAGAACTTGAATGTGGAGGAATCGCAAGAACAAGATTTTCTGATGACCTTAGTGGGCGTGAAGGACAGTTAAGGAAGTTAAAACATTCTTTGAGATAGCGCGGATATGAAGGATTAAACAAAATATTGTATAGAAGGCAAAGAATGTGGGTATTCCGGCGAAGACGTATGGGGAGCCACTTGAGCTTATTACGGAATTGAGTCATGATCATATTTGCGCAAACCAAATATAAATCTAATACAGAAATTTTGAAGTCGCTCAAGCTTATTAAGTTGTCCGTTATATCTAGGTAGCAGGTGTCAGCATAGTCAAGAATGGGTAGTAACAGGGATTGAACTAGTAAAATGTTAGTGGTAGTAGGAAGGAAGTTACGCAACCTTTTTAATGATGCAGCAGACGCAAACAGTTTATGACTTGTTACCTGCAACTGTAGATCCCACTTCATACAGCAATCCAAAGTTAACCCCAAACTTTTCACAGACTTACTAAAAGGAAAGGCAACTCCACCAAAAACAACCCCCGGAAGCGTTGCGCATTCCACCTTAGATAACAATCTTGAACTTCCAATGATGATCGACTGCGTTTTTACAGGATTTATTTTTAATCCAAAGGATTTGCTCCACTCAGATATTCGATTAAGGTCATTATTTGTGGTTTGAATAGCTTCCGGTAGTTTATCCAATGTGGCCTGGGAATATATTTGTAGATCATCTGCGTATAGGTGGTACGAAGAAGAAAGATTATAGGAAATGGTATTAATAAATAATGCAAATAAAAGAGGTGATAGGACGCCGCCTTGAGAAACGCCTGCAGTCGTATCACACCATGAAGAAAAACTGTCTTCGAGGCGAACACGTTGTCTGCGTCCGTATAAAAACTATGAAACCAATCAATCACCGTTGGAGATAATGTTAATCGATCTAAGCAATGCAAGGAGAATGTCAAAATTTACAGTGATAAACGCATTACTGAAGCCTAACAAAGTAAGTACAGTAAGTTGGCCATTGTCCATACCGAAACGAATATCGTCTGTGATTTTGGCGAGAGTTGTAACTGTACTGTGCCCACGTCGAAATCCGGATTGAAGCGGATTGAGGAGATCATTATTGGAGAGGAACTTGATAAGTTGGTTGTGGATAAGACGCGAGAGAGGGCGATGGTTCGGTGTTTCGCTACGGCTCATTTTTGATGTAGAAAGACCATTCCAAGGATATGTCTGAGGCTCTTTCAGTGAAATGGCTCCTACGATGCCTTTACATATTTTAGACTTATTTTGGATGGAATCCTCTATATATCCCTCTACAACCGGTTTAGACTTCCAGCCTCCATGGCGCTTAAGGATCAGCTCCTGAATCGGCCAAAAGTGTGGCTGAAGTTCGTCGAAAAACAATGTCCCGTGTACAACAGGGTTTCTGGAAGTTCAACAAATGTTGCTATTTCTCGTGGTATACTGCCAATTTTATTAGCACCCATAGGCTGTCATGACACACTTTCCGTGGCATTATTATAGAAAAAAATCAATTGATTGTAGTGTCGGCGGGCGTAAGGCTTGATATTTCTCAACAATTGCTACAAAATCCTTGCGAATGACGAAGTTCCGGTCTCTTTTTGTTGTCTTTGTATTGGGTAAATTAATTAATAGTACGTCTAGTAATATTAATAGCCGTGCGATTCTCTAAGAGCAAACATCGTTGCATCTTTGACGATATCCGTTAAACAAATGAAGAGATGACAAGAAACGTTGGAAAAACAATATCTCAAAGTATTTGACATCGGTGAGATCGTCGACGAGCTCGTCGTTACAGAATCATTACAGAATCGCACGGCTGAATGTTTCTCAATGTTTTTGACATTAAGTTGTGTTAGTTCGTGATGCTCCGTTTATACCAATAATAAAAACAAACTGCGTAACGTAAAGAGTATTGTAGTAGATACATACGTAATAAAATTGATATGCATGCATAATTATGCCTATCAACATCTACTACCTACGTACCTATGTATTAGATTATGTTAAGTAGTTTAGTTACATTTATATACGTCAGTAGATACTGAATGTGCAACTGACTTACTTTTGCCGCCAAATAAACGGATCAGGTGCTTCGTTAAGAAACTTTACAATTTCAGATGCTGTGAAAACCTTCGATTTTTTTGGTTGATAACCAGATGAGGTTCTTTTTAAAAATGCCATTAATTTAGTATGTCTTCTTTATTGTTGCTTTTAGCATTGAATACGTACTCCATAGAATGCTTGATTTCTTGGTCCCGGATAATTCAATAAAATATGCCAGCAAAATGTTTTCTGTGAAAGTTTTGGCTCCTTTAGCTAGTCGCCACGTGTTACACAATTCGTACTGTTTCAAATACTTCTCGCGTGATTGTTGAGGGAGAAAGCTCATTTGCGCATTATTAACAGTTTCAGTCAATTCTGTTGGCGTCAAATTAACTTCTTCGTCGCTAGAATCACTCATTTTAGGTTTTTCACTTGTTTTCAAGTTTCTTGTTTAAACCTAAGGTTTTAACAATATGATGTGAAAAAAAAATGGCGCGTGCAAAGTTAATAAAAAAATACAGCAAGATGGTTCTGAGTCTGAGTTTTAAACTAATTAAAAAAGGTTGTATGATAAATTCGGCACCATGGATGTAGAAGTAAATAGGTTTAATGATGTTTTGAACTAAGTGCACGTGATGTTCTTAATTAAATTAACTTTAACCTCCAGCAAATAAAAACGGTTTTTGCACTCAGATATCGAAGAGCAAAAATACTCTTTCCGAAATTGGGGGATAAAAAAGTATATTATACGAGTACAAAGTCTATCAATGAAACACGTGTTTTTTAAATCAACATCTTATTATTGTCGAAAGGAGCAGTCACAAACCATTACGATTGTTCGATAAGTCTTGGATAAGTTTCAACGGCGAAGGTAATACGCAGCGTAGGGTGAAGCGTAAGGGTAGGCGGAGTAAGCCGCAAGAGCTGGGCTGTAGGCGGAGTATGCGGAGTAGGCTATAGGCGCGGTGTATGCAGCGGCCACCGGCGCCGTGTATGCTGCTGTGTATGCCACGGGAGCGGCGGCTAGGAGACCGGGCTTGGCGGCAGCCACGGCCAGAAAGCATGCGAAGATGAACTGAAACAAAGAATACAAGTTATTAGTAGGTTTCTTCTCGTTTTGGGTTAACCGCCAAAATAGTGGAATACTGTAATCATATTCAATTAGTTACAAATACTATTCAACACCTTAAACTTTTTGAATATCTCTAGAACAATGAGTACTTACATATTGCTTCAATTTTGGCACAGATTATTAAACAATAATTACCTCCCTAAATATCGTGGTGTAGTAATATTTTTAAGCCTTAAGGGACACACAGAGAACAAATTCGTCTTATTAAATGGACTTACCAATTTAAACATTTTTGTAGGTAGGTATGTTGTCTGTTCTACTGAAGTGCAGAATGATATCAGAGTCATTTTGATCGGTTACTTTATACTAAAAGACGAAGGACGAGTTCGCGCAACGAGAGATAATTAGATGCCATCGCGCTCTTTGAATGATGATTAGTTCACCTCAAGAGATGTTTTGTTACTTTCCTTCCGTTCAGTTTTAACACTTAGTGAAGCTAAATAATATTACTAGGTACTACTTATTATAACTAAGACCTACTTATAATAACTTATTATCTTTCCGAAAAATATCACAACAATTACAATTTCAAAAATTTTATACTTACTTCCATTCTATTCAGATATTGGAGTGTAACTCAAAAACTACTGGACCGAATTTTATGAAATTTAAATGGGACCACACGGGAAGCACCAGCTCTCGAACAAAAAAGAATTTTGAGAATCGTTAACCCTATCGAAAGTCATGAGGTGACATAAACAAAAATAAATAAAACAGTCGAATTGAGTACCTCCTCCTTTTTGGAAGTCAGTAGAAAACTATGAAAATGGCATTCTATATGAGGAGCTTATCCTGTAAGAAATTATAATAAAATGTGTCAAAATAATATACCTACTTAACCAATATGGCAGCAATCATAATAGGTATTTCATTCTGAAAAATTTATAAAAATAAATTGAATAAATTAAATCGTGTGCAACGAAGTCACGATGTGTCTAATGCCTGTATTTGTAGGAGGTGTCTGAAAAAATAAGCTGTTTGGGAGCTTTCAACGAAAACGCGCCCCTTTGAGATATAACACAATGATATATTATGGTGCAATTGTGTATTTAGGTATAGTGTATTATAGATTTACAGAAAACTCCGAGGTGGCATATGTCTATCCCATAAGGATAAACTATATCCCTTTTAATACTTTGAATTTTGCCAATTATGGATGTTTGTTACTTTTTAACGAAATATGGTATCTAGATAGAATATATGCTGGAGTAACATATAGGATACTTTTTCATCATCATCCATCACCACGCGGGTGAAACCGTGGGGCGCAGCTAGTAATAATATATGAATCAACGAATGAAACATTGGCGTATTTTGAGCATTTCATTCAATATGCAACTTATTTGAAGTTCAAGTTAGATAGTAATTTAATTTCTTTTAATGTTTTATTCAATAACCTACCAATAACCTGCTGATCTACTTGAATGTGCTTATCAACGTACTAAATTATTTATTACGTATTTTTTTTTAAGTATGTATTTATATTTTTATATAACATTATGAGTTTTACATGCAGATCTTAGTAAAACATATTTTGGGTAGGTACGAGATTATTTAATGGCCCTGATTGGGTATAGCAATAGTGTGCGGAGCGCATCGAATCATTTATTACTATCTGGTGCCCGCGACTACGTATGTGCAGGATTAGGTACTTCTAGTAGCTTATTATCTTCTCCAAGGGCATATCTAACTTTATGCCAAAATGTCATAAAATATGTACATGGTCAAACGCAATTGCTATATTAGTATTATATGAGTAAATTTAAATACTTGGTATATCAGTCAGTAAACATTATTAATAAAATACAGGACTTACGTACATACAAATATAACCTTAATTACCAAGGAAAAACACTCTCATTACATTTCCCTTGACGCTCGCCGAGCACATCTAGTGTACTGAGTTTCCTAGTATATATTTTAGTCTATGGTACTGAGCTGTCTAATTGACTTGGCTTTTGACTAAGCTATCAGAAACTGACACAAACTTTGACAGAACTATCATCATTACCATCTTGACGTAGGCGGAGATTTTATTATTTTGTCTATGTTGTGCCCAAGCATATTACACTTTTTCACTCACATGGGGATGGATGATGGTGATGATGAAAAGTGCCCTATGTGTTAATCCAGCGCCTCATCTACCTCCATACCAAATTTCATAAATATTTCCCCCGCCGTTTGGGCGTGAAAGAGTAACAACGATCCACACATCCATACATCCGTACTCACAAGCTTTCGTGTTCATAATATATGAAGGATAGTAGGATGGATTAGTAGGAAGAATATTCTGCTCTCAGCAATGTCTAATACTTTTATTATTATATACTGTTCTATGGTGTCGTGTTTCTTATTCACCCCAACTCAAAAGTTTGGGTGAATAAGAAACACGACACCATAGAACAGGTCTAAAGAAGAACTAGCTTTAGATCTAGTTCTTCTGTGGTACTATTATTTATTCTGTGGCTATACCCTGCCAACACATACGAGGCCTTGTTTAATCACACTTATAATATTTACTTTATACATATTTCCTAGGTACACTAATTACAAGTGAAATTTTTTTACTTATTTACGCATAGACTTCGAACACATTTGAATGATATCTGGAATTTAAGTACTCTCTACTCAGTATCAGCATATAAAGTATTTTCAAATCCCAAATGCATGGGTAGTTGCTGTATTATTTCGATACAATAAATAACTTATTTCTTGAAACACATGTTTTTTATGATAATCTTAATTTCTACGCGCACTATTAATATTTTGATGTTTTTACATACACAATGAAGTACATAACACTTTTACAAAGTTTATTATATATACTCGTAGTATACCAGATTATTACAATAAATCACAGGTATAATAGTTCGCCTTTAACGGACCTTGTTGGATATCATCACAGTTCTTTTTTTTTATTATTGCTTTTGTTCACAGACTCAATGGGTCTGTGGCATTGCTTACATTTATATTTTAAACTTATAATTTTTTTTAATAATTACTAACGGAATACAGGAGGACATTTTTTTTCTTAACTAAACTTACATAATATTTCTTTTTGTACAAAGATAAACTTTTAATTAATTTCTAAATATCGTACATACCGAGAGCATACCGGCTCCCGCAAGCAGCGCCCGTTCACGAGCTTGACACGTGTGCCAGCCATCGCCCTCCTCAACCATATTTGAGGGAAGAGGACGACCCGCCACACAACGCCGCCGCGAGAAGAAGCCTTTTAGTGAGCGTGAATGCTCAAGGTATACACGCATACATAATACAAAAGCCTAAGCTTGTCTTATTTTTTTTTTTATAACAAATTTTTATATAAGTCGGCTTTCTCCACCCGGCCCAGGTCCTCCGTCACATCCACATTCCGATCTTTTATGCAAGTTGTAGTTGCGGATAGCATTTGGTGACGCAGACACCGCACGTCGCACGAAACGGCTGATGGCGTCTTCTTCATCGTCGGTGTAGTAGGTGAAGGTCCGGGTGTGCGCGAGACTGCAACCACTGCGTGCGGGCATCATCACAGTTCTGCACCGTGCGCCCTTTACTCTGAATACAACTTCTCTAAAGTAGACTTTTTTAGTTCGTTAGTTTTCTTCTATATCTGGCTATGGTATCTTATTATAGTAGGTAAATAGTAATTTACCTAATTACGAGTATAGATATCTACTTAGCAGTAGCGTTATCGTCTCTAGAGATTAAAGCCTTAAAAGTTCGTAGTGACACTGCTCTGCGCTTATCCTTCTGAGACCGTATTACTTTTTAATGCCACTTCGGTATAAGGTAATTATCCTCCGACTTATACTGCAGACTACCTGCAGACTTTTCCCTGACTTTCAAGCAAATATCCTCATGGTAAACGGATATAATTATACATCCGCCTTCCGGGGTGCCCGCCAGGACTTCGCAGACGACGCTGCGCACTCGCCCTAAAGAAGAGCATCTGACATGCTGAAACCCAGGTCGACGTATTCGATTCTACGTAATTGTTTTGCCGGTTAATAGCAATAGTTTACGATATAATTAAACTTAAATGTTTCATAATAATCTAGATCTCATTAAAAAGGCCTTTTTCCTTTATAAAACTTATTGTAATTCCTAGCACGTGTACTGCTCACTAAAGAACTGCATTACACATCGCGTATATGTCCTTCAATACTTACTATAAAGTAGTATGCAGACAACAAACTTGCATCATTCAACTGACAACATACCTACCAACATGTTTAAACTTGTAAGTTCTTTACATATGATGAACTCAGAGACAACTTGCAAATTCCATACTCGGGGAAATTAGCTTCGATTAATAAATCGAAATAAGTTTCAGCGAAGACTAAAATTTTTATCTGATTTCGAAATTTGAATCACTAGCCTGTTTTAAAACGATGTTTCAGAGTTTCTTTCTTCTTCGGAATAATGGGTGACACATGCAAAGCTGTGCTTCTATCTCTTATTAATAACATTATTATATACTGAAATTTGTTTCATAATATAATGTAACATTTCTAAATTGCTATGTATGGGATAAAATGGTACTTGCAAAACTGTGCTCATATCGCTTAAATACCTACTTACTATAACAAATAACACAATTCACATTTTTCAGTTTATCTTCGCATGCTTCCTGGCCGTGGCCGCCGCTAAGCCCGGCATCCTGGCAGCCGCTCCCGTTGCGTACACGGCGTACACGGCGCCCGCATACACAGCTGCATACACCGCACCGGTAGCTGCGGCGTACACCGCACCACTCGCCTACTCCGCCTACACCGCGCCCGTCGCTGCTTACTCCGCTTACACTTACGCCTCACCCTATTCTTACTTTCTGAAATAAGAATGCTATAGAGCAATGAAACGACGATAAAACTTAAAGAAATATAATACATATAAGCAGACACGATGTATTTTAATTCACATTATATTACATTCACATTATAATTATTAGATTAATGGTCAGTCATTATAAATACTAACTAGGTATCAAATATTTTGGGATAAAATGTCCACCCTAATTAGTGCAATAACTACCAGAGAGCGTAATTAAATATTTTTTGTAAATACAAATTATATTCATTGTAAACACAATTTCACCGTATTGTAAAAAGAGTGCCCAGTTAAAAATCCACTATGGCACAAACATTCGGAATAACATTCCATATTGGCAATGTTTAGTACAAATCTTAACAGATTTTGCAAAATTTTATTAGAATTGATGTGTATCTATCTATACTTACAAAAATTAAGTTGTGAGGCATACAATACACTAACAGTCTCAAAAGCCTTACTTATGCTGATAACACGTACTTGTATGTGGTCTGTTGGTATCGTATGCACGTTCAGCAAAATTGTAGGCTTTAAGGCCCTGCGAGAGCAAACTTTTAGGTATTTGAGCGGGTGAAGCACTGGCCGTGACAGGAACAACCGTGCGTCTGTAAACACGATAACTTTTTGCAATTTTAATTTGTTTAAAAATAAAAGAAGCCACAAGGGTAAAAAAAACACATTTTCTTTAATTTAATTAATTAACTCTTTTCTGATCACAAAAAATATAGTAGTTGTTGCTCAAAATATTGTGAAATTCGATACGAAAGATTTTTTGTGTCGTTTTATTTGGACTTTTTTATTCAAGGTTCCATATAAATATTGTACAATATTAAATAACTTATATGTTTTGTTTTAACTATGCACTGTTTTTTACAAGTTTGTATCAGTAACTATGCGTCTAAACTGTGCGACGAAAAACAACGTTTTACCTACGAAGAAATAATGTCAGGAATCATAACTCAGAACAAATTCCACACAAAAAGAGATCCTTCAAACCAAAACGACGTATGATGCCAAATACGAATTACTTCCGAGGTT
Source organism: Selenia dentaria (assembly GCA_917880725.1). Lineage (NCBI taxonomy): Eukaryota > Metazoa > Arthropoda > Insecta > Lepidoptera > Geometridae > Selenia > Selenia dentaria. The sequence goes on along the minus strand of OU862889.1, from coordinate 16,225,048 downwards.
ACACATAGACTACTAGTTCGGTGATTGGTTTAAATTTCAGAAGGAAAGCAGGGATTGGTCCACGCGCGTGCTGCAACGTCTACTATGACAGCTGAGTCATAGCGTGAACGATGTTATTGATTTAGCACGACTTTTATTGGGTAATTTTTTTAAGGCAGTTTCTCTTCGTGATATTATTTCTTCGTAGCGTTTTACGGATATGTGGCTTCTGGTAGGGATTTAAGGTATTTTTAACTGACTTCAAAATAGTAAATAACAGAACGCCGAGTCGAATGATTTCTTGAATGAAGTATTTGGTTTATTTTCTACATAATATGTAATTGGTAAAACTAGCAACAACAATTGCAGATTTTTTCTTTATTTCATGCAAAAAAATTATTTGCCCAGGTTTAAATACGTATCAATTTTGTAGTGGTATGACTTTTGCAGAGTCCGCCTGGGGTTACTTACCACGGCTTTGCCAGTTATTTAACAGTGAAGCTATAGTGTGCTACAATATTTATATATACTATTATCTTAGGGTGGCAAGCAAAGTTCATTGCAATTATGGGTTTAGATCCATTGTAGTTTAAAGTTTTGAATAGCACTGAACCGTTATGGTTGAGAGTGACGCTTTACACCAGGCGAGGAACTAAAATACAGATAAGTACATAAAAATTATGAACTTAATTTTGTTACATTATGTATGAAATGAATCATTCGGAGTGGAGCTTGACTTTGTAATTTTAACCGATCAACAAGTCAACCAATCAACTTACTGCGGTCAGGTGTTAGATGGGTGACCGCTATTGGAATTGTTCAACTGAGCACTTCTGTGCTTCGAATGGCACATTACGCCGTTGGCCCCGGTTGTTTGTCTTAGGGCAACAGTTGTTAGGTTATATCGAAGGCCTTCGGGTGGCCGGAAAACTTCGACATGGGTTGGCCACTAGCCTATCCATCAACTTGCACAGGGTCCGCGTGGTAGACCCAAGTCCTCTCTCAGAGAGGAAGGCTCGAGTACAAGCAGTGGGAACATAATGGGCTGATTACGTTTTGTATGAAATTGTGAATAATTGTGTTAACCACTGTTTATGTAATGTTTTAATTGCTCCGTTGCAAGAAATTAGTTATTTACACGAACATAGAACGTATTACCACCATATATGATGAATGTTACATCTATTAAGAAAATACCTAAATGCATATTTTTCGTCTAATGGTTGTTTTATTTTACGAAATCTACCGATAATTTAGTAACCCCTGGCAACACGCATGTATACTAAACTCAATTTTATCATGTCACATAGTGTGTTAGTCATTATAAGTAAAATGTTTATCTACCACACTTAGTAATAAAATAGTATTCTGCTAATTGAGCTTATTCAAACCTACTGTATAATAATTATAGTTTCCGAAAAACATTAAATTTTTTCTGAATATATTCACGAAATTTGGTTACAGATTTGTTTTTATTCGCTTAATACATTTGGCAAAACATTGTTATGATAGGATGTAAACACCGAGGTGGTATCGATAAAACGAATATGAATCATAAAAAAAACATTACCAGAGAGGACGTATTTATTATTACGAGAGGGGCGATCCTAATAGAATGCACAATGCCTGAATTGACACCAACAAGGCAGCCTCGTACACAAGAGGCATAATCATCTTGTAGAGCAGTCTTGGTTATACCGGAAGTGCCATGCGTCACGTGACCTTGATCCCATCCCATACCATAGATTATTCATGGATAGCGTCAATGGCATTCTGTCTGAATAGAGTTTATAGCTTATCAAACATTATAATAGCCAAATAGTTATTAATGCTACAGTAGCATAAACGTTATAGACGCGGGTCTGAGTAGACCCGATACGAGTACATAGTATCACATGAGTGATTTAATACCAAATTTTGTATTGGTACGACGATCTTGGCATGTTTTTTTTATAATTTGTACAGAAGTGAAGGGTAGAACTACGACCAATAGTCAAACATCATACTCTTATACTACCTTTATGTGAAAGCTTTAGAAACTACAAGAAACAGAATTCAGTAAAAATAACTTTAAGAAGCATGTCTACTTTTTAACATAATACATTTCTGGTTTGAAAAACATTGGTACCCAAACTAGGAAACCGTACTTATCTAGTAGTAGAGTTATTTTAGCCTATTTATTTAAAAAAAATGACCCAATGACATTTTATCATAATGAGTTTAAAACCATATCACATAAATATCCAACCCTTTGAATATGCACCATATACTTTGTGGTATATGTAACAGCAGATTATTGGTTCAATAAATATCTGAGGGATTGATTAATCTATACTTATATTGAGTTAATATATTATTAAACTGAAATTATCGCATATTGTTTCATCGAATTATTATCGTTAAAAACAGACATGCTCTTGAAAGTTATTTCTACTGTATTATGTCTAGTGAAGTGTACTCGTGAGTAATAAGCTAATGTATAAAATTTGTATTCGTTCTGAAGTCGCACGTGTGGCATAGTCACATCTGAATTAGCTTGTATTGAAATAATAAGACAAAATATACTGGCATATTTTTTTTTTTAATTTTTACATTGATGCTTTTGATGGTTTGTGAATCAACGACGTAAGTAATAAGCGGAGTAGGGTGAGGCGTAGGGGTAAGCGGAGTATGCAGCGACGGGCGCTGTGTAGGCAGAGTAGGCGAGTGGTGCGGTGTACGCTGCAGCTACCGGCGCCGTGTAAGCAGCCGTGTAGGCGGGTGCCGTGTACGCAGTGTATGCCACGGGAGCAGCAGCTAGGAGACCAGGCTTGGCGGCAGCCACGGCCAGGAAGCATGCGAAGATATACTGAAAAATGTGAATTATGTTATTTGTTATAGTAAGTAGGTATTTAAGCGATATGAGCACAGTTTTGCAAGTACCATTTTATCCCATACATAGCAATTTAGAAATGTTACATTATATTATAAAACAAATTTCGAATTCAGTGCAAAATGAATATGTTACTCAAACATCTTGGCCGCAGCTCAATTCACCAGCCATTGAGAATTTGTATTGCTATATTCATTAAAAATCATCATGAGCAGTGATCTTACCAGTTTAAACATTTTGGATGGAATGCTATCGGTTGAATGATATCAGATTGTTGTGTGCATTCCACTTTATAGTAACTACCGAAGGACAGATGTACGCGATGTGTAATAGCAATTCTTAGACGCACATCCACGTGCTTTGAATTGCGATTAGTTTGCCTCAAAGTGTCAATGAACACTTTATAACAAGGAAAAACATTACAATGTTATTATTGGTTATTTTCTTTGAAAAGCATAATATTAGATAGAAAAGTATATACAGTAGTGTATTGGAAGTATAAATAAGTGATCATAGCTAGGACTAGTTATTCTTTAACCACACGTTGCAGTTCCAGGAAAAGTAGCTTGATTTCTGATTTCTGAAATCTATTGTATTATTGGCCAATTATGGCGAAAATTTTTTATATTTAAAATATTGTATTAAATTAATAATTTAACAAAGTTGATTTGATACAATACAATTTACGGACACTAAACGGGGAATTGAACTTTTAGAGCGTTGTTTTCATAATTTTTCTATGAAATTATTCTTATTATTAGGTATTATAAATGTAAATATTTAAATGAATGGATGTTTGTTACTCAATCACGCCAGAACGATTCCATGGATAAGAATAAAATTAAAAAATAAATGAGGCGATGGAATAAAACATACGAAGTTTTTCATTATAATCATCCCACTCCATACACCATGCGGGGTGAAACCGCAGGGCACATGTTATTACGTTAATATAGTGTTATTAATTAGTTGGATTAGCATAATAAGGTATTTTTCACATCCGTTAAAATTAATCACAAATGCAAATTTTCAAAAAGATGAAGTAAGAAAACATCACTTTACCTCACTCACTATGATGTTGATTTATGATGAAAATAACATAATTTAATTTTAATATCACACTAATATTAAAAAGACGAAAGTTTGAAGGTGTGTTTGTATGTTTGTTACTCAATCACCACGGTTGAATGGATTTCGATGAAATTTTGATGTGGATATGGTCTGTACCCGGAATAGCACATAGGCTGTTATTAACGATATTCGACGATCATCACGAGGTAGCACCATAACCTTATTTCATGCAGACAAAGTTGTACGCATTAACTAGTTATACATAACCGTCATATATTGAATTTTTCTTGGTGCTAAGTCTGAAGTGAATACCTACACTTGGATAATATTAGTCAGTAAGTAACAATGTAAAAAAATTGCGTGAAAGAAATTACCAGTTCAATTTTTTTAATAAAACAACTTTTTCAAACAGCCTTAGTAATTATATTTCCAACTTCAAGTAGGGCATCACGGATAAATTCTAAAACATGTGTCACGACATTTATTTTGATATTTATTTTTGCACATTTTTAAGTTTTATCTACACTCATGGCAAACAGTTATTACATCCTAAAACAAGCATAGCAATTGATTACCTAACAATTATTTGTGCTAAGCGAAGCGGATACTCTAATTTAAAATAATTTACTCATATATTTTTAATCCTATTTTTAGACCTAAATAAATAGCTTAATAAAATGATGCATTGTAGTGTTAAATCAGTATCTCTTAGTAATACGCTACTATCAAGATTAGAGTCTACACTAAATATTAAAATGAAAATTTAACTTTAAAAATAAATATACATAGTTTTAATAAATATAAAATAACACCGGTAAAAATCTTACTTCAATCCAGCGGATGAGTAAATGTGCTTCAAAAGGACTTTCCACATGGAGTCTAAACTGGCAATAGCCACCATGTAATTTTAATTTCAATTAACATTTGATTGGAACTGAGATACATTTTATCCCTGGAGAATATTCCTCTTTATAGGCGCTGTCGCTACACCTCGTTTTCCATCACACCAGTCACAATTGCACATTTATTCCTCAATAGCTCATTATTTTTACGTTGGGGTTCAATAATTAGTACGGCTTTGGAACCCCAGTCTCACAAGAATTCCACTTCTCTATTTCTAGAGCTAGAGCTGTGTTCTCCATTAATTTGACCATCATAATCCTTTTTCCCACTCTATCTAGAGCTAGAGCTATATCCTCCATCAGTTTTACCATCAGACTCCTTTTTCTGTTCTCTCACTTACAGTTGTAACCTGCATTAAGTTTACCACCAGAATCCTCGCTTTTAGGTTTTCGTTATCAGATTGATTTTTTCCTGTCAACCTTAACTTTCGTTTTGAAATTTTACAAATTCGCTGGCCAATTCCAAGATGAGGATATTAAGTCAATACATAGAATTATATAAAATAGGTTTAAATGGAAAGCGAATAAACATGCGTGATATATGAATATTACACGTGGGTGGAATCGCGGCGACAGCTAGTATACATATAAGTCACAGTACAGTACATCACAAGGAGTCAATGGTTCGACGATAGTTGTTTACGGAAAACATATTTGTCATCTCCCGTCACAATACTCAAGGGCTTATGAGAATCACTGTAAACTTAAATCAATACACTTACCTCTTTCCAGTCTAGCGATTCCTAATTGCAGACATGTTATACGTATTCTGAATATAACCTCCCAAAGGTCCGAATATATCTGGTAGGTATTGCACAAGAACTATAACGGTAGCTAACTAGCTAAAAACGTAACGGTGTCTTACGACGTCTGATGGAAGGCTTGTTTTACACAAAATTAAATAAATCTTGATTTACTGTTCTTATTTTGTGAGATAACCTGCACTATTTTTACATTGAATGACTGTTAGTAGGTCCTTATAGCCATTGAGTCTTATTTTGTAGCTGCCTACTTATTTTTACACGAGACAATTTAATAAAATATTCTAAATATATTCAAAAATGTAGGATTATTATAACCGTTTAGACCACCAGGTCCAAAGCCAGTTGACACTGCTTGTGTCAAAGCAATGGGAAATATAGTTATAACGAAAACCTGAAATACATACAAAAAAGTGACTTTAAATAAAACGGGTGTCAATACTAAAATATGGTAGTTCTGTTTATATTAAAATTCAAATTCGTACATCGCTTGCGAATGGCAATCCTGAAGTTTGCCATTTCTGGTCCATTGTAAGTATGTTTGTGCATATTTCGTCGTCATGTAACTTTGTGCTCACTAAACTGATGTAATAGTAAACAGAAACGCACCATCGAAATGATCATATTTTTAGAATAGGAATTTTAGGTGGATACATGAATGTGGATTTTAGTTCGAATACGGATAGAATAATAACTACTATACATAGTTAAATTTTAAATTTAGTGAGTTCGGAGTCGACACCATTAAGTAGATAAAAATAATCTTTGCAATTCTCAATATTATTGACCGTCGAGCGAAGCGTCTCTGCTTTAACTGACCAACTTGAGTTTCATTTGTCCGTATGTTTGTTAGGTTGTAAGTACGTCTTCCTGGACAAGTCGCATTTTCCAACCAATTTTTTGACGAATCTTGGTATGTATATCTACTATTTTTTTTTGTCGTCTGTGATTTTGAAGATAATAATAGGCTGTGTAGTAGTGCGAAAAATTGCCGCTGATAAGACAATGTACTCGCGAGGGCTCCTGTTCGCAGAACGACTAGTACTGCTAACAATTTTAAAATGTTCAATAATTGCATTGCGAAAAACGCGGCATATGGTATTTGGGACATTTTATTACGAACAAAATCAAAACATCATAATCAAGTATGTAGAATGGCCCTACTTATATTTTATTAAATTGTATCGTGTAAAAATAAGTAGGCAGCTACGAAATAAGACTCAATGACTATAAGGACCTACTAACAGTCTATTGTCTTGTATATGCATACGCGATACCTACCGGTTACCTCTAAGGCTAAGATGGGGTTCGGAGTAGACTAATACAGATTTCAGCCTGTGTTCATAGTTACTCAAAGGTAATGATGCCAACAATATGCAGCTGGCGGATCTGTCATCTGAATGCTGCGCTCTTCTCTTCCGCCACGATGGCGACGGAAAGGGTGTGGAGACTCAGAACCACTACAACCCCACAGTGAGCAGTCCTTCGCCAAGGTGGGGCGAGATGGGTTCGCACTAGTATTCACCATTGCGAGCACCAGGCGATATAGATAACGTGGTTGATTTATAAACCTATACGGAGTCAAAAACGAAGACAAAAAGGAGGAGAGCCCAAATCGTAGTATTATATTATTATATAATCATAATCAACCTATTTTGTTCCCACTGCTGGGACTCGAGCCTTCCTCTCAGAGAGAAGAGTTGGGCCATAATCTACCACGCGGGCTCAGTGCGGATTGGTCGATAGGTTAGTGGCCAACCCGTGTCGAAGTTTTCAGGCCGCCCGAAGGCCTTCGACATAGCATAACGACTGTTGCTCTTAGACAAACAACCGGGACCGATGGCTTAACCTGCCCTCCGAAGCACGGAAATATATACATTTTATTAATCTTTTTTACGTAAATTTTCGTCACTTTAATTTAATGATGAATCGATCGGATTAGTACAAATCATAATAGTTAGACACCTATTTGATTGGTGATCAGTAAAAGTGTACCCATAAGGTATTGTATTCATTACGCTAAAAAGTGTATATCTGTATAGCAGCCCTGTCAGCTCAAAACATGTAATTGTTACGTACCAATCAATTTTACAACGCTCTAATGAAGTCATTAACTTGATAAGAACGCCGCTACAAATTCATTCGGTTCTAGTGCGTTAACACTCGTTATAAGAGCAATGAGTACTTTTAATCTTATCAGTTTGGTCAGGAATTTCACTTAACTGTTACAAAGATGAATACAATTTTTGTAAGTATTTTTGATGTTTTATCACAATAATTGAAGTGTAAGAAGGCTTGGGACAAATGTCATTGGCTAGCTAAACATGCACATAATGTCAAGGAAATTTCTTCGCTTACATGACCAGTTGTTGTTGTCTACTTGACAAATTGGGGATTCTCGTCGTATACACCTTTCGAGTCATGCGAGCTATAAAACAGTTGAGAGCTCTGTGGACCGAGCACGAAAATCTGCTTAAGTGTAATCGTACCGTTTACGTATTCCGTACAAACTATGAGTTGTCTGTGCCACTATTATACTAGATAAATGACAGTTTGTACTAAATACGTTAACGATGCGGTTACGTTACACTGTTGTGCGCCCACCGTGCATCTAGATACACATGAAAGTAAGTAGGGCCATTCTACATACTTGATTTTGATGTTTTGATTTTGTTCGTAATAAAATGTCCCAAATACCATATGCCGCGTTTTTCGCAATGCAATTATTGAACATTTTAAAATTGTTAGCAGTACTAGTCTTTCTGCGAACAGGAGCCCTCGCGAGTACATTGCATCTTATCAGCGGCAATTTTTCGCACTACTACACAGCCTATTATTATCTTGGAAACAACTCGACCAATTATGATTATATTCGAAATTCCTTTAGGAAAAATAACCCCCCCTCAAACCTCAAAATCACCGACGACAAAAAAAAATAGTAGACATACATACCAAGTTTCGTCAAGATTGGTTGGAAAATGCGACCTGTCCAGGAAGACGTCCTTATAACCTAACAAACATACGGACAAATGAAACTCAAGTTGGTCAGTTAAAGCAGAGACGCTTCGCTCGACGGTCAATAATATTGAAAATTGCAAAGATTCTTTTTATCTACTTAATGGTGTCGACTCCAAACTCACTAAATTTAAAATTTAACTATGTATAGTAGTTATTATTCTAAATATGATAATTTCGATGGTGCGTTTCTGTTTAATATTACATCAGTTTAGTGAGCACGAAGTTACATAACGACGAAATATGCACAAACATACTCACAATGGACCAGAAATGTCAAATTTCAGGATTGCCATTCGCAAGCGACGTACGAATTTGAATTTTAATATAAACAGAACTACCATATTTTAGTATCGACACCCGTTTTATTTATAGTCACTTTTTTGTATGTATTTCAGGTTATCGTTATAACTATATTTGCCATTGCTTTGACACAAGCAGTGCCAACTGGCTTTGGACCTGGTGGTCTAAACGGTTATAATAATCCTGCCGCTTTCAATGAAATGGCAGGGGGCATTGCAGGCGGTGTCGCTAGTTCTTTAAGTGGACTTGGAAGCCGTTACAGTGGCGTGGGAAGACCTTATGGTGGACTCAGAAATTCCTATAGTGGTTTTGGAGGTCCTTATGGCGGCCTTGGAAGCCCTTATTCTTCTGGAGGTCTTGGTTCTCTAGCGGGAGTAGGTGGAAGAGGATATCCATACAGTGGTGGTTATTTAGGGCCACAAGAGCTTGGCATGAATTTAGGGGGAGCAATACCGATGAATGGATACAAAGGATAAAAAGCATTTAACTATTTAGGCTTGTCACATGCCCAGTTTCAACATATTTATATTATGTACATATTATATGTAATTTAAGTATGAATTCTATTGAATTGTATTTCACTACAGTTAAAGTAGTAGTTGACCACATTATTTGATATATAAATATTAAATGATATCTATTTGATGGAAATTATATAATTGTACTTATTTCACCTCCCATTATAAACAGATATTTTTATTCTGTCCAGGTCAGTTGCATTACTACTGTAAAGTGCATCTGGATAAATAGTTTTGCCCCCAACGCTTGTCCAGTATTTTGTTAACTACAGCTTCCTTCAAATTTAAACATATGAGTAAAACTAGTGAATGTCTGGCTGTGGTAGCTATCGATATTTAACGAACAGTTAATTAACAAGAGATTTACCAAACAGGTATACAACCTGTTGAACTTACAGAAGCCATAAACACAAACTGTCCTAACTGGATTTCTATGAATGAAAGCGTTTTTTTACGAATTAAATTATCTATTGTCTAATCTAAATATATGAGTCCTTAGCCTCTCACATATTTCTGTTATGAATGTGTACAATGCGTAGGAGTGCTCAAATGGCTCAGATCCGTATTCATACTCTGAATGCAAATTTGTTATGCATATTTGAGGAAAACATATGGACAGATCTAGATTTTGACATTTAACTTCTGATTACCATAAATGTGGAGGTGTTTAAGTATTGTTCAAAAATGTCAACTTATCATAACTCATAATATTTTAATCTTAATTATAGATTCGGTTGCAAGAAGGTATCAATCAATTTGATAGGTTGCTCTAGCTTGTTAACCTTGTGTACTTATTATTACTTTAATAGTCTCTACTTTTACATTAAATCTATAAGCCACAGGTGCTATTTGAATTCAAAATAAAATGGAAGTAGGTATCCATTGCTTGCAATTCAATATGTATTAATATTGCTTAATTAGTAAAATTTAATGGCGAAATACTTGTGAGTGTAAACACAACCATAATTTGATTTCCGACTGCTAGGCCTTTGCCTACCCCTTACCCTTTTGTATTCCGATCAAACAGTGTGAGCCATACTAAACAGCAATGTACAAAATTTCGCTTCGACCACTTCATTCACCAGGGCTGAAGCAACTGAACCAATTTTGAGAAAATGCGGTATTTACACTATTTATCCCAATTTGACACGTAACTCCTTAAAGATAACGTGATGTTTTTTTTTAATTTTATTATTACGGTTAAACTTAAGCGGTAGGTAAAGTATCGACCGGTTTTGAGTTTTTACTCGTTCACTTCATCATAGAGCACCCACGCAGCTGTGCTCTATGATGAAGTTGCTCGAATGAAACCATGTGATGTGAGCTCACAGAGTAGAGCACGGACGGAGTTGAAGTACGTGACGTTTGAAGATTAGGTTAGTAGTTAGTTATTGAAATAAGACAATACAACATTTTATGCCATAAATAATTTATTGTTCACAATAAATTCAAAAAAAAACGATATCACATTGCAGCTTTTGATGGTTTTCAAATCAACGACGTAAGTAGTAAGCAGAGTAGGGTGAGGCGTAGGGGTAAGCGGAGTATGCAGCGACGGGCGCGGTGTAGGCAGAGTAGGCGAGTGGTGCGGTGTACGCCGCAGCTACAGGCGCCGTGTATGCAGCTGTGTAGGCGGGCGCCGCGTACGCCGTGTATGCAACGGGCGCGGCAGCCAGGATGCCGGGCTTAGCGGCGGCCACGGCAAGGAAGCATGCGAAGATGAACTGAAAGTAAGAGAGAAGACTTGAGTACAAAACTACCAACGGTGTAATTATTATAATTATGACTAAGATTTTATCCGTTTCAAGATTGATTGATTTAATACATTGTTGTCGGTGTTCTTTTTAAGCGCATTGCAGTACAGTGCAGTAAAAGACATAAAGTTCTGGGTGACTACGAATTGTACTCGTATCTGTCACTTAACATCCGAGAACGACTTGCTTGCCTCGTCACTTGATCTTAATAATAGGCAGATTTGACAATTCTGTATCATCACATATTAAATTATTAATACTATCAACTTACCAGCTTGAACATGTTGATTGAAGGGTTTGTTTGGAAGTTAAAGGAACTGTAGGCCCAAGAGCAGTTGTTAATGTGATGACCTGTAGAATTGGTCAGTACGCTTTATACTCTTGCGATTGTATCGCAGAGGCAATGAAGAAATAGCCTTGTTGTGCATGTTTAGAATAATGATCCATTACAATCTGTATAAGGACATTGAGTTGAGTGTGCTCACTAGTAAGATATTATTATTCAAAGCGGAGGTGGCAGGTACATGATAAGAACTGGAGCAGTTTGTTATAGGGTACTTAGGTTTTTTATAATTGATAGGCTACTGTTTGACTGCTTGATAGTCAGTGATGGTACGTTCGAGAAGAAATATGCTACCGTTAGGGTAATTTGTTTTCGAGACTGTTATTGTTGAGTTAGTTATCAAATATTTCTGAAAGTTTGTAAAAATGTGTAACCTCCTTAACACTCGTTTACAAAAAGTTGAGTAGTTAGACATTTTTTTCAGTTCATAGATTTACACTACAAATTGTAAATGTATAATTAATTATTATTATTTCAATAACGTTACAATATTTAATTCTTATTTTTGTTTGCAAGAACCTTCTACGAAGTATAAGAAAACAATTTATTGGTATAAGATGAATGAAATCGGTTAAGCCGTTCTCAAATTATAGCGCGACCAGGAAAAATAGGGGTTAATTTATATATATATAAAAAATATAATATAAAAAAAAACAAAAATATATAAAAAATAACATTTTCAACTACTTTCTTAGTAGTTGAAAATGTTGTTTTTATTTTATACTAGCTGGTGCCCGCGACTTCGTCTGCGCAGGATTAGTACTTCGTGTAGCTCAATAGTTGGAAGTTGTAGAGCAATTTAACTACCTCGGATCTCTTATCTGTAATGACGGAAGTTGTGTGCCGGAGATAAAGAGAAGGATTGCGATAGTTAAGGACGCAATGTCTCGTCTCAAAAATATCTGGCGAAACCAAGGCATTACAAACAACACCAAGATGCGCCTCGTTAGGTCGTTGGTCTTCCCTATTTTCCTTTACGGAGTGGAGACATGGACCATTCTAGCTCGAGAAAGGCAGAGAATTGACGCTTTTGAGATGTGGTGCTGGAGAAGAATGCTGCGAATACCATGGACAGCCAAACGCACGAACGTCTCAATTCTGTCACAATTAAAAATTAAGGACCGATTATCTACAGTATGTCATCGTCGTATAATGAGCTATTTTGGCCACATCGCCAGACGTGGCGACAGCAGCTTGGAAAAGCTCATTGTGGTGGGAAACGTGGAAGGGAAACGCTCACGAGGCCGGTCTCCGACCAGGTGGTCTGACCAACTTAAAGAAACACCAACGTCCCGCTTTTACACCGCGGTGGAGATGGCCACAGACCGGAGCCGATGGAGACAGTTCGTTAGAACCAAGGTGCTGCCATGATGATCACGATCCTCAGTCATGAGGGAACGACCGAAGAGAGTAGCTCAATATCTTCTCCAAGGTCATAACTATCTTTATACCATATACATTACTGTGAAAATTTAATGGATCAATGGGACAGGTGTAAAAAGCCTGACGATTCATTGGATTTTGACGGTAACCTCTGAGTTTATTGACTTGGTACCTACTCTGAGTACTTACCCGAACGGTATATTTTACTTTGTTTGATATATCTTTTTTTGTATTGACATGCTAGGCGTATTGCCCATTTGACATTTTTATAATGACATTTTAAATGATATTGTATTTATATAATGAATATTTCTTAATGTTAAAACATGAATTGTTTAAGAATAATTTTTAAATATTGTGAGATAATTGTAATTGGTTTTTTTTCCGTTTTTATCTCAATAAACGAATATGAATATGAATAAATTATTGTCATAAAATATTTACATGGTCAAACGCAAATGCTATAATAGTGTTAGTAAATTTATACGAGTATACTTAGTAAATCAATCAGTAAACACTAATTATAAAATACAGTACCTACGTACATACAAATATAAAATTAATCACATTGGAAAAAACTTTCATTACATTTAATCGCCCTTGACAATATTTGTGTTACATTTCAGTGTCACATTCAATTTTTTTTTATTATAATGTACTTTAAAGACTACCGCCGCGTTCCAAAATATATAGAGCCTACCGAGAAGAAGCAGCAAGAAACTCGCGGCCATTATTTTTATATAGATGTTTACAATGTTTCTACTTAGGGACTACAAATATTACATTTTATGGGTGGCAGAATGACAGCTTGCCAGAAGTGGAGTATTCCAAGCATCTTTGTCTTCTATATAATGTCAGACTGTATCGCCAATTTCTTAAAAGATTTAACAAATGTTCGCTTATTTTTAGCTCCAGTGTGTTGCCTTACAAAATAAAACATAATAATGGTATCAGTAGGGCAAGACACGCTACACTTTTACATCTTAGTACACGAGTAGATAGATCCTGGAGTGATCAGACCCAAGCTGTTTTATCCTCCAAGTAATCCGAAATTTTGTAATAACTGTTTTGACTGAGTTTTAGACATTATTTTTATATAGATGTTTACAATGTTTCTACTTAGGTACTACAAATATTACATTTTATGGGTGGCAGAATGACAGCTTGCCAGAAGTGGAGTATTCCAAGCGACTTTGTCTTCTATATAATGTCAGACTGTATCGCCAATTTCTTAAAAGATTTAACAAATGTTCGCATATTTTAGCTCCAGTGTGTTGCCTTACAAAATAGAACATTATAATGGTATCAGTAGGGCAAGACACGCTACACTTTTACATCTTAGTACACGAGTAGATAGATCCTGGAGTGATCAGACCCAAGCTGTTTTATCCTCCAAGTAATCCGAAATTTTGTAAAAACTTTTTTGACTGTGTTTAGTTTTAATAGTAATTTTAAACTTATTAATAAGGGAATCTCGGATAACATTGGGAACTTTGTTATAAAATCGAATCAGATAGATTATGATGATGATGAAAAGTAGTTATTCCAGACTAAAATCTATCTCCGTGCCAAAGTTCATCCAGATCCCTTCAGCCGTTCTGCCGTTTTTGAGTAACATACATCCATTTATCCATCCATCCAAACTTTCACATTTATAATATTAGTGGGTTATTGGGATTATAGAAGATAGATAGATAAAATACTTGGGTGATATACATAATTATGTGTGCAAGTATAAAATAGATTCGTGTAGGTAAAATTCACGCGAGAATAGTGCACTAGGAGTATATATACACTAGGATAGTGCCATGTGCATAATTTACTTACTTTGTTAATTTATTTTTGCTGGGTTCAAAAACGTCTACACACGTAAACATTATAAATGCGACTGCAAAGTTTGTATAAGTAGGTATTTTTTATGCTATAGTTATTAAACATATTTTTAATTTAATATATTTTTTTTATTTTATTTTTTATTTTTAATTTCAAATCAATGACAGAAATCTGACAATCCTTTTCGCGAATACAGAATATGAAAAAGAATTTACCTAAAAATTTAACCGACTTCAACACAAAAAGTACCTAAGTTGTTGAAGTCGATGATAGTTCAAGAATAACTATTATCACAAAATTGTGCGCATGGTACCTTCTTCTACTTCTACGACGTCGACAAGTTATTATATGCTTTTTAGTGGTGAAGTTGGTTCCATTTTTGGTAAAAAAATCACTCTTTTTAGTGACCCTTGATAATTACGGAATCGATTTTATTGTCATTCACCGTCAATGATGACATCATCAAAATAAGCGAAACACTTTTTAGTTTTTGGAGTGTAACTTAAACACTGGTAGACCGAATTTGACGAAATTTAAATGGCACTACTTGGGAAGTATACTCAACCGAAGAAAAAAATAATTATCAAAATTGGTTTACAAATGGGGGAGAAATCGGTGAACATATACAAAAAAATACATGCATACATGTCGAATATAATATTATAACCTCCTTTTTTAAAGTCAGTTAAAAATATTATTATTTGAATTGTAAGTGGATATTCAAACTGATTTATTCCGGACTTTATTAAACACCAATAATTAAGTTTATTATAATAATATTATAATAAATATATATATATATATATATATTTATTACTATCTACCTACCTGCCAAGTTATCGCTTTCCTTAGTCCGTAAATTATCTTCTTCATAATATGTTAGATTAATATAATTTTAATTTTAAATTATCTTAGCCTTATAGATTCAGCAAACTTACAATATGGCTGCGGGCACTACTTGTATGACATGACTGCTAGGAGCATGTTAAACTGAGTTCCATGTTCCATAGGGAGGAAACATGTAGCCGTCCGTTCCAGTTGTTGACTTAGAACAACCGTTGATATGCTACATCGGAAGACTTCGGTCGCTATGAAAACTCTTTCAGTAGTAGGACTACCATCACTGTTGCAGTTGTCAGATGCAGTCCGTGACCCAGCAGCAGCATCATTTCTTTATCACATAAGCAGGCCATCACAGTTATACGCGACATACTTTTTTGTGGTATAGGTATAGCAAACGGCTCACCTGATCGAAAGTGATACGTTCACCCACCAATATCCGCAATACAAGAGATCTCGAGGATGCGTTACCGACCCTTGAGGAAAGAATAAGAGGGGCGAGGGAGGAATGGGGGATGGGGGATAGCGAATGGGGGAGGGGGGTTGTGCCCCCGGAACCTCACACAGACCGACTGAAACTCAATAGCAAGATATAGTACTTCACGTCGGTGTTATGTGGGAGTGTGGAGTGTGCCCGCAACCGTGCCGGCCCATTCGGGTGTACCCCATAGTGTTACAGCGTGGCCCTACTACTAACAAAACCTTAAAGAGGTTTACAGGTGCTAGTTAACAAACAAATTTATTTTATGTCATATTGTAATAAATAAAAAGCATATAAATGTGCACTAACATAATGATAAGAAATTCGAAATGTAAATAACAATCTACAGAAAATCTCAGTCCAAAAGCCGAACGCCAAGTCCTTGATCTAATATCTGACCGACCAGTTCAGCTAATGTCGAGGACAAGGTCGTACGTGAGCATACTGCCTAATATTCAAAGAGGATATTCGTCTCGTTATCCGGTTACAACTCCATAATGCATTTGACGGGATATAAAAAGAGGAACAGGCGGTAGTTCATCATTATACTACGATTCCTGAGCTCTTCTAGTTGTGAACGCAAGAACTTAACTAAGAAAATGTTCAAATACGTAAGTGTCAACATATATAACATTTTAACTTTGTAACCGTAGATAAAAACTTCTAAGATTACGATCCAATGGCAACATATGGTTTTTATTGACAAGTTCTAACATTTCTAGTACTCAAACCTCAGTTGGCCCTATAGAGTTTTTTGATTGACCCACTAGCTAGAACCTTTTGATCTCTATATGAAATAGGATCGATTGGCATAAAAACATTTTTTGCTATTTTAGATTTGTTTCTGCTGATTGTAAATTTTTTTCAAAATAAGAAAAAGTTTTTAGGTAGATGATATCCAGCGAACGTTTTCCTGTAACTATAAAGGTATCTGCCCTTTCTGCCCCGTCTTAAAAATCCACCACGTATATGGACAAACATTTTGAGCATTTATTGTCATATCTATTTCGCTCATTTTCTACCTATTTTGATGTTAAGGCCTAACCCAGCATGAGGCTCGACAGCTTTCCATACAGGAATTTTTTATTATTTTTTAGGTTACGGCTACTTATAATTAGCGCTAAACCGAATCAAAAGTTCGTTCTATATCTGTCTTTTATTAGAAGTTCATTAAAAGATAATTATATTTTAGGGTACTGTAGTACGAGAGACTATTACTAATCCTACGCTATCCATTTGTCTATCATACGTTCAAATATCTTTTGATCTACAATACGTAACCGGTTCTAATGTTGACAGAATAACAGATAACTGACGGTCTTATTACGGATGTCCTAAAAAATAATCAAAGCCAAAGGGTACATACATACCATAATTATTGTTAAAAATAACATTATCTTCTGAATACAGTCACTAAAGGCAGGCAATTAAATATGTATATACCTAATGGTTTAGACTCATCCTGAAATATTACAAACGAAATCCATTGCTTACATAATCAGTAATTGCATTACTGTTCAATAATGGAACTAGATAATGTTGAGAATATTACTTAGATATTTAATATTCATTTGTTAGTTTATAGATGAAGTACCTTCCAAGTTTAGGTTCAAAATCAAAAAAGTATTGTAACGAAGACAGTGTGTTCCGTGCGCGTGTCAGACTTGGCTTGGTCAGTTTATTTTTAGCAGCGTTGTGCAAGCCATACCTCTTTGTAGATTTATAAATATTCGTGAAAGTTCGTTTGATAACTTCAAGAAATCCCTACAACTTTAATTATTTACAATTTCTTTAAGTGGTCGAAGTTTGACTGTTTATCTTTTCAGCTAAATAAAAACTTTCTGGTGGCGCCTCTCCCACGCTTGTTACTTACTGATTGTTGTATTTTATAAATTAAGATTTTTGCTTACTTTCAGCTGTTGTTCGCCACACTTTTGGCTTTCGCCGCCGCCAAGCCCCTTGTAGTGGACTACCCAGTGGCATACACTGCGCCAGTAGCTGCCGCTTACACTGCACCAGTGGCGTACTCAGCGTACAGTGCTTACACCGCTCCAGTTGCGTACTCGGCGTATTCTTACTCCCCTTATGCTTACTATGTCCGTTGATAATTTACCCACTCACACTCGATCACTCCCACTCATCGAATAATGTTTATTTGAAATTACGCAATAAATGATTATGATGTAACATGTGTTTTAATGAAACGCCATTAACACAATTCAGGGTACATTGACAGATTGTTAATTTAAAGGAAACAACCTATAAAGTCACACTCACAACTGTCAGAAACAGTATTTTTAAGATTTAACTTTTATGAACCGTGTCTAATGGTAGCTTTGATATGGTATCCATTATATTAATATTTATCATCGGCATCAGCATTGTCCAGGAAAACTCCTATACCTATTTTAATATAAGTCTAAATTCAATCGATATAAAATAAAAACGAATTATATATATATACAAATTATACTTTTAGGTGTAGTCTACAAAGACAGGTCAACTACTTTTAGCCGTCCCATGATGTGTTTTTTTTTATTTCATGAGCGTCACAAAGGAGCTCATGGTTAGATAATTACGCCTCCAAAAATTGTCACACCAACGGATTATCACCACCTTATTTTCAAAACTTGCCGCAATGTTTACATATTATTACTGTGTACAAACGATATTATGTTCTTCGATAAAGGTTATAACACTGTTAAAAGCATTTTCTTCTTTAAAATGTTTCTATTAATGCCGCGCATTGGTTTGCACCGTAGAAGTGAGAACAATCAATGCCGCCACGTTGTTCGTACGAGTACATATGTATTTGATAATCAGAAGAAGGGTCAGAAAGCTTCTACTTTGACGTACAAGTGACAAAACTAGTTTCATAATAGATTTCATTAATTTAAAAATATTTTTCCCGCTACACAAAAAGGCCTACTGAGACTGAGTTTTATTCGCCATTATGTAGTCGCTGCCATCGATAGTCGTAGGTATATTTCATTCAGTCGTTTCGGTGAATTTGGGGAAACTGAAAGTTTTGTCTGTGCAATTGTTATCAAGACTTAAAATTACCGGAAATATATATTTTAGGACTGTCGACATATAATGTTATTTCCGGTAGTTCTCACTTTGCTTACGGATTACATACACATTCATAACTAAGTAGCCAGAATCATCTTGTACTTTGACAAGAACCTATAGAGTTTTTTTTAGCGTACTATATAGGTAGGTACGTAAAAATAAAATAAAAAATATCTATTATGGCCTTACTTATAAACGCTGCTTAACTTTAAATGACGTTATTTAGTACTGCGCAAAGGAAAAATGTTCTGCGCCGTACTAAGTGACGTTATTTGAATTTATGCAGCGTTTATAAGTAAGGCCTATAATACTGCACTGCACTTTTTTATTTTCCCTTAAATGCTTTAGGTTTATGTATATATACGAGTATGTATTTATGTTATTATTTTGGTATTTATTCGTATTGGTTACGTATTTTTATTGTTGGGAATAACACTTTTCGAGTACATGGTAATAACATAATATTACAAGAGTACGTATTGTTATATCCTTTTTGTATTATCTCGCTATGTTATTGTTATTTTTCCATTGTTTTTTATCCATGTTTACTTATGTTTTAAAAACGCGCCCATGTCGATGAATTTTAAATATACATTCCATCCTAAGGTTGCCTGGAAGAGATTGCTTTTAGCAATAAGGCCGCCCATTGTGACACAATTTTTGTAATTATTACATTTAAGTTTTCATATTATGTTTTTGTGAACAATAAAGTATTATCTATCTATCTACGTCTGCTCGTTCCTGAAACGATCGTACTACGCTTTGTTGGAATCAATCTGTTATTACACATAGAACTATTGACGTATAAGCCTGATATCGTGGTGATAGATCGACTCCAACCCCTCATGCTATATGTAATGCTCATCGACCCCTTGATGAAAAGCTCGTGAAGGCTGTGAAAGTCAAGCCCAGCAAGTACCTACTTTAACTTGGCTCACAAGGTGACCGCCATGTGAGGCGTTGACTTGACAATCAGCGACGACAGTCGCTTCGACAAATGGCCTTGTAAGAGCGAAGAGCCTCAATCAAAACCTTAAGAGGATCTCGCTATATGTTTTGATCAAGAGCGGATACAGAAGGAATCACTTCTCGGCACGGCACGTATCGTCAGAAGGTTCCTCAGCCCTGACCAACGCTACTCAACCTTGCGCCTCTGTCGGTGGCAATCTAGATTTGTATAATGTTGTATTGTCATATATACATATTTATAATATAAAAATGAATCACTGAATGTGTTGCTAAGCGCAAATCTCAAATCTCTCAATCTCAATACTATAAAGTTTAAGTGTTAGTGGAGAGGTTCCGAGAAGGCAAAACGATTGAGTGACGTTAGTATGGTATTAATTTTTTTTTGACATGATGTAATTGTTGACTTGTTAACTTTTTTTTCTTTATTTATCTGACCCGCGTCGGGCAGAATAAGTATTAAAAAAATAATCAAAGACTCGACTGTTAGGCGGTACGAAATTCACCGGGTCAGCTGGTTGTAGTATTAAAGAAGTAAGGAAATAAAGTGAAATAATAATAATAATATGTAACTGCTTCTTATTCCATAATAGACTTTATTTTATTTATTTATTAATATTAATTAAAACGGCATGGCCAATTACATTAATTAATTAAAATGAAACATAATTACAAAAATAAAATTACAATAATTCGTCAATGATATCAATAAAATTAGTCCATAAAAACTAATAGTCAGTATGTATACAATCCAGTCATCCGTCCCTTTCGCAATATCTCAAACACACTAACATTAAATCCGACCATCCATCTTCAAACAAATCACATTCAGGGTTGGCAGCCAGGATAGCGTTGAACGCGCTAAAAGTGTGAGGGATGGGAGAAACCGAATGGGCCACTGTACGGCAAAACGGTACGGCAAACAGTCTGTGATGTTTCCCCCGATTATATTTGTCGGGTACAAAAAATCGACACAGCTCCTCATGCAGATCGGTTGCGTCTATTTCGCCACGCAAAATTTTACTCATTACGGTAAGTTGCTGCTTCTCCCGTCTGACTTCCAACGAGTTGTAGCCTAAGCAACCCAATAAAAACTTCGTCGGATATATGTAGGGATAATATCCGTGTTCACGCTTATACAAGTACCTTAGAAATGCTTTTTGTATTTTTTTCGAGCTGGAGTATGTATGTATCCTCATGCGGGTTCCATACATACTACTCAATACGACCACGGGTAAGAGTTGTAATCGGCGAGATTGATATACCTAGGTAACACAATAGTTAATAGCATTGTTATTAGTAATAAAAAAATGCAAATTATGTAAGTCAGTGAGAATGTATTTTTTTTTCTTCGCGGTGAATTGGCATGATATTGAGAATGATAGCCAAGTTTAATATATAGGTTTTTAATCCCGATTCAACAAAGATCACGATATATTTAGTAATTGTTAAGCTCCCAGCCCACATCAGTACTTTGCTCTTCAGAGTAAGAACATTTTAAACAGTTACAAATAAAATTGTATAATATCGCATTCACTACTTTATGTTGAAGCAAATGCTCTCTATGACAATGCCTATTACCCATTGTCACAGTGTTTTTGCCCTTTCAACCCATTGATTACCATTGTTTTGTAACAAAATGGTGTAATAACAATTCGTCAATGAGCTCATTCAACATTAGCTCGTTAATACTGGGCACAATGAACGTTTACCTAACATACTTAAAAGTCAAAATTGGTGTACTTATTTGTTACTATGCTAATGAATAGCATGTATGCTATATATATATTTTATGCTAAGCGAAAATCACATTTCTTCAAATCTCACAAAAATATCGACGGATTAGGGTAGGACATATTCGAGCAAAGCATGTTG
The DNA here is from genome assembly GCA_917880725.1 of Selenia dentaria. Lineage (NCBI taxonomy): Eukaryota > Metazoa > Arthropoda > Insecta > Lepidoptera > Geometridae > Selenia > Selenia dentaria. The sequence continues at coordinate 16,203,080 of OU862889.1, read as the reverse complement.
TTCACACAAATGGTCTGGCGGGAAATTCAAATAAGTAATCTAGATCTTCAAAATCCTGATGTGAGCATTTAAAATATCAATCTTATTATAACTACATCTAATAAAACTGTAGAGGTCGAATATCTGTAAAACTAAAAAGAATGCTAAAAACCGAGCAAGGAGTGAAATCGAACAATTTTTTTTAATATATTTTTTGGTTATTTGCTTGTCTGTATGTTTGTACGGTCTAATCTCCGAAATTACTAGACTGATTTAAATGAAATTTTGTATGGTGGTAGCTTATACCCATGGTCAAAATATATGATACTTTTGATCCCAGTAATTTAAAAAGTTCCCGTGTGATAGTTAAAAAACTGTAATTAACCGTATCCGCGAGGCCACGCGTGCAAAGCCGCTGGCGGGTCAGCTAGTAAATAATAAAAATATACGTATTTGGTACCAGTTGCTTGATATTATAGGCATAGCCTACTGAGAGAACACATTTTAAAACTGATAAAGATTCTGATTTCTTAGTGACGCCTCGAATTTCAGAGACCGTCTTATAATAACCATCTACCATTATCTTCCTACCCTTCTGAGCATAAAAAATATAATCAAATAATTTATTATACAATGTCACATTCACGACTATATCTTTATCGAATGCCCCCCTACAGAGCCCATTAACCATTGTTGCTGTGTTTTTGCCCTTTCAACCCATTGCTTACCATTGTTTTGTAATAAAATGGTGTAATAGCAATTAGTCAATGAGCTCCTTCAACAATAGTTCGACAACACTAAGAACAATGAACCTTTAACATACTTAAAATCATAAAATTTGTATATTTGTCGCTATGCTATAATAAGGACAATGGCATCTATGAAAGCACGTTTCTAATGTTACAGAACTTACCGAATGGCATGTATTTCTAGGAGTTCAGTGAAATTTACTATTATCGCATTATTAAGTAAATTAGACATAATAGAAGCAATGAATGACAAAAGGTCTGTGGCCAAACTCGTAATTGTTACGAGTTAACCTCCAGTACTTGGGGACTAAGAAATGTTATTCTCAGATCAGTCTCTGTTGCCATTCTCAGATCAGTCGACATTTGATAGACATCGACATTGATGCTTGATCATCGCAGTACTTACTAACCTGCTGGCCTTAGAATTCGGTCGAAGATAGGTGGAGTGAATATTGACTAACTAAATATTTATTGATGTGCACCTACATGGAGTCACCAAAACTTGTGTTTTTCTGTGTAATTAATAATTTAGAATGAGAAACGGTATATTTTTATTTAAATTACCTATTGGCCCTTCGTTGAGAAAACATCTGAGGGTAGAATTTGTCTAACGTGTATTCTGCTTAATTGTAGACTCATTCTAGTTCGATGAATTCATATTTTAAGACGTTATATGGTATATGCTTAATATATCGAATGATGCGGTAATAGGAGCTCTGATATAATGAGCTCATTGTAAGCTGACCTGAACAATTATGAAACGTGGATGTATTCGAACTCGTCACGTGACTAGCACCCACGCTAAAAATATTTTCATAAGCTTTTCTTTAATATATTTGCTGATTCCGTGCGTCATTCTCTTACAATAGGGTTATATGGTTTAATCCTGATCGTTGTATGTACTATAGTTAAAATTATACCATGATATATGATTCCATGGCTTTACTTAACCACCTGAACGACATGAATAAAATGTACCTATGTTTAAAGATCACATGAAAATTAAACAAAGCCATGTATAAAAGTAAATACTTGTTTTATATTGAAACTGGCTGAACTATTTGGAAATACATGTGTCGAAATGAGAGATGCTCAGCTTGTCCTTTGGTTTTTAGCAGATTGTCAAAAGAAGGGTGATGCTATTTAGAGTAGATATACCGGTTGTTCCCAAACTCAACGATAACCTGGTACCGGGCGAGAGGCCAAGGTATATCAGTTATGAATATAAGAAAAAAAAACTTATTTTTCCAACATGGAGTGTCAACGTTAACTGACAATAATTTTAATAAATATTTTTTTGTAAACCATAACTCGTCAAAACTTAATTTATTTTACTTAGTTAATATGCTTTTTACTTTGATTTGTGGTTGCGATTAATAGCACTGTTATTTGAGATTACATTTCTAAAAATATCACTGTAAAAAAATCTACTTTTACAAAAAAATTCTATTATCGCTTGGCTAAGTGGCATGGGTTTTTTTTTCTGATTTATTTCATAACTGGTATACCTTAACCTCTCGCCCGGTATCAGGTCATCGTTGAGGTTCGGGAAACCCGGTTCGGGATATATGTGTGTTAGTAAGATTCTATGGAACGTCCTACATACGTATTATGAATTTTTCTACACTTTGTGAGTTTATAATTTTGTTCTATCAAATAGGAAAAAGTGTAACTGTAAACTATTGTATTACATATCCAAATATGTAAACAAAAAAATATACACCAATTTAGTTAGGACCAAAAAACTTTAGAAGACCATTGCGAAAAGATTTTAAATATATAATTTTAACAGGAAATAAAAAACAATATATAGATATGTAAATGAATAGAAACCGTATAAAACAACAAACATTGAAATTTATATAGAGAAAAACTCACATCCTCGGACGGGATTTGACTATCCGCGTCTTCTGACTATCCGTGTCAGACGCCATGACCATCTAGGCCACCGAGCCTCGAGGTCCGAGCATCGAATTTTAACTCTCTGTCTGTTTAACCGTCTTACGGGCACGGAGCGACATCTATTGAACAGCTTTGACTGCACGTATCCAACCGAAAGAAGTATTTTTACAAATACTTAAACTTTCGTATTGACTTCGCAACCCTTTATATTTTTTATAGTTTTAAAGCACTAACGCCTGCTTAGCGATCTCAAACATTGAAATTTATAAAGAGAAAAATACACATCCTCGGACAGGATTCGAACTAGCTTTTTCGGATTTCTTATGAAAAACTTATATTAATTGTATAAGTTGTCACTCGATTATATTGCTTAACCTAGTGAGCTCCCGACTAAGATCAAATTTGGAAACCTGCCGTGCGATTCTCTAAGAGCAAACATCGTTCCATCTTTGACAACATCCGTGAAACAAATGACGAATGACAAGAAACGTTGGAAAAACAACCTTATGTACAAGGGCGATATCTCATAGTATTTGACATCGGTGAGCTTGTCGACGATCGCAACGACGAATCATTAGAGAATCGCACGGCTGAGTTGCAAAAACCCCGCAAAAAAACAAGTGACTGTCGCTTTTTCGTTGATATTACCGATCTGGTATCTTTCAAATTATATTTTGTTATGTAAAAAAAAATTCCAGGTCTTTTACGGCATTAAAGAAACAAAACATTAGCTGAAATCTATTGAATATTTGAATAGATACCATTTTTAATTGGATCCTTATTTGATTTGGCCTTGGCATACCTGTATGCCAAGGCGGCTTTACGAAAGTTTTGTTTGGCATACAGGTATGCCAAAATATAATTATATGAAGTCGTTCAAATCGCACTCGTCAGCTCGAGACATTACGAGTTAGTTAACTTTTAGTCCCATTTGCATTTTTTTTTCTTCTAAATAGTCGGTCGATCTTTGTTTATTTTTCATATAATTTGTAAGTACTTGTTTATGGGATTTCATGAAGGTTAGAATAACTGCTATATCACTTAGGGATCAGTGATAATGTGGTTGTAGTTGTAATGACTCTAGACCTAAAATGGGAGCTGGTTATCTAGGACATCTGCCGGAGCGCACTTGTCTATTCTAAAAGCATGTAAGTACCTGTGTTTAGTATATAATATAGTAAATAGTTAGTTAGTTTAATATGTTCCCCATGCATGTATATTTGTTGAATGTAATAAATTAATCATAAGTTTTGAAAATCCCAAAAGTTGAAAAAAGGCACGGACCCTGGAGTCTGTGGAGTGAAGTTAAAAAAAAAAAAAAAGTGCCTGTGTTTACCAGCAGCTGCTCTTTTAGCGACAAATTATGTTGAGGATGGTATAGTTCACAGACGGGTAGAAAAAACCTTTTCACCCTTTTCTTACTTACGGAACGATTTTTGTTCACCATCAATTACAATATCATCAAGATAGGCGAAACACTATTCATTAATTAGATTGTAACTCAAAAACCGCTTGACTGAATTTGATGAAATTTAAATGGGACTACTTTGGAAGTATACACTACCAAACTAAAGAATAATTAAAATCGGACTACACTGTCAAGAGTAATGCGTGAACATTCATAAGAAAAATGTACGAGTTGACTTGAGAACCTCGTTCTTTTATTTTGGATGTTGGTTGAAAATGCTCGAATACCATGCTGTGCTAATCCTCAGGATTTCATTTCCACCATAAACTCATGTCAGCCGTGCGATTCTTTAATGATTCGTCGATGTGCTCGTCGACAAGCTCACCAATGTCAAATACTTTTTGAGATATTGTCCTTGTATACAAAGTTGTTTTTCCAACGTTTCTTGTCATCTCGTCATTTGTTTCACGGATGTTGTCAAAGATGCAACGATGTTTGCTATTATTTATTATGAGAAATGCACGGCTGGTATCCTTTATGATTACACGTCATGAGTTTATCCTACACCAGAATCCTAAAGATTTCAGAGGTATATAGTTATGACATGAATGACACGTGCTTCTTTCTGGTTACATTTTCTCATTTACGTTCATAAACAGCCCTCGTAAATGACGAACGAATGACGCACTACTTGGTTTGCTTTACTCTGTTTAATTTATACCTATGGGCCTAACACAAAAATTGCGTAAAGGTAACGTAATCATTAAGACAAGAGTCTTTGACCAATGTGTGTTACCAGTAATGACTTATGGAACTGAAACGTGGTCTCTTACTATGGGGTCCCTTTCAAAATTGGAATGGCCTATGTACAGCAGTGGACGTCCTACGGCTACTACACCTTTTTTTTTTTGACGCAGCGTAATCTTTTATGGATACCACCGGCCCCGGGGGGAGCACGGTGGTTATGTGGGAGTCTCTGCCAGAAGGGCAGCATACCCACCAAACCTCTGCGGTGTTCCGTCACTGCCGCTTTTGGCGGCAACGCGGGACAGATTTCGCACACGACCGCGAACCCGCCGCGGCTGTCCGTTGCCGGACCCTTCTCTCTTGCAGCACGCCAGAACACTTGGCGTGCCGCAACCGCCACGGGAGACCAAGCCGCAAATGGACCCCAGACTCCCCCGAGTCTGGGCGCTCTAAGTCCCCCTACGATGGGTCAGGTGAGTAGCCCCACCGCCTGCTACTTCGGCCGCAGAGGATAGGGACAGCGGCGCCTCTCAATACCGACAGTCCTCTTCCCCTGCGACCCCACCGCGTCCGCCATCTAACGGTGGCGGCCCCGCCAAGGCCGCAGAAGGCAGGGAGAGCGGCTCACCGTAACACCGGCACTCCTCTCCCGCCGCGGCCTCTAACTCTCAGCCGCGGTGCCGCCCATACGACACCGCAGCCCGCCTCAGTTGCAGTGGCGCCCATACACCACCGCTACCTACAGTGACCGCTCCCGTGTGGACTTGGAGGGCAAAGCCCATAGGAGCGGTCCCACCTCGGGCCACCGCCAGCTATCGGCTATCACTGGCAGGCCCATTGGTTCCTCTTAGCTTCACCGTGGTGACCCAAGCCACGGCTACTGAGCCCCCCCGCCACGGCAAGGTGGGAACTCTCGGGGGGGACGGCTGACTACTCCTACGGCGACTACGGCTTACATCTTATAAGTCTATAACCATATATCATTACTCGCAGTCGCGTAGAAAATAAGCTAGTGTGTTTTTACTGCATAAATCGTAAATATGGGTCAAGCATAAAACATTTTCACTCTACATTGCACTCTGCATTTGACAGTTTTTACCAGAGGCCGTAGCACAAATAATTTGCGAAAAAGTATTCGTATCGTAAGCGTCAACATGTCAGCCTTCACCGTACAAACTATGAGTTGTCTGTGTCAGTTGCCCTAGAAAAATGGCTGTTTGTACTGTTTCACGTGGAGGGCACGTTACATTACGCGTACGCAATATTTCGTGCTAGGCCCACTGATACTTTTTTGTTTTTCATTCTCATTCAAGCAAAATGATAACTTTCACATCGGGTAGTAGTTCATTTTAGTGTTTACAGTTTATATATGGCCCTTACATATGAAATTGGCGTTGTGTCGAGTTGGCCACTTTGACCTCAAATATTTGGCGTTTGGCTCGAAATTACAATTCAAACTTATTTTAATTTTAGGCGTATGTATTTGTACTTATTATTTGATTTTTCTTTGATATCAGTCTGTTAACAACATGGAAAACTTAAAATATCACGTTATTTACAAGCTCTGCCGTAACACCAACGCTTGCAGAAACAGATTAATGATGTGTATAGGGAAGCTACTGTAAAATAATAATAATAATAATAATAATAATAATAAGCTTTATTCATTACAAACTTAACTAACTTAAATTAACAAACACATAACATATGATATTTTGTTGTATAAGTTATAAATCCTTGAAAGTCATTGGCACCCAAACTAGAATTACTCTGTGGTATGGTATACCAACGTCTTCCTCCTAGACAGAATACATACTTAAAATGTTATATAATTACAGATTATGCGATTTAAATTATTTTGCAATACTAAAGAAACGTACATTCAGTTTGAAATTAGGAATCAAAGGTTGCAAATAAAAAATAATTGGAAAGTAAACAAATCTACCTACATTCTAAAAAGTAAAAATTACCGAGAGGCCTTGCATGTTTGTGTGTGTGTGTTGTGTGTGTGTACGCTGTGGCGGGTTCTTACTATGTAAGAGTGCTCCGATGTATGTTCGCAGGGAAACCTGTATTGTCTGTGTGAGTGAATGCGCGTGTTGATTGTTGAGTTAGCGTGTGGTCCAAGTGCATGAGCGAGTAAAAAATATTTAAGTTAATAATGAATTAATATAATTTTATTTGAGTACAAGAATAAAGTTTTCGGTTTGCGTGTAGTCTAGGGTAAGCAGGAATTTTTCAACAATGTTTTTGCATTGGAATTTAGTTTTAGGGTAAATATCACAAGTTTTATTAATTTTGTTGTATAAATAGGGGCCGAGAAAAATTTGTTGTCGATGAGAGAAAGCAGTATTGTATTTTTTACGTTCCGTAACGTTAGTAACAGTCCTTTTTTGACCCAAGATAGAGGGATCATATTGTGTGATCGAGTGCTGAAAGAGAGTTATACGACTAATAAAGAGTTGACGAACAGTTAAAAATTTACGGTGTTCAAAAATGGCTTTAGTAGGGTGCCTGAAACGAAAGTTGTACATTACTTTTAAAATGGACCTTTGAGCTCTCTCCAACTTTATGACAGTAGATTTACAAGTGCCTCCCCAGACAGGTATGCAGTATCCTATAATCGATTGACATAGTGCATAATATGTGGTTTTAAGCAACTCTGGTGACGCGATGTCTTTCAGTTTTTTAAATATCCAGGTTAGCTTTCTAAGACGGCTGGAGAGTGCTTCTATGTGAGGCATCCAGGTAAGTCGGTTGTCCAATGTGATGCCCAAGTATTTTATAGTATCAACTTTTTCCAAAACAGGACAGGTACAAGTATGTCTATACATTTTCATTTTAGTGTCACATGCATGTAACTTCAGATTTAGTGACGCAGGTTGAGAAGCATTAGTTATAGAAAATGTAATGTACTTGGATTTACATATATTAAGAGTAAGCTGATTACGATGTAGCCAAGTTGAAACGTTTAAAAGCCCTGATTCAGCTTCAGATCGAGCCTCATCCCAAGTCTCTCCCTGATATATAAGTGCTGTATCATCGGCGTATGATAATATTTTACCATTAGTTGGGGTGAATAAGCAAAGTTCGTTAATATAAATCAAGAAAAGACTCGGACCCAGTATACTGCCTTGGGGCACCCCGAACGTGGTGTTTTGAGGTGAACTGATGTATTCATTGATTTTTACACTTTGTGATCTATTGGTTAAATAGTCTTGGAAAATTTTTAGTGGCAAATCACGGATTCCAATGTTTTCCATTTTAGTCAACAAGAGCGGGATCGAGACGGTGTCAAAGGCTTTTGCTAAGTCGAGAAATATACCAATGCACTTTTTCTTTTTATCTAGATTAGTAGCTGTAAAGTCAGCCAGGGCTGCAACGGCATGTTCAGTGGATTTACCACGTCTAAAACCATATTGGGAATTTGCTATTAAATTTTGTTTTTCCAGAAAGTTCGTTAGTCTATTATTAATTAATTTCTCTAGCACTTTGGACAGGGCAGGAAGAACCGAGATTGGTCTATAATTATTGACACTGTCTCGAGACCCGCTCTTATGAATAGGATGGACTAATGAGTGTTTTAATGCCAAAGGGAAAACACCAGACTCGAAACATCTATTAAATATGTACGTGAGAGAAGGAACTATACTCTTTCTAGTCAATTTTAGAATATGAGATGAGATTCCATCAGAACCCACAGCACAGTTATTTTTTAGACTAAGTATTATAGACTCAACTTCAGCATTATCCGTGTCAATGAGAGCAAATGAATTATCATGTATTTGGATTGGGATGACGGATTGTTGTTCCGCTGAACGAGATTCAAGAGTATTTTCAGCTAATTTCCGACCTATATTAATAAAAAAATCATTAACGTCCTCAATAGATTCCTTAGGACCAGAGGGGTTACAGTTAAGTAGTTCAATCGCTTTGTTCCGTTGAGGCGTAGTAGAAGTGATTTTTCTTATTACTTTCCAAGTTTGTTTTGGATTTGAAGAGACTTTGTTTAGTTCAGACTTTTCATATCTGTCTTTAAGTTTTTTAGCAGGTTATTGCAGTAATTGCGATATCGTTTATATGAGGTAAGTAAAATGTTATTAGATGGTATTTTTTTAGATTTGATATGTAAGCGGTCTCGGTGGCGTATACATCTTAGAACACCGGGAGTGATCCAAGGCTTTAAAGTTGTACGATTTCTGGGGATAGATAAGATTCTGGAGTGTAATAGTATGGACTGTGATAAGATATTAATGAGACATTCCATGGCATAATTAGGATCAGAGATTGATTTAATAAAATCAAAGTCAATACTATTGACCGTGTTTACAACTCCAACGTGATCGATCTTAGAAATTGTCGTATGGGGCTTTATGAAATTAGTAGTTTGGTAGCACAATAGTACAGGGACATGGTCAGTAATCGCAGAATTGATTACAAATATAGAAGAGACACCAGGTTTTCGTACAAAGACATGATCGAGGCAATTCCCATCTCTTGTTGGAATAGTGTGAGCGGGAAGTAACCCTTTTTCAGCCATGAAATTAAGATACTCAGAACTACGAGCATCAATATTTTGCTGTTTGATGTCGATATTGATGTCGCCCATTAATATTACATGGTAAGTTTTAGGTATATCGCTTAGTACAGATTCTAAAGATTTTATAAAATTGTCTATATTACGAAAGGTAGGTGATCTGTATATGCCTAGTATAGCTGTAGATTTACCAATTTTTATCAAAAGACAGGTTCCTTCAGAGAAACTGGGTTCTTCAACCACATATTCAATATACTGTTTTAAATAAACAATAACACCATCATTTTTATTATTATGGCGTTGAGAAGTAAAAAAGTTATAGCTATCGAGAAAAGGGGGAGGCTTAAAACTGTTTATCCAACATTCTGTGAGAATAATAACGTCACATTTGATATTTATTCTAGTCAGTAAAGTTTCAAACGAAGGGAAGTTTTTATGAACGCTCCTTATATTTTGCGTAATGATTTTAAGATTTGAATGTCCATTTTTTTTCTTCCAGAAAACATCTTCGGGAGTTACAATCTCAGAAGAGGCAACTGAGAAAGAGTCTATATCGTCAATTATATTTGTGAGATTATCCATAATCAAAGGCAAGGGACCACGTCAATGAGTACAGGCACGTAAAGAAGTTATTATCAGTGAGCGTTAATAGTTGAATAAAGCAGGGGTAAGACATCCAGTATAACTTTATTTCAAAATTTGTCACGTGTTTATCTACAATTTTTGAGCAAATCTTGTGAGTTGTAATCGGTGGTTTTTTTTTTTGGCATTTAATGCAGCTTGGAACGGTGTGCGGTGAATAGGTGTATGGTGTAGGAGTGTGCGAGTAAGGATGACAGTGTAATGAGTAATACAAGATAACGCCTTCACAATCAAGTTCGTCTAGAGAAAATCTATAAAATGAACTAATCAGAGCCATGCAAGTAAAAGAAATAAGAAATAGTCATGTTACTGTTTTTAGGAACGCGATTTGTTCTTCGGATTTAATGAGAATAACAGTGGATTCTGTTGTTTGTCTAACAAATACCTTGCCGTTGGAGGTCCAGCAAAACTTGTATTTGCCACTCTTCATCAGATCTCTGTCCAAGAAATACAGCCGGTTAGCCTTACTGGTTAGATGTTCCGTTATAAAAACTGGTACTGGAACACTTTTGCCCTTTATGCCAAGATGGGTGGCGTTAAGCTTATTGGTCTTGTTCACTGAGTTGTGCGTCTTCACGGCTTTAAGGACCTTTATTTTAGTCATGGTGTTGCAGAATTCCGCTATTAAAAAAGAAAACACGGTACGTTTTTGGTTTCGACGTTTACGTTCTGGATATTTAGACCTAGAGAACAAATTTCGTGGATGTGGTGGTGATCGTGGAAGCAAATCCATCGCAAACCACGTCAAGTTAATAGTAGGCTCCAGTTTTTAATGGCTTAAATTATTGGAATAGTAAACATAATTTTGCTTTGTATAGTTACTTGTGATGTGTAATGGTTCCTGTACGATAATCGGAAACGCTCATCACAGTGGTTGAACCCAGGAGAACCGGCTAAATCACGTCCCAAGCGAAACTTGACTCCGAAAATGCAGTACCATTTTTTGGGCCGAGCACGAAAATCTGCTTAAATGTAATCGTATGGTTATCGTATTCAGTACAAACAATGAGTTATCTGTGCTACTATTGTACTAAATACGTTAACGAAGCGATTACGTTACACTTAAAAACAGATTTTCGTGTTCGGCCCACTGAGGCTGTAGCACAAATAATTTGCGAAAATGTATTCGTATCGTAAGCGTCAACAGATCATGCATCGACTTACAAACTATGAGTTATCTGTGTCACAGTTTCCGTAGATAAATGACAGTTTGAATTGCTTACCGTGAACGACACGTTACGTTACACTTGCGCAGTTATGCGTGCTAGGCCCACAGGTGAGCGTTTGATGGACCAGTTCTACGTCACAACGGCTTCTTAAGATCTGGCCAGACGATTATGACAGATCTGATTCTGTATTGTCAACAATTATAAACCATGATGGAAAAGCTCGCTATTCAAGAACCAAGACTAGTCTATTTGTCTAGCCCACTGCTGCTTCAGGCCAACGCAAAAATACTTCACAATGCATGATGCTAGCTGCGATTGGAATGTCTCCAACACCCACCATACTCCCTTAACGTTGCTCCAACAGATTACTTTACTTTTCTACAATTTCTTGCAAGGAAAAGAATTCAATTTCAACAGGGCTGCTCAAACCGCCTTAAAAGATTTTATTGATTCTCGTCACAGTATTTTTCCAGAAATGGAATATATTAACTATAAAATGCCAAAAGTGTAGATAATAATGGTAGGTACATACTTCGAGAATATATATAATTTCATTAATTTGTTTTACTTTTTCCAAATTAAACGCCATAGTTTCATATGTAAAACGTACAAATTCTCAATATAGTAAGATGTGTTGTGTGCAAAATAATAGTAATCCTATCTAAAAAAACATGTTATATAGAATAACTTTATTAACCACAGACGTTGCAGTTCCTGGAAAAGTAGATTGATTTCTGCGAAATCTATTGTATTATTGGCCAAATATGGCGAATCGCGAGTCAACGGGTTAGCCCTTTACGTCCCAGAGATGTACATTTACGTCAGTTTCATTCATACATCTTTTGTTTTAATTATCACGGTATGTGAAGGATTAAATACTAAGAATAATAGAAATGAAGGAAATACATATATAACAAGAGATTATATAGTAGTAATATAGTCTTATTATACAAGATTTACATCTTGTAGCAGAAATAAATAAACTATGACTATAACATACGAGTATATAAATAAATTAGTCAACCAGCCCAAGAGATAAAAAAAGGTTTAAAATCGCGCCTGGTTCTGAAGGACAGGTTATTGCCATGTTTTCAATCTTGATGGTAGTAAGAAGCATAGCCTATATAGCTATTTGTATAAACATAAACAAATAAGTTTATTTTACATAGATTTTTTCACAATATCCATTGATTCTGAACTAGTTTTCACTGTGTTTAGGAAACCAATGGCCTCTCCCATATTAATGTCAGCTAAAGGTATGCTAAATAGCATGTTATATTTTAGGTTACATTTAGGTTGTTTGTACGAATACTAAACAAAAGTTAAAACAATACAATTTAGGACTGTGGCAAAGTAAAGCTTAACCTTCAAATATAAAAATATTATAACACAAAGTTTAGATATTGGATTTAGATATAATTGCATTATTATTCGTATCGAATCAATATTAGTTTCGGTTCCTTCTGTCCTCACGTGAATCGTCATGGAGATTAACACGCCTACGGCAACGCTCGAACTCATTGTCCCAGACCGGAATTCACTGTCCGCTACACAAATACTTGTAAACATGTAGACAATGGCTTCGACACCAAAAACTTTTGAAGTCAGGGATAACTTTATTGGTGATCTAAGCCGTAACAAAAAGTAAACACGATAAATTGAAAATATGTTGGGGTTAAATCGCACACAATTTTCTTCTGTTCATTTTTTCATACTATTTAGTAACGAGCCTACTCCAATAGCCTACTACCTACCAATTTCATAATTTTAGTTGGTTTTGACGTTTGGGGACCACTTTTTCATTTGTTTTTCTATTTTTCTAGCTGTGACAAGTTCTGGTTTACCACTTCGTTATAAGTCCAGTTCTAAGGAGGACCATTTCTGATTTTGACCACTTCTTTGTTTGACTACTTCATGTACGATGTGTAAATTGAATACTCTCTTCCAATCACCAAGGGAGTTACAGTCATGGTTACAGTGTTCAGCCTATAACTAATTTTGATTACATATTTTGATTCCCTATGCAACATAAAGATTTTAGCTGTGCATATTTTTCTCTAAGACTAGATTAATTTCGTAATCATAGAATATTTCCAAAGTGTACAGTGTAAGTTTTTTGCTAACATAACATGCTAAGAGCATGTCAGGCCATACTTAAAATAAGCGTTTGTAGCTGATAGCTAATAGCTGACAAATTTAGAGCATTACAAATTTTATGGTATAATCAAACTGAAGTCTACTATGCTGAGAAAACTTTTTCCAAGATCAATTACCCTTAATCGAGGGAATCCTAAATATAAATGCAGTTTACCAGCTTTTTCTCTATCACTCGAAAAATGAAATAGAGTCGAAATTATTTTAAAGAAGAAGAAGTTTTAACTAAGGTCTATCAATGTAGACAATTACAAGTAATAACTTATAAGTCTAACAAGTACTAACTTATATAAGTTATAACGGTGTATAGTATGAATTATGTATGAATATTTAGGAATGGTATACAGCGAAATACATAATTGCATGTCGCTTTTTATGCAAATGGTACACTTAACAATAAGTGATGTGGCCAATCATTGCCTAAATTTAAATAGATATTTAAAAAAATACCCTACTCGCTCCTGTACAGCGAAAATTCAAGTTTATTCCACGGGTATGGACGACAACTCTAAAATGCATTCTAATGATTCTTTTCAATTACTTAAACTCTATTATTGTGCAAAATTTCATGCAATTAGTATATATAATGAAAATGTAAAAGGCAAGGACAGCCAGACAGAAAAACGGTTCCATTGATTTCTTTTTATTTTCTACACTCGAGGATAAAACGTTTCAATCAACGCTTCACTAACAAGATACACATTTACTAACCCGAGTCAACGCAGTCATATTCCCAGATCATAATATATGTATAATTGTAATTATGTGTTTTTATTAAATATCATGTAATGAGCGTTTCAAATCTATGATTATTTTGGTCCATAACATAGGTATAGAATTCTCCAGACGCTTATAGCCTGTTTGTGAATTAAACAAACATAGGCCCCAAGAAAGTTTCTTACACGCGTCTCCTTGAGAGAGTCGCTCTTGCGTCAACAAACCTTTTGTTCCGTAGAAATCAACACTGTTGTTTAGAACTTTCCACCTTTCGGAATAGCATTGAAAGTTGACACGTAGACCACGAGAAAAATTGTATCAATCATTTTATTAAATTGCTATTATTTATTATATTAAAAGTAATGTAGGGCTCTGCCCGCACGTAAAATAAAAGGTAATGTTAATTTATCACCAAATATTGCACAATATAAAGGCAAAGAAATACTAAGTTCACCATAAATAGTAAACGATCACCAAAATTAACACCAATTGAATTATCCTCGCGAGGCTCACGTGTTGTTGTCACCACTAACAACGACGAACGAAGCGAGGACGAGCGTTAGGTTGCACCTCGCTTCGGTCGTCGATTATAGTACCTAGTCTTATGTGGCCGATAGGATTAAGAAGCAGGTGTTCAATGTATTTGAGCCCTAAAATTAATATCTAATAGAACAATTTTGTAGACTAAATGCTCATTCCTAGATCTTAATCCTAGGTAAAATCCGTCTTTCTAAATTGCGCTCAAATCCCGCAGTTTTAGCATTTGAAAAAGTACTGACTCACAAACATAGATGAGGGCAGTAAAACTCTTTGTGAACGAATTCGTACTGGGAAGTACTGTCAACCCCCGGGTGATAAGCGTAGACGCGATGGTGATCGAATATACGACGTGCGAAACCGTAGACCGGCTCGGATGCATAAATGCCTCTGAACATCATGAGGTGGTCGTGTACGAAAACAGAGGAGAAAATCTAAGTTATCTTAGGACTCCCACACACGACCGAACAAATGCAACCGACAGCTGGGGGAATCCCGTCCCTAGTTCGACCACCATCAGCGGCTCGGAGAGAGTTCAGCGTAAAGCAGCTGCCGAAAAAGCCACGGCACGTCAGAAAGGAGGTCGTGAGAAAGGCCAAGGCTCTATCTCCACCTTTATGACGGCGTTTAACACCATGGCGCAAAGCGTGTTACGGATACTGCCTCGAAAGGAGCTCTCCCCACAAAAGTCGCTCCATAGGACACAACAGCCGCCACAACAGATTTCTCGGACGAGAGCCGATATGGGACAGGCCAGTCCGCCTCGTTAAATCCCGGCCCTGGGGCCGCGAGACCACGCCAGAAACGCACTTCTCGAATTTCTTGCCATCACGAGAGCGACTGAAGTAGTCAATCTCAGGAACTGCGAAAAAATCCTGCAGTCCTTCAGGTTAGAAAACGAAGGCCTCTTAAAGGTGAGGCTCGAGGAGGCTGATGCAGCCATATACAATAACGACACCTCTCTGGTCATCAAGGGAACGATGAAAGGTCGGTATATGGCAGCATACAGTTCTGAGCGTGGTTTCGTGGCCCTAGACGAAGATGAGACGGAGCGGCTCGGAAAGCCTAAGTACGAAACACCACCGAACGACCTCATCGTGGTTATCGCCCGCTGTACCAGGATAATGCTAGACGATAGGATTCTAGAAATGGCTAAAACCATGGAAGGGAGCCCTGGAGTCGAGGTAAAGTCCTGGGAAAGCTGATAGGTACCGGAGATCCGATGGGTCAACGGGGTTCCGGGGTGTGGTAAAACAACATGGGTGGTTAGAAGCTTTAATGTGGACAAGGACATGGTTATCACCACGACAACCGAAGCAGCAAAAGACCTGAGGGAGAAGCTAGCGCACCGCATAGGTGAAAACCAAAGTGCGCACCATGGCTTCTGTACTCGTGAATGGCATCCGAAGTGGTAGGAGCGTCGTTCGCCTTATGGTAGACGAAGCTCTCATGAACCACTTCGGAGCCATTGTCATGGCAGAGGGCTGGCAGGTGCTCGCGAAATTGTCCTCATCGGAGACGTCAACCAACTGCCTTATATCGATAGAGAGAACCTCTTCGAGCTAAGGTACTGTCGCCCGAACCTGATAGCTACCATCAATTAGGAGTTTTTGTGCACACACCGGAATCCCATGGATGTCGCGTTGAGGGAAATATATTCAGGTATATATTCCTCAGCCCCACGTATGGTCCCTGGAGCAGAGAAGGTACAGAGATGCGCATATACCCAGCACCCTTCCCAACACCCTCTTCCTAGTACACACTCAGGAAGAAAAGGAGACCCTGACCAACCAGGGTTATGGTGAAGGCACGGGGTCGCGCATCCTTACCATCCATGAAGCACAGGGACTGACATATGAGTCGGTCATCGCCATTAAAACCAAGGGCAACATGAGTCTGCACGAGAGCGTCCCGCACGCAGTGGTTGCAGTCTCGCGGCACACCAGGACCTTCACCTACTACACCGACGACGAAGAAGACGCCATCAGCCATTTCGTGCGACGTGCGGTGTCTGCGTCACCAAATGCTATCCGCGACTACAACTTGCAGATGGCCATAAAAGATCGGAATGTGGATGTGACGGAGGCCTTGGGCCGGGTGGAGAAAGCCGACTTATATAAAAATTAGTTATAAAAAGAAATAAAAAAATAGACAAGCTTAGGCTTTTGTATTATGTATGCGTGTATACCTTGAGCATTCACGTTTACTTAAAGGCTTCTTCTCGCGGGGGCGTCGTGTGGCGGGTCGTCCTCTTCCCTCAAATATGGTTGAGGAGGGCGATGGCTGGCACACGTGTCAAGCTCGTGAACGGGCGCTGCTTGCGGGAACCGGTATGCTCTCGGTATGTACGATATTTAGAAATTAGTTAAAAATTCTATTTGTGTACAAAAAAAATGTATTATGTAAGTTTAGTTAAGAAAAAAAAATGTCCTCCTGTATTCCGTTAGTAATTATAAAAAAAAATATAAGTTTAAAATATAAATGTAAACAATGCCACGGACCCATTGAGTCTGTGAACAAAAGCAATAATAAAAAAATTAAAAATAATATGTACTGTCACCATACCATACCTATATCTACCATGAAGCAGTAATCGTATCGATCGTATTACTATGTTCTGTTTAGAAGTAAATGGCTGCCGGTGAAATTACAGGCACATGAAATTTAACAACTTCTCAGGGTTATGGAGTGCAGTTCTTCATTGTGACAAAATGCATTTGTTATAGGCAGAGGTCACCGCTAATACCAGGTGGACCTTGTGCATGCTCTGTAACCGAACATCAAAAATAACAGTCACTCTCACACACAAAACTTTGCTTGTATATAATTACTGTGAGGTGATTGTCTATTTCATCTGGAAACTTGACATGTACTGCGTAAGCATGTGATTTGATTTAGTATTGGAGCACACGTGGCGCATTCTTCTGCGATGCTATTGTTCGTTGATACGCACTTCACAAAAGCCCTCTCGAAGCCGCCACCACCATGACAGGAAGAAAGAAAACTCTACATAACGAGGCAAACCTATGCTTAAAATGGAATGATAAAATTTGCAATTTTAGAGCCTGATTGATCATTACCGGCATTTAAAACGTACTTCTTTTCAATGAACTCCTATCCACATTTTATATTAATCATAATTATGTCTTAAGTATATACACTTGATTTTTTAATGGCACCGAAGCGAATGCACCTAATGCTGTGATAAAAAGGTTGATTAAAACTCTAGAGTTAACTGTTTAGTTAAAAAAAATCAACACTAACCAAGTAATACAATACAATAAAACAAAATAAATGCTTAATTTTGTAAAAAAAATGACGAGCGATACTAACAAGTCATAGCTTTCGAAATGTAGGTATTTTTTTCTCCTTACTACAAGAAGATAAGATCAGATTTTCGTGCGCGAAATTATTGAAGACTAGCGACTATCCGCGACTTCGAACGCGAAGTAGGCTCGGCCTTGCCATAACCTACCCTCTTTCCTTGTTTTTTCTTTCATAAGAACCTTCTCCTGAAAATAACTAACACAACAAAAAAGAATTACCGAGATTGTTCTATCCGTTCTCAAGTTATAGCGTGACCTGGAGAAATATGGGTCCATTTTATATATAAACTATATAGCGGGCTTGTCTTTTTACATTGATTTATTGCCAATTTCTTAATGTATTATTGAATTTTACACTATAATGTATCGCCTCTCTGGCATAGACTTCCCCTATTTCTTTCCACTATACTCTTCCTCTTGCCTTCCTTATCCAGTCAGGTACGATTATCTTAGAGAATAGTCCTTCCATCTTTTCCACTGCCCTCCTTTGTTTCTTTTTCGGTCCAGAGGTATACTCTGTAACCCTTTTTGTCCATCTTTCGTTATTTAGTCTGCAGACATGGCCTGCCATTCCAATAGTCCATTTCAATAGTCTTATTCTTTTTGTTACATCCAATGCTTTAGTTCTCTTTCGTATTGTTTTATTACTTACTTTGTCTTAAGTTTTTCTATTCAAATTGCAATTTTCTGTTCGTCTTTTCCCCTAAGCGACCATGCCTGGCAACCGTATGTTAAGCACAGTCATAGTTGACGTATGGCACTGCAGGCTTTTTTGTAGATATTAATATCCTCTTTAATACCTACATCGCTTCACTCAATTAATCAATAATTTCCGCATCATAAGCATAAGCGATTTAAGGATTTTTCGGCGATACAATAGTACATATAATTGTCTTTCGATACAATTGCATATGTAAACATGAAAATGTAATTATTATGACATAACTCACACAACTTTAAAAGTCAGCCATGTGGTATTGTTAACATTTTTGTAAACATTGACGTCTTCTATAAAAAGGTGCTACATTACTTTGCTCTATGTCAATAGTTTTCGTAGCGTACGCGATATTAGGATTTTATTCATACCTTGTGTTACATAATCGAAGTTTTCATACGTTTCCCTGAGTTTGTGCAAATCTCCTATGTCCTATGACCATCAGAGATAATGTAGGATTCTAATGGTGAAAGAATTTTTCTAGTCCAGTCCGGTTCAGTAGTTTCGGAGCCTATTCATATCAAACAAACAAATTCTTCCTCTTTATAATATTATTATTAGTGTAGATATTGTAAATTCGGGTAGGAGGTAGCATGGACGCAATGAAGAGGAGTGATAGTACTGATTAATGATTATATGGCAATAACTAATAAATAACTGGCAATGATTATATTTTGCCAGATAATATCATCATATTAAATAAATAAAAGCTGTTTCCGTTGATACTTTTATTGTAAATGTATTAAGCAAACCAAATTACACCTTTTCTAAATCATATATTATTATATTGCGAGTCAAGGTTTTAATAAACAACAAGTATGTTATGGCCAGCAGTCATGCTAAAATAAGGTTTTTTATTTGCGCTTAGAAGCATCTCTAATATAATATTATTTCTTGCCATATGTGGGTAATAATTTATGAAACAGCATTTCGCGTCACCGTTTGAAGCCACGCAGTGATTTTTTTACCAAACTTGCGGAAATTCGTCAATATAGGAGTACATTAGGCAAGCACATGTACCTATGTGTTGCGTACATCATACATTGCCTCTATAGCACATGAAAATAAAATGAAATCTGAAAAAAAATCAGAAATGTTATATTTTTACCAAAAAAGCCGCTTCTGGAGCAGTGATAAACATGTATGTTGAGACAGTAATTCACGCATACATTCACTTTTTTTTATATTGCAGATATGTATACATTCTAAGAGCATTTTATCTTGACTGAATGTTGACTGGAAACATTTGACAAAAGTAAAACGATTTTGGTATTATATTGTTGATATGATAAAACAATCAGCAGTCATGTAAAACAGATAAACTACCAAAGCAATGGCAATGCAACAAAAGAGTCATAATTTAAATAATTGCTTTTGAAATTAATTACAAATGTGCCTATATTACATTCGGAATTGCGTCAATTACTTAATAAGAAAACGTGTTTCGGTTGCTCCACGTGATCAGGTGACGATTGAATTGTCAGAGGCACTCGATGAGGGTCTCGTGACGTTGACAATTCTACGTAGGCCGTCTTATGCGATGCGCATTACGAAATTGGAATTCCAAAAACAATACCCAACTAGGATGTACTTAAACAGGTGACAAAAAGGCAATTCTCTCACAACAAATTAAATGATTCATCGAATTCCACGTGACTTGTGAATTCCTATAGACATTAGTATTCTGCAGTATCGCCATAGTAAAAGATGTAGTTTTTTACGTACCTACCAGTGAGGAAAGAGCAAGTCGTGCCTACGTCTTGCTCATATGGGAGTTTCAATATCACCCAGAACTCTAATCAAAGTTTTGAAGTTTTGTGTTTCTTTTATACTTTATAGGCTTGCGCTTGTCAAACTATCTCACCTGATGTTAAGTGGCGACGACGACGATGTTGTCGAATACGCACACCACGCTTTTCTGGAAGATAAAATATAGGTAGGTGGTTTCATTAATTCACCATCATTTTGGGAGTCTTCAAGACTTTTAAATTTAAACTCCCAAATAACTACAAGACAAGTCCCAAATTACTATAACAAGAAACGTCTTGTAAAACGCTGTAGAACGCTACAGCTGTGAAGAATTTGTAGAATTTAAAATGTGACATTAAGTTAAAATTAAACATTTTTTTTTCTAATTTTATTGTTATTATTTTCTTTTAAATTTTGAAAACTTATAATTTTTATTATTAATTACAAATTGATTTTTAATGTATATAACTTAATATTATTATAAAATGTTGATGTTCCTCTTATCCCAGGTATTATATTGATAGTCTACGACTATTAAGAACTTAATATTACTTAAGTAATGTGTTCTGACTTTTTATTTTCTATATTTTTATTGTTAACTGATTTACTTTCTGTTATTCGGTTGACATATTATTATATTTCTTTTTTTTTTAAATCGCTGTATTATTGTTGGATCAACTCTTTTTAGGGTTGTCATCATCATCATCATCATCATCATCTCAGCCGTAGGACGTCCACTGCTGAACATAGGCCTCCCCCATGATTTTCCAAAAGGACCGGTTGGAAGCGGCCTGCATCCAACGTCGTCCTGCGACCTTCATCAGGTCGTCTGTCCACCGTGTCGGTGGACGACCTACGCTGCGCTTGCCGGTCCGTGGTCTCCACTCCAGAACCTTTCGGCCCCATCGGCCATCTGTTCTGCGTGCTATGTTCTGCGTGTTATATGTGGGTTGTCATATTATATTTAAATTTTGACGTGTAACTGAATTTTTACCTATAAATTGATTATTGATTATTATTGATCTAAGTAAACATAATTAGAGCTAAGGAAACACAGACTCAGGTAAGGAGTAGCGTTCATTTGCCGTACGAGCGATAAAAACGCGAGTAAAACGCTTCGTGCGTGTCTTTGGAGTATCTACCATGTGGCTCATGGCAGTAAGTGGTTGTTCAAAGCGCTGCAGAGAGAACCTACCGTTGAGGACATCGGTATTTATAGCCAATTGGACAAACGGCCATCAATGACCACTTGTATCGCTCTATCTCTCAATAAGTTCGATATTCAACCTCAGAACTCTGTAGCTAGAATTAATGCGGCTTTTAATCAGCGTGTCTTAGCTTACAATGATTGTAGCTCTCAACTGATCAACGACGTCAAACAACCTTTATACAGCTTAGAAAAGTGACTACTGTATGAATTTGAACTTTGATGCGTTTTATTGGTATGTGATTAATTACCCTGTCATACAAATCCCCTTAATATTATAGATAAAGAAAGAAAAACAGACAGAGAATATCAACACTCTGACTAAGATCTATGTAGCTTAGTTTCGCTAGAGCATTTGAGCCGGGTCTTATTTTTTATCATATTGTTTTGCCATATTAAATTAAATGTGTTGGTTAAACTACGTAAAAATACAATGATTTTACTGTACGTTCTACTTCCAGATTTGATCTTGGTTTTGCATGTAAATTATACCTTATCTCAGCATGCAATACAAGTTAAAAACTAACAAATATTAAAAGGTCATTAAATTCAGTACACTCAGTAATTATATCTATTCAGGCAGAAAGGGAGAGGTCTAATATCAAATTGGACGTACGTAGCTGGACCGCAGGTATCAAATTGGTACATTGAAATATTCAATGTTAGGTTGAGATTATTGATATTATCGTTCCAATATTCTTAATAAATACCATCTGCGCTCCTCGGTTTCACCCGCGTGGTGACAAACGATGATGATGATGATGAATTAAATATAGCCTATGTCACTCAGAAATAGTTTTCCGCTGGTGAAAGGTTGAAGTTAAGTAGTTTTTGAGTTTATCCATTTCATTGTTTGTTTATTAGTTATAAACAAACAATAAAATCTTTCCTCTTTATTATTAGTGTATTTGCAGGTAGAATTTTGCATCGTCAGGGCACGAATACTCAATAAGTCAATATCCCCGGTTTGCTATTAAATTCATTGTTTCTAAACATTATAAACTGGGTCATGACTTCAGAAATGCATGTTTATACGAATATACCGTTACAATAAGTTTCTGTGCAATTTATTGGGTCCTAATCCATTATTTTATACTTTTAATCAATTGATTAAAACTAAAAAAGCGAGATCTCGCTTTTTTCGTTTTATTCTCTTGATTTCACATCCGAATCCAATCAAATTCATCAGTCCCATCCCCTGCTCTTTAGTTTTTCTTTAATTGACTTCACCATGTCAATCTCTCTTTACACGTTTTATTTTTAAATTTAAAACATTTGCTGATCAATTAAAAATTTGTTTTTGATATATATGTTATTGTATTTTGTATCAAATACTCATTTATAACTGGCCAACGAGAGTGGCAAATTTAAAAGTGAGGATACAAAATACAGGATGGATTAATTAAGGAAGGATCGTAGTTTATAGTTCTGAATGGCACTGAACTGTTATGGATAAGCGTGATGCATAACATCAGGCGAGAGACTTGCTCGTGTCATCACTGATTGACTTAAAACCCATTTTGTCTTATAAGGTTCATGGAAGCGTATATTAATGTTGTGACGTCTATACTAGTATCTAAAGGAGAGCCAGGAGATACCGCAATTCATGCACCTATTTTATGATTGGCGTTCTCTCTATTCGCACCAAAAGTTTACATTTTTATTATGTGAATGTTAAAAGAATGAAATTAATACTTATCAACGTCCTTGTTTTTAGATAACTATAACTTGAACATTTTCAAGTCGAGAGTGAGCAAATATCCTTTAAATAAAAAGCACTGTCTACGGACACGTCATTACTTTTTATCAGATCTGACTTATGTTTGGAGAACAAAAAACATAGATTATGTTTGGAATCGTAGAATTACGTTCTGCTACATCTATATTCCCATAAATATATATATTTAATAAAAACCCTAAAAACACAAATATTCTTTGAATACATAAATAAAGCTCGTAAATCTTTTTTAAAGTCTTTTTTACTAACCGTTATGATATGATTATGAAATCAATACCTAACTCTTTACAATGATTTTATTAAGGGCGGAATAAACCCTCGTATGTGAATACGTAATCGCTTACAGAATCATGTTTTGTTAAACTGACCATTGTATAGTCTATTCAAACGTCAGTACAATGCATCTACAATTAGGAGGCAATAATGAGTCTACGTGGGACAAGGTACTTGTCTATTGTTAGTCTCTTGTTTAGAATAAAGCCCTAGAAACTATGTGAGTTACCTAATGCTACCGAGTTGGCACAAAGACGACTTCACAATGACTCAGGTGTAACCACTTTAATTACATCGAGAAGCACTATAAAGAGAAAAATCCAATTGTTGGGAGGCATGTCCTTTTGCCGCGTGTTCTTTGTTAGTAGACCGCGTGGTTGCCATAATGTTAAAACGTGAATTATTTGGGTAAAATTGTTCCCGTATTCTATCGTGAACAATATAAAGCACCTTTTATTCTTCAATATAGTACATTTTTCAATGCAAAAAAAACTGTGATTCGATGAGTAGAACAAAGCAGGACGATACGTGCGAGTCCAGTGCCTGCATATAGCACGTTATCAGCACGGCTGCTCGTAACAGCTTCAGCACCGCCCAGAGCTTTGAGTTAAAGTTTTGTGAGGCGCTGTACTGTGCTTTTTAGCATTTTGAGTAGATTTGAATTGGATGGTTACTTTGATAGAAAGAATAGTTATACGTAACACGATCGAAGTGACACTTGACACTACTAACACTTCTCCTAATGTGTTTAGGTTTGTTGTATGTCTACTGACTAGACGGTTGAATCGTGCACCTAATGACAACAACTATGCCTGCCCGTCGCAGGTAGAGTGCAATCCAACTATTTAAATAGAAGCCTATTCTGTGATCATCACCCTAAATTTATTTATGAGTCTCTTCTCTAACTTGCTTTAGTGCCTTTCAAGCCCTTACACGGTAAAGCTTTGAAGCAAAAAATCTAGCACTACGTTGGTACCTACTAAGAAGCCTACTATGGGCCTACCACCAGGTGTCGCGAAGGGTATTACAGCAGGGTTTGATACTGTGTGTACAAATGTGTGCAAGTTTGTATGAATGCCTTACATGCTTCAGTCATTTGGTCTTTGGTCAGCCTTAAAGCTTCGACTTCTATTTCACTCTTGGGCAAACAATACCCATAATAACAAAGTGTCCCGTGGTGACAAGTATAGTGCATGCCGGCCGTTCCCAGTAGTCAACATATTTACTGATAGGGAAAACTAGATGGGTCTTATTTCTTACTGGCAACTTCCTACCTAGTAGACTGACTCATACTAAGACTTCTCAGGTCTTGTTTTAAGTTTCCCAGCGTGAGTTCATCTGATCTGTAAACAATAATTTTGATTGGAGCGAAAATTGAGTCCTAAACAAATAGATAAACTTAATTTTGCAAAGCTTTAAACAAGTTTTGGTAAAAATAAGATCTGTAAAGTCTTACGATCAGTAAGTCTACAGGGAAGAAATACCCAGTAGACCAATGGCAAAAAGACAGGTGTGGCGCTTCCTACCATAGGATCAACTCACTCATTGGTGTCATCACTCAATGTTTTTTGTATCGAAATTCTCGTGAGTTTGACACAATTTAAACTATTACTATTTACCGGCAAAACACCTACGTTATGGATCGAATACGTCGACCCGGGTTCCTAGCATGTCCGATGCTGATCTTCAGGGCGAGTGCGCAGCGGCGTCTGTGAGCTCCCGGTGGGCACTGGACGTATTCGATCCCTAACGTGATTGTTTTGCCGGTAAAAAGTAATAGTTTAAACAAACTTGTTAAATAAAATTAGTAATTGGTGGAATTACGAGGAATTCAAATTTATTTATTGCAAATTGTAGGTAGGTAAAGGTATAACAATTATGAATCATTCAAAGGGTCCTTACAACTTACCCCCTCAAAGGTGTGCAATATTCATATTACTATCGACTCCGTTATCAACATTATAATAATATATTATTTCCTACTGAAGTCACTACTTAATGGAATGTCAATTATAAATTAAAATAGTTTGTCAAAATTATATTATAAAAATTAATTAAAAGTCATACAATTATTTAAACTTCAAATTGCGCACTCGGTAGTATACCTACCCACGTAAATAAAAAAGGAAAGTTTCAAATACGAACGAAACGCAATACGGGATGGATAACGTCACGTTCCAATTAAGTGAACTTTGAAAGAAAGCGAGTAAGCGAGAAAGAAGGAGTCCACGAAATAATTACAAAAATATTATCACGTGGAGCTCACGGGCGCCTGGCCGCGTGAGTACATTGACGCAAAACGTTTTGGAAGTTTGGTAAAAAGGTTATTACTATTGTGTAAATGAATTCACAGCTACGTAAGCAAATAATTTGTTAACCTTTTATGGAGAACTTTCTTTGTCGCTATGTTTTTCCTAGAGACGCGTTGGTTTAACTAGCGTATAGCTAAGTAGTTAAGACTTTTTTTATTACTTTTTAATTAGATTTTCGTCCCAATTTTTGATTTTTGTTGAATATTGTCGTATGTCTAGAAATGCACAGTGTTTCCAGAAAAATATATACCTTATTATACTTTGATTCGCTTTTTCCCTTTTTTTAATACATGGGAAGATTTTTTAGACGAAACGAAATATCTATTGATATGACGGGTGAAGGGATAATTGCCGTAATGGTTGTTCATATCTGATTTAAAAAATTAGATCTCGTTTCAATTAATTAGTATTTTCCTCGTAAGCTGACAATGACACATTTCTACAAACAGTTTGATTTGTATGTGCAGTCATTTATCTTGTGAAGGCACACGTAGTGATGTCTACGCATTTGATTTCACATCACGCATTCTCCAATGTCAGAGACATAGCCAACTTCAGTCCAGAGTTGCGACATAACATTGTGGGTAACTATAAAATGTTCACAATCTTTGCCAAGCAGCATGAGTTCTGTTCCAACAGTACAAACAAACAAACCATTCAAAATGATGAAGATCGTAAGTAACTCATTAATTCCCTTCATGAATTGGAAAAATAAACTAGAGTATACTGTTTTGAAGTTTTATTTATACATCATACATGTATCAAAATACATATAAAAAGAAAAACATAAGTAAAATATGTGTATAAAAATCATCTTCATAATTCTTCTGATTATTATGTTCATAAACCTAGGTAGTGCTACGTAAAAATGTTCTCAAATTAGTTTTTTTTTCTAGATTGTCGTCCTTTCTGCGCTGGTCGCCTTCTGTGCTGCCAAGCCCGCCCTTGTGAGTGCCCCTCTCGTCGCTGCCGCCCCTGCTGCCGTCGTCACCGCCACCAGTTCGCAATACTACCACCGCATCAATAATGGCCTCGCTGCGTACGTAGCTGCTCCCGCAGCGTACGTGGCACCTGCTGCTCCTTACGTTGCTGCACCCTACGTAGCCGCATCTGCACCCTATATTGCAGCGGCTGCTCCGTACTATGCGACAGCTGCTGCTCGATACGTTGCTGCCCCTGCCCCCGTAGTTGCCGTTTGAATGTCTCCATACTTCTGACTACGATTTAAACATGTGATACTATGAATAAATGATGTTTTATACTGCAATACCACGATTTTGTTTCAGTTATGTTTTATTAAAATAGACCAGCTAATTATATGTTTAGGAAGTAAAATAAACATAATTTTAGAAGTAGGAACGAAATATTTTCCATCTTTTTACAAAATACATGTACAATAATATCGTTTATATTCGTAGAGAGGCGGCCATTGTAACACATAGAGATACTGGGAGGAAACATAAAAGAAAACCGTATTGGGTTGGAATAAACATGTAAGCGTTGCTCATAGGGATCCGCTAGGTATAAATTACATACTTGGTTTTGGTATCGTAAACCCATAGTGGTATTATTTATGAGAGTATGTGTGAGAGCCGAATTTTTTTTTAATTTAAATTTAAATGGTGTCAAAAACACCAACTTCAAATTAAAAGGGACACAGATCATCAAAAACTTTTCTATATTTTGGAAAAGGTAGTACAAATAAACTTAACCTAAAACCTAGCGTCCCTACGAACATTGACGGAGTTTCTGAGCCAACCTATTCAAAAATGCTTTTAAAATTGAATCGCCCTTGGGACAATCAACGCAGCAGGTGTTTGATACTGGGAATGTGGGTACTGCGTGTAATGTGAGTTTTTTTGCGAAACAGGTTAAAACAGTGCTGCAAAACATGACACGAGGGCAGTATCCAGGCCACGACAGCCTCAGTGTCGAGCACATGCAGTGTGCCGGTGTACGTTTATCGAAGGTCCTAGCTAGGTTCTATTCTTTGTGTATTTCACATTGCTGTCTCCCCGCAGATCTTATGAAAACGATTGTAGTGCCAGTCATCAAATACAGAACCGGAGATATAGCGGATAAAAGCAACTACAGACCCATATCTCTGGTCACGATAATTGCTAAAGTGCTCAACCGCTTGCTATATTGTCAGCTCGAAGAACACTTAAAGCTACATGATGGGCAGTTTGGCTTCAGTTCTGGGCTGTCAACGGAGAGTGCTATACTGACTCTAAAACATGCTGTGTGATATGTCTCAAAAAATACCTACTCTTGATCTGTCTGCTTTCTTGATCTGTCAAAAGCATTCGACAGGTGCCTTACGATGTGCTTTGGAAAAAGTTACGGAGCACAAGTTTGCCAGCGGAAACATGTTCTGTGTTTTTAATATTGGTACAACAACCAAACAAATTGTGTTAAATGGTCTGGGGAGCTTTCATACAGGTTGGAGTATGGAGTGAAGCATTCTGCTCTCCGAAGCTCTTCAACTTGTATGTGAATGAGCTGATTGAGGGCATCAGTAGTATGCAGACGGGTTGCTAGATTGACGGCGTTATTGTCAACAACATAAGTTATGCGGACGATATGGTACTGCTGGGGCCCTCTGTCAGCTATATCAGGAAGCTGTTAGAGTTCTGTGAAGCGTATGCCTGAGTCATGGCCTACGTTATAACGTTAAGAAAAGTGAGTTTATGGTGTTCTCTAAAGATAGTAAGGGACCTAGTTATGTACCACCTTATACCACATGTATTGGTACTATTAGTAGGTATTTGGGACACATTGTCTGTGAGGACTTGGGTGATGGGGCAAATATTGCCAGGGAACGTAGAGCGTTGACGGTGAGGGCGAATATGCTGTCCAGAAGATTCGCATTTTATTCTATTGATGCAAAAATAGTATTATTTAAGCATACTGCTAAACATTTTACTGCAGTAGCTTGTGGACAGCATACACGCAGAAGTCCCTCAACGCTCTGCGGCTCCCGCGGTTCTGCAGTGCATCCTCCATGTTCCCAGAGGCGCGCACTGATAGCTTCGCGGTCATCATGCGAAAAAAAGTTGCCACATTTCTAAGCAGGACGCGCGCGAGTAGCAACGCCATTCTCAAAGCTGTTACTGATCAATTTGATTCCCCTATTCTGCGTCATCATATTAAGACCCTTGTATCATGATTCACGATAATGGTTTTTGTGTTAAATGCACTAAGTGGTTAATATAATTTTATTTAAGTAAATTTATTTTGTTGACTGTAATTTAGATTTGTTTTACTTTATCTTCATCTTAAATAATGAAATAATAATAATAATATGGATCTTGTAGAGTCTGAAAAAATGAAATATCCAAGTTGTGTAATGGTCTACAGATATTTTTGTCTACTTTTTAGGTGATTTCTGAATACTAAAATAAAGTTACCACTCTATATCATATGCTACCAGCTACTACAGCAAGCAACTTACTTTCTAAAATCCTTCCTTAGCATAACAATTTTAGATAGAAAAAATACTCATCCTCGGATGGAATTCAAACCCGCGTCTTCCGACAATGACGTCATGACCACTAGGCTTCGAATACTTAGTTTATTTATCTGAACCACTAGGCCACTGAGGCGTACCGTCCGCGCATGAAGATTTTCCTCTATGTTCCTCTATCTGATTTTAACCGTCGTATGGGGACGGGGCTACATCTATTGAACAGCTTGACACGCATTATCCAACCGAATGAAGAGTTATTTCAAACACTTAACTTTCGTATGAATGTCGCAATTCTGCATAATTTGTATTGTATGATTTTTAAGCACTTACGCCTGCTTAATCTGTCCGCATCAGGACAAAAAATAACAATAGATTATTGAATGAAACTTGCCTCGAATGGGCTTGCTGATTCGGGCAGATTAACGAGTGTTTGAAAAGATATTTGATTGTAAGCGTTCTTCTCAGTGGGTAGATCCGAGTACAGCACCTAATCACAATAAACTCACGCAAACAGGAGTAGGCTGCTCCATCAATGGTACTGCGACGAATCATATTTCATATGCGGACGACATGGTTTTATTAGCGCCGTCGATATCAGCAATGCGGAAGCTGCTAGCAGTATGTGAAAAGTATGCTGAAGAACACAATATGATGTACAATCCAGATAAGTCGGTGTATATGATCTTCAAAGCTACGAACTGCTGCACAAATCTGCCTCCTCTCACACTATACGAAGCTGCACTGGAACAAGTCGAGGAGGTCAAGTACCTCGGTCATATGATCACATCAGACCTGTCAGACCACGCTGACATAGAGAGACAGAGGCGGGCTATAGCAGTGCGCGGTAACATGCTGGCAAGGCGATTTTCCCGCTGCAGCGACTCTGTCAAGGCCCAACTCTTCATCAGCTACTGCACCAGTGTGTACACCACAGAGTTGTGGACGAACTACACCAAGGCCGCCATGAGCGAGATGCGTGTGCAGTACAACGACGCATGGCGCGTGATGTTCCGGCTGCCACGGTGGTGCAGCGCTAGCAGCATGTTCGCCGAGGGACGCGCGCCCTGCTGGCAGGCGCTGCTGCGGAGCCGGTCGGCCGCCGTGCGCACCGCCCTGCACCGCTCTGATAACGCACTGGTGGCTGCGGTACGAGAGTGGCACACCAGCCCGATACATCGCACGTGGAGGGCGTATCACACGCCCATCACTTAATTAATTATTTATTTTGTATTTATGCTAAGTTTCAATTTTTAATTTTAAGTAATTTTTGAATTTTATATAATATGTATTCTAACAATGTGTAATAATGGATGCAAATCTGGCTAATAATAATAATAAACATTTAAACAATGCGCTAAAAAAATTTACTATTGGAAGATGATGGTGTGGTGGACCAGTGCCGAGCTTGTACATCACAGCTTCTTACCGAATGGCACAACAGTGACGGAAGAGGAGTTTTACTATATGTTCATACAAATCTCCAATTTCATAGGTAAGACCTAATATATTAGTACATACTATGGGCTTGAGTGTATGTAAGTAAATATTATATGGTATTTATATATAAATCTCCACTCAAGTCGACGTTTACAAATGATGTTTATAAAGTCTTCAGGAATCAGATGGTATGTGTGTTGCTTATTAAAGGCTTGATTCAAAGGATTCGTACGAATCAAAATGGAGATAGCTTTTACCCAGGATAATCACATCACAATATAGGCTACTTGTTATCCCGATCCAACGATTTTTTTTACTTAATAGGCCACAACCAACTTATTTTATACTTTATAGACCAGTATTTGATAAGAATCTCACTTGATGATAAGTGATCATGCCGTTCAAAATGGTATCACACTAGACTTTTTTTTATTTTTTATTAGTGCCTATGTTCACAGACTCAATGGGTCCGTGGCATTGTTTACATTTATATTTTAAACTTATATTTTTTTTTATAATTACTATCGGAATACAGGAGGATATTTTTTTTTTCTTAATTTACTTTACATAATACTTTTACTTTTGTACACAAATAGACTTTTAACTAATTTCTAAATATCGTACATACCGAGAGCATACCGGCTCTCGCAAGCAGCGCCCGTTCACGAGCTTGACACGTGTGCCAGCCATCGCCCTCCTCAACCATATTTGAGGGAAGAGGACGACCCGCCACACGACGCCGCCGCGAGAAGAAGCCTTTTAGTGAGCGTGAATGCTCAAGGTATACACGCATACATAATACAAAAGCCTAAGCTTGTCTATTTTTTTATTTCTTTTTATAACTAATTTTTATATAAGTCGGCTTTCTCCACCCGGCCCAGGGCCTCCGTCACATCCACATTCCGATCTTTTATGGCCATCTGCAAGTTGTAGTCGCGGATAGCATTTGGTGACGCAGACACCGCACGTCGCACGAAACGGCTGATGGCGTCTTCTTCGTCGTCGGTGTAGTAGGTGAAGGTCCTGGTGTGCCGCGAGACTGCAACCACTGCGTGCGGGACGCTCTCGTGCAGACTCATGTTGCCCTTGGTTTTCTCGTTGTCTCGTCGACTCGTATGTCAGTCCCTGTGCTTCATGGATGGTAAGGATGCGCGACCCCGTGCCTTCATCATAACCCTGGTTGGTCAGGGTCTCCTTTTCTTCCTGAGTGTGTACTAGGAAGAGGGTTTTGGGAAGGGTGCTGGGTATATGCGCATCTCTGTACCTTCTCTGCTCCAGGCACCTAATACGTGGGGCTGAGGAATATATACCTGAATATATTTCCCTCAACGCGTACGCGACATCCATGGGATTCCGGTGTGTGCACAACAACTCCTGATTTATGGTAGCTATCAGGTTCGGGCGACAGTACCTTAGCTCACACTAGACTTAGACTAATGACTGGCTTTAAAGGACAGTCGTTGGAATACACTGTCACGTGCTTAGCGACAGATCTTCAAACTTGAGGGTCGTAGCTAGCCAGACGGACACCAGAAGTGGCCTAACACCATACTGTAGATTTCATCACGACGTTACCTTCACCGAAAGCTCAAGCCCTAAGTGGGGGATCGATCCCAAGGCCGTCAAATTGCCGGCCAACCCTGGTAACCTTGGCTATCATAGCTTCGAATATGTTATCGCTAGAAATCAAGCTACAAAGGGAATGTGATACAATATTTCGCGTAGACGAAGTCATGGGCAGCAGCTAAGCTAGTAATCAATAAAGCTTCCAGCCAGTTGTAGAAAGCTCTCTATTCATTAGTTAATCCAGCTTTAGTGCTCATGAAACCATTATTTTAATGACGTTGCAAAAGACAAATAAAATAGCACCTTAATATATCCATATTATATCAACTGGGCGACCCTACGTGTTGTACTCTTCCCCATTTAATGCATAAATAGCGCGGCAAAACGCTTAGAGGACAAGCTTAGTGTTTGCAAAATATGTAAGAACTGTAACTTGACAATAATAATAACCTTATTAAAGTGAAGAAACTCTGACGACTGCAACAATGTCAGACGTTTTTTACGTTGCTCAATAAATTTAATGTTTTTGCTATTCAACAAAAAACGATCAGAATATATAATAAGTAGCACTGTATCCATATTCCAGTTGGGTAGGTCTACGGTGCAATGTTGTCTAGTAATCTTTCCAGTATTTACGACACTTTACCAACTGGTTTTAAACTGAACCGCGATGGATATCTATGAACAAAAAACCACACAAGTTTGCTCAATTACTTATTCTACAGACCCAAACTGAATCAGCATTCCTCTCTCAACCTTTTTCATTAAGCCTACGTTGGCAAATTTAGGCCAGTGATTACGTATCCTGATAAGTAGGTTGTTTTAGTACCCACAATATTATCTCAACCAGAAACAGATTGCACCAGGACATTTAATGGACTTGAAAAAAAGCAGGTTAAACATTTGAAGTATTTTTATAATTATTACGAAACTAGCGACTGCTATAGTAGGCTCAGCCTTCGGGCTCGCCATAACCTCCCATATTTTCTTAATTTTTCTTTTATAAGAACCTTCTCCTGACAACAATTAACCTATAAACCCTCGCCGGTACACCGGTGGCCAAATCTATACATTGCATAAAGCCGCGCTAGTACACTGGTGTACCGCAGTCAAAACCCATGTCAAGACTGAACATAAGCGTTAACTGTTCAAATATATAATTCATTTCGGTTTATTAGATGTTTTTTAATACAAATAAGCACCTCATTTTTACATAGAAATATATTTTTTTTTTGGTTATCAGTAGTCAATAAAAAAAACAATGGGCGTCGATACCATATCCCTTAAATTTTCGCAAGTGTGCGTGTGCTGTTGTATTGTTTTCGTGAATAAGTACCATTTCGAGGTAAACACCTAAGATAAAGCATATAATCCTCTTATATTATGGTTTTGTGAGCAATTCCCATAATTTGATAAAGACAGCTGCCATATTGTTTTCATAACGAGTGGGACTACGATTTTGAGATCTATTTGGTTCGCGCAAGAGTATATGTTTGTATGACAATTTGTGGATTTATTATGGATAATTTATAAAATAGGTAGTGTAGGTTTTCAAAGTCTATTATATCGTTGTGAGTGTATCTATGTTCCTTTTACACCTGCTTGAGAAATAAAATTGGTCTTTGTGGAATTTATTTCATTTGTAATTTTTTTGTTGCGGTTCAAGTTTTTTTTGTATTCGGTTAACTTTAGTTCACCGAATACAAAAAAAACTTATACTACAAAAAAATTATAGAGGTAAACCTCTATAATTTGACTAAAAAGAAAAAGATAACATATTAATAGAATAAAGGAAGATGTACTGGGTAACCAGTGTAAATTTACGCCTGTGTGTATCTGTAAACATCACACACTGAACATTCTTCTCAACGGTCTCATTATAGACACTATTGTTACAACTGGAGTTGGAACCCATGTTAACACGACCAGTCCTGATTTTAATACAACGTTCCAGCTCATAAATGCGTGAAGTACCTACCTAACGTTCTTAGGACATAGAGTATTCCTCTTCTTTCCTTATGTCCAACTGGCAAACAATTTCCAATACATTAGAAACTCTTTTTCTAGTACAAGGTGTTTTTCTACCGACTTCCAAAAAGGAGGAGGTACTCAATACGATTGTTTTTTTTTATGTTTGTTACCTCATAACTTTCGATAGGGTGAACCGATTCAAAATTATTTTTTGGTTTGAAAGCTGGTGCTTCCTGTGTGATTTAAATTTTACCAAATTCGGTCCAGTAGTTTTTGAGTTACACTTCACTGAATAGAATGGAAGTCGATATTAAATTTATCAAATTGAACTTGTTTCTATTACATGTGGTCACACACATTTACCAGTAACAGGTTAATCAGTTAAATTTTATTATCATTACCATAACAGTACTATAAGTTATACCTATATAGAACGCGTTTGATTTTATGTGAGTGTAAGCCTACTAAGTATTAAATTAGTTTATGAACACGTAGTTTCTTGGTAAAGTAAGTTTAAAAGTAGTTAATATATTAAAATACGTGGAACGCCTGCCAACAGTGTATAGTTGCGAACAAAGCGAAGCCACACTCATACAATAAAGCAGGCGTACTTGCCATTCTCTATAGAAATGATTTGACCACAATAACAATAAAACCATTATAATAGATATCTAGTTCGTATTGTGTTTTAGTGAAACCATAGTAGGTATACTTATAATATAACTTACAAGAAGAAGAAATTCATAGAAAACTATAACACATAAAAATGCCTCATTCCACTTGGATCCACAGCTTGGCTCCACATGTGGATCCGCGGATACCTTTATCTCCTCTTTAATCCACCATAGAGGGGATCCACAAATACTAATAATATTTATATGCCACTTCGATCCACAAACGAGGGGAACCAAAAATACTATTTTTTTATATGCCACTTCGATCCACAAACGTCCATAAATACTAATATTTTTATATGCCACTTGAACCCATAAACGAGGGGAACCAAAAATAACAATATTTTTATATGCCACTTGAATCCACAAACCCAGCCATTCCCCGCTTATGTAGTCTGAGCCGCTGCACTACCAAGCTGCACTACTGGTAGTGCAGAAGGGAATTTTCATTCCCCACTGCACTACCAAATATTATTTCATAAATATTCAACTTGTATAGGGTTACGTGTTATTAAGAATTGCTACGTAGGTAAACGTACATCAGTGTTGATTTGAGTCTCACCATAATGACCATGTATTCGCTACCCCCGCCCACTCTCTGCTTATTGGTGTGTAAAAAAAAGCTTATTGTAAGTACAAAGTTCCATAGTTTTTTATGGTAATCCTTGGAATAGAAATAAACTACATGCTTAAAAGAATTAAGTAGTACTTTTTTATTTTATTATATTAATACAATAACCAGATTTAACCATGTATTTAAAAAAAACTAAGTGAGTTAGAAGAATAGATATTTTAATAAAATACAATAAACTGGGCCATTATTCGCTATGAACACTCAAACAAGTAACGCGACGCGCCATTATATCTTCAAGAATTGATCGTGAAATTAATACTATTTTGCGATCATTCCTCAAGGATATCATAACGCGCCGCGTTACTGGTTAAATAGCCATAGCGAATAATGCCCCTGATTTAAGATTATAATATAAAACTAAGGAGGTAGACCTATAAGGTATACAAGAAAAAAACTGAGTACTATCAATACTTTTAAAAGACCTGCAAGTTTTATTGTAATAAAATACAAATACCTTACAAATACATAAAAATTCTATAAGATGTAGGAACAATAGATTTTTACAACGGAAATGCTTTTTATGCCTGTCACTGAGCAGTACAATGGCGGAGTTAGCTTTCAATGCACATGCAGTGCAACCAAAACCTCTTTGAACTGGTCAGGCGTAAAAAGTTACTGATGTGTTTGTTGGGTTTTGGTACTGGGTTTCAATGCAACTGACTTACGCAGGCAAGACGCTTAACATCAGGTGAATGACTTGCCCATCTCATAACTTAGTGAAACAAAATTGCAATAGTAGGTAATTATAATTGTTATAGATACTAGGTAAGTTATACATACTTATTTTACATGAATACCATGTTCTGGCTAGCTACCACATATGATAGAAAATCTGACACCAAGCACCTTAATGGTTTATTTCGGTGGCTGTCCTTGACTGTAATTATTATTACGTAGTACTTCAAGTAAAATAGTAGTAAATAGCTAGTAAATTTTTTTAATGGGTTGATTGGCAAACAAGTAGGCGGCTCACCTGATGGTAAGTGATCACCGTCACCCACGACATCCACAATACCAGAGGTCTCGAGGATGCGTTGCCGGCCTTTGAGGAAGGATAGGCTCTTTTCTTGAAGGGTCCCAAGTCGTATCTGTTCGGAAACACCTTAAGTGGTTTCACATAGTAGTAGTGTGAGGCAGAAAGTGCCGTCGTAATCGCACGGTTGTGGATTCCCCGACGTAGAATAATAATCAATATAAAAATAAGATGTAAACATAGTAACAAACTAATGCAAGATTTATTCAATACATTTATTTCTTACTTACACTTGCTCTGGGCAACAAAATGTATGCCTAAAGAGGAAAAGATACGCCAAAAGATTCGATTACCTCGGAATCCTTATCAAAATGACAGGTTTCAACAACAGTAAATACATGCCTGCTGAACTATTGTCAGTTGCCAGTATCAATAGAATGCTTGGTAACATTATTGTCAGGCGTTCTAGGCACGTTTATAGCCTTTTCATACAGGCCCTATGAATTGGGCCATTCCATATGTTCGGTTTATCATCATTTAAAAGCCAACTGAAGTATAAGATAGGTTAATAGTCAAAAGGTTCATGCAGTACGCCAAAGTCAGTACATCCCGAAGAGCTCGATAAAGGTGTCTGAACGCCTAAATTTAGCTAGTTACTAGCTGACCCAGCAAACTTTGTTTTGCCATATAGTCCATATATACTCGTATAAAAATCGCGATTAAAAAAACAGAGGTTGGTCGTAGAAGAGTAAAAATTTGAATTTGTATGTATTTTTCAATGCTAAATCATAAAAAAAAAAAATATAAAAATATTAAGGTGTGGCTCATCCTTATCATTTATAGTTATGAAAAAAGATCTTGGCCGATTCTCAGACTGACTGAATATACACGCAAAATTTCATACAAATCAGACACGAGAATTTCATATATTATACTAGCTTTTGCCCGCGGCTTTGCTCGCGTTCTTTTGGGGAACGTGGTTTTTTCTACATACAAACTTTGGACCGCTTTTTCATCCCCTTATGGGTGAATTTCGAAAATTCCTTTCTTTGGGGATACCGAGGTCATAATAAATAAATAAATAAAATAAAAATAAAATAAAATTCTTTTATTTCAGACATAGTCCATATTTGATATCACTAATACATACCTATCAACATTAAAATTAAATATAATCACAACTAAAATTAAAATTACAACAACACTGATATTATTAAGTATTATTATAAGTCAATTTTGAAATTAAACATTTTATTTTATACAAGAAACAGTTAAAACCTAAACATTAAAATTTGCCCAGTCAGTGAATGGGTGCAGTGCAGTGCCAAAGTTATAATAATAACTATCTATGTGCTGTTCAGTGGTTTGCGCTGTGTGTTGATTTATTTAATTAAACACTAGACGGTGCCCGCGAATACGTCTGCGCAGGATTAGTACTTAAAGTAACTTATCATCTTCTCCAGGGACATATAATTTAAATACTTAGTATATCAATCAGTAAACATTAATTATAAAATACAGGACTCACGTACATATATATATAAAATTAATCACCATGGAAAAAAAACTGCCATTACATTTCATCACCCTTGATGGTATTTGTGCTACATTTCATCAGCCTTGACAATCGCCGAGCACGTCTAGTTTATCGAGCTGTCAAATTGACTTGGCTTTTGACTAATTAAGCTATTAGTGATTTTTGACTGACACAAACTTTGACATAACTATAATCATAACGATCTTGACGTAGGCGGAAATCTTGTTATTTTGTCTATGCTGTGCCCAAGCATATTACGCTATTTCACCCGCGTGGTGATGGATGATTATGATGAGGAAAAGTATCCTATGTGTTAATCCAGCGCCTCATCTACCTCCATACCAAATTTCATTAAAATTTTCCCCGCTGTTTGAGTGTGAAAGAGTAACAAAGATCCACACATCCATACTTACAAACTTTGGCGTATATAATATTAATATTATAATAATAATAAAAAAATAAAGTAGGAGTAGGATGGTTTTGTTCTCGCGTAAAAGTAGGTAACTCTATTACCATCATATCTTAATCGGCTTTTAGGACATCCACGTGTACAATATATGCGGCATATGTGGGTAAATCGTTCTTCCTACCTAAGGTCTTCGAATCAATTGAGAGTAAATAAACCCAATATATTTAAAGAATAATGATTTCGTAGGTTTAAAACTAAACAACTTTAATCGGATTAAATAATTTAATTCACTGAAAAGTGTTCGAAACGTCGGATTTAAAATAATATTTAACCTAGTGAGCTCCCGACTATCACCAAATTTGCAAACCAGAGTTGCCAAAACCCCCCAAAAAAACAAGTGACTGTCGCTTTTTCGTTGATATTACCGATCTGGTATCTTTCAAATGATAATTTGTTATGTAAAAAAAATTCCAGGTCCTTTACAGCATCAAAAAAACAAAACATTCGCTGAAATCTATTGTATATTTGAATAGATAACATTTTTAATTGGATCCTTATTTGATTTGGCCTTGGCATACCTGTATGCCAAGGAATGTTTTTTGGCATACAGGTACGCCAAGGCAGCTTGACGGGTTAATTATACGCGTTACTTTATCCGTTTAAAGATGATCAATTTCAATATATTTATAAAACTAAAAAAATATATTAACTTTAAATAAATTCTAGCCTAACATTTCGATTATATGGTACTGGCTGCGCTCCGCGGTAGTGCTTCGAGACCCATAGTTAGATAGATTGCTAGTTTGCTTTCCCATACCTTTTACAAATTTTATCAATTCTTGGGGTATGCATTATTTCCATTATTATTGCATCCAAGTGCAACACATTGCTGCATTTTTTAAGAAATAGCTTTAATGTTTTACTGTAAATAGCTTTTGTTTGATGGTAAATTACATGTTCTAAGCCAAGCGACGGTAGAGACACCTGGTGGACAACTTTGTAAAATTTCTTCCCCATTACGTGTATACGCATTCAAAACCAATCAACAACAATCATAGAAGGCATAGTATAGATACCTATTCAATGACAAGCCCAGTCATTCAGAACTATGATTTAAGTCAACCAAACCTCGTTGCGGTCACTAGGTCATAGGATGGGTGACCGCTAGTGACATATTTAACTGAGCACTTCTGTTCTCTAGACCTTTAGTCGTGGTTTTAAGCTTAAAAGGAAAGTTCAGAGGTGTTTGGGTGGTTTGGAAACACTATGGCTTACACTATGGTTTGGCCACTAGTGGTAGCATTGTCAATATCTGAGAGGCAGGAGTCACGGGGCGCATATATGTATATAACAAGTTTATTATTTATTCATACCATCAGCTATAAAATGTGCTCGCCGCCTCTTCTTGAGAACTGTCCCAAAACTATAGAAATATATTACTCCTGTTGAGTTCACGCTAAGTCTAATACTTGCTTGTTTGGTTTGGATTAACCTTGATACTCGCTACATACTCGTACATGACGCAACTAAAATAGTGACATTACATTGTTCCAAAGGGTGTTATTAGGCTAAAACGATAATTGCCAGTTGAAGACTGTACTTTCCAAATAGCCCATCGTTTATTATTCGTTGGACGTTTCAATACGATTTTTGTGTCCATCAAGGTCCGCGTCCTTACCCATTGGAGCATTAGGTATTCCGCGACACCCGCACCATTGCCTCACCGCGATGCAAAATTTGTTACACCTATATAAAAGCAAGGGCACCATATTCTAACCCCGCATTATAATTTCAAAAGCGGTCATGCAAGGGGACTTCAAAATGCTCCGAACGGTAAGGTCGTAATAATTCATTTTATTATACATAATGCACATGTTGACTTTTGTGTCTTTTTAACGACAGGTTTTTATTTTGTTTTAGGTTTTATCACTTGCATCCATATGCAGCATAGTACACAGTTCCGGAGTCCACCATCATGGAGCGCAAATAGCCAATGCACCTGTAGTCACAGCCGCCAGTTCGCAATACTTCGAGAGAACGTTCAACCGCTTGATCACAGCGCCACCTTTGGTTCCTGTTGCACCACGTCCAGTTTTTGTGCAACCAGTGCAATCTTTACCAGTGCCCCTTCCTCAACCACAAGCGATTCCTTTTCAACCTGTGCAACCAATTCAACGGATTCCCGTTCAACCAGTGCAGCCTCCTCAACCAGCCCAGCCAGTTGAACCAAATGTAGCAATAGCAATAGCAACGGCTCATGCTGCTCCTGTGGCTACAATACTACTTCCACCATATCCATTCGGGTTTCCACCTGGATTTGGATTCGTGCCACAAGGACAGCCAAGCGACGGCGATGAAAATAGTCAAGAGCCAGAGCAAACTACAACAAAAACAACGACACAAGTAGAAGTGAAAACAACACAGCGAGAACCGGAGTCTACGACGCCACTACCAGCTGCAAGTGATAACAACTTTGCTCAAGCTTCTAATCAGGATGTGAACTTCAAACAGTATTTAGCACCAGCTTTACCACGACCGCAAGCTGAACCTTCCAATCAAGATGTCAACTTTAGACAATATTTAGCACCGGCACCACCACAGTCACAACCTCAACCTTCAAACCAGAATGTAAACTTCAGAGAATATTTGGCGCCAGCTTATCAACGGCCCCAGATACAGCCGCTGCTACAACCTTCCCAACAGCTGCTCCCTTATGCGATGCCTCAACCGCTGCCACACCACCATCACCATCACCATGGTCATCACCCACATCATGTTCACCTGCACCAAATTGGAAAGCCTCAGAAACTAAAGACTTTAGTAGAGATAGTCAAAGCACCACTTGCGTATATCGCTCCACCACCACTTCCGCAGTATCCTCACAATCACGAAGCCGTCAAACTGGTTAAGCACGTTCACACATTTGTGCCAGCTAGAGCTAAACTTATAATCAGGCCAGTGGCACATCACCACATTCGCAGTGTTCCTGTAAAAATTATTGAGTATAAAGGTCCTCTTGCTGTAAAAGCAACGCGTCGTGTGCAAAATGTAAAACCAGATAATTCTAGAGAGACTGAATTCACTACCTTCAGACCTTTTTTCAGGCCACAGACAAAACCGCCAAGACTGTGACTTATCTACTAACTACTGCCTATTCTACTACTGTAGATACTTAGAGAGTTGTCCCACTTGTTATAAAAATGCACATTGTAAATAGTGATATTGTGTAAATAAAATGTTGGTACATTTTTTTTAAATAATTACTCGTATCTCTAATACGTCCTTTCTCCAAATATATAATAGGTTTTAAGGTACTTTTTTTTTATTTATCTATAATGGGGTTTGGAGAAAATAGAACGCAAATAAGGGTACGCTATGAAAATAATGTTTTTTTTTTTCATAACGTACCATACAAATCGAGTCTGAGCGACATATATTGAACAGCTTGACAGTTTTAGCTACTTAATAGATGTCGTCCATCCGCATACGACGGTAATCAAATAAAGAGTTAGAATTCTTTGCTCAGACGGTATGTCTCGGTGGCCTATTGGTCATGGCGTCTTACACGGATTGTCGGAAGACGCTAGTTTGAATCCCGACCGAGGATGTGTATATTTATCTCTAAAACTGCAAAGTATAGTGTCGCCAAGCAGGCGGCAATACGTTAAAAATCATACAATAAAAATAAAGTTTGTGTAAGTAAGTTTGCGACATTAACGCGATAGTAAGCGTTTGAAAAAACGCTTCTTTCGGTTGGATAATGCTTTTCAAGCTGTAGCTTACATATAATGTAAGTACTTAGTCAAAACGAAATCTACCTAATCAATACTTAACATTTTTTAAACTAACTGGTATATTTAAAAATTTGGCCAAATGTGATCGTCTAGAATGTATATATTATTATGGACCCTTTATTTTGTAATTAATAAAATTTATGTTGTATATTTTAATAAATCAATAATGTAATGAAGTATATGCTAATTTTATATTAGTAAGGTTAAATGAAAATTCAGTAGCGATGTCGCTTCGTCCATACGACGGTTAAAATCAGATAGAGAATTATAATTCGGTGCTCGGACGGTCATGGCGTCTGACACGGATTGCCAAAAGACGCGGGTTTGAATCCTGTCCCAGGATGTGTGCTTTATAAACTAAGTAGTTTAAGTCCAGTAAATTCTTATTATGATTAGTCCATGATTGGGCGGAGCTGAAGGCTGAAGGATCTTTCCTCGCCATCAGGACGTAAATCGTAAGAGGCAAGGACAACTGACTTATAAATCGGTAAGCATCTTAGTAAGAAACCATCTTGTTTGGTATCACCACAGTGCCAGGTACACTTCTGCAAAAAGCACTGTAGCAAGTTAAATTACTTGATATTACAATTTTTAGAGAAAAAAAAACATATCCTCGGACGGGATTCAAACCCGCGTCTTCCGACAAACCGTGTCAGACGCCATGACCAACTAGGTTAAATTACTCGGTTAATGTAACATAAAACAGAGAATGGAGAAATCAGATCTAACGTCTGTGTGGCTGGGTGATAACTGTAACGGACATATGCAGGCATTGTGGCATTAGGCAACTTGCATTTCATCACTTGATAGTAAAAACATATAGCATCAGACCAGAATTAAGTTTAACTTTATATTATTCTGCTAGTCAAGCTAAGCTTATAAGCATACCAACGATATCGGTACCAATAATGCTTTTGATAAATTCCTCCGTGACCATACAAATCAGACTACACCAGGCGATGAAGATAAACTATCAAAACTGAACGTGTATCTACACTGAGGTTGAGTAAGTAGACGATCAAGAGATTCCGCGCGAGGAGATAATCTCACTCCATCATCAGGAGCTGGTAAAAATGTCTATAAAACACTTAGATCACAGTACACATTAGTTATCTCCTTTGCGATGAGACGATCCTAATTTTGGCTTCACGCCACATCTGCCAGTGATGAGTTGTTAATACTAAGAGAGTGTAAGCATTCTCACATTTACTAAACTACCGAATGAAACAGTATGAAACCGTGCAATTGATAGGAAATACAATGTCTCCCCAAGACAGTTGGTGTGTCAACCAGAGCTTTGAGCTTTTAAGTTTGCAGTGCGGTTTTTTGAGTTTTCTTCGCT
This sequence comes from Selenia dentaria, assembly GCA_917880725.1. Lineage (NCBI taxonomy): Eukaryota > Metazoa > Arthropoda > Insecta > Lepidoptera > Geometridae > Selenia > Selenia dentaria. The sequence continues at coordinate 16,159,413 of OU862889.1, read as the reverse complement.
TATTAGTTACACATGCTCAGTATTGCTTGAAACTTCATTGTTTTTCGGCAGAACATTTGATTCTGCATTGATAGCTAGGTAATTAATATGTGTAATTAGTGCATCTTTAAGAGATACTATAGACAATGAACAATAAACAAAAACGATTACCTACAGTTGTTATGTAATGTAGGTAACTATAGCATTAAAACAGTTCATTGTTTGGTCAAACTAAAGCACGTTTAATTTTTCAAGCTAATGAAAATTAACCTTTTGCAAATTTTGAAGTGGTTTTCTAAAATAATTGATAATGAAGGTATACGGCGATCACTAAAAAATATCCACCAGGCAAATAACGACTATTTTTTTTTCTACGGACTTCCAAAAGGAGGAGGTACTCAATTCGACTGTATGTTTTTTTTATGTGTGTTACCTCATAACTTTCGATAGGGTGAACCGGTTCTCAAAATTCTTTTTTTGTTTGAAAGCTGGTGCTTCCCGTGTGGTCCCATTTAATTTCATCAATTTCATCAAATTCGATCCAGTAGTTTCTGAGTTACACTCCAATAACTGAATAGAATGGAAGTCGGTATTAAATTTTTCAAATTGTACTTGTTGGTAAAATGTATAAGCGTAAATTTTTTAATAATAAACACACAACCCTAATTTCTTCAGGGCAGTTGGCAAAAATAAACGAAACGTTTTTGACACACTTTAAAGAGAATAACAATTTTTGTTTTAAAGTCGCATACATTTATCATTATTCAACTTTGCAATGATGCAGTGTCTGTTTTCATACAACGCGCGCGTGCTGAAAACATTCAACCTTGAATTAAACAGCTTCTATTATTATTAAAATGTTGCCAACTGCAATAGAACAACGGACTTAAGTATGCAAGAATAAGCAAGGATTATATTTTCTGATAGTTTTGGACTAAAAATTGAGATCAGGAAGTAGTATCAATGCACTAGCTACAACAATAGCTGAATCAGCACGTGTCATATGTTTTCCTAACAAAAGGATGATTATCAACAATACTCAACGCCGATTAACAACCCTCAGAGGAGCCGGAAGGACGTCTTAGTTGGCACCTCCGCAACGGCAGGTAATCTACTGCGAAGTAATAGTGTGCAAGCATTACTGTCTTATTGAAACGTACTGTAAGTAGCAAGTGAAATCATTGGGTACAAGAGACTACATAACCAATGTCTCAGGACAACTAGTGGAGTGTAATGCCAATATGGCAATAACGATTCGTCATCCGCCATCTTGAATTTAAGGGTAAAAATTTGTTAATTGAATGATCGATTACCAAGCAAGAAAATTTAGACTGCCAGTGACCTCCAACGAATTCCGAAGGAAAATTGCTTCTTATATTTTTTTCCAGGTTTGCCCCCTTTTTGAGCTAATTCGACTAGCCTAACAGATTTAAGCTCTGGGTGGCACTACAAGTACCACTGATAAGGGCAAGTGTAGTGCATACGATTAGGCGCATAACTGGCTCCTCTCGTGACATTATAGCATAAAAAACACGCGTAGGTACATATGAGTATGATTTGATGGCCTAATTTTAAGTGGCAGATTCAGCCACTCCGTACAAGGGTACTCTTTACGAACCCCAACAAGCGATACCAGTCAGATTTCATACCTTAGTTGTAACCTGTGTTGCCTTATTTCTGTGATCTGTGGTTGTAAGTGTATTTCAAGTATCCATCTTGGTGGGCACTGTAGTGCCAGATATTCTGTCTCGAAACTATTAGATATGTAAGCATTACTGTGTGTGCTCTTATACCCTAGTATAAAGAACACTTGAGTAAGTAACAAATTATTGGACGAATAGGACTAAACAGCTGTATGCTATCTGTGACAGCGCAGTATGGTGCCGGTCAGATATTTGATTTCCAAAACATTTGGATCACTTGACTTTCTGGGGCAGGTGTGACGCTTACCATCAGGGCAACAGGCCGCTTCACTTAAATGTGTAAATTCTTAATATATAATCATCAGACGACCATCGTAAGCCCCAATATTGACGCGACATTTTACTATGGTTTATCTACCGACTTCCAAAAAAAGGATGAGGTATATGTTGGTTACCTCATAACTTTCGACTGGGGGAACCGATTCTCAAAATTCTTTATTTATTTGAAAGATGGTGCTTCCCATGTGGTCCCATTTATATTTCATCAAATTCGGTCCTGTAGTTTTTGAGATATACTCCAATAACTGAATAGAATGGAAGCCGTTATTTAATTTTTGAAATTGTACTTGTATAATTGATTAGTTTTAAATTAGAAATACGGGATTACTCACGTAATGTTTATCGGATAGGTCCGACTATAGTTTCGACCACATTCGGTGGTCTTTTTCAAGGAGTGTTCGAGACGCCCGCGTCGATGACGTCACGCTTAGCATAGAGTTAATGAAATGAAGGTAATGTTCAATACATTACTTTTTATCAGATGTACCACCGGCACATTCCACTAAAAAGGTGTCTAACTTAATGAGGAAGATCAATTTATCAAATTGTGCCGAATTCGAAGTAGTTGAGGATCTTAACACGTGTTAGTGGAGTGTCCGAAAAAAAGTCGAGAGATGAGCCTGAGTTACTAGGTATGTTCTATATTCTATATTATGTATAGTACCTGGGTGACTGAGGTTTGCTCGATTTAGATACGAATACAAAATAGCAACACATGTTCCGTGAGAATCTTGCCACCGTTATTCAGGATTTGCAATGCGACTGTTACGCCATCTAGTTTGCACGCAACAAACAAACTCATTTTTTCATTGCCTGAAAAAAAACGGATAAATCGACGTTTTCCAAAAACGAAACCAAGCTAGATCAATTTGTCGCCCCCTGTACTCCTGCATACTATATAAATTTATTGAAAATCGCTGTTGCCGATTCCGAGATCTAGATTGTATACAAGAATTGCTCGTTTAAAGTACCAGATACTATCTACTACTTAGGCTACTGATATCAATGTTGAAGAGCTTGTAATTTGTAATTGCATTTTTTTTTGCATTTCCTCTATTACATTTAATATTTAATTTCTTAGCTATAAAGGTTATACAAAGTTGCAATTAAAGAAATAAAACGAAAGTTAGTATGCAGACTGTAAGATAAGGGAGTGAAGGGAAGCGCTCGTAGCGGAACTTGACTTGGCGATAGCGCTCCATTTAAAATCTTGCTTGAGACTTGATTAATTTATCATTACACAGACTTATGGTGGCCATAGTTGCGTTGGAAAGTTTAGTTACCATTACTTATTCTGTGTATAAGAGTGCAGAACTATATTACATTTATTATTCTATGTAGGTATACATGTATAGTCACGATCAATATGTGTAATATCTTAGCAACTGCAACACATAAAATACTTGTGGTTATAGTAGGAGTCATAAATAACGTTTCATCGTCATATATCCTACTAATATTATAAACGCGACAGTTTGTATGTATGGATGTATGGATGTTTGGTACTCTTTCACGCAAAAACTACTGGATGGAATTAATGAAATTTGGTACGTAGACGAGGCGCTGGAAATGCTGGAATAGAAAGATTTCATGATCATTTTATCATCATCATCATCCATCACCGCGGAGTGCAGCTAGTTGATAATAATCCAAAGAAACAGTATTGTTTTTACTCATTAGTTAACGTTCTTTGGATATCTTTTTAAAGTTTTTTGATATCTCTTACATTTACCTAATAACCGTCTGGACACATAACGATTATAACCTTAATACATACTTAGAGACACATTGTATTTCAGGTCACGCGTTCTTTGGTGCATTCCATACATTTGATATGCTTGTTCTGAAACAATATCTGGCGCTATCTGCTAGATTTGACATTCGTTACATCCCACTTGTAAACAGGCTAGTACGGCTAAATAGATTCTAGATCTGCCTTTCACAGATTCGTCAAGCAACTGGACGAATTACAAAGACAATGGCAATGGTTGCGTCATCGTTTCCACAAATTGAATAAAATGAAATCGACTTCTACAACTGAAGTTTAAAATGTTTTATTAGTGAAGAATGAAATCCTTCCAATACAAGTTACTGTACTATTATCAACGTATGACTTTGTACCTAATTACCAAAGCTAACCTAATAACAATAAAAACAAATGCGTATCTAGAGTCTAGACACGCATTTGTTTTTATTGTAGCCTATATAGTGTAGCCTGTATAGTGTCTAGTACATTTTTTGTTATCAGTTTATTGTTATGGAACATATCATAATATTCATATGCATAATTGACGTTAGTTAAATTTAAATGGGATCAAATTTTACAACGACAAAATTAAACTGCACTGAAAACCAGCTAGGATTAAGAATTATTATAATCCTTTAGGAAATTAAAATCCGTCTCGAAACGCGAATAATTCCGCAACAACTGCATTCTAAGCTTTATATTTCATAAAGTTCAAAACGTGATTGAGTGAGGCGATTATGTCCAAGAGTGTCGCGGTCCGTTATCAGTCCGTCCGGCAAAACTGTCGTAACGTCTCGCCGCCCTCGTTCGTGCCCAGATTCTAACGAGACATTGCACGCGATGACGAAATACAACACAAGGTGAATCTTACCCGTCTGGCGTATATAAGGTTTTGTCAACAAACGGTGGACATCACACTCGCATCTTCTGTTCAACAGACAAACAACAAGCCAAGCCAAAATGTACAAAATTGTAAGTAACCAAATTGCAATAAGCCAAAAAATAACAACAAAAATAAAATCTTAAAAACATGTACTCATAAGCTTTGTCACAAGTTATATGCTAATATCAATTAATTTACAGGTGTTCTTACTGGCTACCGTCGCTCTGGCTTCTGCCAAGCCCAGCATAGGAGCAGCAGTAGTCGCTGCCCCGGCTCCCCTATTGGCAGCTGCCCCGGTAATCGCACCTGCTCCCATCGTCACCGCTACCAGCTCGCAATACATAGCCAGGAACTTCAATGGACTCGTCCCCGCTGCACCCGTCGTAGCCGCTAGATATGTTGCTGGTCCTGCTCCAGTGGTTGCCGCTGCTTCTTACGTTGCCTCACCCTACGTCGCTGGCCCCGCCCCATACGTCGCAGCCGCACCCGCTCCATACGTCGCAGCTGGCGCCGCACCCTATTTCCCGTTTGCCCGCTACGCTGCTGCTCCTTACTACGGAGCTGCACCTTATTACGCCCCCTCTGCTCCTTTTGTCGCCCTTAAGTGAACCGGACCATGAAGACTGACATCAATTAGACCAATTTTGTACACAATAAATATTTTTACAACTTATGGTGAATATTTTATATTTGTAACTTAAATATTCAATATAAAGAAAAACCCCAAGTAAGTAGATCTCAATTCTCTACGGTATTTGGTCTCGCTAAATTTAGATTCCGTTCGTAGACAGTAGACGATGATATTGAAGTATTCTATTGATGGAATTCGGAATCATGACATATTCGATATGGGCCAATCAGACCTCTTAGATATATTTTTACCAAAAAATGGAACCGACTTCAACACTTATAAGTGTGAAATAACTTGTTGAAGTCGCTGCCATGATAGTTCAAAAGTACCTATTATCACAATATTTGTATAAATTCTTTTGTATGTTATGTGTTTATCAGTGTTTCTCATTAAACTGTCTGGATTATGGCGATTATCACAGAGGAATTACTTCAATGATGGAACATAATGTTCAAATTGTATATGATTTACTTCAGTTTTTTTTTATTTATTAGATTTTAGCACATACATTATTTTTAGCAATATGAACCAAACGTTTTGTTATGCGCGTACATAATGTGAACGTTTCTAATGTTAGCACAGTTTCAAGGAAGTTTCTCCGCAGGCCTTGACAAAAGTACAGGTGTCCAAACAGAGGCCGTGCTTACATAAAGAAGCCATACATTATCGGCAACAATTGAAATTAGGCAGGGCTATTTCTGAACGCATGATTTACACTGCGTAATCAATGTGAAACTATTTGATTTGAAATTAAGTTAAGTGCGTTGAATAGGTAGTTTCGGGTAAGCGACCAGTTCTTATAGACAAACGTTAAGTCTAGTCATTGAAGGATCACCTACATTATTATTATCGCTACAAAGAGAATATAGGTATATTCTCTTTTCGTGTAAATTTTGCTCCATTTAAATTAAAAAAAATGCTTGTAAGTCAAAAGTGGTATATTTAAGGTAACTGAATATAAAATTAATATTTTAATACTTATGAGGCATTCTGTATTTGCATGGCAGAATACAGTCAACCATAGCAATTGTGTGTGATTTGGCATAATAAAGTCGACTAAGCAACTCAAGTTTTGTGAAATCTAGGTATATCTGCAAATATAGAAACCACAAAATATGTAAAGTGGTAGAAAACGTAAGAAAGCAGGTTATATATAGTACCTCTTTGTAAGCCCTGATTAGACGCGGTTCCTATCACGAAAAATATAAAAAGTGTGTTTATTAATATTTAATAACACACACTTAAACAAGGGGGTCACACGAAGAATCCAGCTCGGATGGGCAGCGTTCGGGAAGCTTCGATCCATCTTTTCGTCCCCAATACCTCAGAGCCTGAAAACCAAGGTTTTCAACCAGTGTGTGTTGCCAGTGATGACTTATGGCACTGAGACGTGGTCCCTTACTGTGGGCCTCATTAACAAGCTTGAAGTCGCTCAACGAGCAATGTAGAGGGCTATGTTTGGGGTTTCCCTGCGTGATAAGATCCGAAATTAGGAGATTCGTAGGAGAACTAAGGTCACCGACATAGCTCTCAAAATTAGCAAGTTGAAGTGGCAATGGGCAGGCCACATCGCTTGCAGAACTGATAACCGATGGGGAAGAAAGGTTCTCGAGTGGCGACCACGCACCGGAAGGCGTAGTGTAGGCGGGCCCCCTCTAGGTGGACCGACGACCTCATAAAAACCGCGGGGAATCGCTGGATGCAGAAAGCGAGTAAACGGCCCAAGTGGCGTTCTATGTGGGAGGCATATGTTCAGCAGTGGACGTCTTCCGGCTGATAATGATGATGATGATGATGATATCCATATATTATATTTGAATTAAGTTATTAAGTATAAATGGGGAGATATCATAGTTAGGTTACTGTTTTGTAACAACATAAACACAAAAATGTATATAATTGACGAATCGCTCGCAGTATTCCTTGTTTACCTTGTCGTTTTCATCAGATCAATTTTACTGGTAGATACTTTATAATAGGTACATGTTAAACGTAAATCTTCTACATAACTTATTCGGAGTATCATCCAGCCGAATATATACGGTTTTAATAAAGTTATCTATTTAAACTTATATAAATCTATTAAAAAACACATTAATTATGTATAAGTAAATTATAATAGTTTAAACCAGCATTTAAATAACTGTTTGAGAGTATAATATATAATATATGATGCTGGTAATATTATTTTCTTGAACAGTCAAATTAATACATTGGCTGAGATAAGTGCCCCAGATGATGCCATAGTACCTAGTTGGTCTTATCATGTAAATTTGCTTTACGGGGGTGACATTGTCAAAATGATGAAAAAACTCCCTTAAAATTTTAAGAATAAAAAAAAAAATTGTCCCCTTTTAAACTAACTTCAAAAAGGAGGAGTTTCTCAATTCGAACATATATATAATATTTTTTATGTGTTTGCGGATAACTTCGTTGTTTACAAACCCATTTTGATGATTGTTTTATGTTTGGTAGAGTATACTTCCGAGGTGGTATCGTGTAATTTCATCAAATTTGGTCCAGCAGTTTTTTAGTTACACTCTTATAACTGAAAAGTGTTTCGCCTATTTTGATAATTTCATAATATTATCATTGACAAGGAATAACAATCGATCCCGTAAGTAGCAAGGGTCTTTAAAAATTTAGAAAAAAAATGAACCGACTTCAACACTAAAAAGGGTGAAATAACTTGTCGAAGTCGGTAACATGTGCACAATATTGAACTATCATGGTACCGACTTCAATAAGTTATTTCACCCTTTTTAGTGATGATGCCGGTTCCATACTTTGAATAATAAAATTGACACCTATAGTTTATATAAGACGACCATATATCTGGACCCGAAGAACTAATGGTTTCAATCTCAATAGGAAGAATCATTACAATACCTAAAACAAACGTTGCAGTTATTATATGGCTGGATAGCTATTGGTGGCGGTTACTAAGGACACAGATATAAATATGATAAAACACTAAACAAAATTAAAACACTTTTCTCTAGCGCCCAACAGGGTTCATGTTGTTACTTTATTATATATTAGCGACTGCCCGCGACTTCATTCGCGTAGTAGGCTCGGCCTTTAGCCTGGACATTACCTACCATGTTTACTTGTTTTTTTTTATATTAAGTACCTTCTCTCAAAACAAAAAAGAAATAATTCTTAAGCTCTCAAGTTATAGCGTGACCAGAAATAGAGGTTAATTTTTATATATAAAGATTTATAACATATTTTGTATATAAACCTGTAAAAAGAGAATTATCTGTTTATATAAATTTTAAGTTATCGTAGCCGATGGGCGATAAAGCTATAAATATAAATATAATAGTAGGTCTTGAAATAGTGTTATTCAAGTTATTTAGAACTAGCTAAGCTTCGCCCGCATGGTGATGGATGATGATGATGATGAAAAGAATCCTACGTTCTTCCTCGGGATGTAATCTATCTCCTTACCGAGTTTCATTATGACCCTTTCCGACGTTTAGGCGTGAAAGCGAAAGAAATAAACTCACTTTCGCATTTATATTATTAACGAGTGATTGCTCGCAACTTCGTTCACGTAGTAAGTATCTTCTACGATATATTAGAAAACATTTAAAAAAAGGAGAATGAAATCGGTAAAGCCGTTTGCAAGTTAAAGCGTGACCAGCCGTGCAATTCTCTAAAAGCAAACATCGTTGCATCTTTGACAACATCCGTGAAACAAATGACGAGATGACAAAAAACGTTGGCAAAACAACCTTATGTACAAGGGCGCTATCACATAAAGTATTTGACATCGGTGAGCTCTTCGACGAACGCATCGACGAATCATTAGAGAATAGCACGGCAGGAGAAATATGGGTTCGTTTTATATATATAACTTAGGATTTACGCAGTTCTTATATTGCAATATCGTAATGGCTATACGCAACTATTATGACGGAAAAAACCCCATAAAGAATGGAACTTATTGATTCCGTGTGTTCGTGCAGGAGTGGCGAAAAACGCAGTCTTTTCAAAAAACCCAAATTCACACAAACCTATCGGTTTGTGCTAATAACGGAAGGGATCAGGCGGTGGAAAAACTTTGACCCGTGGCCTAGGCCATAGGTTGGCCACTAATTTATCTACCAACCCGCACCCCTCTGAGAGGAATGGCCAAGCCCCAGCCGTTGAAACATAAGAGGCTGATTATAGTAAATCGGAACAGTTATTTACTACCAACTTTATACCTACGTCACGCACCACAAATAGTTCATCCATTAGGTGAACTAAAAACATTTGTAAGGATTCCTTTACAATTAAGGACCGAAACTGGAACACGTAAACACTTCCCATCACTTTCCGGGGAATTACAATTAAATAGGGACAAACTTTTTTTAAGATTCTAAATGTTCGCATGGGTTAGCAATGAATTTACATAATTATAATGAAAATATATTTTTACATTAAAATTAAAATTATTAATCCAACTTTTTATTTTTCTTATTAGATTAGTTTTTGACTTTTAATCTCTTTGCGTAACAGAGACGTACATTTACGCCCGTTTCATTTATAAATCTTTTGTTTTAATTATCACGGTATATGAAGGATTAAACTTTGTTTTAAAAGTAATATAGAAAAATAATGCATAAAATCACAATAAAAAGAAATTTTAATAATTATACAAATATTTTTTTGTATCGATATCGTCTTTCTATCTACCGTGTGGGACTTATTTTTATTAATTGTAGGTAGGTGTCATCTGTATTACATAGGTGTACCTACATTATAGGTTCTTATATTAGATACATTATAATATATGATGTGCTATACATTCCATTTGGACTCATACCACTATAATATTATAAATGTGAAAGTTTGGATGGATGGAGGGATGGATGAATGGATGTTTGTTACTCAATTACGGCAGGACACCTGAATGGATTTGAATGAAGTTTGGCCCAGAGTAGGATTATAGTCTGGAATAGCACATAGGCTACTTTTCATCATTATCCATCACCACAAGGGTGAAAAAGCGTAATACTCTTGGGCACAGCATAGACAAAATAACAAGATCTCCGCCTACGTAGGTAATAATGACTTCTATGAATAGAGTTCTGTCAAAAATATGTCAGTGTCTAATAGCTTTGTCTTTCCTAGTATATATTTTAGTCTATGGCTTTGTCTAATAGCTTAGTATTTTATTTTTAGTGTTTAATGATCGATTTACTGGTTGACTACTATAATGACCGAAGCATTTACATTTACTCATATCATACTATTTTATAAATTGTGTTTGATCATGTAAATAATATAACATAACATAACATAACATGTTCTTGTCTATTATACAAAAGAATGTTGTGCTAGTTACACCACTTACAATACAACTCAAGAATGGCTTTACCGATTTCGATGAAATTTGGCAACAAATAGTTTCACCTATATATCCTCGAAGGGGTAACCAGCGGTGTTTTAAATGCCTACGTTTCATCAGATATGTTTTTGGTGTTATGTAATAGGGGGCGAGCCTATTTCCATCTACGGGGCACTGCTCCATTCTCCGGACTGTTATTGAGAATATTTTCATTCTCAGAAAACCCCAATAACTGTCCAATCCAGGGATTGAATCCAGGACCTCGAGGATCCAAACCGGCTCTTCCACCACTATACCAAGACCAAGCGAGCGAAGCCGCTGGCAGGTCTAGTAGCAGCTAGTTTGGTAATATTTTCCAATTTTTATAAAAAGTTCAGTTATTTATCTCCACTATAGCCTGATAAGAAGCTCAGAAAATCGCCTGCTTACTAGCTCGGTGGTGAGAATAAAAACATAATAAGCTAAAAATGGCGATATGTTTAATACCTACATCAAAGCCTACATCTTAAATATTTTGATAATATGTCATACCTACGTATTATTATTTTTAATTTATGTTAAAAACTTATTTTAAACCGCACGACGCGATCAATATTATGCCTACAACACATACCCTGGTCACAATGCTGTTTTGTAATTCAGTAGCAAATGATGGTTTAATAAGAAATAGTACTAATTTCACATAGAACAGAAATAAAAGACAAAAACTATCTGATAATATGCGTATATGTATGCTTATATGCATATACAGCTTACATGGTTATTTATATAAAGTTTATATGTATATAGAGCTAACCCTGAAATTTTACTAGCAAAATTATGTGAAAATTAAAGTGTAATTTAGTAAAGAAAGTTCACGAAGAAAGAACTTTAATGTTTTATACATTTAGTACAGATGAATTGCGGTTAATAATAAACACAATTAAATGTAGGTATACTAGTGTGAAAATTCACACATATTTATTTAATATCAAAACCGACTTTACTCGCATAATTAGTGTGTACGTAACGTATAGTGGTCGCCGCGATCATGCAGCGTGAACACCCTGAGGATGGGCATCGTACTTACATGCCCGAAACCTAGGTCGATAATGTAGGCTAATTACGTGAGTTTCGGTTTTGATATTAAATAAGTAAGTTTAGCCGACGTGATCATCTCACCCCATCGGTGCACAATAATCATATTACTACCTGCTCCTAAAAGTCCTAAAATGAAACTGTATGTAAACGTTTATGAGTATTGTGATACATTATTATGGGAATCACATCTGAAGATCGGATAAATCCTGTATGTAAAGGATTTATTCAATATTCCAAGAGCCGTTCGATGTATGCTCGATTTAAACCCATTTCTTTGGTGCCAGTCTCCGTGAGCGTATTGAGAATACAAAGTGATACGTCTCGGTGTATGACGCGACGGTATCTACATAGATTATGTCAGTGACTCAGTTTCATAAAAAACAAAAATTATTATAAAAGTAATTGGTAGTTCTGCAGAATAAATATTGTATACTATGTACTTTATTGCCTCTTTAACCGATTTCAAAAAAGGAGGAGGTTATATGTTCGACTGTATGTATTTTTGTATGTACAAGGTGTTTAGTGCATGGACCAACAGGATTTTTGGGGGGTTTGGGAGCAATGCGCTAGTTTTCCCCGATAGATCCTATATCTTAAGTGCCACGGTAGTTTAGATATGTTATTTTTTAATAATTTTTTTAATCACCCGGCATCTTGCCTTTAAACCGTCATAACTATTTTTGTTTGTGATGTTATCCACAAAATAAATATGCTTGTATTTTGCAATGTATCCTTATTCTAAATAAATTATTACTTGGTACAATTAATATTAAAAAAAACTTATGAGCTTTCAAAGTGGGAAATCTATGTAAATGTTACGAAAAGTGACAACTTTTACATTAATTACAAAAAACCCTAAAGCCATTTTGAATTTAGCTTTCTTTTAAAAAGTTCTTTAGTTATTACCCTTTCCTTATTACTTTTTAAAGAAAACAAAAAATTGCCAAAACTTCTTTCAATACGGACCGTACACTTCTAATAAGTTCAATCACTGCTCATAATCTATACTGTGCTCATGACGTACTTAGTCAGACAATTAGAATTTTGTTGAACGTGGTTATTCGCCGTGCATAATATTGGGGACGTCCTTCATCCGTGAACTAATTCACCAAATGAATTTACATAATACTTTCTGATTGACAGCCACTAGACGGTTTCTGTCATCTTAACGTCGTCGTCAGGGTTTCACGCCACTTACAATACATTTGAGGTCACCAGACTATTTACTTGTTATTTAAATTTTCAATACGCATTGATCATGGAAGTTCACGATCTACCTCCCAATAACGACATCCTACATGAATCTAGTATCTGACATGATACAGTTATACTTGAGTGACGTTCAAGTTTTGTAAAACGTTTTAGTTTTTATCCGGAAGTATAATTTATAATATTTTATAATTACATCATACTGCATTCTTTAGCAGCATGCGATTGGCCATACTTATACATTTCAGTGTTAAAACGATGTAATAATTAAACGTTATTTCAGAGACACCTACAATCCTAATTTTCGTAGAAGGATGCACCTTCCAACATTGTGTTACTTGTTACCTGTACTTACCTTGTTTTATTAAAGTAAAACCATCTTTAAAGGACTGACTGTTCAGCGAAACCCCAAAATCTCTCGAAAATAGCATATTTTTATCTTTAACTAAGTATTATGTGAGATTTACCATCATAGTGAAGATTACGAAATCGTTATGGTAAATAACATTAATTATTATGTGAAGTATCATAAATACCATAATAAAAAGACCCTGACATTTTATAGATTGCAGTCGCTCACACTCAAACGAACCAAGAGGGGTGAAGTTATATAACATCACCTTCAACGGGCATCCGTTTGGCCCATTCGGTAGGCAATGGTGTCCATATTGACACCTAATTGAGCATGCACAAGTTCTGCCTAAGGAAAGTGAAACGACCGCTACGAACAAAGACGTAATGCTTGCAACAGTATTGAACTATATAACCTGTAGTGACACATCAATCTATACACTACTACGTTGATACCCGGCTAATCAAGTCGCGACAGAGAAACAATGTCGATCCAAAGATTAGTAAGTGTCTTATTAATCAACTTATTTACAAGTCAAATATAACTACAATATATTAATATGCTTGTGTTCTTTACAGGTCATTTCTGCTCTCGCCATCATAGCTAGCTGCCATGCTAGCGGGATCGGCCATCTTGCTCCAGTCGTCAAGTCATTCCCCATCGTGAGATACGCTCCGTTCTTCAACTTCCCGAATGCAGGGCGATCGATACACGCAGTCGCACCTGCCCCTGCACCATTGTTACCTGCACCTGTACCAGCTCCGGTTCCAGCCCCAGTGTTCGCTGCTCCTACGTTTCCATCTCCAGCTTTCCAGGTTCCTTCATACCCAGCTCCTTCCTTTCCTGCTCCAGTGTTCCAAGCATCAGCGGTAGCTCCAGCCCCCGTGCCATTGCCAGCTCCAGCGCCTTTTTATCCAGCTCTTCAACATTTCTATGCTCCGGCTTTACCAAGATTAGCTCCCCTCGTTCCCTCTCTACCAAGGATAGCTTCTTTTGTTCCGAGCCTTCCCAGGTTAGCCCCTATTGTACCTGGTTTCGGGCCTGCTCCAGTTTACGCTCGTGCTGTACAAGCCTTACCATCGGCTCCATTCTCTCCTGTTATTAGACCAGTAGCCCCTGCCTTGCCTGCTCCTGTCTTTGCCCCTGCCCCTGTGACAGTAGCAAAAGCCCTACCTTTCGGCCTTCCAGCTTACTCCCCCCATTTACAATACGGGCATTCACCCTTAATCAAACAAGAAGCGTGGAAATGAACTTAATCTTATTCTTAGTATTACCTTATTTTAGCGATTGTTAATAGTTGAAAGTTATTTGTTACCGTTTTGTATGAGTTTTGTTAATATATAAAATAGTTGAAATTTGATTTTGTGTTTTTAGTACATTATTTTATAGTGAACTATTTGCATCTCTATATCTATATTCCTAAAAGATCGCGATAACCTTATTCCGACAAATTCGCGGTGAGTAAAAATTCATGAGTGAGTGAATGTGTCTATGTGTATTACTTTATCAAACTGAAATCACTGAAAGGATTTTGATGAATGTTGGTCTAAATATAGTTCAAACATATACATTAATATTGGACTCAAACGTATTTCACGCGAGAGGAGCCACATTCGCAACATTTTTTTAACCGACTTCAGAAAAGGAGGAGGTTATATAGTATACTTCTGAGGTGGTCCAATTTAAATGTTAATCAAAATCGGTCAAGTAGTTTTTGAGTTACACTACAAGAGCTGAAAAGTGTTACGCCTTTTTTCACTATATTTAGTGAGCCTTTATGGCTCACTAAATATAGTGAAGTACCATTTTTAAGTTACTTTTGAACTATCATGGTACCGACTTGAACAAGTTATTTGACACTTTTTGGTGTTGCAGTCAGTTCCATTTAATGGTAAAAAAAATTACCAGCTCTCATTGAATATCTTTAGAATGTTTTCAACTTTATCAAATATCTACGCTGTGGGATTCTTGTCATATGGTGGCTTTGGGAAAGAAGGCCATAGCACATGTCCTGCCTTAAAATATTCTATTTCCAACTACATCTAATAGGTTTCGGGCATCGGACATGCCCGAAACCTAGGTCGATAAAGTCGGCTGATTACGTGTGTAAAGTCGGTTATTGATATTAAATAAATTGTATATGTGAAATTAATAATTTAATTACAACTAAAGAATTCCATCAGAACAATTCGGTGAATAAGACCTAAACTAACTCGGGGATGGGCGCAATGAAGTGACATGATAATCTTTTAAAACGATCACTATCTATATATCCAAAAGCGAAAGGTCACTCACTCATCACGAAATTCCAGAAACTACAAGTGCTAGGAGTTTCAAATTTTGCATGCGGGTTTTTTTTAGGACGTAGGTGCTCACTAAGACGGGATTTTATGAAATTCAAACCCTAAGGATTTTTATGGGGGTTGATAGTTTGTATGAAACTTCGTTACTGCGAGTGCTAAAAGTTTAAAATTTTGCATGGTGGTTCTTTTTAGGACGTTGGTGCTCACTAAGACGGGATTTTATGAAACTCAACCCAAAGGTTTTTTTGGGGTTGATAGTTTTTTATCTATATATATAAAAGATGTCCTGATTGACTGACAGACAACGCACTGCCTAAACCACCGATCGTAGAGACTTGAAATTCGGAGGGTGTATTGTCCTTGATGCGTAGAGGTGTACTAACAATGTGTTTTTCGAAATTCTACCCCTAAGGGGGTCAAAAGGGGTGAAAACGTTTGCATGAAACTCTTTTGTTTTTGAACTTATAGTTGTGAAAATTTGTACTAGAATAGGTCATTCAAAATAAAAAATGTTAAACTAATTTTTTTTAGATAGTGGTGGTTTAAGTGGGTGAAATGGAGGGGGTGAAAGTTTGTATGGAAAGTTTTTTGTTTTCGAACATACAGTGGTGAAAGTTAGCATTTGGACAGTTTAAAGTGATGATTTCAATATTTATTGACAGGAATGACTTAAGGGGGTGAAACGGGAGATATTTTTTTTTAGATACAAATTTCAAAATTCAAATTTCTGTACAATGAAAAATATGCTAAAAACCGAGTCAGGGGATATAAGGAGTAAAAAATAAGTTCAAATTGTTTGTTTCTCTGTATGTTTGTCTGTCTGTTTGTACGGGCTAATCTCCGAAACGACTAGACCGATTTAAATGAAATTCCTTATGGTGGTAGCTTATATCCCTGATCAACATATAAGATAGTTTTTAACCCGGTAAATTAAAGAGTTCCCGTGGGATAATTAAAAAACTGTAATTACCGTATCCCGCGAGGCCACGCGAGCGAAGCCGCTGGCGGGTCAGCCAGTATCACTATAACCACGGCATAGAGAATCCTAAAGTTGAGACTAGGGCCAGAATTTGTTCTTGACTACAATTTGTCAGATTTTGTTCTTGACTCATTATGTCCTATTGTATTAACTATGTATCATGAAACGCCTACGTAAAGTTTAAAGTATATCTTTATGTTTAGATACATTAATTGATAGATACATTTAGGCCAAGCGCGACGGTACTATCATGTAAGTTTTCTTTTGCATGGTGCAATATAGGTAATGAATTTTGTTCGAAAAAATGATACATGTCATCATTACCTAGTGCTATGATTCTATAAAAAAATATGAATAATCGTAAATTAAACAACATTAATCATCATCATTTCAGCCGTAGAACGTCCACTGCTCAAAACAGACCTCCCCATACATTTCCAAAAGAACCAACAAATACGCATTAGGCTTGAAGGCAACGCATTAATTAAACATTTGCTTCTGAACATATCTTATTTCATGATTCGGAAGAGTGACACTCCTAACTGATTAACTTGACTGACTGTTCTGACTAGAAAATATCTACATCACTTGTGGATTATCTCCGATTTCACTGTGTACGCCAGGGGCTCGAAATCAGCTACGATTTAAATAGGTTTTATGTAGGAAGATATCACAAACTTTTGGACGTCAACGTTGCAACTTTTGTCCAAAATTTTAGTAGGTCTATATTAGGGATCCCTTTATTTAATTCTCGTTTCTTATCTACACTAATAATATTATAATGAAGAAAGATTTGTTTGATTGTTTGAATTGAATAGGCTCCGAAACTATTAGACCGATTTGAACAATTATTTCACCATTAGAGTCCTTTTTTTACTAACGTGTGGGGAATGCACTTACACATTTCCGCCAAACCCGGGGTATATTGGACTCGTCTTTCTATCTACGTGCCAACTGCACCCATAGCAGCAAGCAGACCATACCGACTAAACCACCACACGGTGTTTCTCCGGGCGCAATTATGTCGGGGAAACGAGAACGCTTCTGCAATCTTTCGCACAATACCATTAGAATCCTACATTATCCCTGATGAACATAGACTATATTGTATTTTCAAAAAAGTTAAAAGTGGTGTACTACAGTTTTATAGATGAAGTCAATATCTACAAAGAAGTCCACATTACCATAATGTCTAACTATTACAGTTACGTCACAATAAATAATTTTTCATTTTGAAATATGCTATAGTAACGCCGGTATAAAACAGACCACATTATTCGTACCATCGTATCATCGTACGTAAAGAGCAAAGATGTATGATTGTTTGTCTGTTTGTAATGGATACACGTAAAAAACTACACAATTCTTTCACAAGTATAAAGCTACATTAAACCTCAGTAACAAACGCTATATTTGTTTCATCATTATCATCATCCATCACCACACAGGTGAAATCGCAGAACGCAGCTAGTTTATCATATCATTAGAAAATACGATGGGTTTAACGTAGAAAAGTTCCTCAATATCGTAGAACAAAAAAACAATGGTATCTTACAATCGGGCAGAAAGTTTATTGTAATTTACCATACCTACGAATATTAAATACTAACTGTGCTCCGCAGGTGTAATCCTAGGTGGTGTTGGATGATGATGATGATAAAAAGGTATCCTACATGTTATTCCAGTGCCTCGTTTGTCTACATGGCAAATTTCCTTAAAATCCATTAAGTAGTCTTTGCGTGAAACAGTAACAAAAAAATATCCATATATACAATACAAATTTTCGCATTTATAATATAGGTTCGATTATTTGATTATTACCCATGCGAATGATTGTGACCAACTTGAAAACCGACAATGGAGCAATATATACCTATGTAATGTGGAAGATTTTCAATTAATTATTTTACATTTGTATTTGACTCGATTATATGGTAAAGTTTTCATAAAATGTAAAAGTAATGTAAAAAATTAAACTGTAAATTTTTTCTATCGTTCATCTATTTGCAATACGCATATGTATAATCGATGCTGCAGGCCTTCGAATGCTCTGAAATCTCCGGCACAAGAGCTGCAGCTGCCCACTATCCTGTTCACTAACCTGCTACGTGTATACCTACCTATACTCTTCTACTTCTTTCTTAGATACGTGTTCCATGGGAGCGTCACAAAAACCGTCAAAACAATTGATTGCCAGGAATTGCAAAAATTAAAGTTCAACATATTCATAAGTTTTTTAAATATATTTTAAGTACAAAAAATAGCCTATAAGTCTTTGACACTACTTTAGCAGGAAGTCCAGGCAAGTGTTCTCTTCAATCTATCGCACGTACGCTGGGGCGTATCCGTAAGGGGAGCGCAGAAGGGGTGCGGAGTAAGGGAAGGGAGCGGGATATCCTGGGGCAACGCCGTAAGGTACAGGCGCGGCAGCGTAGGCAGCTGGCAAAGCGTAGGGGGATGGTACGGGTCCAGCCAGGTACGGAGCGGGTGCTAATGGAGCAGGTACAGGTGCGGCGTAGGGTGCGGGTAATGGGGCAGATAATGGAGCAGCTAATGGGGCTGCCAAGGGAGCGGCCAAAGGAGCAGCGAATTGGGCTGCAGCTACAACTGGGTTAAGAGCTCTGTTGTATACACTAATTTGAGAGGCGTAGGGTGGAATATTTTGTGGTACAGCATGAGCATATCCGATTTGCGCAGGCGCAACCAAAGGCGCCGCAGCAATGGCTGGAACTCCGCTGCATTCAGCACCGATGGTGAAAGCCGCAGCGATGAGCACGATCTGAGGAAATAATAAATTGCCATGGAAATTGGAGTAACAAAGATGTACACTTTTATAGTCTGTAATTTTCAGTACCTATACCTATTGATTATATAAATTATTAATTTTTATGATTCGTTGAAAGAAGCTTACAGATTTGAAAGAGTTCATCTTGCTTGATTTGGAGGAGGACCTTCCTTGAAGAAACGAAGATGTAGTGTGTGACTATGAACAAAACGACTTGTCTTTTATACCTTGACTATTGTTATGCAGGTGTCGTACAGCAAAATAAGCGTTTGACGGATTGCGGTCGGTCATTTGGGATTCGAAGAGGCATGCGAAGAGAAATGGATCACATTTGGACATTGTTTTTTTTCATTGTGAAATTCTTTTCGATCGCATTTCGTGCAATATTCATTGGGATCCCTGTCTGCTGCAACGCATATGAATGTAATAGGAACTTAACACGTTTTCCTTATTGAGACGTGTGTGAATAATTGCTGTTGCTGATTTTAGATTTACTTAATGATTTTGTCTATTATTTATTGGCCTAGATATTTTACTTTAAATATTACTTGCTTGCTGCAATTCATATGTTTTTATCTTTGTCGAAATGGGCAACGTTTTCCTCTAAAAATAAGCATCATGCCTGCTAGCAAATGATGCCGTCAGGCAAAACGATCTTTAAGCTCCAAAGTTCTATATTCATGCTACTGGACTGAGCTCGTCACCCGATACATATAGCTGTTTAGTCATATTAGCCCAGTAAATGTACTTGCTACAGATTTCACGGATGCTTAAAAACTATAGCTTCGAAGTAGAATATTTAGCAATGCGCGGTGGAACTCCCCTGGATCTCAATACGGGAAGACTTTTAGAAAATTCTCATCACTTAGCTCGTATGTCAGCAGATGGCCTTGATGCGTACAGATCATGACCACGTACAGAGATTCGCTGAATGGTGCCTCCTACCTCGGTGAATTTACTCCCAATTGTTATGGTTTTTGTTATCAAATAACAGTACAGAGTAAATGTCTACAATTCATCCATTTGTCTGTGCTTAGAGTATCTGTATTTTACAGTTTACCAAAAGATTTAGTGCCATCACGCGGGAGTGACGAGATATAAAAGTATCAATACTGATTTCCTAAATTGCAGGACCCGAGGTAAAATTATTAAATTTCTGCGTACCAATGGTCGTCAACACGAGATATACATAGTTATTTAATTTTCTTGGACACTTACTTGCTACACTGCTTTTCTAACCAATAGTCGTCAATATTTTTTCTGTGGAGCCAGAATCTTACACTTCGGTGTTGAAAAGTCCTACCATCTGTACTGCGAGCTTGGATTGTCGATACGTTAAAATTTGAGAGTAATTATCGATAAAAGACAGCCCACGATAAAGCTGTCGCGTCTAGATCCATGCTAAATACACAATGCTAGAGATAAAAACTAAAGTGTACTGTAATTTTTTTTCGTATCGACAATCCGTCCTCGCAATGCTGGTGTAATAGAAGAAAATTTCCAGATATTATTACAAAAAAATATAATGTCTTTAACTGACCTACTGCGCACTATTGTTTATGCTTTATTAGTACAGGAAAAATAAGAATTTGTTAATCATGCAGCAATGACAGGCCGGTTAGCGCAGTTGGTAGCAGAAGGCAGGGGGCCTTCTGAGCCGCTGGTCCCGGGTTCGATCCCCGGACAGGTCAAACAATTGTGTGCATGAACATGTCTGTTTGATCTGTGTCTGGGTATGCATATGTAAATAAGTATGAATATCAGGTTACCATAGTACAGGCTCTGCCAAGTTTGGGACCTGAAGATCTTTGCGTGGATGTTGTCCCAATAATGCTAAGTCCTTCATTAGAAGCAATAATAATTATTCAAATATTTACCCTTGCTCGAATTTTAACAACACATCGCTTCGCTGCCATAAGTAGTGGCAGATGTACTTGATTTCTCTAGCCTTGGGCTAGTTTGTGACACGTTAGATTATAGAAGATATAGACCAGGTCTAGTATGCATTTCAAGTCATATCATAAGGTAATATATTCATAATGCTTGACCAGTTTTCCCTTTCGTCGGTTACATAACCTGCAGTGAAAATGGTTAGCATAGAGTTGAAATTAGAATGCATTGTTCGTAAACCAAGTCTGGGTCAAAAATCGCGGTGCCAACGATGTCCTACGCATTACTTAGCCGCGCGCATGCGTCGCCCGTCCTCGTTGTTGCTCAATAAAATCGACTGATGGTATAAAACGTTGTGAAGTCCTGGAGACGACACAGTCCATCGGATTTTTTCAGCTTAAACACTTACCTGTGAGCAGTCACAAAAACCCAAGCAAAATGATCGCCAAATTCGTTGTAAGTAATAGTAACACCAATAAAAGTAAATTTATTTTCACACCATTATTGTTAATATAAAAGTTTGTGAGTTAGTATGTATGTTTGACTCAAAGCTTCCTTAAAATTAAATTTAAAAAGCTTTTTTCTTTCTGAAATGGTTTAAAGGATTTAAATAGGGTAAATAATACTCAAACCAATGTCTCGGGGATAAGCATTGTCCAGTGCTACAAAAAGTTTTGTTTAAAACTCTCAATGACACTGCAACTATGAGAAACAGGCTATGCTTACCATAAGACATACGGCTTGCCCGTCTCATTACAAATAACTACATGCCAGATTATGTGATTTATATGTGATTATATTATTATAAGTGTTTTGTAATGTTTGATGTATGTGGCTTAAGTTACTCTTCTTACAGGTTATCTTCGCACTGGCTATCGCCACTTCGAGAGCAAGCATCGGAGCTCCCGCAGCCTTAGTCGCAGCCCCAGTCGCCTCTGCGGCATTTGTCGCCCCCTACGCTAGCTCCTACTCCGCCCACTCCATCAACCACGCAGTAGCTGCCCCCTACATCGCTGCTCCTGCATCTTACGTAGCTGCTCCTGCACCTTACGTAGCTGCTGCTGCGCCTTACGTAGCTGCCCCTTCAGCCCCCCTCGTAGCAGCCCCCGGTGTTGTCTCGGCCAGATACCTCGCTTCGCCTTACTACCTATAAACGAATTTGGTGACCTCATTGCCTAGTGACTTGCTCAAAAATGTAGTTAATTTATAATCTTGATACGACATTAAAAGAAACGTTGTAAAAATTACATATTATGTTTCAATTTATAAAGTTATATTGATTATTTCATATGCTATATTTCCTATACCAGGGATGGTGAACCAATGGCATGCGTGCCACTGATGACACGCGTGATATATACGAGTAATATTTTGGGCACGCCACGCCACAGATTGAAACGGTTTGCATTTTGGTTCACTGTAACAAAATTCGCTATGAAGATACGATAGCGACTGAGCCTACAGCTGAAAAGGTCGCTGTATATGTGTTCATGAAATAAGACTACAATGTAATCATAATAATGTCGGAGTTTTAGACACACGTTCGTTCTAAAAAATCCACTTTGCAAAAAATTCTGGATAATGGAATAAAGTAGACATAAAGGTGCAAGAAGATTTATCAATAGATCTTTACATTGGATTATAGTGGACTGAGAGACATTTATTAATATACAGTGCAAAATGTATTTATGGTAAGTAAACGAAGAGTCAAAATTATTTGAAGGCACGTCTATGGTCTTGTTAAACATTTATTTAGAAAAAATGACACGTTAATCGATAAAGGTTCACTATTCCTGCCCTATACCATCCCTAAAGAGTCTTGGGACAAATAAAGCAAAAAGGTCGTATGTGAATACAATACACACTGTATTTTCGTTTAAAAGTGCTTTGCAACCATATGAACGTGACTGTACGCATTACATCACAGTAAGGACATGAACGTGGCTTCAATCATTTATAAAATGTGTAGTAACACTATTCAATGATAAACTTAATATGCTAAAGGTGTCTTACAGCCAATTAAATTCTATTGACAAGGCTGAGACACCATTCGTAGAAATTATGCAGTAACAGTTAAAAGTAGAGCAAAATGGCTGATATAGTATATTTTTACGAAGGAAACCATATAAGGTCGTTCTGTCCGTCTGTCCGTCTCTCCATTTGTATGTCTGTCCGTCCGTCTATGCGTCAATGTAGGGCATGGTCGGTACTTTTTTGGTAGTTGTATTGTTCCGAAATAAGAAACCCCTATAAGATCGAGTCTGCCCATTAGTCGAATGTGACCGTTTTAATTGGTTACTCTGCTTCATTATATATAATACGTATAAAGTTTTGCTTGCAGAATTGAAAGTTGCTAAATGTTTAAGGTACCTTAGCCCATAATCAGAATCATGACAATTAAATAAATTGTAAGATAAAAACGTAGTAATGGATAGAGACGTAGTATGGAGTAATGAATTTCCATACCTACTTATGGGTATACGGGCGGGGTCTGTGAAGAAACGCTCTTTTGTTATGTTTTAGTCAAGATAGAAGAAATGTGATTTGAAATAATGACGTAATGTGATCCTAACTGACAACCGTATCTTTGTGCAAAGATACGATTGAGCAGTGTAAGTCTTACTGAACTTCCACACTGCACTCCCAAGCTATGGGGTGGATTGCGGGGAAGCTGGTTGAGAGCGGCGGAGAGAGACTATTGTATCTATTAATGCCTTCAGGGCACTGTTGAAGCTGCCATGATGGTGCAGTGCATCAGGGATGTTTGCAGACGCGCATATAGGCGGCTTCGCAGCGATTTTGCGCAAGCGAGTCACGTCCCTGATGGAGCGCGTGGGTGGCAGCTCCAACAGTAACCTGCAGATGTTCGCCTGGAGGATGGATCTGGACTGCCCAATCATGCAGCACTGGATCAGGCTGCACATTGAGCACTCCAGATCCAAGCCTCTTTTTAAACTGACATAATATTATTCAATCTCTATTGTGTACCTACTTACATAAAAACTCATGTAATCACTCTTAACCTTAAGCAGTTTATTGTTGTAAAACATTACATAAAGTACTTATATAACCTTCTTCTGTTCAAGATTATAATTAAGTATAAAATTATTCTGCGGTACAATTGTTGGTACTAATTTGCAATATTTGTTTATTGATACAGAAATGAATTTAACAAAATGATGTACTATATTTATTTGAATTTGATATTTATATTAATTTATATTATATATATTATATTTATTCCGAAAGACGTTCAGTCTTCTGTTTTTAGAAGATTATGAATATTCCCGAACAAAGCAAACAAAAATATTTTCATCTAACACAATTTCTATCGCTGTAAGTTTATATTACGAAAAGTTTATTATTATCTAAACCTACATCTTATAATTAAGCGTTTGACATAAAATGATAACGAGTCAGCTGACCATGTGGGCCATGTGACTGTTGCTAGAATAGTGTCACATTAACTGCTAGCAGTAAGGACTGTAGCTACATTATTTCGTATGGGTTTCCGACAAAAGTGCGTACGATACATATCAGTCAGTGATTGGCTACGTTCAATTTCCTTTACTTGCAATTAAGCAAACGCGTCGCGTAAAAACGTACAAAATTTATAAACAAACAATGTGCACTCTTAATTAAAAAAATAATCCATCCATGTACATGGCTATTTAATGATATGTGTTTCATGACAAATACAATATTGAATAAAGAGGAAAAATGTTTAAAGGTGAAATTAAGTGGTATGTTTGAAGTTTTTTAATGTACTCTAGTATGTTAATATATGTTTTTAATTCCGTCAATGTGTATTAGAAATGTCATATTACTTTTTGTAATTTTAATTAAATCACTGTTTATGAGATAAGCTTTAAAAACCCTCATTTTCTTTCGACATCATGAATTAACAGCACCTTAAGACTAAGGATACGCTGCAGGCTGGTATACAACTATCACGAAGCGATGTTTGTTCAGGGATGTAATAAGAAAGGGTCAATCACTAATAAGCTTTCGGTGAAGAAAGGCGAGGTAATCTACAGCATGGTAGTGCTGGACTTTCTATCATTCTATATTTCTATGCCTTGGCTACTTACAACGTAAGACTAACTCAATAACAACCTTTAACCTTGTAAATAAAGAGCACTGCTAAATATGAATACAATGAGTGAACAGAGGCCTTACTATGAGCTTTTAAAGCAGGACTTCTAGAAAACTGCACCGTTTATTCATACCATGACAACGTTAAAGCAGGCCTGCACAGGGCCTAGTATTCAAGAACCGCAGGAAAACCGTTCACCTGTTTTTTCTAGTATGAACTCTCGTTAACATGACACTCTAAATCCACTCAGTTTGTCAGCTTACAAACGTCTAGGCGTCTGCAATATTGGTTATAGTAAATTGTTAGAATGCTAGAGACTATATTATCCGTTCGCATTTGAGAAAGCAATACTCAAACAGTTCACCTAAATAAGTGTCATAGTATGATTTCATTCAAAACTGTTTATGCCAGGTTTAAGAACTGCACGGAACTTGCATGGTTTTTATGAAGCTGATAGTAAGGCCCCAGGTGAACGATAAGATTCTATAAGGAATGGTACCGTATACCTACAGCGCCTTACTGTTTATAGAATGTATTGTGTAATCGTCATTGGAAACGCCCTGCCCTCTTTTGTGCTTGTATACAAGCAGTAACTGGATAATTTTCAAGTATGGACTAAATAAATTTTACCTTACACATTATAGATTGAGTTAGTTATCTACTGCAACTAATCAGTCTTGATCGTAAGTTTATTACAACGAACATTCCTTTCTCTAAAAAAGGGTGAATGAATGGAACAAACTACCGTTCCTTGAAGTAATACTGCCAATATCGCTACCACCTTGCCTAGTATATAGTATAGCCTTAGTTTACTTTTTTTAATCTAATACGTGACGAACAGGTCGTTTGCCCGATTTTAAGCGTAACGTTTGCCCATTATGGTTGTAATGTGGCCCAGATCTTCAAGCTACAGAATACTGCAGGACTGTACTGCGTTCGTCACTCCAAAACATACGTGGGGGCCTACTCCCACCTTTTAAGAATCTATCATAAATCAGGAGCGTCTTGTAATAACCTTAGAATAATACTTACTATCGTACACCTATCGATACAAAACGGTCAACCAAATTCAATGGTAAGCAATATAAGTGGTATGCAATTATGACTACTTTGAGAGATGAGAGTACGGATCTTCATAAATATGACATTGGAATTAAACTTAGTTTCAAAAGACACGATAAAGTACATACGCAAATTGAGTGATCTATTTGATACTACGTCATCAAAACGTGTATTGTAATCCATTATTATTTTAAGCTTGCTTTATTGACGTGGTGGTATCAAATTTAACGGTAAGGTTGAAAAAAGATTACTAAGAGGTGGGAGTAAGGCCCCAGTTTAACATTTGCTGAGTAACTTAACTTGCTCTTCTTCTCATCTTCTTATTCTTTAAACTTAACTCAGTAGTACTTTCTTACCTATAGTTTTGAGGCTGAATATAGAAGAATACATCGATCTCTTATGGACGAATTAACTTATTTAATAACCATCTTACAAGAGCCGTGTGTATCCAGATATGAAATTAATTTAATTTAATTAGGAAATATATAAATGAATATGTATTGAAATTCTTCACACTTGACACTCAAGTTAGGAGGGTCATTTGAAAAGTTCTTAGGCTAACATACTTAATGAAACCACACGATTTTTAGTTTATTATTATTTTTCAACATACTCTCCTCCGAGCTCAAAACACTTTTTCCATTGACCCGGTAAGGCTTCGATACCCGTTTTAAAAAAATCTTCGTCTAACTCCTAAAAGTAAGCGTCCACGGCGGCTATGACCTCTTCATTTGTAAAAAAATGTTTACCGATTAAAAATTTTTTCAGCTTTGGGAACAATTAAAAGTCGGACGGTGCTAAATCCGGTGAATATGGGGGATGAGGTAACAATTCGAAGCCAAATTGATGGATTTCTGCCATGGATTGCACAGAGGTGTGAAAGCGCGCATTGTCCTGATGAAACAAGACTTTTCTTCTCAATAAACCTGGACGTTTTTCTTTGATTTCTTCTCTCAAACGACGCAATAGGTTGCAATAGTAATCGGAGTTTATTGTTTCACCTTTTTTTAAATAATCCACGAGAATTATACCCAAAAAACGGATGCCATGACTTTGCCCGCCGATAAAACCACCTTTGCCTTCTTTGGGGTGGGCGATCCTGCTCTTTTCCATTGTTTCGACTGTTTGAACCCAGGTTTCATCCATGGTTATAAATCTTTCAACAAATTCTATTGGGTAAGCTTCATATAACTCTAAACAGTCGCGAGAAGTTGTGACTCGGTTGCGTTTTTGTTCCACTGAAAGCAGTCGCGGTACCCACCGCGCAGACACCTTAGAGAATCCAAGTTCAGTAGTAATTATATGATGTGTTCGCTCAGATGAGATGCCTAAAGTCTTAGCTATCTCCTCGACAGTCAATCTTTGATCAGATAAAATTATATCAGAGATTTTTTTCTTTGTTTTGATCAGTGGAAGCAGTCGAAGGCCGGCCACTACGGGGCTCATCTTGAATGGTCTCACGACCACATTTAAACTCTGCCACCCAGTTTTTAACAGTCGCATACGAAGGAGCGGACTCACCCAAAGTAGCAGACATGTCTTCATGTATAGCTTTTGGAGTTAAACCTTTCAAATTCAGGTACTTATCACTGCACGATGTTCAAATTTATCCATTTTCAAAAATAGCTCTGACTTGACTTACGGTATCACGTGTAAACGAACAATGAGTTACTGTGAATAAACTAAACTGTGCATACTTGTTGCTAAATTATGTAACTACAAAATGAGGGTAGTTATAAAAAAAACCAATGACTTTAACCAGGTTAGGCTAAGAACTTTTCAAATGACCTCGAATAGGTCGTATACATGTGCTCGCCGGGAGCTTGCAGACGTCGCTGCGCACTCGCCCTGAAGATAAGCACCCTGAAGATGAACAGCTGATATGGTCGAAACCTGGATCGATGTCTTGGATCCCTAAGTTCAGTTTTAAATGAATATTTATATTATGAATTTATTATAATTTTTTTTTTGAGCCTTAACAGAGCTGATTGGCAATAAACATATACATAGTTTTCACTCAAATATTTCAAATGTAGGTACTTACTCAAAGCTATCTCATAAGTGTCGATTCACAAAATTATTAAGTAGTTATATTCGGTGCTTGCTATGTTTGCTATATTAAGAACTCAAAAGATACGTATAGTTTGTTTAGTAAGTAATCGCAAAATACTAAAACTCAAAGTAACACTAATGGACACTTAATAAAGGATCAAGATCGTTAACTCCGTGATAATCGTAACGAACATGACGTGTATGTAGAAGTTAAAATATAACTGCGACCGAGTGTTTACGAAGGTACCGTTAGTAGCAAAGTAAATAAATATATTTATATCTATTTATTTAGTGAAATAATTATAGCGTGGTGGTTTGGTTGCACACTGTATCCCAGCCGGTCTCTTCCGCTGTCTCTCAATTTTCCAGTTTTAATATCGTTTTTAAAATGGATTTCCGCAAAGTATTCTTGAACCAATAAATTATCTTAATTTTAGTGTGTTGTGAAACTTCTTTGTACCTGTTTACTATGGTGCCTTCGTTAATACAGCGTCTTATTATATTATATATTTTTCGTCATTTCTGTTAAAATAATTAAAATATCATCACAAGTGAGGTCTGCTGGAATATAAACAAGGCATCGTTTTTTCTCTCATATATTGTAAAGAAACGTTTTCGCTGAACAGGCGTTCTCCAAAAGGTACTTCAATAGTATATTTCATTACAAGTGGGGAAAGGCTGTCATTGCAAAGAGTTCCGACAGTCGGACAAGTCAGACAAGTTGCAATGACGGTTCCGCACCTGTACTGAATGACTATTTTTAAAACAGTTGCGAAAAAATTAAGCAATTTAATAAAATAAACTCGCAAAGAAAATTTCTAGAAAAAGTGCGCCAACCGTAGAATATAAGCAGAGATTTTTTTTTTCTTTACCCATTCTGGTGGGCAAAGGGAACTATGCCCATACAGCCAAGTCTTCAGTAGAATTTTTTATTGATATGAAATGAAAATGAAATTTAATGAGATGAAATGAAATGAAACCTAACCTAACTCATTCAATCAAATCATTAAATCTGATATTGAAACAAATTAGTAGCTTCTTTTTAGAAATATACATATTTGCATGAATCATAAAAACTTCTATGAATTTTTTTTAGTAAAAACTTCATGGTTGGTTTTTCTTTTTAATAGACATTATTTTGACAGTTGGGAAAGAGAACGCACGAGTTCGGGAAAGGTAAAAAAAGCACGAGTATGTAATAGCCCACATCCCGAACGCTATACGTCCCTGCAATACGCCACTTTTTGAGCAACTGTATTAAAAAACAATATTTATTATTTTAAATTAAGTTTGTGTGTGTGCGTTTCATTGTTACTTGTTTACGCTTAACCGGTTTAGAATGGAGGTATCTTATGCCCAGGGTTAATGCATAGTCTACTTTTTATTTCGATTCATCGAGTAGTTCCCGAGGGATTGAGATGATTGTATTCCCCACAGAGGAATTAGCGGACAGAAACTAGTAAGTAATAAAATCGCCCGGATACATTGGCTAATTAGGAACATACAAGGACAAGTATTCGAACCATACAATTTTGTAAGCAGTAACTTAACGTATCACATATTGAGAACAAAGTTAAAGTAACAGAAAAGTACCCAAAAGTAAGACCCAAAAATATCGATATCGCGATATCAAAAAACACCCACGTGACTGAGTCGCAAGCAAAAAGTAGTACTATTTTAAGTGATCATCTATATTATACCTAGATACTTATAATTAATTGCAAATCATAGTCGTAAAATTGATTAAATCTACACATGCGCAAAGTGCAAAAAAGACAAAACTTTAATACAAAGTTCGGGCCAATTAATTACAATAATTGCCTTCACACACCATACTCCTATTATTTACAGGTAATTTAAATGCTTTTCTTATTGAATATAATAAACGGTAGCATAAATCTAAAAGTGTCTATAAGCATACGTATCAGTTCTCATTTTAATTTGTTTTATTTTTTGTATCGGTCTAGCTCAAAACTAGTATGTATTTTAATTTGTTTCATTAAATAGGTAAGTTTTTTTATTGAATAAAATTGTGTTGATGTAAGAACTAATTTTAAACTGAGAACAATTTTACATTGTTGCAAAATAGCAAAATTCAGGTTTCTGGTGCGAATAATGTACAAATTTAACTATTATTAAAATGAATCAATTGCTTAAAACAGTCTGATTATGAGAGGTAGTGAGAGTACCTACTTACGCAATAAAAATAATAAAACTTATTTGCAAACGTTACTTTGGAGACATATTATATTACATACTGGAGGCTAAATGACCTAGGCTAAGGCCGATAGAGGTAGGGTATACGGATTAGGCACAACCATGTGTCTTATGAACACTATAAAAGGCGGACCTAACAGGCCCTTAGTACATTCGATCTTACATCTTTCATCCGATTCAACAAGTCACCCCTCTCCAACCCTTCAAAATGTACAAGCTGGTAAGAATTCTTACCTTTAAATTTGTTAATCATATTTTATACAATATGTTTTACTACAAAAAAGCAAATAGATAATTTAATTGTACCCATTGCAATTGTGCACTCAGATTTGTAAGTTACTTTAATCATATATTATACTATACTTTGAAATACAAACAAAATTAAAGAGAGAAATTTAGATAATTGAATTGTACCCTTTCAACTGTGCACTCAGATTTTTAAGTTATTTTAATCATATATTACACAACAACTTTAACTACAAAAAATAAAGAGAGCAACTTAATTAATTTAATTGTACTTATTACAATTGTGCACTCAATTTTTTAAGTTACTTTAATCGTATATTATACAATACTTTTAACTAAAAAAAAATTAAATAGAGCAATTTAGATAATTGAACTGTACCCATTGCAATTGTGCACTCAGATTTTTAAGTTACTTTAATCATATACAATAATTTTAACTACAAAAAAATTAAAGAAAGCAACTGAGATAATTGAATTGTACTCATTGCAATTAAGCACTCAGATTTTTAAGTTACTTCACAACTTTATATTACTAGGTTAAAGTTCTCAGAAAGTTTACTATACTTGAGTCATTTAAGACATCTGCCGTGCAAAATTTTTTATAATAGTTAAAACATGTTTTTTCATGAATCTGTTCATGTGCGCATATCGTATGTTTTGTTTATTTTTGGTCGCCAAACAATAGCATGTATATTGAGCATCACCAACAACCCTTAAATAGTAACTGGTTCTCAAGTACAGCTGCCGGAACACACCGTGAATCGTCACTAGTAAATATTCTTATTTTCCATCTGTGTTTAATAATTAGGATTTTGTTTAATATACTATATATGTGTTTCTTCTAGTTTTGACGTGAAATAATAGTAAATTATTAACTGGCAAGTGTTCGTAATAGTACACGAGTATAGGTAAAGTGTATAAAATCATGAAACGTTTATATTTTTTCCTCGTCTATCGCCTAGAAAATTTATCTTACGTGGACTCGTATGTAATTTGCCATTCATTAAGTTAAGTATATTTTTACATATAATTGCATCAAGTGAGTTTTATATTAAAGTAGCCAGAGTCAAGTCACAGTAACATAAATATTGAAAAAACATTTCAAAAAAAACAGTTCAAACAACGATATTAAAAAATATTTAGTGACACTTCCGCTGAAAAAAAACAATGATTTTGGCCTACTTGGGGGTGTGCAGTTCAAACATTGAAATTATCTGTTCATCATTCCTTCCTATACCGTGATAATTAAAACAATAGATTTATGAATGAAACTAACGTATATTTACGTCTCTGGGACGCAAAGGGTTAAGTCACTGCACTACTTAATTACATTCTAGTAATACGGTTGATGCATTAGTAAATTTTCTATGGCTATTGATGGGGAAAACACAGACCAACGATTCATGATTTTGTCCACTTTGCCTACAATCGTCCATTACGAATATTTAACGGTTAATCCACCACTACAAAATAAAATAAATAAAATAGTCTTTATTGCTGTTTCTTCCCTTACAATTATTAAATGCCTATTTACTAAAACTAAACTAAATATCCATACCGGTCCAGCTATTTTCTTGTCCACCACACGTTCAAATTCGAAGACAAATTAATCTAGGATAGTTAAACAAAACGGTCGATTGCCATTCGGTAGGCTTTTTACCAGCCGCTTATAAAAGTTTAAACAACTAAATAGAATGTGATTTAGACAGAATTTTAAACAGTCAGACTGATTTATGTGAGCTTGCCCTGGCTCTGACTATTTGAATATCCATCTCACTTGATGCTGTAAGTATTTACTTATTTGAGCTACAAGCATTTACTTGAGAAATGGCAAATTTACAAACGTTCGAGTTTACTTATTTAAGAAAAAAACCTTAAAAATAAAGATAGTAGTAAGTAAGCAAGTTAGTTTTTTAAACTACAGCCTACAAGTGTTTTGTCCATTACCCCGTCTGCCAACCAAGTGAAATCTTTCATAGTTTATTCATGAACCCAGTATGTTACATAAAATATAGCATTTGTACCATTACTTGTATAATGTTATAATGGCAACTTGTTGCAGGGTTTGCTCAAAGGTTTACAAAAGGTTTTTACAGAGCAAGTTCCTTGCAGTGAACCTTTTTGATTGATTTCCATAGGTTACGAGTAAGTACTCGTAGGGCTTTGTAAATATTATGTTAAATAAAATTTATAAAACATTTTTTTTTCTATCTTTTGTTTATAATTTGACGTAAACAAAATGACGTTTGAAATACGTTAAACGCTAATATTATTTAACGACGTTCAAGACGGCTTAAAGCTCAGTTGTGTGCCAATTGGACATTCAAAATATTTAAATTTCAAATGTTTCAAACGTCAAAATGTTGCGATTTTTACAAGTATATACGAATAAGTGAGTAAAAATGTAAGTGAGTGTATACGTTTATTATTACTGCGTCGTGCAGTTATGGCTAAACGGATTAGCATGACATTTCGTTTGGAGATAGTCTATATCTAATATTAGCACATGCCAGTCTTGCTTTTAGCCCTATACAATAGGTAGGTAGGAAGTTTCTGGGGAGTCACGATACAAGAATACTTCTATTTGCGCCACGATATCCGCTCTGTCTTCAGTACCCAAAATAACCAGGCGGCTTTATTTTGTGTCTTGGAGATAATGACGGCGCAAGTGGCAAAAGAATACCATACAAAAATGCACCCAATATCCCAACGATTGTTTTTTTGAGAGTTTTTCCACCGTCACGTACAAGACACCTTGAATCTAAAATGACCGCATAAATAACCAATACATAATAAAAACGTATCTACCTAATTGTCCAATAAATCCCAAACAAAGCGACCGCACATCGAACCGTCGGACAAAAAATAAAATAGTTAACTTATTTATGACCAAGTAGGTAAATCAGTTCTGTATTTTTTAGGTTCAGATACAGTTTTTGCTCGTTTGACATTCTCCAGTGCGGCAACGACCCGACGAGGTCGTCGGTTGCTATCCGGTAATCGTTAACTTGCCACTTTTATAACTTACTGCAGTTTGCACGCAATTCTGATATCAAACAGCATGTAGTATTATAAATTAAAGAAAATCATTACAAAAATATGTAAAAGGTCTAGCTGTATTTTATTACAATAATTTACTTGAAGTTCGTATAATGGATATACCGTTTTAAGGTACATGGGCCCGGTTGTAGCGAGAAATATAGCGGATAATAAAGTTTTATTTTTTGCCGGCTTACGTTTAATGGGCATACTATTTGATCTGCGTTATCTTACAATACACGCTAATTTTTCATACTCATATTAATCTATTTCAATTGTGAAATTATGGTCTACCTTCTTGTAGAAGATATCTGCAAATTTAAAACGATTCCAAGTATCACGCTCACATTAATAGGTATTATAAGGCAAAAGTTTGCGAGTGTATGTTTGTTACTCAATTACCCTCAAAGTCTTAACCAATTTTGATGAAAGCTGGTTAGGAGGTAGTTGGCGCTGTGGATTACAGTTAGGATACTTTTAATCATCATCCTTCAAACGTGGGGAGAAACCGAAAAGCGCAGCTATTTAAACTAGAAAACGCTTAGCTTGCAAAATTATAAGTAGCAATCTGAAAGAAGCTGCCTTAGCGAAGCTTACCTAGTCGTTATAAACGAGTCAACTATATTTTGCTGTGGTCACTATTTGGGTTAACCGATGGTGCCATTTTTAGGCCCGTGTTCACCAACACATGTTTAGATTGTAAACGGACGTTTAATTCTTAAATGGCTGTTAAACAATATTTTGCTGTTCACCAAGAAGTAACCATTGGTTAAGTTCCGTAACCGGCTGTTTAAATTAAACGATGTCTTCGACCTTGTTTAACCATTGGTTATTGTTTATTTCCGTGAAAATGTCAGATGCTCTGAATTATAACTTTGAAGAAAATAACGTGTTAGATGATTTTGAAGATATTGAGCGAATTTTACGCGCACCCCGTGTTTTCCAAAGTTGACATAATTATTTAGAGGAAAATGACGTTACAAGATTTCGTTTATACAAACATATTGCCTTTGAATTACTTGATTTAATTAAAAGAAAGTTGGAATATAATATCATCCATAATCACTTCAATTTTAAATTAAAATTACCACGAAACGACTCTGACGCAAACAATACAAACACATGTCGGGTCCTCGTCTCGCTCAAAGTGCGGTTTGAGCGGGGAAAGGGGGTCAGGGCTATGCCCTCTGCCCCTGGCTCGTCTCCGTTCATTAAGATGAACGGGTCCTTGGATGGTCGCCTTCACGGGTTTTTCCAACCGGTGGTCACTGATGTCGGGGCGAGTCAAGCACACCGGGTGAGACCCCTAGTGGCCCTAGGGGAAGCCCAGCGAGCTGATCGGCGACCACAATAGCAACCACCGGCGGATCCACCCTCGCATCTTCCTCTTCTTCTTCTTCGTGTTCGGTCTCTAATGGGATGAGTTCTCGTGACGACGGTTTCAGTCTTCTGATTCCGCGAGCTTCGGGGGGTCTTGCATGTAGTGGTGCTATGCCTCTTAGGTGTGGTAGTCGCGAAATGTCCGCCTTTGCGAACATGTTCGTGGTGAGGCGTTCGATGAACTTTCGGATAGTCTCTTGTTGGAGGTCTCTTGCTATTGTCGAGTTGCGGACGTATCGCGGAGCCTCGACGATAGCGCGTAGTGTGATGTTTTCTTGCGCTTGGAGTCTGTTTTGTAGGTGGGTGGCTGCTTGCGCATACCACGCCGGGCGGCGTACGTGATTATCGGCCGGATGTACGTCTTGTAGACTAGTAGTTTCACCCGGAGTGGTAGCCTTGATCGTAGGACCGGCATAAGGCGTGCTCTGGCGCCTTTCGCCTTTCCTACGACCGTTTTAACGTGCTTGGCGAACGTAAGGTTTCGGTCAATTTCGACCCCGAGGTATTTCACCACCGGGGCCCATGGAATCTCTTCATCCAGTATTTTTAGGGGCGCGGGGAGGTTGGTTCTGCCCGTGACAAGGGCCTGAGTCTTGCCAACGTTCATCTTCATCCTCCACTTCGCTAACCATTCGGGAAGGGCGTCTAGATTTTCCTGGATTATTCTGACGGCGATTTTCGTCCGGATCGAGGAAACGTAGTATGCGGCGTCGTCGGCGTAGAGGGCGAGCTTTGCGCGGCCCACCAGCGGGATGTCATTCGTGTACCACGCATAGAGGATTGGGGAGAGACAGCTCCCCTGTGGTACTCCGGCTTTCACTGGTTTCTCTGTTGAGAGTGTTTCCTCGATTCGGACGACGATGCGTCGGTCCGTCAGGAAAGACTTGATGATTTCGACCGTTCTTCTAGGCATGGGGCTCTTCAGCAGCTTGAACAGGAGGCCATACACGGTCGAAGGCCTTCTCCATATCAAGTAGTGCGGCCACAACGAACTCCTTCTTGTTGTGGCTTGTAGCCATTTCATTAATGACGCGCGTCAGTTGGAGTGTGGTCGAATGCTCTGCCCTAAACCCGTACTGCTCCTCTCGAGGTGTGATGTGCGGTGCTAGGTGTGATAGTAGTAGCCTCTCGAATGTCTTCGAGAGGGTACTAAGCAGCGTAATTGGGCGGTAGCTGTCCGGTCTCTTTGGGTCCTTTCCGGGTTTAGGAAGCATTATAACGACGCCCGTCTTCCAAGTCTTCGGGAAATGGCCACAGCGCACTATCCCATTGTATATCCTTGTAAGGGCAGCCAGGGCTCTGTGCGGCAAGTGTTTCAAAGTTTCATTTGAGATCTTGTCGAGCCCTGGGGCTTTCTTGTTGGGTAGGCGCCTAATCATCCTCTGCACTCTGCCCGGTGAGAAGATGATGCGCGCCTCCTCCTCTTCGGTCACGTCCGGTGGCGCAGGCAGGTATTGTTCTACCTGCCTGCTTATGGTGTCAGTCTGCAGCGATGTTATACGTACCATAATTATGGTACACGTACCATGATCCAGACGTCTGTACCATGTACCATGGAACATTCATTATGGTACGCAAATGTACCATAATTTCTCATTTATCATAGATACATAGAGACAGAAATAAATACAAAAATTTTGAATACCTTTTGCAGGATCATTGTTTTTACATCATTCCCGCATTCCAAATCACAATAAAAAATTTCATTTTAAGTATTAAATTCAACCAAAAATACTACTTTTGTGTCAATATTGGTAGTAGGCAGTCAGGCATATTTAATTTTTAATATGCCTGAAAAATCAAAGTGAGTACCGTAGACTGCTATTCACTCACTTATTTAAAGTTAGTTTACAAGTCCTGCCATTGTAGCAAATTGAATTACAAACAAGTTTGTTGGTATCAATTTTCCATGTAAAATTGAAAATAAACATGATTATGCAATAAGATATTACCTCCACCTCTTTTCGGGTATAAATAGAAAAATTAAGATCCGAAGAAAAAAATATAAGAACCAAATT
The DNA here is from genome assembly GCA_917880725.1 of Selenia dentaria. Classification (NCBI taxonomy): domain Eukaryota; kingdom Metazoa; phylum Arthropoda; class Insecta; order Lepidoptera; family Geometridae; genus Selenia; species Selenia dentaria. Next base: position 16,122,142 of record OU862889.1, on the reverse strand, counting down.
AATAGAAAACTTAATTGCTAACAACTTTGTTTATTACAACAAAGTTTCATGTAGGTAAAATGAAAATAAAAGAGTTGTTAGTCAAACAACAATTCGTCCCCTCTTTCGGGTATAAATCAGAAAATATCAAAATTGTAGGCAATCCAATTTAAAACAACTGTTGTGAAATCGTATTGACCTTATATTGTTTAACTATGTTCAATTTACAGTGTACTTCAGTACACGATAAATTCAATAAACAAAATTTGACCCTTTAAATAAAGATGGCGGATCGATTACCACGCACAATAAAATTAAGACTGCCAGTGACCTTTCCCATATAATTCCGAAGGAAAATTTATATTTATAATTTTTCCCAGGTCAAATCCTAATCGGACTCGGCTATCGTTGATAACACAGAATTAAGTTAAATGATGTGAAATAAAGTAGAACGGCCATTTTTTTCGATTTCAATCAACATTTGTTAGCAACTGAGATACATAATAGCCCAGCTGGTATACCACATACAGTGGTTGTTGTCCTAGACCAATATAGACCCTCAGAAAAACGTACCATAATTTTATCTAAAGTACCATAATTTTGAAGAGCCGATGTCATAATTCCTGAGTTGGCATCTAACATCCCTGTCAGTCTGGGTGGTGTCACTGACCGGGTTGGGTTGAAATTGCGCCTCCAAGTGGTCTGCAAAGATCTCAGCTCGGTCTGTGGCTACGAATTTCAACAGGCCGTCCCTCCCGATCAGTGGTCTAGTCGGCTCCGGGGTGCGCGATAGTTGGCTGCAAAGTCTGTGGACTGATGGTAACTCTGTGGCCACAGAGTCCAAGTGTGCATACCAACTATGCGTGGCATGATCCTGTAGAGCGGTCTTCACGCGCTCCACCAGCGCGTTCACCTTGCTCTTTAGTACAAACACATGGAACTTCGAATCGAACATTGATACTACCATAAAAAAGGTGCTGAATTAGAAAGACATACAACTTGTTAACATACCATTGACTTATCATGCATTACATTTTGTAGTATATTAATATTAACTTACCATATTTTAATGTAGCTCGGGTAAATATAAATGGTACAAGATACGCTACCATCTTTTCAAAGTAGTATTATACCATTCATTTATTTACGACTCATTCGTTCAAAAACGCTTGATTAGTTAAATGTTTGCTTTAAAAATATGGTGTACACCAAAAAAACGCGACACTTTTAAACAACTGTTTACGTTTAAGGGAACGATTAGGTTATCAATGGTTTAATAGTTGTAGTTGGTGAACTCCAGCCTTATTGTACCACCGCCTGCACCGGAGGACGGTGCCGATTATTGTCTAAAAACTTCAGTTGTTACGCATATTCATGACATTTTCATTCATTCGACACATTGACAGATTATTGCACTGGGCCCTATCATAACCGCAAATCTGAACTGGGTCCGTGTAATAAGGATTATGACCTGATGCTAAATTAACGGCAAAAAATACGATAAGTCGAAATATAATAAATATGTAGGTAATATTTTCTTGGTTTCTATTTAGATAACTTCGTTCGCGTAGTAGGCACCCGTCTTTTCATGTTTTTACTCATGACAATAATTAACGCAACAAATAATAATTAGTGAGATTGTTCCATCCGTTCTCAAGCTATAGCGTGATGAGAAATAGGGGTTCATTTTTATATACACAGATCTTCAATATGATGGCCGTATTTACTCATTTTATATATATTTTTTTAGAATTCATGTAATATAATTTCATATTATGATCATATATCATTGCATAAATCCTTATTTGATTGTATATTTAAAAACTATTTCGATACTGACCAACAATATGGGAAATTTAAAAATTAAAGAAAAATTATGGAATGACACAGAGGAGACGTCACGGAAAAACCGATTTTTGGATTTGATTTTGAAGAGAGAAAATGGATTCTTGAAAAATAAAACCAATTATTTTTTTTAAGATTGGATCGATGCTAATAGGCCAATAATAATGAAGAGTTCGCCGTTATAAAAGGGACTCCGTAAAGTGAAACTTCGTCAGGTCACGTTATAGAAAGAGGGACTCCGTAAAGTGAAACTTGGTCAAGTCACGTTATCTATTTAATATATTTATATTACTAATCTTACTTTTTATTTATTATTAGCTAGCTAGGTATTCTTCCCAATGTAAGTATCTATTATATTACATTCATATTTCTGTAAGTATATATAATTTAGCAGTTTTAGAGAAATATACACCTCTTATGATGGGACTCAAACCTTCTTCTTCCGACAATCCGTGTCAGACGCCATAACCGCTAGACAACCGAGGCATAAAATCAATTGCAAATTGCGGTCTCGCTAAGCAGACGTTAGTGCTTTAAAATCATACAATAAAAAATACATATAACTTATCATAATTATTATAATCTTTCAAACCATTCAAATTTAATTTGATCACTTAGGTACTTACTATCAGACAGGATATTTTTTCTCTTTTTTCCAGATCAATATGGCTGGCTTATGAAAAATATATCACCAAACATGCAAACATTTAATTTTACACTCATGTTATATCAATAAATTTACTTTAACTAAAATGTACATGTATGTACTCGTACAAACAAGTTGGCTTTACAACATACTCATAAAATTTTACGGCGCAGTCCAATAAACAATTTAACAATAATTAAGTACAGACCCTATATTTACCTACGTCGCCAAACAGAGTTAACTTTAACCAAATAAAGGTAATTATACTTTTCATGCCGAATCATTGATGATAAAGAAAATATTACTGAGCATATTTTCACAGTAGAATATTTTCTATTCTTGTTTAGGTTTAGACTTATGATTACGTGCTCTTGCCTCTCTAAAACATATCAACACTCTAATATATGACATTATGTGACCGTATTTCTGATTTTCTGTTGTTTACTCCAAACGTTTGTTCCTCTATTTCACGACAAAACTACTAAAGCTTTGGCTGAAAACTTAAACTTTGGTAGATAGTGACAATAATAATTAGTAACACATGTACCTTTTATCACAGAAAAACTTTTTTCTATAGTCATATAGCGGGTTGAGTTGAGGCATAGCCGGGTTTTTTATCATAGTGTCTACTTTTCTACCTACTTACAAAAAGGAGGAGGTACTCAATTCGACTGTCATTTTTATGTTTGTTACCTCTTAACTTTCGATTGGGTGAACCGATTCTCAAAATTCGTTTGGTAGAGTATACTTCCAAGGTGGTCCGTTTAGTTTAAATTAAATTCGGTCTAGTAGTTTTTGAGTTACACTCCAATAACTGAATAGAATAGAAGTCGGTTTCAAATTTTTCAAATTAAACTTGTTATACACTGTCTATTTTATCTATTGCTTACTCCTATTGTCATTTAATTTAATTGTTTTTTTATGTTATCATGTGCTGTGTATTATTTTATTGCAATAAATATTTTTTCCATTCTATTCTATTCTATTCCTTGTTTCGCTTAAAACATAAGATTCGTTAATATTTTGATTTAAGCAGATATTTTACTTTAATTTATATTTTTTTCTCAAAAAAACTACATAAATCCGATGACTTTTCGATTCCTAACAGGCTACTGATCTTTTGTGTTTTATTTTTTTAGTTATCACTGGCCTTTAGAGGTATTAAACATTATTATTGCATTAATTTAAATGCATATATAGATTTTTATTACACTCAATAAACTCAGTACACTTGCTAAACAGGTGCGTCTTAAAATTAAGATACAAAATAACAATTAGGCCCATGTATCTAATTGCCGGTTAGTTATTAGGGCCGATAAGCTAAAAGTAATGTATCTACCTTGGACAGATAGTAAGGTCTAACTTCCACAAAGAGGCCACCCGAAGAGTCCATCTCGGAAGGGAAACTATGCGACATCTTCTCATCCAACTACTGCAGAGCCCGAAGACAAAAGTCTTCAACTAATGTGTGTTGCCAGTGATAACTGATTGTTAAGAACTTATGAAACTGAGACATGATATTCAACCTTTAAAATATGCTCAGAGCCATACAACGAGTCATGGAAAGCAAATAAACTCCTAGTTTCTTTTGCTTTGCCCATGTTTGGAGTAATTTCTTTAAGCGGTAAAATACGAAACAAGTAAATACGCCAAAGAATCAGAGTGACCGGCATAACTCTCAGAATAGACTGACGTCATTATGAGATTCGTAAGAAGCCGGTGCGAATGGCAAATAACCATTCAACGTGGCATTCAAAGGAGAAGCAATGGCCGTATGTCTCCGGCTTGAGAGTAAAGCTGTTTCAAATAGTCCCATATGAATATCGTAAAAGCTGACTATGAGATAAGATGGCAGACCTTCTTCTTCTTATATAAAACTATTTTTTTACAAAATTTTCCAAAGAACATCACTATCTAAATGTGTGTGTTTATCCCCCTATGTACGTGTAGGTATATACTCAATTGGCATATGTAACGTATAAAAAGTATATTTTCTCAAGCCAACATATAAAATTTATATTGGCATCAAATTGCCACATTTACATAATCGGTACTTACCTATGTATAGTATTTTAAGTAGCACTTGTATTTTTATTAGTCAATATATGTTTATTTAATCATAGGTTTTACGAACTGTTAACTAGCAAACAAATTATTTAAATGTCTTGCATTAAGATACAACGTTCTTAGAAACAAGTTTTATGTGTGTATAGTTGATTTAGTTAAGAGATAGAGATACGGCTTTAACAGCAATCCTAGGCAGTAAAGACAGTTAAGTCTAGTAATTTATAGATTAATGTGCAACGTTATGTTTCTATAATGTTGTATGATAGTAAATGTCTATCTATATGTATATCTTTCATCAGACATACGCTTGGCGGGGGACTTATTATCAAACTGTAGTGTACAAGAAAGCAAAGAAGAGTTCGCGGCATACCCAGTCTAATCAATTTTCGTCAACCCCTACTATGATAAGTGCTTGTAACATTTCAATTCATCCCTTCCGTGTATTAAATGGCACGTTGATTAAACGTCTTAGGACAACATTCACCGACCATGCGATTCTCTAATGATTCGTCGATTTGCTCGTCGACGAGCTCACCGATTTCAGATACTTTATGAGATATCGCCCTTGTACATATAAGGTTGTTTTTCCAACGTTTCTTGTCATCTTGACATTTGTTTTACGGATATTGTCAAAGATGCAACGATGTTTGCTCTTAGAGAATCGCACAGCAGGCCACGTCAAATACCTTCAGGTTCGAAAACTCTGATATAAGGGTTGACTATTACTTCATTCAACTACTTGCTTTGGGGCCACAAAGCGAATTATGACCTAATCTCTCCCTGAGAGGCAAGCCCTTGTCATAAAGTCCATGTCCCGTGCGTTTGGACATAAAAGGCTGATTATGCAAATGCAACCTTAAATTATGAGCTCATACAAATCGGCACTTAAAGCGTTACAAACTATTTAAGAGTCAAACTTTGTGATAATAATTTACATATAACAAACACGTTACGATTACGATATCTTTGGATTGTGGAATCAATACAATTTTAATTTAATTCTTTAAAGATATTGTAACGCAGCGCTTTACATGTTTGACAGAGAATAAGGCCACAGGTTTAAAAACATATAAACATAAATGTAATAAAACCTATCACATATGGTGTGAAATAAAATTAATAATTAGTATTACAAATTTAAGTCTTATTGTAGCGTCGGGAGAAAGAATATATAGATAGATAAAAAATTGAATAGTAGAAAATATGTAGATTTAATCGTTCGAAAATTGTATTAAAGTATATTTTAAATTGGTCAAAGCCCACGCTTTAGGACGCCCTGACAATGCTCCGAGACGATCGTGAGACGAATAACCCAATAACTTATAAAATATTAAAAAGTTTTGCAATAAGCCCCATTTCAATGCAGATAAGATGAATATAGCTCTTCAAAGAAATTTGTTATCAGTTCATCATGCCAACGGCTTCTCACTTAGAAATCTAGTTCTTTGACTTATTTGTAGCCTAATCGTTCAGAAGTTTATATATTTTATGCTATAGTTTTTTTTCCATTTTAGCAATTTTTTATGATAAAAATATATTTGGTTACTTTAGTTTTGTAAAATCAAATTCTGTGATAAACACTTATCTAATGAACTTTTTTAACAATAGTGTCATGTCAAAATCTAAATTCAAAATTAAAAAAAAATCACGTTATATTATATTAATTACTATTTCATAAATTACTTGTCAAACCCCCGGTTCGGCCTACATCAAAAATCTCATAAAAACTCTTATGAAAACGACGATATATATATATATATATATATATATATATATATATATATATATATTATACTACTAGTGACTACCCGCGACTTCGTTCGCGTATGCTCGGCCTTCGGGCTCGCCATTACCTCCCATCTTTTCTTGGATTTTTTTTCATAAGAACCTTCTCCTAAAAGAATTATCGAGATTGTTCCATCCGTTCCCAAGTTATAGCGTGACCAGGAGAAATAGAGGTTCATTTATATATATAAATATACTAGCTACTGCCCGCAACTTCGTTCCCGTAGTATGCTCGACCCTCGGCCTCCCATCTTGTTTTAGATTAAACAAAAATGTAATTAGCGAGATTGTTTCATCCATTCTCAAGTTATAGCGTGACCAGGAGAAATAGGGGTTCATTTATATATATAAATATACTAGCTACTGCCCGCAACTTCGTTCCCGTAGTATGCTCGACCCTCGGCCTCCCATCTTGTTTTAGATTAAACAAAAATGTAATTAGCGAGATTGTTTCATCCATTCTCAAGTTATAGCGTGACCAGGAGAAATAGGGGTTCATTTTTATATATATAGAAAAATATAGATGATAAGAGACGTGTGAAATTTAAATACCTTTATTCAAGAACCGAAAAGGAGACATATCACTCTTATTTTTTTTTCTCAATAATAAAAAAAATTAAACATACTAGGAATGTATCAGATACTTGTTGGTTCTCGTGGATTCGCCCACGCACATAGTGACTATCCCACAAAAACTTTTTTCTAGTTAAATATTAGTATATCCTACCTCCTTTTATAGGCTACAGTATCTCTTTGCCACCCCTTTGGTATGGAAATGTTAAAATCGTTACAAAACCAAAATTTTGAGTTCCCAAATTGAGAAGATTAAAAAAAATTAAATTAAAATTCCTTGGACTTACCTACTCAAATTTAAATGATAAAATTTAATTTAGAAATGTGCCATCTATTGGTTGCTCTTGCACTAAAACACCATGGTAATTTAGTTTGTTGAACCACTTTCGATTACAGCGCTTATACGGAGTTTATAGGCGACTTAGAAGCCGCTTGAATTACAGCGCCATCTAAGTTTAAGCTGTTATTGGCAAAAATCCGATCTACGCTAAAATGTATGGGCGTTATCAATCCAGTAGTATATGTATCCTTGAGTTAGTAGACTAGGGAGCCATAGTATTATACTGTCCTTATTAAATATGTTTATATTTTCAGGTCGTATTCGCCGCTCTCCTGGCTTGCGCCACCGCCGCCCCCGGTCTGATCGGTGGATATGCCGCTGCCCCTATTGCTTCCTGGGGAGGATTAGCGCACGGGTACGCCAGCGCCCCCATCCTTAGCGCACCCATTATCAAGACTGCCGCCGTCCCTGTCGCCACTTCTTATTCCAACAGTGTCAGGGTAAGAAGAAGCAGGTTTCTTTATTCCATCAAAGGTAGCACGGCCAGACACAATAGAAATTGCAGTGTTATAATGACATCGACACATGAGGGGATATACATATGATAGGTTATAATCACTCACTTTGACAATAGTACACTATATATTTTGTATACATTTTGACCTCTACAGTCCTACAGTTGAAAGAGTTGATGAAAATAATGTATGTATGGAACACCTTCTAGAGATGAACGCAACATACTTTATGATGCAAAAATATGATGGTAAATGATACTATTTCAGGATTAAAGGTAAGTATACAAATATCATGAATATCCGTTAAGCTGTTTAGTAATGAAAACGTTTACGAACATACAGACCTTAGAGTAGGTATATATAAACTATCGGAGAGCGCGGCCACGGAGAAGGGCTAATTGAGCCCGGTCTCCATCTTCGCTTGAAAGGCCTGTGGTGCCGGATGCGGGGGCATCCGACACCCACTAGACATAGGCCCTCACAAGGCGTAGATGCCCAATGAGTTCCGGGGCATCGGGGAGCATCGGGAGTCGCAAAGGACGACTTCCCCAGAGGTGGGTCTGCCGGAAGGCGGACAGCGGCGTTGACGGTAGCTGCGGTGTAATGCAATAGCGGGCCCGTGCCGCCGTCACATATTGAGAAGATGGAACTCCACGGGTTTTTAGTGGGTAATCGGACTCCCACATAACCACCGTGCTCCCCCGGGGCCAGTGGTATCCATAAAGGATTTTACCGGGTCAAAAAAAAGCGTATATATAAACTACGCTTGTAGTAGGGTATATATCCTATAAGTTACAGACCGACTGAAATAGGAGCTTGTGGAAGTGTGGATAGCATAAAAATGATATGACTAATAAATGTCAAACTCCAAGCACAACTACGATATTCAAAGCTTAAACCTATAGCATTATAAGAATGAATTGTTTCTTGGGCAGCAGGGTGTATATAACAAAGAATTATCTGTAATTGGTCACCAACGAATTGATTTATAATTAACACAATCTAGAATAGCAAGTTGAACAAAAACAATTAGTCCTTGAGCGCGTTCAAGTCTTTTGTTCGTGCCAATTACCATTTATTTAATATTATACATAGGAAAAGGAAATCAAATGTTAGTTAGCCAAATGTAGTAATTTACATACAATGAAATCTATTATATTATTTATCTAATTGATATGAGGCTTACATTTTTGTTCAGAAACAATAATATGAAATGCTAAATCCTTCCTATACCGTGATAATTAAAACAAAAGATTTTGAATGAAACTGACGTATTTATACGTCTCTGGGACGCAAAGGGTTAATAGTAATTATTTGCAGTTTTAAATAAATTTCGTGTGATTTTGAATATTTCAATGCCAAGCTTTCGATCATTCGTTAGTGATTATTATTAATCATTGAATCAGATGTCAACTTATAGCTTATATACTTCCATGCGATTCTCAATGATTCGTCGACGAGCACGTCGACGAGCTCACCGATGTCAAATACTTTATGATATATCGCCCTTGTATATACGGTTGCTTTTCCAACGTTTCTTGTCATCCCGTCATTTGTTTCACGGATGTTGTCAAAGATGCATGCACGATGTTTGCTCTTAGAGAATCGCTCGGCTGCATTGTTTTTCTTTACTTTTTAAGTCAATTGTTACGATTAAGCTAAACATTTATACGTATAATAAAACTGTAATGGTACAATAAAATATATTATTCAGAATATTTACTCCGATACAGAGCAAAAACTAATATATTTAAAAAATAGTCTATTTTTGTATGATGAAGCTTAGTATAGTGATGTCTTTTTTATTAGACTCGCTGCTCTCTGTGGTTTCACCCGGGTGGTGATGGAAGATATGATGATGAAACAAATATAGCCTATATCACTCAGGAGTAGACTATTATAGTAGTATAGTATTATTTGTTGCTTTCTATTTGTGAAAGAATTTTCAAAACCGTTTAAGTAACTTTTGAGTTTATTCATTACAAACAAACAATCAACTACCTCCCCTTTTTAATATAAGTGAAGATCAATATTTAGGGTACCTACTTGTTCCAGTTTAAATGAAAAACTATCGGATAGGATTGATTCGTATTAGAGTTCTCTTAATATTTGTGTGTTTGTAACTGAGGTGAGTCGTTTATTTTCTGCCAACAAGACGTCAATAATATGATGGAGGTAGTGACATTGTGACATAAACGAGCTGATTGAAGTCAATAAAGAATAGCCTTGCACTCAGTGACCTTTGAAAGAACAGAAATCCCCATGTGGCTGTTAGTTAGTCATCCGATGTATGATTGATTAATTTGATTAATGACTGAAGATGTGATGAGTTTATCACAGTTAGAAAGGTTGTTCTTTGTCTATATTGTGATCATTGTGAAACTCACACAGTTGGACTTCTGCATCCTGTAGTCCATTTGAGCGACGCCTTAAGCCACAGGTAGAGTACTTGGTACTTCTCAGTAGCCACAGTAGTAATACAGTGACAGCATTACCTTCACTGGCGCCACTAGCAACAGAAGAGCAATAGGTGTATTGTTTTTTTTTTGATTGCTGTCTTTTATTATAACCACCAATAAAAAAGTCACAATTGACAGCAAAATAGCGAGATTTACGCCTGTCGCAAGCCTATCGTGAGAGTCATAATAAGTCAGCGGTGACATCTGTTGTATTTTTGTTATCCAGATCGCCTCCCCTGCCGTTGCCGTAGCACACGCTCCAGTCGTTGCCGCCCATGCTCCGTACTTGGCTGCTCCCGCCTACGCCCACGCTTGGTGATCCAGCTAGCTCAAACATGGCCCAACAAGCCTACCAACAATCAGGCATGCAGTACCAACAGATTTAAACACCTGGGCCAAAATAAATAACAGGCAACCTTCTGTGTTTATTAAATCATAGAATAAGAAAACTGAAAATGCCTGAATCGTTGTGCCATTGAGTTTGGAATCCTTTAATAAATGCAATCAATATATATGACTCTTTTATTTGACCATATTTTATACTGCTCGTAAGGGAGATATCAACTTATGCTAGAGCTTAAGATCTGAAGAAAACCTTAGGACTCATTGGTTAAATGGGTGACTGCTATAGTAATATTATCAACTTGATACTTCTGTACTTCGATGGGCACGGTACTTGTTAATTTTTTAGGATAAGTGCTGTTAGAACATAGACAACTTGGGTGACCTTAAAACTCTGAAACTAATGCTGGCCACTATCGTTCCACCACCGACTCTGTGGTGGTTTAGCAGCCATCCTCTTCTCAATAGGCTAGTGTTGCAATAGCGAGAATATAATGGCTATTATACTTACATTTTATATACTGCTTAAGCGAATTACTTATTTAATATGTTGATACTATTCATCTACATTATCATAAGCGAAGTTGTGTTTCTGGTTTAATATACAAATGTAAGATGCTGAAGGTGAGGGGGGGCTCAGTAGCCGTGGCTTGGGTCACCACGGCGAAGAGGATCCAATGGCCCTGCCAATGATAGCCGATAGCTGGCCTATGGGCTTTGCCCTCCAAGTCCACATGAGAGCAGTCACTGTAGGTAGCGGCGGTGTATGGGCGCCACTGCAACCGAGGCGGGCTGCGGTGTATGGGCGGCACCGCGGCTGAGAGTTAGAGGCCGCGGCGGGAGAGGAGTGCTGGTATTACAGTGAGCCGCTCTCCCTGCCTTCCGCGGCCTTGACGGGCTGCCACCGTTAGATGGCGGATGCGGTGGGGTCACAGGGGAGGAGAACTGTCGGTGTTGAGGCGCCGCTGTCCCTATCCTCTGCGGCCAAAGTAGCAGGCGGCGGGGCTACTCACCTTTTTTTTTTGATGCTGGGAATAATGCATTACGCATCCCCCCGACTGGGGGATGGATAGGGGGGACTCCGCGGTACGACCGGTATACCCACTAAATTAACTCAGCGGCACTCCGGCTTCGTCTGTGTGGAGGAGGACTGGGGAGTTGGCCGAGCCTTTACGTCCAGTCCCCTACCGACGACCGCTTTTACAGCGGGGCCTGCACGCCCCTCCCAACGGACAGCCGCGGCAGGTACGCGGTCGTGTGCGAAATCTGTCCCGCGTTCCCGCCAAAAGCGGCAGTGATGGAACACCGCAGAGGTTTGGTGGGTATGCTGCCCTTCTGGCAGAGACTCCCACATAACCACCGTGCTCCCCCCGGGGCCGGTGGTATCCATAAAGGATTACTCACCAGGCTGATCTACCATCTGTGTCCCCGAGTTAGCGCACGCGGTGTTTCCGTGCGCCTCTCAGGAAAGCGGGGTTAGAGAGTAGTCTCCTCTAACCCTACTGATTTCGGATCCTCTGCAGGGGGATCGGCGTCGCCGGGACAGACGATTGCCAAAACGTGCCTGTAGTCCCGACATGAAGTCGCTTGGAGGAACACCCCGGGGTTTTTGTTGGTATACGGACTCCCACATAACCACCGTGCTCCCCCTGTGCCTACCTCTTACCGGGCGGTGGTATCTATAAAAGATTTTCCCGGAAAAGAAAAAGGCTAGTATACAAAAATCAGAACGTTAATTCACCGTAAAGCCAGGACAGTTCTCTTTTCGCACAGACTATACATGTATTTGTTATTTATGTATTTGATCAATCCAGCATAATAATTATGAATAGTAATGTGTATTTAAGATAATAATTTGTAATAAAAAATAAGAAGTGTAGTGCAGGGGTGCAAAAAGTTATCTAATTTATTAAAACCGCTTTTAAAATTGGTATGGTATAGATTGTGTTCTTGATACAAAAAATACACCGAATTATTAGGTATTTTAGTTCTATTCAATTTGTCTGGAGATAATTACAATACTTAATACTAAGAAAACCGCCATGGCAAATTGCTTTTGACTATGAAATATAAATGGATCAGATAAATACATTATTTTAGTATGGACAAAAATAAACGATTATGCCAGTAAGTAATATAGACCAAACCCACCAACTTGGCATTACTTGTGCTCTACTCATCATCATCACTGTTGACTGTTTCTGAGTAATCATCAGCCATTACTTTTTTACTATCATACTCAACTCATACACATGCAATAACACATCACAGTATCTAAGACCGAGAACAAAACTATCTACTCATCACACAAGTATTTGCACCGACCAGGGATTGAACCTGGGACCCCACGCTTCTAAGTCAGAGTCGCTACCAACTGAGCTAATGGTGCCGAGAAACAATATTTTCCTTTGTTGAATGAAGGCTTTCATAGTGAAAACCAATTTGCTACGGCAGTTTTTTTCTTAATACTAAGTATTATAATGCTGTCTGAACAAATTGATTGAAACTAAAATACCCAACAATATTTTTTGTATCTACAAGACATTCTATACGTTTATTTATTTTGGAATGCAGCCCTCGAGTATTTTATAATATATTACCTATTGATTGATGCTCCTAGAATTGTAAATATATTATAGGTTTAAGTTTAAGTTCAAAGATATGTATTCTCCAAAAAGACCAAAGTCACATACGTGAGAACAATAATTAATAGTTAATCTTAATCTATATATATATATAAATGAAAAATAAAAATGAATAATGAGTTTATTGCCAAAAAATAAAACAAACTACCCCACCGCTCGAAATTAGATGTGCTTCGAGTAAAGAAAAATAAATTTAAAAGTAAAAGTAAAAGTTCTTCGAGTAAAGAAAAAGAAAAGAAATATTTTTGTTGTTTAAATTTTTGCCAAGAGAAACCTCTTCTTATGAAAGAAAAACCAAGAAAAGATGGGAGAGCCGAAGGCCGAGCCTACTACGCAAACGAAGTCGCGGACAGTCGCTAGTAATGTATAAAATTCTTTGAGGGCTAATTTGAATAGTTATTTTGTTTTATTAATTCAGCTTGAGGTTGTTATTTTTGTTTAATTTAAACTTAATATTATAAATAGTTACAAAAAATGTATTGTAAAAATATATTATTTATTGTTTAGCCAGAGATAGAGTTGTAAAAGTCATAATGTAGATAAAATCCGGTAACAGACGAATGCATATAAAAAGAAAGAAATCGTTTAGGATAGATAACACAGCTTTTATATAAAAAAATTGAGAATATTTTCTACAATCACATATAAATACTTATTTTTAGTAACCGGAACCCAGGACAAATCGGAAAGGTGATCAAATGCTAATTTCTTGACAGCTGATTACAAAGTAAATATAACTTGTAGCAAGTGACAGATAAGGCGGCCACTATATGGATCGGATTCCGCATGCCACTACACACGTAATGTCAACTTGTTACATATATTTATAGAGTTGTTATTTAGGCAAAGATTTTTATACTGCCAAGTGAGGAGACTGACCAATTGTGTACCTGATGGTCCTCATCACATCTAGACAAAACTATGGACTAATTTTATTTTGTTGTTAATAATGTGAGTAGCACATTTTACTTACTATATTTAGACATACATGGGTGGATTTTATTGTCTCCTCATTTCCTAGGAGACAAAACGTATCTTTCATCATCCAAAATATTCTAAATTGCATTCACAGATTTAGGAAATAATGTACACTCAGTATGAATAAAATACCAAAAAAAATATTTATGACAAACAATTTTTTCCGAGAAATACGGGATTACTCACGTAATACGAGTACTTACTTACTTACTTACTTAATACGGCAATGCATTTACGTTTTAGCTTTGCAATCATATGTTTCTGCCCAATTGTTCCTTTCTCAATGTTACAATGGATGATATAAATCGCCTGATAAATGATATAGAACAAATATCTGTTTCAGACTCTGCTATTTGTTCACCAGAAGCGGTTGATAATTTTATATCTAATAATAACAACAGTTTAAACGTCCTCCATGTCAATATTAGAAGTATAAACTGCAACTTTGATAGTCTTCAAATCTTAATTCATAGACTTAGCGTAAGGATTGATGTCATTATTTTGTCCGAATGCTGGTTAAGCAAATGCCCTTATATACCCGAACTTCCTGGTTTCGCTTCCCATCAATCTGGGTTTAAGAATCAAAATGATGGCGTTGTAGCCTACATTAGGAAGGATAAGATATACACTATTATTGAACCAGTCTTCAATGACGCTAATTGTTTAATAATCCAATTTTGGAATAAATTAGCTGTTGTGGCTTTATATCGATCGCCTTCATATAAAAATTTGAACCCCTTTTTTTAACAGCTTGGACCTCATTCTGACCTCTTTAAAATCGTTCAACTAGTTATGATTAAAGATCTGAATATCAATATCATACCTTCAATGACTGACTCTAGTGTTGAAGAATACCTTAATCTAGTGGCGTCACATGCACTCCTTCCAGCTCATAATTATCCGACTAGAGAGGAAAACTGCCTTGATCATGTAATCGCTCGCACTCCCTTTAACGCCAAAACTTTAGTCCTAGATACAGTGATTACCGACCACAACCCTGTTCTATTTAGTTGCAATTTACACATGGAAAGAAGCGTCTCCAGCCATACCTCAAAAAATTTAGACATTGCAGCAATAGTCAAAGATCTGACAAACTTCGATTATTCTTCTATTTTATATTCTAAAAACCCAAATATAGCTTCTGAAATTTTTGTTCACATTATATCGGACATTATTAGTAAACATACTCGCTTAGTTAAAATTTCTAGCAAAAAAAGGTTACTTAAGCCATGGATTTCTCCAGGCCTTTTAAGATGCATTAGAAATAGAGACAAGCTCTATAAAAAATATAAAAAGAACCCAGGTAACTTAACCCATAAATTAATCTACACTCGCTACCGTACCTTCTGTAACAACCTACTAAAAAAAGTAAAACGTGAGTACCATCAAACTGAGTTTCAGAAGGTTAGAGGAAATCCAAAAAAGGCGTGGAGTATGATTAATAAAATTGCCAATATAAACAAAAAGCCAAGTTCCGCAAACAATCTATTAAAAATTCACGATGACCCATCTTTGTCGGTTGATTCGGTGAATACCTATTTTGCCAGTATTGGAGAAATTTTGGCCTCCAAAATCCCCTCTCCAATTAAATTAAATACTTCTAACTACACCTCAAATCCTGCTCAATTTACCGGTAAGCCTTGCCCACCTTCAAATTCTATGGTATTATATACGGTTGAATATGATGAAATTCTTCATGTAATACACAGTCTAAAAGACAATTGTGCTCTTGGCTGGGACGGTATTTCAACGTCTATTATCAAAGCCACCAGAAAGGTACTTACTCCTATTCTATGTCATATTTTCAATCTCTCCTTTACTACTGGCGTGTTCCCACAAATATTTAAAAAAGCTTTAGTTCATCCTATTTTTAAGAGTGGTGACAGGGACAGTGTCTCAAACTATAGACCCATCTCTGTGCTAACAGTTATGTCGAAGGTTTTTGAAAAGATTATCAACAGGCGCTTAGTGCAATTCCTAAATCAGAATAAAATCCTCTCCGAGAATCAATTTGGATTTAGAAGTGGAAGATCCACAGACGAAGCTGTTTTGAAACTCTCGGAAACGGTGATTGAAAATTTTGGCAACAAGCTGAGGACTATTGGTATCTTTCTGGATCTCTCAAAAGCATTCGACACTGTCTCTATCCCTATTCTTCTTTCTAAACTTGAATGTGCTGGCATTAGAGGAGTTGTTCAAGACCTGTTTTGCAGTTATCTTAGCCATCGGACCCAGCAGGTTGTGATAGATGGTATTCATAGCCGAGAGGAACCACTTAGCTATGGCGTCCCTCAAGGTAGCGTCTTAGGACCTACGTTGTTTTTAATTTACGTAAACGATTTAAGTAACCTATCCATCCCAAATTGTAAATTAATAACTTATGCCGACGATACAGTTCTTCTGGTTCATGGCCACAGCTGGGCAGAAGTGCGGGAGTTATCTGAGAATGCATTAAGGATTGTTATGAACTGGTTATGTTGTAACTATTTAACTCTTAACCTATCCAAAACTAATTTTATTGCTTTTGCTCCCAATGTCACGGGTCAACCAACTGCTTCCTTTGAATTACACGCTCACCTGTGTGATAATAGCACAAGTTCTACAATCTGCAACTGTATTTCTTTAGATCGTTCCTATTCCATCAAGTACTTAGGTGTTATGATAGACAGTGCTATTTCATGGAAGCACCATATCACGTATATGGTGTCTAGAGTACGAAAATTGATATATGTTTTTAAAAACCTCAGAGATATAGTTGACTTCCAATACTTAAAGACAGTTTACTATGCTCTTGCCCAATCCGTTATATCTTACTGTATAACTTCGTGGGGTGGTACCGGAATATCGAATATGTTATTATTGGAAAGGGCACAGAGAGCTGTACTCAAAGTCCTCTCCAAAAAACATTTTCGATTCCCAACTACTGAACTGTACGTGCTATGCCAAGTCCTAACTGTCAGGCAACTTTATATCCTGCATACGGTATTAAAGAAACATACACAACTACCATTTGATCCGACCCTCATGTATACCAAACGCAGATATGATTTGGTCTGTATCACTACAAAGAAACGGACAGCAGTAGCGCGCCGACATTATCAATGTATTAGCTCGATGCTGTACAATAGATTAAATAAAGAATTGAACATTTATCCCCTTACTACATGTAAATGCAAAACAAAATGTATAAAATGGCTTCAGTCATTATCATATCAAGATACTGAAAATCTCTTGATAGTATTGAAATAATTAGCTTCACACACACACACACACACACACACACACACACACACACACACACACACACACACACACACACACACGAATACACATACTCCCTGGCGTAAACACACTCTTTTATTTTCAACTCACACTTTCCTCTCTGATTCAAACATATATTTTTGCAAAATTTTATTTAGTTTTGTAACCTTATTTATATTCAATTATGTGTATACATACTAGAAATTTAATTAACTGTAAACTTTGTTTTTAATAAGGAACTTTCTGTTCGATTTCTCTGGAGGAGGGCGTTGACATCTGCGACACAGTTATACACTTCTGCAGATGTCATCGATTCTCATACGTTAGTAGCTTAATAATGTTATGGTTCCAAATAAATAAATTTTGTTGTTTTGTTAAAAAAAAAAAAAAAAAAAAAAAACTTATCCGATAGATCCGACTATAGTTTCGACATCATCAGGGAGCCGAGCACAAAAATCTGTTTAAGTGTAACGTTATCGTATTGTTTACGTATTCAGTACAAACTATGAGTTATCTGTGCTACTATTGTACTAGATAAATGATAATTTGTACTAAATGCGTAAAACAGTGCTAGAGTAGAAATTGCTACAACTTGTCCCAATATTCCAAATTTTAAATTAAGTGATCATCATCATCATCTCAGCCGTAAGACCTCTACTGCTATACATATACCTTCCCCATAATTGATCAAAAGGAACTGCGACCTTTATTAGGTTGTCTGTCCACCATGTCGGTGGGCGACCTACGCTGTGTTTTCTGGTCCGTGGTATCCACTCTAGAACCTTCCAACGTCATCGGCCATATGTTCTGCGTGCTTTGTGCCCTTTCCACTGCCACTTTAACTGGCTAATCTTCTGGGCTATATTGGTGACTTTCGGTCTTCTACGGATCTCCTCATTTCTAATTCGATCACGTAGAGAAACCCCGAGCATTGCCTTCTCCATAGCTCGTTGTGCAACTTTGAGCTTACTTATGGGCCTCAGCCCATAGTATGAGACCACGTTTCAGTGCCATCAGTCATCACTGGTAATACACACTGGTCAAAGACTTTAGTTTTAAGGCACTGAGGTATTTTGGCCGAAAAGATTTCGCAAAGCATCCGGAACGCTGCCCAGTCGAGTTGGATTCGCCGATTGACCCCTTTCTCGAAGTCGGACTTGCCTATTTGAAAACTAATGGATATTGAAATATAATTATGACTAATAGTACTCGTACTAACATTAATTTTATTTCTTTCACCAAAACTTCGTTATCTTTATCAATTAGCTATACCCTACAGGATCCATACGGACTTTGTACGTACATGTAACGTATTTTACCACCTTGTACAGTATGACTGCAATAAATCTTAATTCTTGTATCTTAAACTAAAACTTAGACATAAGCCTTTTCAATCTTCAATAACATCCTTTACTATAAGGTTGGCAAATTTCGATCCATAAAAAGCTTGGCCCTTTTGGGGATACGTTCAGTAATGGTCATCCCAAGGCTGACATCATACTTACAATTTTATGAATTTCCATCTACGAGTAAGTTCCCAAAAATATATATGCATGCATCGTATAGATAGATATATTATATGTATACAAATACTTACAAAAAATAAATTTTCAGTTTTATGTTTAGTATTTTTCTAAAATAAGTACTTTTATTTTATAGACGTAAAAAATAAATCGGTTGCCTCAGCTCTGTATACTTCACAAAATAAACAAAGACTATGAAGCCTACGCCCATTCGAAGTGTTTATGATTGCATGAAAGCGGATACAAGGTCGGTAAAACCTTAACATTTTGTTTATGCCGCTGCAAAAACGAAGACCAAGAAAAAATACGACCAGTACATATCATACGAGTATTTATAATAGGTAGTAGGATACCTTATATTATTTAATCACGCTGATGTATACGGATTTTAAGAGTAACATGATATTTAGTACTTGTTCCATACTGATAAAGAAATTACTATTAGTTTTTTTTTCTGTAGACTAGCGTTTGATCATTATCCCACTAGATAATCATTAACGATCGATGATGGTTTGAAATCAGATTGAACCAGCCCCAGGTTCAAGATCACAAGGGCCAATGGGCCAAAGTAGGTGAGCTGTCAAAAACACAGTCATAAAATCCATTTATATAACATACTCGTATTCATTTATTTATGTGCCCAACTACCTTTTGGAGAGAAGCTTTGAGAATATATTAATGCGGTTATAGATTCTTAGAATTATCCTACATTCTAAATGGATTGATAGATTTTGATAAATGCGGTATCATTATATTTGTCTTTTGTCTTGTATTGATATATGAAATAGGATATTAAAATTATGGTTATTCCATTCCGAGATCATTCCGAAAATGAAATAAATGATGGGAGAGAAAATGGATAACAAACACCTTTACTGGCGGATTAAAAAAACATACAAAAAACCACAAAATACTCGTACCTACATTGTACATTGTTTTATTACAAACATTTACAACATATTTTATTATTTTTTTCCCGCATCACTACACTCTTTAGCTCGAGATTTGGGCAATTTTTTTTTGATACTTGAACCTATAGTTTGGCTTATGGGTAGTTCAACCTCAATTTTACAACATAAAAAAAAATAAAAAATAAAAGTTGTTTAATGGTTTAAAGTAACGGTGAAAAGTGAAACAAGCTTTGACTAGACGAATCGTTAAAGTCTTAATATTAGTTTGCTTTTTCATTTTATAAGACCAACTGAGATCAGATTCAATCACTAAGACTTATATTAATTATACAATGTCAAAAGCAATATAATAATAATAATAATAAAATAGTTTATTGCTCCATATAAATATATATTATACAATTTACACATAGATTAGATACCATTATTATAATACAGAGACAGTAAGACCGTTTCAGTCTGCTACATGTTTTTGCGAACACAAAGCAAAGTACTAAAAAAAAACTTTTTGTTACCAGATCAGAAAAAGTAAGTACTTTATCATGGTATCCTAATGCTATATACAATGTGTGGACAATAGGGCTATGCTCAGCGTTTGCAATGTTTACATTTAGACATGTACTCACTGCGCTGTTTTTCAGCATATCCCTGCTCGAACTGACGTTAGTCGAGCAGAAAAAAAAAAGGGTTAATGCGGGTTTTAAACCAAAATATTATTAGGCACGGACAAAGACAGAAACAGATTATACTTGACAAACAAGAGAATTATACAAAAGGTTGTATTAAAAATAACAATTATATGTAGAGGATGCATTTAAATAATAAATGTTAAATAACATGCAATGCAAGCCACATTTGGTGGACGGTATACAATTGATGAAACTGTATGTACCTCACTGAGGGTATGCCCTCAGTGAGGTACATACATGTGTGTGTGTGTGTGTTTGTGTGTTTGTGTGTTTGTGTGTATGGATGTGTGAGTGAGAGTGACAGATAAGAAGTGTCTAGATTATAGTTATGTGACAGTACCATTTTCGAGGTTACTTGTCGAACTGACCGACTGTTTTTTGCGTAAAGGTTGCTTTAAAGTTTTGTTTTTGACATCATAACTATAAAATGATATACAATATGCATCGAAATAAAATCATATTATATTGTATTAAATACAGGATATATTATTACTTAACCTGTCCATTGTATCAAGTTCAATTACTTGCTGCCTTTTGCACCATACCTGCAAAAATCAAGTTATCGATGATTTGATATTACGATGTATAAGGACTCGTCGAACTTGACTTTCATTTCTGAAACATCACCACCAGTATAAATACACACGTTGTCCAGAAGAAAGCATCAGTCATCCTTCGCTCGTCGTTCACTGAACTAACACAGACCACGATGAACTCGCTGGTGGTGTTGTTATCTGTGGTGGCGCTTGCCGCTGCCAAGCCTTCAGGAGTCTTCAATGAAGGAATACTTGCGTATTCGTCGCCTTTCATCGCGGCTGCTCCCGCTGCCGTGTCATCGCAATCCAGACTGGACATCAAATCATCGCCGGCTGTAGTTACCTCTGAATTCACCGCGCCAGTTGCGTATTCCGGTAGTGCTGTGTATGAAACTCCCGCTGCGTATGCATCACCAGCCCTGTATGCCGCACCGGCTGCGTATGCTGGAGCCGTAGCAGTTGCTGCTCCTGCTGCTGTATCACATCAGTCTCGCCTGGACATCAAATCCACACCCGCCGTCAGCAGCACGGTTGTATCTGCACCTGTGGCGTACAGCGCATCCGTCGGCGCATCTGTCGGATACACCGGCCCTGTTGCATACTCTGCTCCCGTAACCTTGACTACTTCTGGCTCCGCCGTGTCTCAGCAGTCTCGGGTTGACATCAAGACAACTCCTGCCGTCACCAGCACGGTTGTGTCTTCGCCTCTGGCGTACAGCACACCCGTTGGCGCTTCTGTTGGATACACAGCCCCTGTTGCATACTCTGCTCCCGTAGCCTTGGCCACTTCTGGCTCCGCCGTGTCTCAGCAGTCTCGCGTCGACATCAAGACAACTCCTGCCGTCACCAGCACGGTTGTGTCTTCACCTTTGGCGTACAGCGCACCCGTCAGCGCTTCTGTCGCGTACACCGCCCCTGTTGCGTACTCCGCTCCCGCAGCCTTGACTACTTCTGGGTCCGCTATTTCCCAGCAGTCTCGCCTTGATATCAAGACAACTCCTGGCGTCACCAGCACGTTTGTGTCCGCGCCATTCGCCTATAGTGCGCCTGTTGTCACCGGTGCGTACGCACCGACCTTTGCCAAAACCGCATTCATTACGCCCACCATCGGCTCTTCTGCTTTCATCAAGACCGCAGCCATCGTGCCCGCTGCCATTGGTGCACCACCTGTGCCCCTCGACACTCCTGAGGTGTTCGCTGCCCGCGCCGCGCACTTCGAAACGAAGGCCCTGGCTGAAGGCCACTTAATCCGCAAACGATCTGTAGTAGCCACTCCCGTGAGCACCCACGTGGTATCGACTTACGCCACTAGCCCCATTATTTCCACTTACTCCTCTCCCATTTACTCCGTTCCCCTGGCGTACTCCGCGGCCATCTCTACCCCCATTGTAACCAAGGCGTACGGCATTCACCCCTGGTAAATGGCACCACGACAACGAGGATTATGAATCCTCGGTTCAGAACAGACGAACGACTGATTGAAATGACTTGTAAATAAAGTAAAAATACCTATTTTCGTAATTTTATTTAGTTTCTTATAGACAATTTTAAAGAACCACTGCAGTAAACTTTTTAATATACTTATTTAATATAAGGAAGGTCAAATGTTTGGTTTAAATTTGACCTTCATCTTAAGTAATGTTATTTTCTATTAGTAACTACTAGCTAGTACCTAATAACATACGGTTAAGTCGTTGTAGAAGGCAATAGACACACTGCCCCATGCTAATTGCCCTGCTACCGCGTACCCGAAGCGGTCGCCCATGCCATTTGCAATGGCACCCAAAGCAAGCACTGCCTACATTAATGCAGCTGCCAGCAAAAGAGGCATTGATAGAAGGACATGTAACGGCTGCGTTGCCGCTAGTAGTCAGCCAGGAACACAGCCGGGTGCGCAAGTACTCCATGAAGAAGTGGCCTAGACGGTCACGAAACCGGTCGAGGTACTCGACTTTACCTACAGTAAGTTTAACCGTCAAAATAACATTAAAATATATTTATATATATAATATTTGCCATATTACCAGTCATCCATAAAGTTTTCTGTTTTATATAGGTACTACTTTGAATATCTTATACCAAACAGGCCTCTAAGTGTTGGCTACAGCCCTACTTATGCCTTTGCAAAGGACTGGACGTAATCCGTGAAATAAATAGAATATGATAATAATATTTATTCAACAACATTTTGTACGTGGTTACTTAATCTTAGCTAGTTAGCTAGTACATTTTATTTTATGTTTTTGCTAGAGTATCTGCTGCAAAACTAGGCACATCGCCCGTGTTTATATATATATATTTCAATAATCATTCCATATAACTGCATAAGGTCGCACTAGTATAAACCTCTTATTCTAGAGACCAACTTGGTCGGTACAACTACAGTGCTATATATTTTACAGCGATGCTGTAGAGTATATAATGCTTTATATATAATAAATAATCTCTATATAATATTATATAGAGATTATATATCTATATATATAAGTGTATAGAGATTATATATCTATAAATAATCTCTATATATGAGTATACAATTTGCTTGTTCAGAACACCAAACTAAACTAGCGAACTAAATTCTCGTTTTTGTAAGGTATTTTGTGTTCTGTTCAAGTTAGAACAGTCCTACAATTCTTAAAAGAGAATGGTCATCTGGGATCTGTCTATCCACTGAGAATGAAAACCACGGAGAATGAAACTATGCCAAATTTATTTATTATTAGTAGATGCAAATAATTCATATATTTATATTTAACTAGTAGTTGGGAATAATGAGAAAACCTAAATTTTTCGTGTTGAAGTCGGTTCCATTTTTTGGGTAAACATTTTTTTATATGTATTCTAAGTATTAACGAATAGTCGAATGTGGATTAGTATACTGCCATACTAGCATAGAGAATATTTATTTAGTGTTCTGCACAATCCAATCACTTTAATTGTATAGGTAAGCGTTACTGTTCGAGTGTGTGGTACCTCTGTAAAAAGTGAAAATATGGGCGAATGAGGCAAAGACCAATGTTCCGAGGTGACGACGTAGTGCTGTCCCAAATAATTTATAAAAGTTTAATTCATAACTTCTGGATGGTACTGCAACTGCCATGGGTATGAGTGGTGCTTATCATATGGAGCATGACTCGCCCGACGCATCACGTAATAATATTATTTTAGAAAAATCGGAGATTTAATATTATAATAATTTGCCACTGAAAGGTTGGGCCAGAGTTTGGTGCATACCTATGAAAATAGTAGTTTATTTTATGCTACGATAGACCAGCGTTTGACCACTATCTAATCTGCTGAGTAAGTGATGTTGCAGTCTACGATATATCACTCCTGCCTAGAAGATACCCATTCATAGGCACTCAAATTGCAACTATAGAGAAACACAGGTTCAGGCAATCTATTCCAATTCCAACCCTTGGCCTTACGCATTACGAATATGGAAGCGAAACTATTCCTGCGCAATAGTGGGTTTTTTCAAGTACTTATTACACCAAAAAAATGGAAATGGTTTCTCCTCCAATTTCTCGTCAAAGCGAAGTAGTCCAAGTCCAATAAATTACTTTAATCCTACAACATTTTTGCAGTTGATGTTGATAGATGGTTGCAAAATACCACAGGTTTTTATCTGCATTCAAAATGTTGGTGTTTTATACGAGCAAAAAGTTTTAGTAACTCAGTAAGTGTGTGGTGTAGGTACCTAGTGATTAACATTAAATTTGTCAGTGTAGGAATGCATTCTGCAACACCTCGATTCGGTGGAATCTGAAGTCGAACGTAAAAGTTCTATGTCCATCTCTGACCTCCCACTCCTCCCACCGGTAAAATCATCCGAGGTAGTGTCTCTGATCAAGAGCCTCAAGACCCGTAAATCCCCTGGTGCTGATGGTATCAGCAACAAGGTGATTAAACACTTCTCAGTCCCACTAGTCCATCTCTTAGTTAGCATCTTCAATGCGGCTATGAGCAACTGCTCCTTCCCAGACACTTGGAAGCATGCCATTGTCATTGGTATTCACAAACCAGGCAAACCGGCAGCCGAGCCCTCCAGCTACCGTCCCATAAGTCTCCTCAGCTCTCTGGGGAAGATTTACGAGCGGCTCATTGTGAACTGACTCTGGTCCCACGTTAGGTCCAATAACCTCCTTCCCGATGAGCAATTTGGTTTTAGAGCCAAACACTCTTGCGTCCAACAAGTGCACCGCGTAACGGAACACATCCTAGGCGGTTTATTATTCTATTATTAGTATTTTTTTATTATTCTCCTATGTTACTTAATTATAATTTAAAATATATAATATATTATCCTTCTAAGCGATATGACATTATATACTTAAAGAGTAAGAACCTGACATTGGCAATCAGTGTTACCTATAATGCATGTATTATTTTATTTAAGTGCTGTTGGTTCTATGACAAGAAATAACAAAATAAAAAGTTAGTGATCGTGATCGGTAAGCTAACTGTTCTTCAAACTATATTTGGCATAGTAACGGTGGACAGCTTTATATATTTGGGATCGAACATCAGTAATGACGGTAGTTGTAGTCCAGAGGTAAAAAGAAGTTATAAGCCATAGCTAAAGTGCAATGACACGCCTACAGAACATCTGACAAAACCGAGGAATAATCTACAAGACTAAGGCCCGTTTAGGGAGAGCCTTGATATTTCCCATTTTTTCTTTTGAAGTAGATACATGGCCAATTCGAGCACGAGAAAGACAGAGAATAGATGCATTTGAAATGTGGTGCTGGAGGTGAATTCTCAGAAATCCGTGGACGGCGATCTACACAGATATATCTATTCTCTCACCAATAGAAGTCAAAACTCTATTGTCCACTGCATACCTACAACGCCTACAACGCGTACTGACATATTTCGGCCATATAATGCGAAGAAGAGATGATAGTCTTGAAAAACTGATCATTGTGGTAAACATTGAAGGCAAAAAGGGCAAGAAGCCGATCACCAACACGATGGTATGACAAAGTCAAAGAACCCACCTCCCCAAGCAAGTTCTATCACATGGTCATAATAAAGATAAAGATATATTTATTTGTTAGAAAAGCATGACATGCTTATGTATATATATTATATACTAATACTTAACATATGTTACCTATGCTATGTCGACATGTTAAGCCTCTAAGGACGTACAAATAGTAGTGAGATAGTTGCAGTCATTCAATTATTATTTTTAAAATATGTTTCTAATACAACGAAAAACGTTAATCATTTTTGGACAAACTTCCAACATCGTAGTCTAATTTACATTATTCATACCTATTTAAAAAACAACATGAACAAAGTTCACCAAATAAAAATATAATTATTAAAGGAAGTGTCAATTATATCAATATCTACATACTACACGTATTAGTTCAAAAAGCCAAACTTATCATGAATGTATTCGTTTATGTTGTAATAGCACTTCTCTACAAGGATTATTTTAAGTTTTTGATTAAAAACGTGTGGAAGTTCTGCAATAGCATTTGGAAGCGTATTAAAGAACGCATGCAAGAAGCTTTTATGCATCAGTATTTTCTTTGACGAGTGTAGGCGAAGTTTGACAAACGTGGAAACATGTCCGGATTGGAATTTACAAATTGCGCTACATATTGTGGTTCTAAAGGGCTTAAAAGTTTATGTTTAATACTTGTATTTTGTAGAAGAAAGTTTTTAATAATTGCTTTGACATTTGACTAACAAAGTTCAGTTATCCACCGGACTTTGATGTCTGTCAAGATTGATCATAGCATTGATATTGCGTAGCACAACGCCCAACGTTTACTATTATATTCACATTTGACAGCCAATAAATGTATACATTTCAAGGCATCGCTACGATATACTTGTCACTTCTATAAACTGATTTAATCCTTCTTATACCGTAATAATCAAAACAAAAGATGTATGAATGAAACTGACGTACCTACATTTACGTCTCCGGGACGCAAAGGGTTATTCTTCTCTCTAGCATGGATCGATATCTGATCGTGATAGCTACTTATATATCAGGTTGTCTTATATATCAATAACTACCGCCAAAATCTTTAATATGATATGAAATGCAAAGTATCTACGTTTTCATGGGGCGCTTTATATATCTTTAAAGCCAATTTTAAGGTATTCCATGTCGTATAGCCAAGAGACCAGTAAAATATCTTGACGTGTCTTCAAGTCATCGTCAATTAACACGACATTGGTTTAATTTTTAAGTAAAGGGCTTTGTCACTGATGCGATTATGCCGCCCTGGTAATTACAGCAGAATAATGTTAAACTAATAACGAATAATAATTGATCTCTTACTTATTAACAAATTAAGTTTTTTGGCATAGATAACGTAACACGACATATGATCATGTTACGGATGATTTTATTTAGTGCTCAATTGGCCCATGTAAATGCGTATATGCTGTATGATATATGTGTAAGTGGCACTACAATAACATGTAATTTTTTACCGACTTCCAAAAAAGGAGTTTGTACTCAATTTGACACTGTATTTTTTTTACTGTTTGTTACCTCATAACTTTCGACTGGGTAAACCGATTCTCAAAACTATTTTTTTGTTTGAAAGCTGGTGCTTCCCGTGTAGTCCCATTTAATCATCAAATTCGGTTGAGTAGTTTATGAGACACACTCCAATAACTGAATAGAATGGAAGTCTGTATTAAGTTTTTCAAATTGAACTCTGTTTTATAATATAACATGTAATTTTATTATAAAATAGAGTACCTATAAATTTTATTGACAAAATCAAATACAATCACGTTACAACATTGTTTCTAAGGATACCTTGATGCATTAACGAAAGGATATATTTTTTGATCAATTATTATATAATACATAGCAAACTATCGTGATTGATACATAGAAAACTATAACTCGTAGAATCACGAGTTAGTGCTACAATTATTTGACACTTTAAATAACATCCAAATCACAATCGAGTAAAAATTTATATCACGTAACAATATAAGTAGTAATTTTGAGTTTCAAATGAACTGAGATATGGGGTACAGATAGAAGGATAAGCAAAAAGTTGCGGAAGCCTCCGTGACAAAAACTTTTTATAGCGGTCAATACTTTAATATCATAGTGATAGATTTATCTTTTGAAGGTTGTTCGTTAGCATTTGTTTCGACAATGAGCATTCGTACGGCGTGGTATATAAGGATCCGTCATTGCTTGTTAACCATCAGTTGATCTGAGTAAGTAAAGCAACACAGACCACAATGTTCAAGCTGGTGGTGTTGTTGAGCGTAGCGGCGCTGGCTTCGGCCAAGCCTGGTTTTGGAGTGGTGCCTGTGGCGTACAGCAGCGTGGTGCCCGGCGTGAGCTCGCTGTCGCAGTACAGCTCCAGCGTAGTGCATGGTACCCCGGTCGCGTACAACGCGCCGCTCGCGTACGGCGCGGGAGTGTACTCCCCCACCGTGGTGTCCTACGCCCCCTTGGCACAGGCGCCGCACTCTCCCGCCGTGGTACTGGACGCCGTGAACGGTGTGCCCCTTGACACTCCCGAGGTGGTCGCCGCACGCGCCGCGCACTTCCAGGCCAAGGCTCTCTCCGGCCTACATCACCTCAAGAAGCGCTCCGTGGCCGCCGTTGCTCCCGTGGCTTACAGCTCCGTGGTGGCTCCCTACTCTGCCTACGCTGCGTATTCCGCGCCTGTAGTGTCGGCCTACTCCAGCCCCGTGGTGTCTGCCTACTCGTCGCCCCTCGTCTCTGCCTACTCCGCCCCCGTGGTGGCCTCTCCTCTGGCTTATCACGGTGTTGTCCCTAAGGCACTCAGCGTCCATCCCTGGTAAATGATTATCTGATCACCGCATTATATTAACGACCAATAAGCTTGAATGAAAAAAACGCACTGCCAAAATAAACGAATTTGTAAATATTTGAACGTACTTGATTATTTTATTTTATCTAGGTAACCTCTACAGTTTCCTATAATAGACATAATGGTTGAATCAGTTATTTTTCATGAAGGTTATTTTGTTCTACAACCAGTTCATGCGGGTGACTTCGTCAGTGTGCAGTAAGGTATCGTTACCCCTCGGGAACTACCCGTGGATATGTGATGGAAAGCCTATATGACGAACTATTTCCACTTTAAATTCAATCAAAATCCATTCAACCTTTTGCACCAGTTTTAGTACGAGTAACAAACACACACAATCTTGATGTCGCTACCCTACATATTTTTTTAAATTATGATGAGTTCAATACGAGACGACATCAATACGAAAGTTAGGTGTCTAAAAACTCTTCTTTCGGTTGGATGATGCTTGTCAAGCTATTTAGTAGATGTCACTCTGTCCCCATACGACAGTTAAAATCAGATAGAGAGTTAAAATTCGATGCTCGGACCCGAACCTCGGTGGCCTAGCGGTTACGGCGTCTGATACGGCTTGTTTGAAGACGTCATAACGACGCGAAGGAGACAAATAATTATTTCCAGTCTTGGTATTCTTCTAGAAACCGTATAAAGCCCTTTCCATTTGGAAGGGGCTTTATACGGTTTCTAGAAGCGGATTTCCGCTGAAATTTACCATTAGTAACCATTCTGTTCCGTCCGTAATAATCACAAAAATACGACTTTAATACGTAAACTTAAGAAGTATACGTCATCAGCTCAGTCAATAGTAACCCTGCCTTCGAAGCGCGGGGTTCATTCCCTGGCCGGTTGGCAAATCAATTTGTGTGATGAGCTGAAATGGGTGTTCGCGCGCCTTCGGTATGGTAATCGCGGGTATTGTGAAGTGGTATTGTGTATGACATATCTCCTGCAACGCAGAGAGTTCTAGTGCTATGAGTGTGTACGCTTTTTTTATATTATCGAATGCAAATTTTATCACTTTTCTACCGACTTCCAAAAAAAGGAGGAGGTACTCAATTCCACTTTTTTTTTGTTACCTCATAACTTTCGACTGGGTTAACCGATTCTCAAATTTAATTTTTTTGTTTAAAAGCTGGTGTTAGTGGTGCTGGTCCCGTGTAGTCCCACTTAAATTTCATCAAATTCGGTTCAGTAGTTTTTGAGATACACTCCAATAACTGAATAGAATGGAAGTCGGTATTACATTTTTCAAATTGTACTTGTTTATTTTATTAATGTAGCCCATTTTATTTATGTAACGCTAAAAAACGGCCTGAATATACGAGTAACACATGGCGTCATTCCGATAAATAACTAATATGCCTTAAATTACGTGTAGTAGGGTATTTATTGGCTTTACTACAGTTGAAAAATTACCGAACCTATAGTATAATACATATAATATAATAACAAATAATTAGCAACGAGTGCATTAACCTTATAAGTTGACCGAGCGGGCGAAGCGTCTCTACTTTAACTGGCCAAATTGACTTTCATCTGTCCGTATTATGTTGTTTAGGTTGTATGTTGATCCTATGCAGATAAATCGCATTATTAAATCAATCTTGCCAAAACATGGAATGCATGTTCTTACTATTTATTAGTATTTTTTCCGTCGGTGATTTTTGAATGGGGCCCCATTAAAATGCCCCCAAATTCAAAAATCGCCAAAAAATACTTTTCTTAAAAAGAGGGAAAGTTTACCGCCGTGTTATTTACCGAACGATTTGATAAAATTTGGTAAGCACATTATGTACCTGACTTTAAAGAGGAATTTCGAATATGAGCATAATTGGTCAAGTGGTTACAAAATGAATCGATATCTATATATAGTATAGGTGTAATGTTTAAAAAATATACGGTTTTTAGTAATATTCGGCAAGAACATTTGGTACTAACAAAATATACAATTTTAATTATGTAATTATGTAACGTTAGCTGTTGTTCAATAAATGATTTTACTGAGATTGTAGACTCCACTTAGACAGCGATCGCTTTATAATTTAATAAATAAAAAGAAAATATAAATGTAATACCCTTGTGTATTAATATCATAAATTTTCATTTCCCATTAAATCAATCAATCAATTATTTATTTCAGATTAAAATCCATTTCTTACAACTAATTATATATAAAAACATCATAAATTATATAGTTAATTATTATATTAATTTATCATTAAATTTAATTGCGTAAAATGCAATTAAAGTAAATAATACCAAATCAAACCAAAATAAATTAATTTAAACTAAATCAAAACAAAATAAAATTTTAAAAATGTTGCTCCGTCCCCGCAAGACGGTTAGTCAAATAGAGAGTTAAAATTCGATGCTCGGACCAGAACCTCGGTGGCCTAGTTGGTCAATGGCGTCTGACACGGAGAGTCAGAAGACGCGGGTTTGAATCCCGTCCGAGAATGGAATTTTTCTCTCAATAAATTTCAATTTTTCATTAACTTCAGAAATAGTCGCTGTTCTATTTAAGTGCAGTGTCAAACATATTGTTTCCAAGCAAGCTAAGACGCGAACGAGAGAGTAGCACATTCTTATGTTTCTTCTTCACTTCTGTTTTTTACAAATAAATGTACATTCACTCATTCAAGAACCAATTTCTCATGGGAACAAACGCAGTGCTATCTCTTCTTCTTAGTCCCTACACTCTGGACAAAGTGGTCGTGGTCGTCACATCAGGAGTGGTGGCACCCCTCACAATCCGTCGCCATTCCTCTCGCACTACCTACTACAATTATTACCGGGCGAAAGATACTCAATAACCAATGTCTCAGGGTGGTGCGCACAGTACAGTGCAGAAAAACTACAGTTATAAGCTGCAACTGTCTTGGGTAAAAGGGGTGTTTACCATCTTCAAGGTGCATAACTTGCCCCTCTAGGTCTAATAATAAAGATTCCGTACGAGACACTAAACCGGAAAGTGTTCGAGATAACAACAAATACAAAAGATTCAAATAATAACAAATTAATATATTTGCTTGCGTTTCATTTATTCAGGATTCTAAACAAATATTCGGTGATCAGTTGATTATTTACCAGGGATGGACGCTGAGTGCCTTGGGGACAACACCGTAATAAGCCAGAGGAGAGGCCACCACGGGGGCGGAGTAGGCAGAGACGAGGGGCGACGAGTAGGCGGACACCACGGGGCTGGAGTAGGCTGACACTACAGGGGCGGAATACGCAGCGTATGCAGAGTAGGGAGCCACCACGGAGCTGTAAGCCACGGGAGCAACGGCGGCCACGGAGCGCTTCTTGAGGTGATGCAGGCCGGAGAGGGCCTTAGCCTGGAAGTGCGCGGCGCGTGCGGCGACCACCTCGGGGGTGTCCAGGGGCACGCCGTTGACGGCGTCCAGTACCACGGCGGGCGAGTGCGGTGCCTGTGCCAAGGGGGCATAGGACACCACGGCAGGCGAGTACACCCCCGCGCCGTACGCAACCGGTGCGCTGTACGCGGCTGGAGCACCGTGCACAACGCTGGAGCTGTACTGCGACAGCGAGCTCACGCCAGGCACCACGCTGCTGTACGCCACAGGCACCACTCCAAAACCAGGCTTGGCCGAAGCCAGCGCCGCTACGCTCAACAACACCACCAGCTTGAACATTGTGGTCTGTGTTGCTTTACTTACTCAGATCAACTGATGCTAAAAATACTTACGATGGATGTTTATATAGCAGTGTACGCCAGTTAGATATTTGATAAAAGTTTATTTAAATGCAAAGCCTTCAAAAACTAGTTTGCGTTCTTCCATATCAAAGCATTTATGCAATTATTTTATTTTTAGTACATTACCGATGTCATGCGGTATGTTTAATTAATTAATAAGTTTAATAATAATAATTATGCAGGGGCGGCTTTGTGGCGAGCCGTCGATGAGTGGCGACGCCTGATTCTCCCTGGGGCTAAATGAGACCCCTGACCCCTGGCTTGCTTTAATTGGCCGTTTGGGGGTGGAGACGCAAGAGCAAGTAAAAAAAGCTCCAAGGGTGGAAGTGTTATAACGGCATAACGCCGGTAGTAGCGCTCTAGTGAAACAGCAGCACACGTCTCGACACCCTTTAGCCACACGAACGTTGCCTCTTTTGTCCTTGATGGTGGCTCTTATCGGGGGCCCGTTTAGTACCCATTTTAAAATGAGACTGAAATGGGTAGGTGCCACAGTCTCGTCCATAGCCCACTATCTCCCTTATTACTAATAAGTTCATATCAATAGTCTTACCATTTTGCCCATTTTTGTAATAGATAATTCATGTCACCGTCATGCCAAATTTTGTTTTCATACACTTGTGTATGTTTTATACCAAACAGGCATCTAAGTGTTGGCTATAGGCCCACTTATGTCTTTTTAAAGGACCGGATAATAAGTCCGTGAATAAAAATGAATAAATAATAATATTAAAAACTTTTATATCAGGCTGTCAGTACCCATAATTAAACACATAATTAGTAACTAAAATATTTGGAAGTTAAAAGGAAAATAAAGGATATAAAAGGAAGTTATTTGCTTCACATATCGTTTCCTTAAAGTTACTACTATACATACAATCAAGTTAGTTCTCTGATAACTGGTTACATCGTATTTTATTCTACACTGTGACACTATTTTCCTTTATTCTTATGAATCCTATCCTATAATAGTAATCTGGGGGATCTATTCTCATTAACCACTTCTGGCTCCGTCGTCTCAGCAATCCCGCGTTGACATCAAGATAACTCCTGGCGTCACCAGTACGGTTGTATCTGCACTTTCTGATGCACCTCTGGCGTACAGCACACCCGTCGGCGCGTCTGTCGTGTACACTGGCCCTGTGCGCACTACTGCTTCGTTTTTACATTAATATTATCAAACGACGTAATGGGCAAGTACATTGCAGTTGCCATGGCAGCAATCTAACAAAATTTACAAATAGAGGCATTAGATGCTCGGTCGGGTTCTTTGGTGGCCTCGTAGCCATGGCGTCTGACATGGATAGTCAGAAACGCGGGGTTGAGTCCCGTTCAATAGGAAATTTCCTCTCTCTCTCTCTCTCTCTCTTTAGCTTTATAGGTTTCCTCTAAACGTTCTTCAATAAATTACGTGTGTCCGAGACAAGCAGTTCTCCCGCACGACTGCTTGGGCGCAGCAACTGAATTGATTCTGAGTATGATGCATTATGAAATGTAATAAACCTATGTTTTTAGGCGCTTTGCAGACGACGGGGCGGTCAATAATGCCGCGAACGATAGCGCAAAGGGAATCCTATACTACTAACGCACACGGAGGGCAAAAACCGCGCCGTGCCACGCCGCCAGTGCCCGCCGGACACTGGCGATCTTTATGGCCTCGTGGTGAAAAAGACCGCCCCGCCCCGTCGTCTGCATAGAGTCTTATGGAGCGCTTTATATATCTTTAAAGCCATTTTAAGCTGTTCCATGTCGTAGGTATAATCAAAAGACCAGTATAACTTTCTATTGACCTATCTTCAAGCCATCGTCCATTAACACCAGAAGTGATCAAGAATCGGATAAATTTATTTAATAGTTAAGTATACTTTGTAAATGCTTATAACCTGAATGATATAATTAGGTATAAGTGGCACTACAATAACATTTTATTTTATTTTAAAACATAGAACCTATTAATTTACAAAATTAATAGGCCACGTAATACAAAATTGTTTATAAAGATACATTGATGCATTCACGACAGAATGTCTTTCATGCTCAATTATAATATAATTAATTTTAACATAATGAGATTATGATACATAGAAAACTATCACTCCCAGAATTATGAATAATAGTGCCAGTGACGTAGCAATAGCTTTCACATAGGGGGGTCCGCGAGTAAGTTGGAGTAGTAGGTAAAAATGGTCAAGTCATAGTCAATACATGAAATACACACACGCTAGTTTAGCTGCATACAAACCATAGTTACTTTAAATACATTAACATAACATTTGTAAGTAAGTTATGTAATGTATGTAGCGGGAATACATTTTTATAGCTTTAAGAGACGGCAACTTTCATCAAAAGTATCAGTGAGACTTCATTTAAATGAGAATATGACCAATTCAATAGTTTACGATCACGCCATATTTGCGGAAATGTTTGCCCGAAAGTGTGAACAGAGTAAGAGAGCCACCACATGTACCAGTCCCACCAATTAAAATCTCCGAGTATTGATGATTGTAAAGACTATGAACTATTTCAGCGGTAGTACAAAAAGCCCTCACTACTTTTAAAGACAACTATGCCCTGGATAGAATAGCTGCTCTTCTATTAAAGAGATTTAGTACAGTTATGAGCAATATTTCGATTGAAAAGAAGCCATAGTAACGCCTGCCTACAAGAAAGGAATCAAACGAATTACGGCCAATTATTGCTCCATAAGCCTAAGCAATTATGCTTATTGTTTTATTATGCCGACGATATAAGAAAAAACATTGCCGACAAACTAAGATCACTCTTGTACTCTTTACATAAATTACATTTACTACTTTATTACTAATAACTTATGAACAACATAGCTTCAATCCTGGGCGATCATCAGAGGTCAATTTACTTTCATGTAGACGAAACATTGGGACAAAACATCCGACTGATGTTACATGACGAAAAAGCCTTTGACCGAATGCTTATCAGAAGATTTGTTTCTAATTTGGAACATTTGAACATGATACTTAACCATAGCACATAATAATAACTACTTACCTAAGTTAATTGTCGCAACGCATGCTCATATTTTGTGGCACAGAGTATATTATCCATCATTAACGTTATGCGATTTTAATTGTGTCGTATGCTAAAGGGTGTCCGAACCCCCTAAACCCTCCCCTTATATACGCCCATTAATAGTGCTATAATTGCATGACACTTAAAATACGAGTAACATCCAAGTAACGAACGAGCAAAAGTTTACATTACGTACTCATCTAAGTAGTAACTCTGTACTCGTAATTTTCAAATGAATAGAGCTATGTGGTACAGATAGTGGTATGGATAAGTAAAAAGTTGCGGAAGCCTCCGTGACAAAAACTTTTATAGTGGTCAAGGCTATAATATCATAGAGATATATTTATCCTTTAAAGGCTGTTCGTTAGCATTTGTTTCGACAATGAGCATTCGTACGGCGTGGTATATAAGGATCCGTCATTGTTTGTTAATCATCAGTTGATCTGAGTAAGTAAAGCAACACAGACCACAATGTTCAAGCTGGTGGTGTTGTTGAGCGTAGCGGCGCTGGCGGCGGCCAAGCCTGGTTTGGGAGTGGTGCCTGTGGCGTACAGCAGCGTGGTGCCCGGCGTGAGCTCGCTGTCGCAGTACAGCTCCAGCGTTGTGCACGGTGCCCCAGTCGCGTACAGCGCACCGGTTGCGTACGGCGCGGAGGTGTACTCCCCTGCCGTGGTGTCCTATGCCCCCTTGGCACAGGCACCGCACTCGCCCGCCGTGGTACTGGACGCCGTCAACGGCGTGCCCCTGGACACCCCCGAGGTGGTCGCCGCACGCGCCGCACACTTCCAGGCCAAGGCCCTCTCCGGCCTACATCACCTCAAGAAGCGCTCCGTGGCCGCCGTAGCTCCCGTGGCTTACAGCTCCGTGGTGGCTCCCTACTCTGCCTACGCTGCGTATTCCGCCCCTGTAGTGTCAGCCTACTCCAGCCCCGTGGTGTCCGCCTACTCGTCGCCCCTCGTCTCTGCCTACTCCGCCCCCGTGGTGGCCTCTCCTCTGGCTTATCACGGTGTTGTCCCCAAGGCACTCAGCGTCCATCCCTGGTAAATAATCAACTGATCACTCAATAATCTTGAATGAAGAAAACGCACTGCCAAAATAAATGAGTTTGTAAATATTTGAACGTACTTGATTATCTTATTTTATCTAACCTCTACAGTTTCCTATAGTCTTATGCAAATTATTTATTTTTCTTCAAAGTTATTTTATTCTACATCCAGTTTGTGCGGGTGATTTCAGTGTGGAATAAGGTTATCACTACCCCTCGGGAACTACCCGTGGTTATGTGACAGAAAGCTTATATGATACCTCCAACTATCTCCGCTCCAAATTGAATCCAAATCCGTTTAACCGTGTTCGCAAGATTAGGTAACAAATATCTTGATTTTCTTTAATTTATGAAATTTTGCCACTTCAATACGAAAGTTAGGTGTTTAAAAATCTTCTTTCGGTTGGATAATACTTGTCAAGCTGTTCAGTAGATGTCGTTCCGTCCCCATACGACTGTTAAAATCAGATAGAGTTAAAATTCTATGCTCGGATGGTATGCCCCGTTGGCCTAGCGGTCATGGCGTCTGACACGGATTATCGGAAGATGTGGGTTCGAATTCCGGCCTAGGATGTGTATTACAACCTATAGTAATAATAGAATAATAAAATATTTAAATATTGACTTTTCCCCGTAAGCAACGAGAGCATTAACCTTATATAGTTATGTGACAGTCACACTTTTTTGCAATATATTAAATGACTTTAATACTAAAAGTAATAAAAAAATTAATCTATTAATCCCAAAGTCGAGGGCAAAGTCGCCAAAATCCTGGCAGCATTTGCACGCTGGATGGCAATGCTAACTCTGTGCACAAAGTAAGCGTCAGCATTTCGGTCATCCGTCGAAAAAAGATTTTATTTTATATTTAACAATTTTTTTGTGTGATTAAGTTACGGAACAAGCACGAGGCCCTCCTGCTGGTAAGTGGTAACCTCTACCTATAAGAGATGCATTTCGTCACAAGAGACGAACTGCACTGCGCTCATCACCCTGAGATACGTTTTTCAGTCTCATTTGTCTGTAATTTCACCGGCATGCATACCCTTTAAACCATAGTAATATTATACAAACATTACGGCTTTGCTGTAGTAATGGGCATGTTGGGGTGGCAGTAGTTTCCCGGATGAACTCATTCACAGAGAGTTCTACTGTTACTAAAACTTCCTCAATAGTCGAATCGGCCCTCACAAAGTTTCTCAGTTGCGAATACGTTTGCCTAAAATCAGCAGAAGTGGCACAATAAACAGAAATTATTCAAAAAAATAGGATATTAGGAATATTTTAAGGAAATATAAACGTTTTGACTTGCAGAACACAATACAAGAATGGTCACCACGATCTTACAGCGTACTCGTCCTAAAGGGATGGGCATTTGACATGCCCCAAAACCAAGGTCGAACTTCGGCTGACAACATGATAAAATTCAATATGTGTAATTCATCATAATTCAAACATAAAAAATTAAAGACCAATTTTTTACCCGTAATCTGTAAAGCTATGTTTGTTCTACTACATATCATTGCAGGCGAGGAAGTCTTGACATGTTAGCACAAATTAGCGACCGTCCGCGGCGGGAGAGGAGTGCCGGTATTACAGTGAGCCGCTCTACCTGCCTTCCGCGGCCCTGATGTTGCCACCGTTAGATGGCGGATGCGATGGGTTCGCAGGGGAAGAGGACTGTCGGTATTGAGAGGCGCCGCTGTCTCTATCCTCTGCGGTCGGAGTAGAAGGTGGTGGGGCTACTCACGTGACCCATCGTAGGGAGACTTAGGGCGCCCAGACTCGGGGGAGTCTGGTTCGGTCCCCTGAGGCGGTTGCGGCACGCCAAGTGTTCTGGCATGCTGCAAGAGAGAAGGGTCCGGCAACGGACAGCCGCGGCGTGTTCGCGGTTGTGTGCGAAACCTGCCCCGCGTTCCCGCCAAAAGCGGAAGTGACGGAACACCGCAGAGTTTTGGTGGGTATACTGCCCTTCTGGCAGAGACTCCTACATAACCACCGTGCTCCCCCCAGGGCTGGTGGTATCCATAAAAGATTACTCTGCGGAAAAAAAAAATTGCGACCGTAACTTTATATGTATTTTACGTTAGCACTGCCTTTATGGGGACGACTGCA
Organism: Selenia dentaria; assembly: GCA_917880725.1. NCBI lineage: Eukaryota > Metazoa > Arthropoda > Insecta > Lepidoptera > Geometridae > Selenia > Selenia dentaria. Next base: position 16,083,341 of record OU862889.1, on the reverse strand, counting down.
GCTAAGGTGAACTTCTAGTATGTGACGATTTACCAATCTATGTCAGTAATCAATCAATAGCTATTTATTCGTAAGTAGAGTTTTCCATCTCAGGAAAATCATTGATTTAACAACAGCTAACTCTGACATTCAACTAGGTACAAGGAAATACCTACGCAAAAGTAAATTTTCGCCTTTTCAATATTATTTTCAATATACCTAATTAATAAAATAAAATAAATATATTGTTATATTTAATTTATTAATTATTCATAAACTTTCCGATAAATTAAGAAACAGTGGCTTTCTTATATAAGTGCAGTGTCAGATATTTGGCTAGCAAGCACTACTAAATTTAAGTCAGTGATAGTACGCGAGCGACACATAAGAACTTTCTCATGTTTCTTCTTCACTTTTTTTTACAAATAAATGTTCATTCACTCATTCGAAAACCAATTTATAATGGGAACAAATGCAGTGCTATCTCTTCTTCATAGTCCCTGCACTCTGGACAGAGTGGTCGTAGGTCGTCACATCAGCACCACTCCACAATCCGTCACTATTCCTCTCGCACTACTACAATTATTACTAGGCGATTGAGATTCAATAACCAATGTCTCAGGGTGATGCGCACAGTACAGTGCAGAAAACTACAGTTCTAAGCTGCAACTGTCATGAGCAAACGGATGCTTACCATCTTCAGGGTGCACAACTTGCCCCTCTAGGTCTAAAAATAGAGGCCAGAGATCCCGTACGAGACCCTTAACCGGAAAGTGGTCGAGGTAACAACAAATAAAATACATTCGTATATTTACAAATTAATATATTTGCTTCAGTTTCATTTATTCAGGATTCAAAAAAATATTCGGTGATCAGTTGATCATTTACCACGGATGGACGCTGAGTGCCTTGGGGACTACACCGTGATAAGCCAGAGGAGAGGCCACCACGGGGGCGGAGTAGGCAGAGACGAGGGGCGACGAGTAGGCAGACACCACGGGGCTGGAGTAGGCTGACACTACAGGGGCGGAATACGCAGCGTAGGCAGAGTAGGGAGCCACCACGGAGCTGTAAGCCACGGGAGCAACGGCGGCCACGGAGCGCTTCTTGAGGTGATGCAGGCCGGAGAGAGCCTTGGCTTGGAAGTGCGCGGCGCGTGCGGCGACCACCTCGGGGGTGTCGAGGGGCACTCCGTTGATGGCGTCCAGTACCACGGCGGGCGAGTGCGGCGCCTGTGCCAAGGGGGCGTAGGACACTACGGTGGGGGAGTACACTTCCGCGCCGTACGCGAGCGGCGCGCTGTACGCGACCGGGGTACCGTGCAACACGCTGGAGCTGTACTGCGACAGCGAGCTCACGCCGGGCACCACGCTGCTGTACGCCACAGGCACCACTCCCAAACCAGGCTTGGCTGCCGCCAGCGCCGCTACGCTCAACAACACCACCAGCTTGAACATTGTGGTCTGTGTTGCTTTACTTACTCAGATCAACTGATGCTAAAAATACTAACGACGGATGTTTATATAGCAGTGTACGCCAGTTAGATCATTGATAAAAGTTTATTTAAATGCAAAGCCTTCAATAACTAGTTTGCGTTCTTCCATATCATAGCATGTATGCAATTATTTTATTTTCAGTACATTACCGATTTCATGCGGGTATGTTTTATTGTTATATCTGTATAAGGAAGGTATTTGCTTCACATATCGTTTCCTTATCGTTACCACATAAAATAAAGTCAATTCTCTGATAAATATTTTAGTCTACATATATTCTATTCTAAATTATAACAATATTGTTTTAGTACTAAGATCTGTTCGCCTGGATCAAAAATGTATACCATAGGTACAGTACATGTAATGTATACATATATAAACCTGTATAGTAATAGTTGTGTCTTAAGTGGATAGTTGTGTGTTCTAATTAATTAATAACTACGTGATCATGTTTAAAAATTCTATAATTGGCCCTATATTCCTTATTTAAATTGTCAATAGGCGGTTGCATGACCATAAATAAATAAATAGCGGTGATACCTACGAATAATAATAAGATTATTCGTAGGGTGATACCCATATTAACAGACTCATTGGCGAGAAGGTAGGTACGCGTTTTTTGAGTTAGCCCGTCCCACGCCACACCATCAAGTACTCGTAGCTAAGACCTCGGTAGATTGGCCCGTTGGTATTTCTGAAACAGGTTCTGCTATCTAATTCATTTCATAATAACAAAGTTCCCAAAGAGCTCAGCCGTACAGTTCCGGCTTTAGGACTGCTTAATACCTTCCCACATGTAAAAGCTTTTATCGTTACAATTACTAAAATCTAAAATAAGATATATGAGTTTAGCAGTTTACACCAGTTGATCTTTGATAATGATAAATGTTAATAGAAAGCCTTCGAATACTAGTTCCTGATAAACCAGTACGAAAGCAAGTCATGTACCTTGATTGCAATCGATACATTTATTTTCTTTTATAGCGAGTGCATGCGGGCGTGCTTTATTATTGCCTCTCTGAAGAGATTACGTCGTGAATAATTGTATACTATGTAAATCATGGCCACGGCCATAGTATACTGCTTGGGTTGATCAGTCGGAAGTTATATATAACTTTATTAAACAATTTCTTAATGAACACAAAATAAATGTAAAATATCATGATAACAATACCAACGTTCAGCAATTATCAGCAAAAAATCTAAATAATTAGTTGTATCAAAAGCTGTCATCCAGAACAGTTACACCGAATGTAGCTGATCGCAAATGCTTCATTCCACTCTTTATTTTTTTCATTCTAATCCTTCCTATACAGTGATAATTAAAACAAAAGATTTAAGAATGAAACTGGCGTAAATTTACTTCTATGGGTAAAGGGTTAAAAGCATGGTCAAAGTTTAGGTGTAAACTTATTTGTTAGTAAAGAAATACACAAGTATTGATTCATGTTGGTATATATATTTTATGTATATTTCTTTATTTATGGCCTGTATCATGAATTATCGTTATAAAATATAATAAAAAGCAACTACTATATTTTTAACCCACTTCCAAAACGGATAATGTTCATGTGTATGTATTTTTCTACCGGCTTCCAAAAAGGAGGAGGTACTCAATTCAACTGTATTTTTTTATGTTTGTTACCTCATAACTTTCGATAGGGTGAACCGATTCTCAAATTTCTTTTTTTGTTTGAAAGCTGGTGCTTCCCGTTTGGTCCCAATTTCCAATTTCCATTAACTGAATAGAATGGAAGTCGGTATTAAATTTTTCGAATTGTACTTGTTTATGTGTATTTTAGCCGATTTCTCTCCCATTTGTGGACCGATTCTCAAAATTATTTTTTGTTTGGTAAATTATACTTCCGAGGTGGTCCCATTTAAATTTTATCAAATTCGGTCAGGTGTTTTTTGAGTTACACTCCTAAACCTGAAAAGTGTTACACCTATCTTAATGATATCATCATTTACAATCGATCCCGTAAGTATTCTAAAAAAAAAATACACCAAATAATGGAACCGACTTTTTTCCTTATTATTTTTGTAGACTATAGCGGTTGCACATCATTTATCTATGATGGTTAACCATGAATAAACTGGCGTTACATTTATAGAGTAGGTAACCAACACAGCTGTTATAATCAACTCATTAGATTCCATGAGACAATCCATACTGGGACCTTAACCTTTCTCTCTGCGAGAAGAACGTGAACCATAGTCCATCACGTGGGCCTAATGCGGTGTGTTGGAACTGGTAATTTATTTAATCAGACCACTTTTGAATATATAGGGTTTCTGAATCACTCTGATTTAACAACAGGACAAGATGTAGTTAGAGACTAGAAGGTTGCTTGAGGGATTTTTTTTATTTAAGATCTAACTAGCATTAGTTCATAGAACAATTCGCTATCGTCATTGCGTTTACTAAGATTGCGTAACTTATTATAACGGTTTCTAGCTTCTAGTGATAACATACATGCCATCAAAAACAAAACTTGTTTAAAAACCAAGTCTCGCAACTCAGTTCTTCTACCATAAATAGTTGTGAGATCCATGTAATACCAAGTCGGTTAATTTATTTAGTAGCTACTTAACCCTTTGCGTACCTTTGACGTAAATTTACGTGCGTTTTATTCATAAATCTTTTGTTTTCATTATCACGGTATATGAAGGGTTAAGGGACCTCCTCTCTGAGTGACCATAAGAACATTAAATATTTTTTTACACATTAATTACACCGCGTAAGCGTGCCTGTGCGTTTTGTAAAGTGACCAGAGTAAAAGAAAACAATATACTTACATTTACAAATATGTATTTGCTGTTATTACTTACAACTTCTTATTGCAATAAAATAGTATACAATTACTTATCTAATTTGTGATGATTCAATCATAACATACAATCTCATTAAAAATAAGGCATATTTATATTCGTTTGTTCCGTTAAATCTGGGGTTTTTAGTACTTCAAAATGACTAGTAATGACCCGAGTGTCCAGCCCCATAATGTCCACCTCCACTATGACCCGCTCCATAAAATCCAGCCCCAAAATGTTCCCCTCCGTAAAGTCCAGCCCCGTGATTTCCTCCGTAAAATCCAGCTCCGTGATCTCCTCCGTAAAGTCCAGCCCCGTGACCTCCTCCGTAAAGACCAGCTCCATGATGTCCTCCTCCGTAAAGCCCACCTCCATATGCCAAAGGGGCGGCTATTACTGGAGCTACAACGGGTTTAATTACTGGCAACACGGCAGCTGTGACCACAGCTGGAGAGTGACGAACGTCGACACGAGACTGGTGTGAAACAGCCACAGGAGCGATTGCGGCTACATGGGCTAAATGCCCAGTGCCACCCAGGTGACCAAGCCCTCCTAAATGACCTCCTCCACCAAGATGACCGACCCCCCCTAAGTGACCCAGTCCACCCAGGTGACCGATCGCACCTAAGTCACCGACTGAATCGACGTAGTGAGGAGACCGCTTCAAGATGTGATGACTAAGGGGTTTAGCATAGCCAGCTCCAAGCAGTCCTTGGCCTCCGTAACCAGCTAGGCCATGCCCTCCATAACCTGTCAGGCCATGCCCTCCAAAATCTGCTAGGCCATGTCCTCCATAACCTGCCAGGCCTTGCCCTCCATAACCTGCCAAGCCATGCCCCCCATAACCAAGCAGGTCGGGTCCACCGTGAAGGTAAGGAGCCGCAGGAACAATCGGAACAGTCGCATGCACTATTGGCACCACAGCATGAGCAGAACACGCCGCGATACAAGCAAATAACAACACGACTCTTAACATTTTGATCTTAATATTTTACACTAACTCCAAAACTAGAAGCTTGAACTGTCCGAACTGACTGATGCTGACACCTTCACCGACCCCTTCTTATACTTTGAAACTGATTCAGTGACAGGATCAAATCTAATAATAAATTCAAGTTGCTATTGAAAGGTGTGATTGTGACAAAAAAGAACGGAATTTACCTTTTTGTTGAATGATTACAATTAAATTGGTGTCCACGGACATAATAGATCAGGTACATAGTGACAATGAAATGACTCTGTTAGTCTAAGAATTGTTAAGGAAGTAAAACTGTCATAATGGTATACTACGGTGCTTTAAGCATGTTGTTATGATGCTATCGCCTCAGGCGAGATAAGATTATGCCTTAATATCATAAACATATTACGTGCATCAACCATTGAAGAATATAAATACATATGAATGTATAGTGGCATTTTATAATACTTGTGTGCATCTCGATCCGGACAGTGCCCCTGGGCAGTGGTTGTGACGCAACAACCAGTCCGAGCGGCCGAGAACTTGACCTGTTGCGCGCAACAACCGTTACGCGAGTTTATAAGCACCGTCTCATCTGCCCGGCCTTCATACGTCACAATCCACTTGAACAAAATGATTAGAATATTTTTTCTCGTGTGTGCTGTATGTAAAGTGCAAGGTCAATACGCTCCGTTGATCTTTGCGGCGCCGAGTGCAGTGTCGCATCAATCGAGGATCGATATTAAACACAGTCCTGGATTTATATCGGCACCATTACTGTACAGCCCACTGGTATACCCGTCATCTGCCGTGGACGCTGTGAGTGATGCTATCCTCACACCAGTGGTAAAGAGAGATCAGCTGTTTACTCCAGTAGCTTTAACGTTTTTCCACAACCTACCATTGGCAAGAGCATTGGAACATCCTATTTCGATCGATAAAGTTCGAGAAGAAGTAATCGCTCTTCAGAATTTGAATGCAGTTGAAAATGAACACATCGCCAAAGAAAGTTATGAAATGAGAACAACAGAAGTAACTACGTCACAGCCAGAAATACAGGACGAAGCTACTGCACTTTAATTATTCACGACGAAAGCAAGAGTGTTCCCGATCGCTCGGAACTGCTCGAGGAAAGTGCTTACGTGATAAAAGTGAACGTTACTTTTTTTACGTTCCGTCACAGAATAAGTAATAGTATTAATTTAGTTACGGAAAGCACCTTGTAGAGACGATATAGATTGTTGATTGACCTATTTGTGTTAATAATTGAACTATGAATAAAATGAAATAATTAAACTTTAATTTATGGTTGTGTTATATGAATATCCTTACAGAAATGTCAACACAAGACAGTTAAAAATAACTGTTATAGATGGTTAAATACACGTGTGCGTTCTTCTACTTCGCAAAGTTATTGCATGCTTAAAATTTAACTAATATAAAAAATATAAGTTAAATACTCCACTACACTATAATATACTTGAGAGTAAGTTTTTGTACATTTTCAAAGACTACCAAATATGATTCTAAAGTAATATAAAAAATACAATGTAGAAATATGCAATGGAGAGCTATGTATACTCGTTATGGAGAGGGATATGCTCGGGGTCTCTACGTGATCGAAAGCGGAGACATAAGCAGATCGGTAGCGAAATAAAGTCACCGACAAAGCCCATAAGACACGTCAGTTGATGTGTCAGTGTGCAGGGCACGTAGCACGCGGAACTGATGGCCGATAGGGCCGGAAGGTTCTTGAGTGGAGACCACAGACTGGCATGCGCAGCGTATTGGTCATCTGCCGACATGAAAAGACGACCTGATAATGGTCGTCGCTTGATGTAGTATGTGTTGTATGTGCTGGGTGATGAGAAAAAGAGGTTTATCTGACTCAAAAACTCTACTACCCGGTGCATAAAACTAGGTATCGGCGCAGATGACGAATTAATTTTTATCTGTCCGGTAGATCAGCATCATGTATCTCAGTTGATGACAAATCATTGAATGTTTTGGATGTCAACTCAAATGTACTTTCAAAAGGGATCGATTATCTATAAGATACAGCCTCTTCTCGTTAATGGCTATTCAATTGTGAACGCTGCTTATGTACGGTTATATATATATATATATAAAAATTAATCCCTATTTCTCCTGGTCACGCTATAACTTGAAAACGAATAAGACAATCTCGCTAATATTTTTTGTTGTTTTAAGTATTTTCAGGAGATGGTTTTTATGAAAGAAAAACCAAGAAAAGTTGAGAGGTTATGGCGAAGCCGAAAGCTTACCCTACTACGCGAACGAAGTCACGGACAGTCGCTAGTTAATAATATATTCTGTTCATATCATTTTCCTCGCCTGGAAGATGCCCTCTGTTGAACATATGCTACCACTCGAAAGCTATATTGCTCACCACCACATCCAATGTGACGTTCAAGTGGTAGTGATAGGATATTATCTGCAGAGTCCATCTAAGAGCATCCATCTCTTCCCCTCGACCCTCTTAATGTCGTTGGTGCACCTAGTGGGGTGACCGACACACACACATCACCCACGGTGCGTATTTAATGGTTACAATCTTTTTACAATATATAAATTTCAAATTAAGGTGCGCTGTCATCGAGTCAGTGGGTACTGATAGCCATCGACTATAGATCGTTGATCATTATAGATCCAAGGATAGCCTTGGAAAGGGCTCGTTCATTAGAGTGGAACGATTTCTATCAATGTCGCAGAATGGACGCGGACCAAAATAGTATCTAGGTACTACTGTGTGTGGAAAATTTTGTAGAAATATCTCAGTTTATATTTGTTATTATTTAAGCTTGCTTCCAAAATCAGTCTAAAAGCTGCAAATAACAAATGAAATTTGATTAACGATTGTACACTCATACTTCTGCACCTGGAATCCCTGTGCCGCCGGTATGGACACACACACACACATAGACTCATCACAAACTCAAAAAAACAATTCTGGTCATCACACAAATATGTACCCCGGCCAAGGATGAAACATGGGAACTTGCGTTTTAAATGCTCACTACCTCAGATCGATTACCATAAGAATATTTGCGAAGAGAAATAAGTAAATGTTTATCCCACTCGAAATAATAGTCATAACTCGTGATGTCTTTTTTTCTGATACTATGACTCGTATCTGTCAGTATTCAATTGAAACGCGGTCTATAAAGTACATTTTATTTTATATAACAATAAATCCACAACTCTTAATAATTTTAACAATTTTTTAGGACTTACTTATATAACATACATCCAATAACAGATTGATATTCCTTAAATAATATTATCTAATACTAGTCTATACTAATATAATAAAGAGGAAAGATTTGTATGTATGTTTGTAACGAATTGGCTCAAAAAGTACTGAAAAGACTTCAAAAATTCTTTCACAATTGGAAAGCTACATTCACCTTGAGTAACATAGGCTATATAAGATTCATCATCATCATCATCCATCACCGCGCGGGTGAAACCGCGGAGAGCAGCTAGTAATGAACATTTGACGTTCATAAGTGCGTCCTTGATGCCTAAATTGAATAAATGATTTTGACTTTGACGTTGGTTATAACTGCGTTAAGGGAACAGAATTAAAGATCCGTCCGCCGTCGTCATGCAAATAGTAAGAGATGAGGAAACTCGGCCCAATAAGTGGTATACCTTTTGTGTAAGAAGCCATTTTTTTACCATCGCAGTGATAGATTAGTCTGCCACGTGTGTAAAAGTATGAAGGGTACTGTAGCAAGTGAAGTTACTGTACGAAAGAAACTCAAAACCAGTTTCTTGAAAAGGCCTTAGGTGAAAAGTGTAGTCCCACGCAACACTTTAGTTCGCAGCTCTAGTTGAAACTGCATCTGTCTGGTGCATACCATCAGTTGCCCGCTTTGCTTGTATCGTCACTCATTGATAAAAAAGGCAAAAACCGAAGGAAAGCAACACATTTTTCACATATCACGCGAGCGAAGCGACTGTCCGCCCAGTCAGCAGTCGGATACTAGTTATAAAATAATTTAAAAAAACTAACGCAAATGCAACTATGATATATGTAGTAAAACTTTAGCGTCAAGCAAATGAAGCGGAAAATCGTATTATATAATATAGCTTGAGTAAAAAATAAGGTTCAAAGTGTATTTCTCATGCTGTCTCATTATAAAAATGCAGACTATTGCATCTGTTTCATTTTTGTTCACAGGACTGACCTCGTTTGCCTGAAGGTAGGCGTAACGCATGCATTTTGACTAAGGCCTTTAAGGTGCCTTTAGCTTTCACGGTTTAAATATTTCGGCAGGGTCCTGCGAAATAAAGGTTGGACCAGAATCGCGTCGGTACGTTTCTTTGTGGCCGGTAAAACTGCTAAAGTCATCCGACCACAGAAACTCCGTACTTACGCGATCTGGTCCACTTGCATCCTCATTCATACCCTCGTTCAAAATACCTTCATTCATCGGCTCACTTCCTTCATCACCTACTTCATCTGCGGCACTCTCTTCTTCCTCTCTTTGTATGGTTTGTTGGCGTGAGCGGTTCATTTCCCTACGTGGGATGATGTGCCCAAATTCTCCGTCCGCGTCAAATTCGTCGTCGTCGCCGTCGCCGTCACTGCCCGAATCCGCCAGAAATTGGGTAATACTATGATCCTGGAGGGGCAGTGAATGACGAGCTCTTACAATTCTCCGGCCTCGAGAAGAAGAGGGGACACCAGTTCCCTGAAAAAAAAAATAGGTTCTAAAAATAGTTTTTATAATTTCACATCGTATTTGGCTGGAGTCTAGTGTCAAGTTCATGTATATTACCTATATTTTTTTATTACAATGTGATCACATTGGAATTGAAAAAATATAGTAATAATAACAATACTCCAGGCAAATTCAATGTGAAATATTTGTAAACAAACCACAAAATTTGAATACAATACAAAAAATAGACTTACACTTCCACCAGCTTCCGCTCTAATTAGGGCTAAGGAGGGGGGGCTCCCCGTCGGGCGCAAGGTCCCACGCGGCGTTGTTATGTAGGAGTGCGCATAGACTCTCACTTCATTAGATTCGTCTGAGCTTGACGACATGATGTAGGTAGGTATCTGTGAAAAAAAAGTTAAATATAACAAGGGCAGAGTAAAAAAATAAGAACGTCCTTTTTATTGAAATCGGCTAAAATATAAATATCTGTGAAAAAAAAGTTAAATATAACAAGGGCAGAGTAAAAAAATAAGAACGTCCTTTTTATTGAAATCGGCTAAAATATAAATTTTAGAAATAAATAATTATCACTACCTATTATAAATATATGCACCTCATACAATAATTGAACCTAATAAATTCATTTATAAAATAATCAAGGAAATCAGCGGAAATGACCACACAAAAATATCAGGATGACTAGCGCGGCCGGGCGCATGACACGCACACATTCAAGATAGAGATGTGTCTGTGTGCGTGAATTTTGGGGACCGTGCGCTTTAGAATCAAATATAAACAAAACTATTGAATATTGGGCCAAGATGAGGATTGAAATAGATTCTACGATATTTTTTTCACTAAAGTAATGATATTTCAATACATACCTAACTAAATAACCAATAGAAATAATACAGACAAAACCAAAGATCGGCCAATTCGCGCGCAAATGATTCTACTCTAAGTTACATCAACAAATACTACTTATTATGTTATTGTAACTACGTAAAAAGCTCGGAAAAACACTCTAAAACGTAAAATAAATAAGAAACTTACCGATTGTTTAGAAATGAAACGGAAAATCACGTAAATTCCAAGCACACAACACACTCGCGTGACGTCACTTTAGCGCGCTTCGGTTGACTGATCTTTAGCCGTTGAATGACTGAGTGTTTGTTTTAAAATGGTGGCACTTATTGTTTCATTCCATCGGTTAGTTCAACCTGACGTCATACAATCATAAAGCTTTGGGAAAAAGAACCTAACACCATCAAATATATGACTCAAAACAGTCGAAGGTCGAAGTGTTCCATATGGAACGGCTCGATTTTTACGAAAATTTCGCACTGTTCCATATGGAACAGCTCGATTTCAAAGGGTGCAGGGATTTACTTAAAATTATAAAAAAAAATTGATATTTCCAAGACTTTTAAGTACACATTGACGGACTTAAAAACATATTTTAACATGATTACAGTACATTAAAAAAATACCACTTAATTTCAGATTTAAAACAGTTTTGTTCTATATTTACAATTGTATTTGTCATGAAACGTGTATTATAAAATAGCAATGCTTAAAACATACACTGACGGATACTGTTTTTATTGAATAGTGAACATTATATTTTTATGAATTTTGTACGCTTGTAATGTTTGTAATTAAGCAATGGCATCTCGTAAAAAGATGCCCTTGCTTGATTTCAAGTGAAAGAATTCAAGCTCTGTACTGACAGCGCATTAAGCTTTAATGGGCTGCGTAGCACTACACTGCGCTCAAGCGCGGATCCACCGTTGTGGTCACGGTGGGCATGCCCACAACCCTAAAAGACTTGTGACACATCAGACGTCACACTTTCATATTCGACAGGCCGATGATTCTTATAAAATGTACAAAACCTGGATACCGATGAAATTATTGACGTTTTCACGAAAAAGAAACGTAAGCTTCTTTTAAATTATATTTGACATCATTTGATATCCTTTGTAGTTGTTTCCAGCGATGTTACAGAGCAAGAACATCTTATATCTCCAAGTAAAAGCGCAGTGCTTTGCCATTCACGGTTTTCAAGTGTTGTACCTGGTCCAAAATTCGACTGACGAACGACTTGATACTAGGTATATCTATCATGAGAGAGTTCATGCTCCGACTCGTAGGTACTTTACTGATTTTCGGGTGGCTGTGACCACAACCTTTTTTATTGGTTGGATCCGCGCCTGACTGCGCTCGTTACCCAGAAACATAGATGTTTAATCCCATTCGGCAAGTAATTACAATCAATTTATTGATAAAAAAAACATCGGCAAGATAGGCGAAACACTTTTCAATGATTAGATACGAGGGTCATTAGAAAAGTTCTTAGCCTAACATGGTTAAAGTCATTGGTTTTTTTTATAACTACCCTCATTTTGTAGTTACATTATTTAGCAAACAAGTAAGCACAGTTTAGTTTATTCACAGTAACTCATTGTTCGTTTACACGTGATACCGTAAGTCAAATCAGAGCTATTTTTGAAAATGGATAAAATTGAACATCGTGCAGTGATAAAATACCTGAATTTGAAAGGTTTAACTGCAAAAGCTATACATGAAGACATGTCTGCTACTTTTGATGAGTCCGCTCCTTCGTATGCTACTGTTAAAAACTGGGTGGCAGAGTTTAAACGTGGTCGTGAGACCATTCAAGATGAGCCCCGTAGTGACCGGCCTTCGACTGCTTCCAATGATCAAAACAAAGAAAAAATCTGTGATTTAATTTTATCTGATCGATGATTGACTGTCGAGGAGATAGCCAAGACTGTAGGCATCTCATCTGAGCGAACACATCATATAATTACTACTGAATTTGGATTCTCTAAGGTGTCTGCGCGGTGGGACTGCTATCAGTGGAACAAAAACGCAACCGACTCACAACTTCTCGCGACTGTTTAGAGTTATATGAAGCTGACCCAATAGAATTTGTTGAAAGATTTGTAACCATGGATGAAACCTGGGTTCACCACAATACACCCGAGACAAAAGAACAGTCGAAACAATGAAAAAGAGCAGGATCGCCCACCCCAAAGAAGGCAAAGGTGGTTTTATCGGCGGGCAAAGTCATGGCATCCGTTTTTTGGAATGCAAAGGGTATAATTCTCGTGGATTATTTAAAAAAGGGTGAAACAATAAACTCCGATTACTATTGCAACCTGTTGCATCGTTTGAGAGAAGAAATCAAAGAAAAACGTCCAGGTTTATTGAGAAGTCTTGTTTCATCAGGACAATGCGCGCGTTCACATCTCTGTGCAATCCATGGCAGAAATCCATCAATGTGGCTTCGAATTGTTACCTCATCCCCCATATTCACCGGATTTAGCACCGTCCGACTTTTATCTGTTCCCAAAGGTGAAAAAATTTTTAGGTGGTAAACATTTTTTTACAAATGAAGAGGTCATAGCCGCCGTGGCGGCTTATTTTGAGGAGTTAGACGAAGATTTTTTTGAAACGGGTATCGAAGCCTTACCGGGTCGATGGAAAAAGTGTTTTGAGCTCGGAGGAGAGTATGTTGAAAAATAAAAATAAAAACTCAAAATCGTGTGGTTTCATTAAGGCGCGCTCGTACCCTGATTAAAGAAAAAGCAGATTTTTAAAACACCTAGTGTAACGAAACAGATCTATAGTATATTATGAAAAAAATACTTAGGTTAGAAAATGAATAGGAAAAGTGTAATAACCGAATAGAATTCATAAATATAACTCTCTTTCAGCAGAAAAAAATTCTGAATAGGTCCACAAAAATAAACTTTCACGTCCAAACTCTCAGAATTTTCAGCGATAACACAATATTTTTTTTAGGTAATACTTAGCCAACGTATAGTACTAAAGTAATAACCAGCAGTTTTTTCAATTGTGTTAGTATATATCGAAAAATATAAAGAAAACGTACAAAATTAAAGCATTTTCGCATTACATCGTCCAATCTTACAAGCGATTTTCAACTTTACGTAAAGCATCGTGAATTATTTTAAAATTAGGGTTGGACCGCGTCTTAAGTACGTTAGGCTAAGAACTTTTCAAATGACCACTTGTAACTCTAAAACCGATTGACCGAGTTTGATGAAATTTAAATGGGACTTCCTTGGAAGTACACTCTACCAAAGTAATAAAGAATTATCACAATCGGACTACTCTGTAAAAAGTTATGCGTGATGATACATAAAAACATTACGCGTCGACTTGAGAACTTCCTATAGTTTTGGAAGTCGGTTGAAAAATCCGCACTCAACTCAAGTCCCATACGCTGTTGCCGGAATGCTCAATCATATTGTCCTTACTTTATAATATATTAGCTGCTCTCTGCGGTTTCACCTTCGTGGTGATAGATGATGATGATGATGAATATAACCTATGTTACTCAGGGTGAATGTAGCGTTCCAATGGTGAAAGAATTTTTGAAATCGGTCCAGGTCTTTTTGAGCCAAACATACATAACAATCTTTTCTCTTTATAATATTAGTATAGACGTATAGATTGTTCAATCCCTTATACCCGCGCTATCTAAGAATTTTTACATGTTGGAAGTTTATTTTCTTTACGGTCATCCGAGAACTTAATGTACACTGTGTAAGAACCCCGATATACCGCACCTCTTTTTTGGTTCCTCCTTCTGTGTTGAAGCTGTCCGTCTATTTCACTCACTTTGCCTTACGAAATTAGATGCGCGCCTTCTCTGGACACCTTTAAACAACGTGTCAAAGCATTTTATCTTGAGCAATAACGAACTGCAAATCTACTTAATATCTTTGTTATAATAATTACGTGGTATATGTTTAGCACGTATAGTTAGGTATATATTTTGTAGTATATATGTATAGTATAATTATATAAGTATAGTTTGTATATATTGTATATAATTTTTCTAGCTACATTCTGGAGTGGTGGTGTATAACACAAGGGTGTATAGCAACACTTGTGATATATACCTCCACCTTTATAAGTTTATGCCTATTTTTTTTACCGTGCAGTTGTCTGGAAGAGATCGCTATGAGCTCTGACACATTTAATTTTAAGTATTTCATTGTAGTTTTAAGTATGTGAAATAAGATATTAGAAGGAATATATAGTGACGCTTCCGCTGAAAACAATGCTGGCCGAGTTGCAGTGTGCACCCTCCCTCTCGCTTAAACTGCAAAAAGGAAGTATCTGGATAAACAACACACAAAACAACCCAATCAAACAAAAAAAAAACGATTCGACACGCCTCTACACGAGGAGATGTTGACTCGTCGAGTGCTAGACCGACAGTTGTTGGGGTTGTTTCGTGTGTTGTTTATTCTGTATACTTCCTATTTGCAGTTTGTGCAAGAGGGAGGGTGGTGCACACTAAGAATTGTTTTCAGCGGAAGCGTGACTAAATATTCCTTCTAATACTTATCGTTTTTGATAATGGATTTCCGCAAAGTAACGCCTGAATCAATAAATTATTGTGAAATATATTTGTTTGCAATTTTTTCTTATTTCTTTATTGGTAATAAATATTTGGTGTTTCAATAAAGAGTTAATCTATCTATCTAAAGGAAGTCGACAAGCACTACCTGGTGACCATTTGAAAAGATTCACCGGAGGGTACCCTCCAACAGACTTCAATAACTTCTTCTGTCTTCAAGGGCTTCTTCTAGCACGAGTGTATTAACTTTATACTAATTTCTTTATCCTAATTTAAGAAGATAAAATATTACATCCCGGAGAAGGACATATACTTTTCATCATACTCATCATCATCAATCACGTGGATGAAACCGCAGGGCGAAAATCGTATGGTAGTTATAGGAATAGTGACAGGAGAAAGAATGAAATTCAAGGAAAGCCAAAACAAACATTTCAACTTGCAAAATAATATAATCAGCCGTCAAATATATTGGAGCATGTTGACATCTATTTACAAATGTGTTAATTTAGTATTGTTCATCCAAAAGGAAGTTTCTACGAGGTATTAAGGGGCATCTTAAAGGTTTTTAATAATAGTAGGGTTGAGATATGAAGGAAGTGGGATAAGATGACAGTTTCACAACTGGGGCGTTATGAGTGACGTCAACTCTTGACTGGTGGGAGTAAGACGTGGGGGCAATGTAACTGGTTAAAATAGGAGCAGACCGCTTCTTAATGAAATGAGTTGAGTATGTAACGGGAGAATGTACCAGAGGAGTGGAATGGATCAGAGAGGTGGAGATCACGGGAGCAGTGGCGTACGTTTTAGCGTACAAAGGAAAACCAGAAGCGTAAGTTGTGGGAGCGACGAGCACAGGAGCAGATCGCTTCTTGATTAGATGAGCAGTGCTGTATCCCAGAGGAGCAGCGACGGGCACGATGGCAGAGCTGCGGACGAATGGCGACGACACTACCGTTGCAGCATAAGGAAAGCTTCTTAGATAGGATACTGGTGAGTAGTCGTAGGTGAGGTACTGCGCAGATCGCTTCTTGATAAAGTGTGTAAACGCCAATGGAGTAGAGTATACGACAGGTGAGGAATAGACGACAGGCGATGGATGAACTACACTGCTGGCCGATTTTGTGATGGTCGTTGTCGATGGTCCCACTACAGAAGAGTAAGCAATGTATGGTGACTCGTACAGCCCACTGGGCTTGGCGGCCACGGCGGCGAAGAGAGCAGACAACACCACCAACTTAAACATTGTGGTCTGTGTTGTTCGAATGAACGACTGATGCTAAACAATTGTACAATAACGTATTTATAGAAAGTAATCACTATGTAGATAAGGGCGATCTTGTTTTGCGAACCGGTGCAAGGCTGAACAGGAAGCTGATATTTATAAAGATCGAGGTCGGCCAGAAGCCCCGCCGAGCTCGTTCATCACCATCTCTTCGCTCTCTTTGGGACAATGATATATTGTTATAGCAAATAAGGATAACTATTTAATTCTTTTAATGAAAGAAATAAATTATGAAGGAGAATGCAATGCTGTTAACATATGCATAATTGTCCCTTAAACATATTTAAGGTTTTAGGTACTTATAGATCAAATAAAATATGCATGTGTTTGTTCACTTCGCATAACAAAATAATATATAATAAAATAGGTATAAGCCTGTTTGGGTAGATGAAAGGATTTTGGGTTTCTTTCAAGCTAAAACCATTAAACTGTTAGCAGCAACGTGTAACATAGGGTTAGGTGATGACCTGTAGTATAACGAATATTTATTTAATTATATGTATAATCTAAATCTACAAAAAAAGATGTGGAGATTAAAGGATTCCTCAGATTCCTCTGACGATGAAAACAGCCGGTTGCCCAGGACTTTTCGTCAACGCATATCAACTATTAAGACGGAATATGAATTATATCACGTTTTTACATTGTAAACTAGTAATTTTACTCCAAAAATTATTATTTTTTGGCACTTTCTGTGAGATTATAATTAGGAGCAGCAAAGCGCAGCCAGAATAAATATATATCAATATATAATAATTATATAGTAAATGTAGACTTACACAATAAATATAGTATTACGTATAAAATGGACACAGAGGCTATAATTGCATACCAAGTGACGCGCGCCATTTCAAATCTTAAACTGAAACTCGAAACAATAATATAATGTAATTACATGGCAACGTGAAAAATAATTTAAATATGCTGTTACCAGTCAGAAACCTGAGTTTACTAAATAATATTACGCACAATACAACAAAAGCTTTCGAAGCTTTTCCACGACGATGAGTTCATTTAATTGTGTACGAACTGGGTAATCTTATTAACATTGAAATTAAATATTCAATAACGTTCTTTATAGAAACGGATCTAAAGATTAAATCAGACACATTTACAAAAACACGAATATAAATATAAAAACTCGATCGTGGTAAAAAATAAAACGACACAATCAAGCCTTAGATTCTTGATTCGGTCTCACCCAATTATACCTATCATTGCAGATAAGGTAGAGAAAGTAAGTAAGAGGTAAGCGGTAAGGGTGTTGAGGCTGCCTTGAAGTCGGCTTCATCCATCTTCTTTGCGCGGTTGCGTCAGGTCCGCTTTCTACACCTTCGCTGCGACAGCGGCTCGTCTCGTAGGGAGGGTAGCCACGGGCGTGTATATCCGCTGATTCAATCTTATAAAGCGTGGTTTAATCACTCACAGCGCTGTTAGCGTGCTAATGAAATCAAACCGGTAGGTAAACATAGCAAGTAAATCTGACCCCTATGACATAGACAAATGTCACATTTCACACAACATTTTCATGCAAGAGCAATAACGACTTCACATTCGCTTAACATTTGCACAATTTTAGGACACTTGAGCTCGCTAATATTAGTGCTTATATGGCATGATATCGGACCACACTATAATTTACAAGAAATTGAATGTAATATTACTTACAGCTAATTACTGATTTCCACGTATCATCTGTAGTAGGTACATGAATTGAGCTAGATCTAGATATACAAATTATATATCTACAATAACTACAATAATATTATGAAGTGGAAAGATTTGGTTGTTTGTAATGGATGAACTCATCAAATGTGTATAAGCTCTGGCTTATACACATTTGATGTAAATTCTAGTTTCTATTTATATGTAGATCGTCGATATCGGTTTAAGCGATCCGAAAAGACCCGTTAAATCAAGGCCAGGCCATGTGCTAATCTGAGGAATATGTTATCTTCATACCCAACTTGAATTGAACCGTACTGCGGATAAATAACAAACATACTGACTCACATCTTCTCTCACTCACTTTCTTCCCGTTTACTCGTATAATATTAGTGTGATAGAATAACAGCATCAAACATTGAAATTAAACTATTTTAGTGGTATGCAAGACGTCATCGAAGCGGGCGTCCCGAACACTCCTTGAAAAAGACCACCGAATGTGGTCGAAACTATAGTCGGACCTATCCGATAAACATTACGTGAGTAATCCCGAGTTTCTAATTAAAAATGAGTGAAAACCACATTAGTTTTTCAAAAAAATACTATTTTTATGTTATTTGGAAACGGTACAAGCACGGGGCCCACCTGATGCTACGTTTTTTTTTTATCGAATAGCATACATTTTTGTCTACAATCTAAATTCTGCCAAACTGTAGAACAGTTTGTCGGCAGTGACAGTGAAGTCATCAGTAATCTGTGGTGAAGTGATAACCTATGAACAGATGCATTTCCTCACAAGTAACGAACTGCACTGCGTCGGTGATTCTAAGACATTAAGTTTTTAAGTCTCATGTGCCTGCAATGTAATTTCGTCGGAAGCCGTAACTTCAAACCAAAACACAGTATTGCGAACATCACTAATTCACGGTAGAAGAAGGTATGGTTGCAATACTACCCCGGACGAACTCATTCACAGAGTTCTACTGCTCTTAAACTTTAGACAGATAATGGGAAAAGTTGAAATAACAACTTTATGGCCCGTTAATGTAGTCTAGTTGATAGTGCTTTCGAAACGTGCGGTCCCAGGTTAAATTAATCTCCAAAATGTTTGTGTGATGAGCAGATATGTTTGTTCTTGTATCTGTGTGCGTATCCATGGCCCCCATGACACAGGGAATCCTAGAGAGCGTGTGAACCTTATTAATATGGTAACTCGCGCTTTTTGAACACTTTATAGTTCTCTGTATGGTCAGGGATTGACGACCCGTGACCACAAAAAAGTGTCCTTTTAAATCCGTGCGAAGTGGTTTAATTTAAATTTTTAACAATTGCACAAGCCTATTGCCATTATTTATCAGCATTAACTTTGTTTGATGATAATTAAGTGGGAAGGTAAGCTAACAAAGACTGGAGGAAGGAATTTCCATAGTGGTCTAGTTATGCAGTTAATTGGAATTCTAAAATCAATGCCAATGATTTTATTATTTATCCTAATGATCGTAAACTAGCTGAGAAATGAAGCTGTAAAGGTGTAAATCTCAATGGCAAAACTGCTTCTTTTGTTGTATATATAATGAAATATTAAAGATGTTTTTTTAGAGTTCCGTACACAAAAGGTAAAAATGGGACCCTGTTACTAAGACTAGGGTGTCCGGCTGTCACCAGTCTGTATCTCATGAGCCGTGATAGTTAGACAGTTAAAATTTTTACAGATGATGTATTTCTGTTGCCGCTATAACAACTAATACTAAAAACCGGCCAAGTGCAAGTCGGACAACGATTATGGATAACGGTACGGAACCATTCGTGCGCGATTTCCACTCGCACTTGGACAGTTTTTAATTTGATTTTACCATCAAGTGATGAGATGGGCAAATTAAGGGCTTGATTCATAGCCCCATGCCTGCCCATAACAGTTGCTAACTAGCTCAGGAATGAAGCTGTGAAGGTGTAAAGCTCAATGACAAAACTGCTTCTCTTTTATCGAGATGGGCAAATCAAGGGTTTGATTCATAGCTTCATGCATGCCTATAGCAGTTGCTAACTAACTGAGGAATGAAGCTGTGAATGTGCCTCGCTGACCTAACCTAATTTCGAACTAATTACGAATAATCGTTTGGCAGAAGTACGATTTCAAGTGGTGTACTACAATATTATATAGATTTCATATCTGTATATATTAATTCTACTTCCTATTATATTATATTATATTATATTATATTATATTATATTATATTATATTATATTATATTATATTATATTATATTATATTATATTATATTATATTATATTATATTATATTATATTATATTATATTATATTATATTATATTATATTATATTATATTATATTATATTATATTATATTATATTATATTATATTATAAATGTGAAAGTTTAGATGGATGGATGGATGGATGGGTGGATGATTGGATGGATGGATGCATGGATGTGTTTGTTGATCTTTCACGCTCAAACGGCTAGGCCAATTTTGATGAAATTTGTATGGAGGTAGATGAGGCTTTGGATTGACACCGAGGAGGATACTTTTCATCACCATCATCATCATCATCCAACACCACGCGGGTTAAACCGTGGATTGCAGCAAGTATAGTATATATTAATATATAATATTCTAATATGTATTGTATATTGTACATCTTTGCTCTTTATAATATTAGAACAAAGTTACTAAAATAAAATAAATCTATCTATTTACGATAAAACTAATTGGCTAATATATCTCAGGGATAGGGACTTACTCGTAAATGCTGTTTTTTAAGTATAATATATATAAATATATTAAAATTAAAAACAGCAAGTAAGCCCCTGTCTACGGTTAGGGCACTCTACCCGAAGACAGGTTTTGTGCTCAGCGCACGGATCGGCATCTCTCCAGATCTCTATGCACACAACGCACCACATCAACGGCACGTCAGAGTTCTTGTACCTACTTATAGTTTAAAATTCTGAATGGCGTTTGAATTGTTTTGGGCAATCGTGACGCTTTACATCAGGCGACTTGTATACAGACAACTTGCATGTCTCGTCACTGTTTGACATTCATAAAACAAGATATATTTTACTATCAGTGCATGCACATTTTAATTTAAAATACTTAATATGTAGGTAAGTCTTTATAGGTAGTATATGGCTTTAAATTAAAATAAACTCTTCTTATTTTCCAATAATATAAAAATAATTTTCATCTTAGTAAGCCTTTGTCATTCAAAAGCATCGAGGTCTTTGTTTTGATTAGTAGTAACCCGATGACCGATAGGCGGTCATTGTGTAGGTTAGCTACTAGTGAAACTAAATAAGGCGCGACAACAATTTTGGATACCCAATATCACAGACCATATAACCACATATGGTGTGCCCAATATCAATATACCACGTAAATTCATATATTCACACGTCTCTCGGGACTGATACTTGTACCTCTGCAAAGTTAAGTCCGTTCTAGGTTGAAAATATCATGCAATAAACTCTGCATGTCACATGATTAAAACCTTTTTTAATTAAACCTTATATTTTTTTAATTGGAACTTTTTCGTTTGTTAAAAACATCGATAGGTGGAGTTAACCATTTGTAAAATATACCAACATCATGTCTTATAAAATAAAAGTTTAAAAAGTTAACTTTAAAAACGGGTTCGGCGTGTGTTTATTGAGAGCTATCAATATTTCGGCACAGTTTCATGCACCATGTTTACTAGTAGGTAAACTATGACGAAATATCGAGCGCTAATAGTAAATATGTTGTTTCTACATTTAATTCTGGCATTAATGAATATGTTACCATTGGTTTTTCAAACTTAAATGTTAGTGAATCGCCATACATAGGTCAGTCTGTCATGCCAAACCTGTTTATTTATATCGCATTATAAAAGTTATAAGTACATTCTAAATTATAATTAGTACTCACGGGATGTACACCACGATTTACAATCTTTTGGAGTTCCCGATATTTCGGCACAATTACATGCACCATGGTCCCGGCTAGACTGATGGTGCGGGTGGATGTGAAAAAAGTTCGACGTTATTTAAGAGCAGAGATAGGTATACATTCTTATGTATCGTATATAACTAATAAAGATAATTTTATTGTATATAAACTTAAACTTAAATATTACAATACTAACATGTGGTCAACGTAGTGGGT
Source organism: Selenia dentaria (assembly GCA_917880725.1). NCBI lineage: Eukaryota > Metazoa > Arthropoda > Insecta > Lepidoptera > Geometridae > Selenia > Selenia dentaria. Next base: position 16,060,864 of record OU862889.1, on the reverse strand, counting down.
GTCACGATTACCTATACAATCATGTTTATAATAATGAATAAACTAAGGTATGAAATGTTTCTTAAGTCTGTAGTAATTTAAATATGAACTTGAAAGTATTAACTATTATCATGGAATTTATTGAAATCACTCCTATATTCTAAATGCTAAAGTATATCTGTCTACTTGTTTATTATGTTTTCACGACTAGTGAACTAGATCTTGATATATGGTCAGTTCAGACATGATGATATACTATAATTATTATTTGGCATAGCCTGTTTTCAAAATTCCAACATTTATCCATTTATCCAGTTAGGATAAGTGACATAAAAGGAAATGGAGATTTCGTAAGTAAAGTAGTATTAAACAATTATACTTTAACCGGCTAGAGTTCGCGTTATATTTACCAGAAATAGTCTCCGACCAGTTACGAAATTATTTGAATTATGTATTTTTTTAATTAATTATAGCTTTTAATATATAAGTTATAGTATTTAATAAATAAATTATAGCAAGTAATAAATAAATTATAGTATTTAATAAATAAATTATAGTATGTAATATACATTATAGTGTTGAATAAATAAATTATAGCACTTAATAATAAATTATCTTTGTTGAGGCTTAACGTACCTCGTTAGAGTTTGGTTAGTGCCTGGAATTGTTTGGACCGAGGCTTTTCTATAACTTGAGCAGTTTTCTATAACTTATAACTTGAGACTTTTCTATAACTTATGTTAGAAGAATGAATAATAGAGATCGTGCCAGATTGGTGAAATCACCCTTTTTAACCGGAGTTTTATATTAAAAAATAATGAAAATGAAAAAATTAAAATGAAAAATGTTTTATTACTGTAGCCAAAGTTTAACTTATTATATATTATATTATATATATTAAAAAATAATACCTACTGTTTCTTAATACTTCTTACTACCTTATACTTACACAGTACTAGGTATAGGCCAGTCAAATGAACAAACTACCCTTTTTTCTTTCTAAATAAAGTTGATTGATTGATTTAGATTAACAATAAAATAAATCATTCAACGTCAAAGATTAACCCTTTGCGTCCCAAAGACGTACATATACGTCAGTTTCATTCATAAATCTTTTTATTTAATTATCACGGAAGGATTAATCAACTTTTTTCTACTAATTTAGTTTACTACCTAGAAATAATTCTACAATATATAATATTGAAACTCACGTGCATATAATTTTGTAATTACAAAACAGGCTTAACGTGAGACGTACGATCGACATTTGATCGTGATTTGAATTTACAACGCGTAAGTCTCACGTTAATCCTGTTTCATTAATACAAAAAAAATACTACAATACTCTTAGGCCCACTTGCACGTTTGCTCGGGTTGAATAAATAAGTCTACAAGTTTGTAAATATATAACGATAGTCATATAAATTTTCAACTCTCATTTTGCCGCAGTCGTGCATACTGTACAAGACCACCGGTTTTGCTAAACTGACATTTGTAATCTTTAGATGAAAACATTGAATTGTCTATGCGCTTATATTGTAACCTGACCAATGAATGAATCGAAAAAAAAATGAAACTTATATATATATATATATCTCTTTGGCACTACAGTACAATGTATATAGACTTTCTTGTGTATCCTTTGTTGTATGACATTTGATGATTTTTTATTCTATACGTATTGTCTCGTGTCATTTCGTCCAAAGAGTACATTATACAGCAGAATGTAACCTCAATTTCTTTTGACACAAAACTTCACTAACCCTAGTTAAAGATTTAACCCTCCCACATTGCTGGGTTAAATATCAATGATTAACCTTAGATTTACTCCTAACAATTAATGGTGCAAGATAAATTAATTATTAAACCCCGTTTAGCAGTTGACTTTGAGTTATTGAAGCTAACTCTGGAACGTGCAAGTGGGCCTTAATGCGATGTATAGGTATCGGTCTGTCAGATTATTTTTATTGTTGCAGTATTTTCTCTTTAGTCTAAAAATTATCACTGTACGTATACTTTCTGATTCAACACGACCCGTAGTTTGACAGATATTATACTGTCATTTTTAAGTAGGCGGAGATCTTATTATTTTGTCTATGCTGTGTGCCATTTTACGATTTTCACCCGGGTGGTGATGGATGATGATGAAAAGTACCCTATGTGTTAAACCAGTGCCACATCTTCCTCTATAACAAATTTCATCAAAATTGCCCCAGCCGTTTGTGCGTTAATGAGTGACAAAGATCCATACATCCACACATCCATACTCACAAACTTTCACGTTTATAATATTATTAGTAGGATTAGTAGGAAGTAGGATACGAGTAAATGGTAGCAATTCACTTATTCAAAAAACTAAACTAAACTACCGAACTTAAAATATATTATGGTGGTCCTTATTCTGTTAACAATAAAATCTAAAATCATATAACACTTAGAATTACACTTCCAAAAATAGGATTATTATATTCGACTTTAGGTTATATTAGGTTAGTTTAGCGGGCACCAAACGTGACGACGAAACTGTCGAAAATATGACCACAATTGAAGAAATATATCTAATTTTGGTGCTGTCATTCGAAAGTGTTATACTAATTTGGATTTTAGCCTAAACAAAATAGGTACTGCCATAATTTAGAGATTTTTAGTTAAGAGAATGCTTACAGAATCGACACCAGTATCACGCACACAAAGCCACGGGCACCAGCTTGTCATCTAAATAATATATTCAAGTAACCTGTAGAGTATGTAGTTAGCAACCCCTTCAGTACCATACAGCCGAAGTAAAACCTCACACCTGTGATACTAATTCCAACCTACACACAAAATTTTAACAAATAATTATTATATTATGATCAAGAGTAGTTAAAAAGGGTTGTACAGAATTGTTCATATAATAACTAATCCGTCTTACTTTCTCCTCAAATTACAATTTCACACCTATTCGTCGGCTTGTGTTAGGTATACAACATTGTCGAATCTTTTTAATATTAATATTTACATTTATCTGTAGTTTACGTTTTTCTGCGAAATCAGCCATACATATAAATTATTTCTGCACTCAGTGGGCCGAGCACGAAAATCAGCTTAAGTGTAACGTTATCGTATCGTTTACGTATTCAGAACAAACTATGAGTTATCTGTGCCGCTATTGTACTAGATAAATTACAGTTTGTACCAAATACGTTAACAATGCAATTACGTTACGCTTAAACAGATTTTCATGCTCGACCCACTGACCAACAAATGCTGGTAGTGTTTTATTGGTTTCTATGGGAGTAACGTCCTGAACTTATAAGATACCCTTAAGCCACCAGTAAATTAAAAATAACTATTGATATAGTTAGGATTAAGTAGGTATATATTTTATAAAAATATTTATCTTATATTGCTGATGACAAAGAGTGAAATATGCACATACTTAATTATATTCGGTATTCGATAAAGCATTAATGGGATATGGATAATGGGAATGAAATCTGCTCTTTGTCATCTACCAACGGGACTTGAAATAATAAATCAGCAGCAAACGAGCAGCAAAAAAATTACGTGCGCTTATAATCCAACTGTAATTATGGCATTGCATTAGAATAGGCCAACACGAATTTAAGGGGGGGAGGGGGAGGGGGGGAGGGAGGGGGGAGGGGGATGTCCTCCGACACTACTCTCGTGGCGAGGAAATGCCTAGTTTTTGCGAAAAACTACTTTGAATTTTCTTTGAACTTAACCTCAAATTTATAACGTTTATATATTGAATTTAACTATATTTACTTACAAATATGAATGGATTGGACATGGAGTACTGACTATTTTGGTGTGTTCTATGTTTGACTCTGGGTGGGCTCCCGCCAGAAGCTCTAGCGGTCGCCCCTGAGTGTCACTTCGCCAAACTCGGTCTTCGCTTCGCTACGGAGGTCGCCGGCTCGCTTCGCTCGCCACCTCCCCCCGTCGCTCCGCTCAACCTCGTCTGGCTCGCTCCTCTCAGGACCTCCCTTGAGCTTCTGGCTCCCGCACTTTTTATATACAATCTAGGGGTGTCAGCCACAAGACTAGGTGGAGTCGGGGTGCTCTGTGTCGGCTCTGTCTCTTATTTTGAACCTAACCAACTCAAGTTAGAGTGCCCTTGACTCGAATAAGAGTGCTAGCCCTGATGGTCACAGCTATTTTGAATTACATTAGAAATAAATCATATAGGTGCAAAACTAGGACAAAAATAAAACAAAATTTAGAAAGTATTTAACTTATATTTTGTATACATATTGCACAGCTTTTATCAGTTCGAAAAACTTATCCTTCTTACTGGCCTCCACAGATCTCCTCCATAAATACTCAACAATTGAGTCTGCAAAATTGCCCGGGTGGTTGTAATTATTCTTGTAGAAGAATCTTTTAACCACCCGCCATTGAGACTCAATTCGTTGAGTATGTGTCCCATCCTCGGCTATAAATGGACTGTCAGGGTCACTGTGGTTGACTTTTTTATGAATATATCCATGTTGGCTTAGGCAATCATAAGCCCTCCAGCAGTCAGTATGGATGGTTGTGCCCGGCTCTACATGTTTTTGAATTAGGGGAATTAGCACCTCTGCAGACCTAATGTTGTCCGGGCACACCTCCAACCGCAAGTCCTCTGAACCATCTTCTATGAGGCCAAGGACCCAATGTCCCTCAATGTGTCTCCCTGAAAAAAATTAAAAAACAGTTATTAAATTGAAAATACAAGTATAAAATAATGAAATTGATTAATGCCTTATATAAATACCTTTATTAAATTTCCTCTTCCCAAATTTGCTTTCGTCTACTTGCACAATTTTTCCAGGGCCTCCTATTTTGCCCCGGACTTCTTGTTTCTCCAGTTGGTAAATTACCACAACTTCCCGGCAGTAGTTATACCAATCGCTTATGGTTGGCCGGGACAAACAATGTTCTTCTCTAAATATATCTTCGTGTATTACCATGTCATGCGAGTAGTTGTATGCAAAACAGTACATTAAATAATAAATGTGTCCCAATTTTAGTTTTACGTTCTCAAACCATGTTCCTTGGGCTCTAGATACTCTAGTTTTATTATGACAGGAACCCTTGCTGCACACAAATGTGCCCATAGTTTTGTCGTTCTTGAAAACAAGTTTCATGGGATTTTTGTGTATTCTACACTTCTTAGTTTTCAAGATTAAGCCTTGCTCTTCGGCAAAAACCAGTCCTTGTTCATGTGTACTTAACATACGCGCCAGCTTTACAATATTCCACGTTTGTAAAACTTCACCCACGTATTTCCGCCTTTTAAATGCGGGTTCTTCTTCAAAATCATCTAAAATGAAAAACAAGCATTTGATTAACATATTTTGTGGTTTATCAAGCGAAATAATTTAGATTACAATAAATGAATAGTTAACTCACCTCTACTGGTAGAAGCTACTGGTACTGCATCTTCACGGCTTGTGGAAGCCGTTGGTTCATCTGCTGATGGAATATTAGCCATGTCGCTAGGCAGATCAATCGTGCAGAAATCGGAGTCCAGTAAGCAGGCAAAAGTCGTGGTTCAAGCAGAAATCGGAGTCCAGAAAGCAGGCAAGAGTCGTGGTTCAACAGAAATCGGAGTCCAGAAAGCAGGCAAAAGTCGTAGTTGAAGAAGAAATCGGAGTCCAGAGAGCAGGCAAAAGTCGTCGAAAAATTAACACAAAATACCACGCCAAAACAATGAAAAACACGGAGAGCGAACAGAGCACATTCACGTAACTCGAAGAGGAACGGAATGCGCGGCGCGGGCGGCGTAGTCGATCGTCTATGGAAAATAAAATGGCGGTCATACGTTCCATTCTTTAAAAAAAGTATTTGCAACAGAAGCTAATTTAATAAAATCGATGTCAAGTATTATAAACTATGTAATTAAGTATTGTAAATTAAATTAGCAATAAAATAATAGTTCAAATAATTAAAATATTTATTTTAATACCATTTTCATTGCACCAAGTCGTTTCGTTACACGCATTTATAGAGAATCGTCGAATCAAAAATCTGAAATTGAAATTAGTTTTTCTAGAAAACTAGACATTTCCTCGCTCTAAAATTGATACCAAAGCGTAGAGAAAATTATTATCTATAAGATCCAACTCTTAAAATCACCAAATTCGTGTTGGGCTATTCTAATGCCAACCCCAGCGCGCCCTTCGCATACGGTGCGCCCTTCGCATACGGTGCGCCCTTCGCATACGGTGCGCCCTTCGCCTACAGTGCGTCGCTGCTCGCGCCAAGCAACTATAGAGGACCGCTGTCACTGGCACCCGGCCAGCCCGCCAACATCCTGGCAGCAGACGGCAGGCCCCTTGACACTCTGGACGTCAACCTGGACCGGTCCGCGCACTACACAGCCAAGGCTCTTAGCGGTGCCGTTCATGTGCTGAAGAAACGTTCTGTTGCTCCCCTGATCGCCAGCCACGTCACGCTCGCTCACACGCCACTGATCACTCCTGCCTCCCCGATCTTTGGACGTGGTGCTCCCATCGCCCACTACGGTTCCTATGTTACCCCATACACTTCCTATGCTACCCCCTACGCTACCTACTGGTAAAACTGTTCATCATCATGTTATGATAATAAAAATATCATGTTCGCAATAGCAGCCTGTATTATTTTGTACTCCATGTAAGTATGATTTTCAAACTACAGCTTCCCAATGTCAAAAAGTAATCAGGTATAATAAAGGAACGTAAATTTCACTTCTTCATTTAAATCATAGACATTTGCGAATGTCTAGTAGTAGCCAGCAGATATGGTTTAAGCCCTCACGAGAACTCAATTTTGTAAATGCGTTGAAAACATATTTTATTATTCTTCTTTTAGCAATTTTTTTGCATACAACAAAATATTCCAATCTATACAATTACCGTAACTGAAACTATATGTTTGGTAATTGTCGTAAGACGTGGGTTCGAATCCCGTCCGAGGATGGGATTTTTTCTCTCTACAATTGTAATGTTTGGTATCGCTAAGCAGGCGTAAGTGCTTTAAAAATTATATTATAAATTATTTTTAATGTTTTAAATAGCTGTCTAAATCTGGTTTCATCCAGAGAAGATTTTTTATAAGAATATACCTACCCAATATTCAGTAGAATGAATTTGGTTAGTAATTGAAACGTTATTATCGGAGGACAAAAGCCCTAATCCACCGAAATTCTTCTGCGAGCACTCCGGGATGGTCTGGAACTCACCTGGTCCTAGTTTTTTTACTTTTTCCTGTCAAACATGAAAAGATTAGATATCAAATAAAGTTTTCAGTTGATAATTAGTTTTTATGTTAAAAACTTCAGGAAACCATAATGTGGTACTTGTCATTTGTGTGTTATTGGTCTCGTACTTGTGTACATTTTACTTCAACAATTAAAGAAAAGTAAATTATAATGTACAAAAATGATTGCATGCAAAGTTATGTTATTTTGACGTGATGATCTATGGCGTAGGTATCGTCATACACTGCAAAGTTGCGCTACTAATCTTACGCCAGTTTTAGATGAGACATATACTTACTCAACCTACTCTATTTCCTATACATTCTTGGTTTCAAGTTATTTTGGACGTACATATGTACTCGTATAATAATCGTCTGATAATATTAAATGTTTTGGAGTTGTCTGACTTTTAGTTGAGAGCTTCAGATGAAACGTTTGCCTACTCGAAGTTTTCCAAACATTTGTGAAATTGAGCCCTACGTTCAAAGGTATATGAATAAAGGTTGTTATTTCTGTAATTTGTGAACTACAAATGATGATATTCCAATATTTACGGTTCTTTAAACAATCTTTAAAACACCTCCTTCCTAACAAAAAATAATTAATAAAATCGGACTACGCGTTACTGAATTACAACTAAGTACACATTTTTACTTTCATGCCCTCTCGCACGGGAACCGAGCTATATTTCGGGATAGAAAGTATTCTTAGTAGTATGAACTCAAATCATGCCATCTTTCATATGATTTCATTCAGTAGTTTCGGCAATATACGCGGCCAAGATACAGACAGACAGAAAACAAGGAAAAAATACAGTTTTGATTTCAGTGTCGATTATATTGTGCCCTCGAAAATAAATATTTAAAAATATCTCCTATGTATAGATATTTTTTTTATATGAAAGCGTTATTATGATTTTTTTGGGATGTTATTGAGCTGGACAGACGGACGGACGGGTAGACGGATATTTGTCTGATAGACAGAGCCCAAAGTTAGTGCGCATAATATACGTGACTGAAGTTGTCAGAGCCTTGTTCCGCTACGCTCTTATCGCATTACTTATACCATATAGGTATAATGCGATAAGAGCCTATATAGCCTATAGAGATACCTTTGCATGAGCAGGCACAGTTCATAATGACCATATATTCGAGCAGGCGCTTTTCAGAACTTTAAGCTAAAGTTTTGTGCGGCACTCCACTGCGCTTGTTGACGCAACGTTATAGCCAAAACGACACCACGCGTAAACTATTGTCTGATAGAACTTACGAGTAGGGCATTTATATACGAGTATATCATAAATATGTTCATTATTTCATTATTTCACAGGTAGTGAAATAATGAAGACGAAGCCAGGATAAATAGACCCTGTATTTGACCTGAAAGGTAGAAATAGGCCACTTCAACTCAGCAGCTCCTAATCCTCCTAATATTATAAATGTGAAAATTTTAGATCTATGCACGTATGTTACTTAATCACGAAAAATGGCTTAACCGATTTGGATGAAATTTGACAGGTAAATAGATGAGGCACTGGATTAACACATGGGACTTTTGAATCTTCATCGTCATCATCCACTACCATGCGGGTGAAACGGCGGGGTGCAGATAGTAATATTATAAATGCGAAAGTTTTTATGTGTGAATGTTTGGTACCACATATCGCTAACGAATAATAAATAAATAAATAAACGCTAAACCAATTTTGATGGGATTTGGGATGTAGATAGTTAAGGTTTTGACACCTATAATTTAATTGAACTTAAAGTAAGTTAATTTCAAATTATATAAATTATTAGGTAAGTTGGGTAAGTAAGTAAATTAGGCGATGAAAATTATATGGAATTTTTTATTCCTTCGTTTGATATATGTTTAGGTTGATGGTAGTGGTATTGTTAAACACCCGCGTTTCGACAGATATTTGTTAGCCCCATGTAATAGGGAGCGAGTCTTTTACCAATTACGGAGCACTGTTCCAAGCTCCGAGATTCCAAAGCGCTTCCACCATTGCGCTTACATAATACCCGAAACGGCTAAACTGATTTTGGTGGGACTTTCACTGTCAGATAGGTGTTGTTGTGACTGACCGCTTGCTGTTCTGGGTGATGAATAGGTCTTATAATATATATGGTATGAGGTTAAATTTAATAGCAGGATTATAAAATTACTTTATCAAAAGTTTTGTCTTATAAAATAATTGTTGTTTCATATACTAAAGTATTTGTTGTAAATATGCAATAACGGAATTAACAAGCTTTTTTTCTAACCGTGCAGTTTGTAAATATTGTGATATAAGCATTATGTTACCCATAATTACTGAGAAATATAAAGTCCAAACTATCTGACAGGTCCACGGTTTCGCTCGCGTGTCCTCGCGGGGTAGGGCGCCCTCAAATAAAAATAGTCCACGGCACTCGTAATAAAAACAAAACAATAAAATATTTGTAACTCTGCTTTATTTATGTTGTTGTATTTACTAAGTTATTTAGCCTGTCGATTATTTACCAGTAGGTAGCATAGGGGGCAGCATAGGGGGTAGCATAGGGGGCAGCATAGGTGGCAGCATAGGAAGTGTAAGGGGTAACATAGGAAGCGTAGCGGGCGAAGGGAGCGACGCGTCCAAGGATCGGGGAGGCAGGAGTGATCAGTGGCGTGTGAGCGAGCGTGACGTGGCTGGCGACCAGGGGAGCAACGGAACGTTTCTTCAGCACATGAACGGCACCGCTCAGAGCCTTGGCTGTGTAGTGCGCGGACCGGTCCAGGTTGACGTCCAGGGTGTCAAGGGGCCTGCCGTCTGCTGCCAGGATGTTGGCGGGCTGGCCGGGTGCCAGTGACAGTGGTCCTCTATAGTTGCTTGGCGCTAGCAGCGACGCACTGTAGGCGAAGGGCGCACCGTATGCGAAGGGGGCACCGTATGCGAAGGGCGCGCTGTATGCGAGGGGAGCAACGCCCACGACGCTAGCGGAGGCCGCGGCCAGCACGCAGGATAACACCACCAGCTTCAACATTGTGTAGTGGTCTGTGTTGATTGCTCGACTCAAAACAACTGATGCAACTCCTCACTTGCCAAGACTTTTTATACTAGTATCATGACCGTTGTATGTCACCAGAAAGCATCGTTGTTGACCATGAGAGCGTGCCTTGTAATGTATAAAGGGTACAAGTTTTCCAGTCGATCTTATCAATATGTTAACTAGATTCATTTTACCATCCATTTATTTTTATCTTATAATAAAATGTACAGAATATTGCTATGATACTGCTACGTTTTTTTGCTACATCTACTGTAGCATTTCCTTGTCATGTATGTACATTAACTTATCTAAGGTACCTACCTAACGTATGTACCAAATAGTATATATTATATGTAGTTACTTTACTATTATATTACATATATAGAATAGCCTACGCGTATGGCAGGCTCGTAGTACAGCATCGAATTAAACACATTTTACTCCTATGTAATATTTTAAATGCGAAAGTGTGTGAATGAGTAAGTGAGAATATGAATTTGTATGTTTTTTACTTCTTCCGAATATTCTGAACGGATTTTAAACCCAGGATCGACACGTATATAATATAATTTTTAAATGATACAAAGGGATTTTCCTGTGGAGTCGCGATAACCTTATAATATGCGGACAATGTCGTGGGTTAACTAGTCTATACTAATATTATAAAGAGGAAAGATTTGTTTTTTGTATGTTTGTAAGGGAAAAACTTAAAAACTACTTAACCTATTTTAAAAATTGCCAGTAGATTGTTGCATTATCCCTGAGTATCTTAGGCTATATTTGTTTCATCAACATGTTCATCTTTGACCGCGCGGGTGAAACCGCGGAGCGCACCTAGTCTACACTAATATTTTAATGAGGAAAGATTTTTATTTTCGTAAGTTTGTAATGAATAAACTCAAAAATTTCGGGACCGATATAAAATTGTTGTCTATTAGAATGCTACATTATCCCTGAGTGGCATAGATTATTATATATTTATTTATCTTCCTCATCAACCATCACCACGTGGGTGAAACCACGAAGCGTAACTAGTTCAAAATAAAATTTAAAGAAATTTAGGAAAGTGTCAACATCAAATCACAAAATCTGACCGTCCCGTTAACCAAGTAACTAAGTAACACTTGCTCTGGATTTCGTCTCCATATTATCATTATCGAAAACGCCAGCTCTAGGTGGGGATCGAATAAACTTTAGCGGCTGAACCCAATACGCCGTTGGGCCCGAATAACTGCGTAAGTGTAACGTAACGTCACGTGCAACAGCACAAACTGTCATTTATCTAGGGCAATCGTGACACAGATAACTCATAGTTTGTACGCCGAAGCGTGCCATGTAGACGCTTTCGAAACGTATACTTTTTCGGAAATTGTTTGTTCTAGGCCCAAGCATGAATATACACCTTTCGTATCGCATTTACTATACACCTACGCAGGACGGCGATAGTTGATACAATACGATACGACACGATTACAAGCAAAACCATTCGTGTTTCTATTGAATTTTATTCATTTTACGCACTGTACGGGCGCTGATACAAATCTTATACAATGTGCTTGCGTTAACGATACGAAACTTTTTCGCAAGTTGTTTGTGCTGGGGCTCTGGCCTCTGAGCAATTTTTACTTCAGTGTCTATGTAGCCAATTTTTAACCGATTTCAAAACAGGAAGACATTCTCAATTCTGCTGCATGTGTTTTTTTGTATGTTTGTTATCAGATTTCTGCGACAATTATGAATTGATTCTGACCGTTATTTTTTGTTCTGTAGGTCATTTTTCAGAGGTGGTCCCAAGCTTTATTATGTTTTTTTTATCATCATAATCCAATATTTATACGATACACAGATGATGTTTTAGATTGTCCTTCCCTTCAGCAAAAATTAGATGAGGACTTTCAATATTTGTACTATATAGTTGAACTTTTGTATATACGAGTAATCTTGAAGTCACATTTCGTTTTTTTTCTAAAATTGATTGTTATTATTATCAAACCAAATGCATAAATAAAATATTTACAATCGAACATAACCACCTCCTTTTTTAAAGTCGGTTAAAAATAACTTATATTGCACGTTGCTTTAACTAACCGCTAAAGTTTTTATGCAAAACTTTTAACAAAAATTTGCATAACTGGTGCAATACCAATTTGAGAATACAAAAAAAATACGTTTACGCGGTTATTACTCCATGCACCCTGTGTCGCAGGATGCATGGACACACACAACAACACATCACAGCACCGTGAATAAAAACATTCTACCCTCACACAAATATTTTGAATGAAATAAATTAATTTTAATTAATTTAATTGGATTTTACTGCGATATGTAAATGATCACATGAGCGGGCCGGGCTTAAAATAGTTTCCAGTATCGAAAAGATAACAATGATTCGAGCCACAATGCAAACCCTTGTGACAAAAAAACAGGTATATGTAGCCCACAGTCATGAGAACTTGCATAATAGAAAAATTAACGGAACTTACATATCTGACTCAGGGTTAATATAGAATTCTAATAGTTAAAGATTTTTAGAAATCGGTCTATTATTTTTTGAATTTATTGGTTATATAAATCTAACAAGTGCAATCTGAAAAATTTAATACCGACTTCCATTCTTTAGTAAAAATCAGTTATTGTAATGTAACTCAAAAACTACTGCACCGAATTTGATAAAATGTACATAGGACCACGAGAAAAGCACCAGCTTTCAAACAAAAAAAAGAGTTTTGTACTAACCACTTGGACCGGATACTCGCGTCCTGCATCCCGCGATTCCCCGCGGTTTTGACGAGGTCGTCGGTCTACCTAGCGGGGGGCTCGCCTGCAAATCGTCTTCCAGTGCGTGGTCGTCACACCAGAACCTTTCTTCCTCATCGGTTATCAGTTCTGCTAGCGATGTGGCCTGTCCGTTGCCACTTTAACTTGCTAATTTTGAGAGCTATGTCGGTGGCCTTAGTTCTCCTAAGGATCTCTTCATTTCGGATCTTATCGTGCAGAGAAACCCCAAGCATAGCCCTCCCCATTGCTCGTTGAGCGACTTTAAGCTTGTTAATGAAGCTCACAGTAAGGGACCACGTTCTTGCGATAAATCATGACTCTGAGTTTTGAAATTTTATACAAATATAATTATCATTTTCTAAAGATATGTCGAGAATACTACTGACCTTCGCCAGGGCATAAACCTGTGACCCCTGCGTTTCGAAGGCAGGCTCGCTACCTTTTAGATTAAAACCGCCAACTCAACTACTGAAATTTTAAGACGGTATAATCATATTGTACAAACAAAGAAAGTATTTTTATAATTATAATTCAGTCATGCCTGTATTGAAGAAAAATATAAATATACAAAGAAACATAAATGTATATTTTTGTTGTATGTAATGTATAATTATATATTTCTTTGTGATAAATAAGTTCTGTAGTGGTACCTAAGACTTTTGCAGAATCCACTAGGGGAAGTACCACATACCTTTGCCAGTCATTAAACTGTGAAGCAGTAGTGTGCAAACATTACTGTGTTTTGGCATGAAAAAACATTCCAGTGAAATCACAGGGCAAGAGATTTAATATCTTCTATCTCAGGGTGGCGTGCAGGGTGTTCAATTGTAACAGTTCAAAATTCTTATTGGCACTGAAATATTATGGACAAGCGTGACGCTTAACATCGGGTGAACGACTTGCTCGTCTCGTCACCGATATTTGTTTTAAACCATTTGAAGTTATTTAGTAATTATTTTAAATACTTCGGCTTCGTTTGCGTAGTAGGCTCGACCTTCGGCCTCGCCATGTCTTCCCATCTTTTCTTGTTTATACTTATAGAAGAACCTTCTCATGACAATAATTAACACAACAAAAAAATAATTACCGATATTGTTCCATCCGTTCTCAAGTTATGGCGTGACCAGGAGAAATAGTGGTTCATTTTTATATACATACTAGCGACATCATATCATTTAAATCGGTCAAGTCGTTTAGGAGATTAGCCCGTACAAACAGACAGACAAACAGAGAATAAAAAACAAAAATAATAATTAAGTTATTCGATTCCAATCCTTACATCCTCTCTGACTATGTTTTAGCTTTTATTTTTCATTGTACAGAAATTCAACCTTTACAGTTATATTATATGTAGTGATTGATAAATATAGAAGATAGATTGTCATTCAATACACGTGCAGAACTTTTAAAACATTCTTTTCAAATAATAGACAACCTCGTATGTATCAAAACATATATATTGGTACTTATTGTTAATTTAGTTAGTTTGTCACCATTTTTAATGGTCATGAAATCCTACTTAACTGCTGTTATAATGAATGGTCAATAGCATCGCTGTATGAGACTGTATATTTACGGTTTAGTTATTTGAAATAGTAGTTCCATGTCATATAACTGACAAGTAAACATATCAGCCTAAATCATTAAATATCAGGAATTGAGATATCTCCTAACACCAAACAACAAATCTTTATAATAAAATTAGGGATATGGAGATGTTGACGCCATAGAACAGGTACCTATACTCGTAGTATAGATGCACAATTTAAAGTTTGTACCATAATGTGTACTATGTGATTAGTATTTGATCTTATACGTATGCTTACGTCGCACTTTAATACCATATTAATAAGGAGTAGCAAGGTATATTTTTATATATATATATATATATATATATATATATATATATACAATAATAAACAGTAAGATATATAGGTAACTCTCTTTATATACTATAGTAGGTAGGCATTATGTTACTTTATTCTAATGTGTTTGTTAATTTTACCAAAGGTGACCAAGGTGAGCTCCGTGTCCCCAAGCGCCCAAACCCAAAGGTGCGATAGGGCCGAGTCCTCCGTGCAGACCGAGGGGCGCAGCAGGCAGGGCGAGGGGAGCGGGAGCAATGAACCTCGCAGCAGGCACGTCAATGCGAGCGGTGTGAGACCAAGCGGCACCCAGATATGGAGCAGAACGCTTGCCGATGATGTGAGCGGCACCAGCGTGGTCTACGGCTTTGGCGGTCAGATGTGCAGCGCGGTCCAGGTTAACGCTGATGGTATCGAGAGGCCTGCCGTCATGAGCTACAATGCTAGCGGGTTGTCCAGCTGCCAGTGATAGTGGGCCTCTGTAGTTGTAGGCGGCGATCGCTGGAGCTGCCACCACACCGCCGTGCGCCCAACCATGAGGTGCTGCAGGAGCAGCATATAGAGGTGCAGCGAGCGGTGCAGCAAGATGCCCACCCAGGCCTAGGTGACCACCCAGTCCTCCCCATCCAAGTCCCAAAGGACCGAGGAGACCACTAGGAGCGGAAGCCACAAGGGCAAGCACGGAAGACAACACCACCAGCTTGAACATTGTGGTCTGTGTTGTTTTCTGATCTGAGAACGACTGTAACATTTACCCTCTAAGTAGCAGCTTTTATACCAATAAATTTCGTAGGCGAACCTATTCCAGATACCTTTGTGACGTCGTCTAAATATGCGACAGGGCGTTGGCATTCGTTAATAGAAAGAAAAGCACCACGGGGCAGCGCAGGCGCCAAACCACCTGCTGCACCGAACCACCAATTATTTGGATAACCAAATTCAACTTTATACATAAAGGGTTAAATCCCATAATCATTGCACGTTCCCTTGTTTGCCTTGAAATTGTGATAAAGGGCCGTTCACTGTGGTTACCTATTGGATAGATACAAAAATAGATAGAAAATGATTGTTAGGACAGCGGACGTGTATACTACCCGCAGTGACATGGTAGTAATATCTAAATACGTAAAGCTTACATAGATTCAAAAAACGATATTAAAAAATATTTATTATTTTTAGACGCAAATATAATATTTATTTATATTATATTTGCGACGAGCGCTAGACCGACAGACAGTCTAGCGCTCGACGAGTCAACATCTCCTGAGGATGCCTCGTGTAGAGGCGAAACACGTGTCGAATCGGTTTTGGTTTATTGGGGTTTCTTGTGTTTTTTATTTTGTATTCTTCCTATTAGCATTTTATGCGGGAGGGAGGGTGGTGCACGCCCCCGAATAGGCCAAAATCATTGTTTTCTTTTCAGCGGAAGTGTCACTAAATATTTTTTAATATCGTTTTTTGATAATGGATTTCCGCAAAGTAACGTCTGAATCAATAAATTATCTTACATAGATTATAAATAAATTCATGTATAAAATATATATTTATTTATTTATTTATTTATATATGTACAAGTACAGTTACAACCTTTGCAGTGAAAATAGATAAGCATAATCAACGTATCCCTGGTTAACAGCGACAGCTTTCACAAGGTTCGTTTTGTTATATCTAATGAAGAGATGTTAGAATTAATGAAAAGACCCAATTTATAATGCCCGGAACGGTCAATGCCCGCCAGTTTAATACAATTTGGGCGAACAATTACGTTACCGGGTCTCGGTTCATAAAACCGACATCTGGCGCATTGTAATTTCAATGAAAGATCGTTTATTTAATATGTAACGTCTATAATAGATAATAAGAGCCGCGTATTCATATCAGATGAGGCCGATGTTTCTATTTGAATAGTGCGATATTGTTAATCATTTAAAATGTTATGAATTTATATATATATATATATATATATATATATAAAAATGAACCCCTATTTTTCCTGGTCAGGCTATAACTTAAGAACGGCGATTTAATTCATCTTTTTTTAAATGTTTTCTAATACTTCGTAGACGGTTGTTACACTTAAAAAAAAACAAGAAAAGGTAAGATGTTATAGCGATGCCGAAGGCTGACCCTAGTACGCGAACGAAGTCGCGGGCAGTCGCTAAATTTCAATAAATAATCTGATGCGAATCGGGCTTGAACACTGAGGGTTTCGTAAGCATGAAATAAGAGGATGTAGGTAGTTGTTTAGGAATCCATTCAACAGCTAAGATGAATATTTTTAGGAATTTTGTACATTCTGCTCTAAAATATTGACCTATATAGTTTTGTTATTAACTAAATACCTAAATACTAGACCTATTATTTATTTGTACTCCTTACATTTATACGGATCCTAATAAACACATCTATTTACGGATCCCCTCGTTTGTGGATCGAAGTGGCATATAAAAATATTAGTATTTATGGATCCCCTCGTTTGTGGATCGAAGTGGCATATAAAAATATTAGTATTTATGGATCCCCTCGTTTGTGGATCGAAGTGGCATATAAAAATATTAGTATTTTTGGATCCTCAATGGTGGATTTAAGAGGAGATAAAGGTATCCGTGGATCCACATGTGGAGCCAAGCTGTGGATCCAAGTGGACGGAGGCTAGACTACACCTGTAAAACAGTGAAAGCTAAAAGCTTGCAGCGGACCGCTTTTCAGATACTCCTGAGAATATAACTGACATTACACACTTATTACCAAACTTAACATAAACATAATATTTACCACCAAAATCACTATTTTACTTAGTAATAGATCCTTATAAATTATATGTAGTAGCTGTTATCACACTAATATTATAAATGTGAACGTTTGGATGGATGGATGGATATCTGGATGTTTGTTACTCAAACACGGCAAAACGGCTATACGGATCTAGTTGAAGTTTGGCACAGAAATGGCTTATAGTCTGGAATAGCACATAGGCTACTTTTTCTCATCATTATCATCATCATGATCTATCGCCACGCGGGTGAAAAAGCCTAATATTCTTGATCTCCGCCTACGTCATGATCGTAATGATGACTTATTTTCTGTCAATAGAATTCTGTCAAAGATGTGTCAGTTTCTGATGGCTTAGTCAAAAGCACGCAATGATTTTGACAGCTTGATACACTAGACGTGCTCGGCGATCGAGTGGGCATGTCATCCATCTTTGTTGTTCAGCCGACTGTAGTCGAGCGATTCCGCCATCACCACGGAGGTGAAACAGTAGAGGAGTAGAAATTAAGTGGTATGTTCGATTTTTTTTTAAGTTACTCTAGTATATTAAATTATGTTTAAAGTAGTCAATGTGTTCTTAAAAGTTTTAGAAATGTCAAATTATTTTCATGTAATTATGAGTTAATCGCTGCTTATGAGATAAACTGCTTCAAAAATCCTCATTTTTATCGACGTTATGAACTGACAGCACCTTAAGTAGACTAAAGGTAAACGTGGTGACGTGCTTGTAAATCACTAGCGCCATACTGAGAAAATATGCATAATGCAATAGACGCAGTGTATTTAACTAACATAACGATAAATCACAAGAAACACCAGTTACTAATAAATACATCTTCACTACATCTGTTACAGTGTAAAACAGTGAAAGCTAAAAGCTTGTATACAGATGGCTTTATTGACATACCCTTGAGAATATAACTGTCATTACACACTTGTTACCAAACTTGACATATGAACTTGAAACTGATACACCGACATGTAAACATACTCCGCGCAAGCCTTACAACCGGTTAAGCGTGACGTAGACGTGCCTGGTGCTTGAACAAATGTTGTAGATATAATTATACATGTTTGTGACGAATCGACTTACATGCTTTGTGTGTACACACATCAAAAAAAGTTTGCGATCGCTTTGAAAAATCGTAATCTTTTTTGTTATGGTAGATTATATTATGATTTCTTCGTCTTTTTAGTTATTATTGATGGAAATGTCAGACCATTCCGAGTAAACCATTTGCACCAATTTGTACTGGTCGATGATAATGCGCCCGCCCCTCGAGCTCAACGAGTCAATGCTGCTCTGCAAGAATACGACATCACAAGGATAGACTGGCCTGCCGGCTCGCCTGATTTAAACCCAATAGAGCACGCGTGCGATGCTCTTAAGCGAGCTGTTTGGAACCATCACCATGCCCAGGAGGATCACCGCATGTGTTCTGGCCAGCAGGAAGGTGTTATATTTTACTTAATATAAACCTCAAAGTCGCACAACGAGCTATGGAAAGGGATATGTTTGGGGTTTCTTTACGTGATCGAATCAGAAATGAGGAGATCCGTAGAAGAACGAAAGTCACCGACATACCCCAGAAGATTAGCCAGTTAAAGTGGCAGTGGGCAGGGCATATAGCACGCAGAACAGATGGCCGATGGGGCCGAAAGATTCTGGAATGGAGACCACGGACCGGCAAGCGCAGCGTAGGTCGTCCACCGACGCGGTGGACAGACGACCTGATTAAGGTCACAGGACGACGTTGGATGCAGGCCGCTTCCAACCAGTCCATTTGGAAAATCATGGGGGAGGCCTATGTTCAGCAGTGGACGTCATCACAAACGATCACAAACTTTTTTTGATGTTTGGATGTGTATGACGTAGACACATGCAATTGACGACTTATATGTATTAGGTGCTGGTCATATATTTAGTTTCAATTTGTTTAATGTGGTGCTCATGGACATTAGAGCGATTGACAATACGACCTTAGTAATCGTAAGTATTGTCTTACACATGATTCTTACAAACACTACATACTAGAGGGGATTTTGTAGAGTTTACAATTTGTACGAGTACTTACATTAATTAATGTAAAGTATGGCTGTTAAATATCAGTGTTGGTGGACAGACCTTGTAGCTAACTCTGATGCAACAAATTCTATTATGGAGTCAGGTTAGAACTGGGCTACGGGTGACATACTTTGCTTCCAATCGATATCTACGCATAAACTTCCTTAATATTATTATTATAATTATATCCTTAATATACTTAGTTTGTGACAAGATAACTTATGGTTATAAAATTACGGTGTTATAATGAATATAATTAATATTAATAATTTATTTTTTATATTAATATTATAATGAATATAAGTTATAATAGAAGCGCTCGCAGTGAAGCTTGACTTGGCGATCTTAATCGATCAACAAGTTAAGCAACACTTGCTGCGGTCAGGACTTGGATGGGTGACCGCTAGTGGCATTATTCAACTGAGCGCTTCCGTGCTTTGGAGGGCACGTTAAGCCGTTGGTCTTGGTTGTTTGTTTTAGAACAACTGTCGTTAGGCTATGTCGAAGGCCTTCGGGCGGCCTGAAAACTTCGACATGGGTTGGCCACTAACCAATCCACCAAGTCGCACTGGGCTCGCGTGGTGGATTATGGCCCAACTCCTCTCTCTGAGAGGAAGGCTTGAGTGCTAGCAGTGGGAACAAGATGGGCTGATTTTGATAATGAATTTAATAATGATAGTATAATATAGGACAACTAGGCCTTCAGTCTCAAACTAGTCAGAGCCTGTAATATGGTAACCTGATGACATATATAATATATATACACATACATACTGCTGTCTGCATACATACATATACACATACTTATTACACGATAGATAATAGATAATATATACATAGTTTTACGTGCATATATGTATATTATATAGTTATATATTATACATACGTACGGCCTATGTAGTTTTTGCATGGAACTGCACTGTGGCTTACCCCGAGACATTGGACAACCGACGGCAGAGGGAATACCGGAATAGTCATCGTACTCACTCGTACACGTCAACATGAGCCATAATCCACCACCAAGTGCTGGTCGACGGATAAAGATTAGATCTGCTTTTTGTTACATATGTGTTTGCCCCAGAAAACACATAAATCATGCTTAATTTTTAAAATAGCATTCTGCTTTTAAAAACAACCAGCCGTTCCATTCCGAGCCATTTTCAAAGAGCAAACATCGTTGCATCCTTGACAACATCCGTGAAACAAATGACGATTTGACAAGGAACGTTTGAAAAGCAGCTTTGTGTACAAGAGCGATATCTCAAAGTATTTGACATCGGTGAGCTAGTCGACGAGCGCATCGACGAATCATTAGAAAATCGCACCACAGTAGGCCTACCATAAGCCCCTTATAGCAGGACAGTTAAGCGTTTTATTGAGTTTTCGTGCAAATTCGTACCATGCCGGACTCTAGCAGGCCAGCCAACTATTGCCCACGTGACCTAGCCGGCCAGCAAAGGGCGGCCTGCAATTGACCTGCTGTAAGCGTACCATGACGTGTTTTGTGACTTTAGATATCCATCAAAGCAACCTGCATATCTGTCATATAAAGCAGGCGAGCTAAAGCAACTTTTTGTGACCTATTAAACGTAAAAACTGTGGATTTCTATCAATTTGTGAAAAAATGGTTTCTTTTACTATCGTATAAGAATGTGGAACGCATAAAAATATTAGAGTTACTAGAAGAAGTATATAAAAAGTCGTCTCATATTTTCACGCGCTTGAACTATTTTATTATTGCCTATAGCTATGCCGCTATGGGTATTTAGAACTCCCATAGAACTTCTAATTGAGCATATCTAACACAACAGCGAGGTGTAGACGCGGCCATAATTATTCCAAATTTAATTAATAAGAATTCACATTTGGAACACCGCCTTGATATCGTAGGCAAATAATAATTATTCGGGTCGTTTCTCTGAAAATCCACTTCAGACTGTTAACTGTTGTTTACTAGATTGGATGTTTTCTAATATCATTACAAAATATTTGTACTTTGTGTAACTAATGTAACTTGAAATTAATTCATTAAATCAAGGTCACAAACTCTGCTGGATCCCTCAATACTATTATCATAACGTATTTTACAATGCATGTGAATAATATTGAATATTGAAAACCCAATACTTTATAAATTGAACTAAATTATAAATCGGATCATGACCAATATAAGGCTAATCTTAGTTTCAGAACATAACATAAGCCAACATAATTGAAATAGTAAGAGCATTATTGCAAAGTGATAGAGCGTCATCTCTTTCATGCAAACTGTCAGAGAAAATAGTTTAAGGCCCTTCTTAGCCCTAGCAGTTCAAACGCATGTCAGTCAAATGAAGTTCATGGTACGATTCTTGGCAGGTCATTTTGAGATCCTTTTATTGTAGTGCTCGGAACTTGACAAGTAATCTGAAAGTTTATGGTAGGCCTGCAGGTTTCTGGTAAATGACATTACCTAGGCTTGGCATGTAAAGCTCGCACGGTTTCTTCCTTTGTTTTTAAACTATGACGACGTATGACATTGTTTGTTAATTAGGCAAATAAAAAAACATGCAGGGCGGTCTTTGGAGACTGCCGATAGAAGTGAAGACGATGACGCGAGCGATTTTTATTCACCCAAAAAGTGTTCAACGCGTCTAAAGAAGTTTTAAATCCAAAATAGCCACGACTTCGGTTGACACATTGAGCAATAAATAAAGCTCAACGTCTCCATTCAAACCTTGTGCAGGTATTTTACCACATATAGTATACCAATAAAGTAACTCCTCACCATTCACCACTTGCCATAAAAAGGTGTAAAGAGAAAACCGGCACAATTCATCTGACATTTTCAATTTATGATATTCTGCCACTGGAATTAATAACTCCATTTTACTCTTATTTTACCTGCGCCAATATTTATTATGTCACTCAAAGGTTTAACCACGTCTGGCATTTTACAAGCTAAAAATAGAAATCCTTTCACAAATTTTTTACTTGCGAGTATATTTAGTATATATGTTTATAGGTTACGCACGTAACCTTTATACATATGTACAAGTGTTTAATTACTATAAAAGTAGTTATGCATTCTGGTAACACGGTGACCACACAAGCGTAGGCGGCAAAACCGCTGAGTTGCGTCTATCGTTCATATATTATTACCCTACTCTTTGATCGTTCGTCCGGTGGTTTAGAACTATAACTGTTTTTGAAAATTTTGTTTAGAACTTTATAAAAAAAAGAAGTTATTAAATTCTTGTGCTACTAAGGGCACGGACCTTATGTGTATGGGCCTAGCAGCTAATAAAAAAAAACCCGATGCAGTTTTGAACAGCGTTATATTTATCAGCAGTATTATACTATCCCGTTAATAATTTGAATATTGCTAATGTTTGTGACCATGATAGTTTAAAAACTTAAACCCAATGTAATATCAATCACGGTAGTAAATAAGCACTTATTATGCACAATGAAAAAAATACTATAGACTGTTAACAAGGTCCTTGGTTAGCAATAATAATAACTACATCCAGTTTATAATTAACATAGCATTCTTGTAAGTACAACTATCTAACAAATTAACATAATGTTAACCTAGTTAAAGTTTATAAATGCTACAACTCAGTTTGTCGCTGTGTCCATCTGGAAGTCAGTTAAAAGTTAGTTTAAGATGGGTTTTACATAGTGGAACAATACAGAAGGGAAAGCTCGTAGTACCTACTATTTTATTTATTCTTTAGTGAAAATTGCCCCGAGTTTCTTGCCGCTTCTTCTCGGTAGTCTCTACATATTTTGGAACGCGGCGGTGGAGTCTTTAAAGTACATTATAATGAAAAATTGACATTCATAAGTGCGTCTTTGATGCCTAAATTCAATAAATAATTTTGACTTTGACTTTGAAAGTCATCCCAAATTGAGCAGCTTTATAAGGGTGAATATCGAAGGAATAGGAAACGGCTATTTCCTTGATATATCTAACCTAGTCATACCTGGAGCGTACTACAAAAAAGTTCTTACGACCTGCACTCTTTGCACTGAGGTATTTTGGACGAGAAGAACGCTGCCCGGCCATGTTGGATTCGACGATCTTTCTCGAAGTCTGATGCTGAGTCATCGCAAACACATTCAACTTTTATATTATTTACTAGCATCTGTTTCCGATTTCGTCCGCGAATAATAAGGTCATCATGAGCTACATTTCAAATCAGACTAGACAAGGAGCCTGTGTTAGACTGCAAGCCATCTTTACTCCTAATTCCATGCAAACCCATTGAACCAATTTAGCCTGAAGAAGTATCCAACATATATACTCACTCGCAAACGTTCACCCTTATAATATTTTTGTGAAGTGTGTGTAAAAATCTTATTATAGGTCTTATTATATAATTTTCAGTTCACCAGTTGAACTAAAAATTATAAGACAGCTCAGCTATTTTACTTAACAGACAGTAGCGAAGGCGAAAGTACTACGAGGCAGTTTGTCTGTTCGAGGGTTAGAGATGCTCAGCTTGTGCAAATGGCACCGAATTTGAACCTCGTGGAATATGAGCACCGCAAACATTGAGTGCTTGTAGGGAAACACCGTTCTGACCAACGCTGCATTGATAACCTATCAAAAATAGTGCCTACCCTAACTAAAAAAACAAAAAGAGCTCCCGAAGGAACTAAATAAACTTATTCTATGCGAACAGAGTCGCGGGCAGATACTAGCATCTTGTATTATTTCAATCACGTAGTTTCCAACATTTTTTTACTAATCTTACTCACGGATCATAAACATAATTAGTACCTACTACGTCCGGAAAGACTAGATGACATTCGTCTATCACAGAGACACAAAAAAATATGCTTACGCAAAGACATTCTATATACACCTCAGTTTTTAAACAAGTATTTGTATTATACGTCTAGGTATACTATTTTACTTATTACTGAGACGTGGTCCCTTACTGTGGTATTAACAAGCTTAAAGTCGCTCAACGAGCAATGGAGAGGGCTATGCTTGGGGTTTCCCTGCGTGATAAGATCCGAAATGAGGAGATCCGTAGGAGAACTAAGGTCACCGACATAGACACAAAAACCATATATAAATTGAACTGCCTGTACCCCGCGGTTTTACCCGCGTGTGGGATGACAATGATAATAAAAGTATCCTATTGGCAATGGGCAGGCCACATCGCTCGCAGAACTGATAAATGATGGGGAAGAAAGATTTTTTCGATTGGCTAGTACACACCGGAAGACGATATGTAGGCCGGCCCCCAGCTAAGTGGACAGACGACTTCGTCAAAATTGCGGGAAATCGCTGAATGTAGGAAGCGAGTAGCCGGTCCAAGTGGTGTTCTATGGGGGAGGCATATGTTCAGCAGTGGACGTCTTCCGGCTGATAATGATGATAATGATGCTATTTTAATCAAAACGTTGCCAATGCACGCTGTAGTAAGCAACTCACGGTGACCAGAGTTCTTGCTGGGCTTGGGATTTATTTAACTTGAGCGCGGTATAAAATTAATAAACACAGTGATACATACTAGATAGGTAGTTATACATTCAGATTATCTTTCTGAAAAGAATACGTGTAATAGTTATTTTCATATCTATCATGTACTACTGATATTGAGGTCCTTTGTTACGTGGAGAAATGTGCACTCTTACCGCACTGCTACTGGGAGACAATGCAGTTACGTAGAACTCCAAGCCGCTAGCTACTCGGTGTCCCTGCTCCATCGCTTGCGAGAACCCTTTTGCAAACATCTATGAATCCAATGCAACCAGTCACTGTCAAACTCTCCCGCACGACTCCGGGCTCACGTGTCATACTCTAACTCACAACCGCAGGGCAACCATTCGGATTAATTATTCTACCCAAAACAATATACACACATCAACATGGTCTATGGATATTTCAATTAAACCTAAATAACTAAAATTCTATAAAAATTTTGTTAGGACACCTACACATTAAAATAAATCTTGTTTACTAGCCTATCTGATCTGATAATACGAGCGATACGATTCTCGTAAACATACGAAGTGATACGAATCTCGTAAACTTTTAGATAAAGTTAAATTTAAAAACAACTTAGAAGAAGAGGAAAAACTAAGACAAAATTTCAATCTTAACTTTATTTTTGAAACATCAAACCCTAAACAAAACAACATTTTTTTTATAAAAATTGTTAAAAACTTAAAATTAATAATCCGTGGATCCACCTAAGACTCTCCTGACACATCTGCAGCGGTTCTGCATACTCAAAACAAGGGTGTCAATATCCTGTTGTGGAATACTGTCCCAAGTCCTGCTAAGATGCAAGAAAAGCTGGTCTTCATGCACAATATCTTCCAAGCACGGAGGACAAAGCCCAGAGGAGCGGCTCTTCCCGGGCTGGCACGCACTGTCAGTGCAGCGTCTTAGTTCCTCTCCGTTTTACCGTAAATGACCGAATCACAAATCTTTTATTTCGGGGGGCACATATCTTATTTTTAACCGACAAAAAAGGTGGAGGTTCTATGTTCGACTGTATGTATTTTTATGTATGTTCAATTGTTCACCGATTTCTCCCTCATTTGTGTCTACAAATACTCAAATTTACAGGATACTCAAATTTCTGAAAAAAAAAATATTAGATATATAAATATCAGTCAGGATTTATTATTATATTGTATATTTTCCAATCGTGTTGCCGCTGGTCGTTTTATATATCCGTATAATATACTAGGAAGACTTTTAATATAATAAATTTTCTATTGTTATTTAGGCATAAACATTTTGTGGTTAATTTTATTAGTGTCTGTGTGTAGGTTAGGTACCTTAGGCCTTGGCTGAAAATCAGCGCTGTAGGTTCGCCTGCAGCATTGTGCCGAGTCAGATCCTTTTTTGGGCCGTACACGACAGCAATTTCTTATCTTCTTTTTAAGTAATGTTAACATATTTTATAAATAACCTGTTAACTTTAACAATGTTAACTAACATAATTAATGTAGTTTTAGTAACTAAAATTATTGGTGTTGTAACTTCTTGTTACTGATGTTTGTATCATTTTACATTGTTTTCTGTGGTGTGGTTGAACATTTTTCTTCTTTCTTTCTAAATTTATTTGAAAAAGTACTTCCGAGGTTGATGAAATTTTAATGGGACCACCAATTTAAATTTAATAAAATACGGCTTATCGGTTTTTGAGTTACTCTCTAGTAACCGAAAAGAATGTTTGCCTATCTTGATTATAGATGCCTATATTGACGGTGATTGGCAATCGATCCCGTAAGTATCAAAGGCCACTAGAAAGGGTGAAAAAATGTTTTTTAAACAATAATTCGTGGAACCGACTTCAACACTAAAAAGTGTGAAATAACTTGTCAAAGTCGGTAACATGCGTACAATATTGTGATACTTTTGAACTATCACGGTACCGACTTCAACGAGTCATTTCACACTTTCTAGTGTTGAAGTCGGTTTCATATATTGATAAAAAAATATTACTCTTATAGCAAGATCTAATCTATAATAAATTGCTAAAATAATTTACCTTATTTTATAAATGCTAATTACTTCATCGAACTTAAAAATAATGTGATTTTATTTTAATTAGTAGACCACCAAATCATAAACACTACAAATTCCTACATAGCACTTGCTTCCTGATTTAAAATAAAATCCTTCCAAATAGGCCGTACCTACTATGTTGTTTGATATAATATAATCTACATGACTTTAATAATAACATTGAATACTGGCGTACAAAACATTGAAAGCAAAAAAACTTCACTTCCTGATTATAAATTAAATGCTGCCGGTTCGATGTCTGTCAATAAGTTACCGCCTTCTCAATATGAGAGAGAATGTATTCAATATGGCTAGGTAGCCATTTTTATCCGACTTCAAAAAAGGAGGAGGTTATATGTTCGATTGCATATAACCTCCTCCTCGGCTAATATACACAAAAGTAATCTTTTGTGTATATTAGCCGATTTCTCTCCCATTTGTGGACCGATTCTCAATTTTTTTTGTTTGGTAGAGTATGCTTCGAGGTGGTCCCATTTAAATTACATCAAACTCGGTCAAGTAGTTTTTGAGTTACACTGCAATAACTGAAAAGTGTTACGCCTATCTTGATGATAAAATCATTGATGGTGAATGACAGTGGATCCCGTAAACCGCAGGGATCACAAAAAATGGTAAAAAACATTGTTACTAAAAATGGAACCGACCTCAACACCAAAAAGTGCGAAATAACTTGTCGAATTCGGTACCATGCGGACAATATTGTGATAACAGGTACTTTTGAACTATCATGGTAACGACTTCAAACTTCTGCTTATTTCGCACATTTTGGTGTTAAAGTTTTTTTGGTAAAAAAATATATTTAACACTATCATGTGATAAGACGAGGTAGCCGTTGCCTGAAAGTAAGCACCACGTTTGCCCACGACATCCACAGTACATGGCTTTTAAAATAAATCTGGTTTGTGGTTACAGAATCATTCTCCAAACTCTGGAACTTTTGGACTTTTCGGCATATTTTAGTCTAAGCGCTTGTGCCGTAGAGATCAGGCGCTCACCTAACTAATAAAAGACCAATCGTGTTTGATTGGAGCATGTGACCAAACTGCTGGCCTTTATGTTGCCCAAAGATTATGCAGATACATGGGGTATTTTGAGGATATTGCTCAGGTAGCTGTTTTTAGACTAACTAGATAATGACTACGTCTGTCTACTAGTACATTTTTCACAATCATATCACAGCACTAGAATCCCCAACATATCACAACATTAAATACCTGACAACAAATATTTCTGCTAATCACAAAAATATTTGCTTCGACCAAGGATCGAACCTGGGACACAACGTTACGAAAGCACTACCAACTGAGCTAACGGAGCCATTAACAACTGTCCTTGTAAAACCAACGCGCGGGCAGTGCCACGGGGCGCAGCAAAATTTTTTCATAAATGGTACCTGTATCCTCAAACATTACAAGATACAAAAGATACTTAACTTTTTTGCCAACAAAAACATTGCCAAAAAAAGTTATGTAAGTAATAAACATTATAACTTAAATAACGAGATAATCTAGTATTTATTGTATGTTCAAACTAAATATGTTACCGGCGAACCCCAAGCTAAGGACTAGGCCTGTATCTTGGGGCCCGACTGCAATGTTAACTAAGCAGCATAAATAAATTAAATACAAAAACTCATCACAGTGAAATGACAGTAAAAACAACACGATTATTTAGCCTATAGCTTTTATCGTTATGTCCAAGAGGCGACACTTAACTATATTACAAGCGTAATTATAGTTATGATAAACTTAATGTATAAAACAGTTTTATGGTATGGTACAGTATTATGGTGCGTTTATGCGATCATTCGCATCGTGTGTGTGAATGTGATGTGAATGTGTGTGTAGGTGAGTTTGTGTGAGTATGACAGTGTGTGTGTGCGAGTGTATTTGTGTACAATTTGTTTTGATTGTGTGCAAATATATTAAAACGAGTAGGTACCGAAATGATATAGAGCGAACTAAGTTCCTACTCTGTAATAGCAGCTAAGATCAAAAACCTACAAGGTTGTTCGTGGACAATTGAAATTATACCAGTTTAACTTAGCCTTTTAGCCTGAGCAAGAATACCTACAGTAAGTATTACCGTGGATTACCTTGATCTAGTAAAACCAGCTGCTATCGAGTGAGATATAATTATTTTATTTATAATAAAAATGTCAATAAATAAAGTTGTGCGGAACGAGGTATGTTATCATAAAAACAAAATGGTGTCTAATGTTTCTTTTCAAAAATAGTACATTTCTTGAAGCTATATTTAGGCGATTACACACTGCTTACATTGAATTCCACGTGAACAAATGCTCAAGCATATCTAATTAGTTATATAAGTTGTTTTAAATCATTTTGATGACGAAGATAAAGACTAAGAATGAAATATTTTATACTTCGGTATACTTTGTTTTAAAGCGCTCGCAGCGGAGCTTCACTAGGCGATCTTAACCGATCAACAAGTTAAGCAACGCTTGCTGTGGTGAGGAGTTGAATAGGTGACCGCAAGTGGCATAATTCAACTGAGCGCTTCCGTGCTTCAGAGGCCACGTTGAGCTGTCGGTCCCAGTTGTTTGTTTTAGGACAATAGTCGTTGGGCCATGTCGAAAGCCTTCGGGCGGCCTGAAAACTTAGACATGGGTTAGCCACCAGCCTATCCAACAAGCTGCACTGGGCCCACGTGATGGATTATGGCCCAACTCTCCTCTCTGTGAGGAAGACTCCAGTCCATAGTGGGAACATAGTGTGCTGATTATGATACTTACTTTGTTTTATTATCATTATATACTAATTAACGATAAAATTAACTACGCTGATGGTTATCATTAGCTGCCAATAACGGTTGAAATGCGACCCAGATATTACATTTTCTAAGTTTCATGGGGTTGTACTGCGCTAGTTGCCCGGAAACGTATTTAGCCTCCATTCGCCCAGTTTTTTTGAAATTTCCACTAGTAATGCTCAGCCGTGCGATTATCTAAGAGGAAACATCTTTGCATCTTTGACAACATCCGTGAAACAAATGACGAGATGACAAGAAACATTGGAAAAACAACCTTATGTACAAGGGCGATATCTCATGAAGTATTTGACATCGGTGAGCTCGTCGACGAGGGCAACGACGAATCATTAGAGAATTGCACGGCAGGACTATTTATATCCTACGAGGACGATGTTGAAGCCTACCTAAGGATAATATAGCAATATCATCAAGTGATGATGATGATAATGATGGAACCAAAAATATAACAGTGTAATTTGAGTAAGAAGTCTGGCACTTTATGTTTTTTTTTTCAAAATTGGTTTCTTCAGGTGTTTATTTACTGTTTGATATTCAACTCGTCCACAGCTTGGAATTGCTAACCCCCTTTTTTCCAATGAATAAAAATTACTCCCTACCTCCAACTTGTTCCCAAAACCTACAAACGCATCATGTAAATCGGTACATAATCCACTACTGGTACATCTCCAGTGAGAAATTGTGGAATTATTCATGAGGATCTAAGCACTCCACTCCAGTAAACACAGAGGTGCGATGACGTCGGCGACACGTCATGTTGCCGTCGGTTTACTGTACGACGCGAAACCTGCTTCCTTATAGGAAACTATCGCATGAAGGCCGTCTGTTACACAGTAACCGAATGTTATCCAAAGAAAACGAACAAATTGCCCGTTAACTGATTTCAAGATTTATCATCATCATCATCATCTCAGCCGTAGGACGTCCACTGCTGAACATAGGCCTCCCCATGATTTTCCAAAAGGACCGGTTGGAAGCGGCCTGCATCCAACGTCGTCCTGCGACCTTCATCAGGTCGTCTGTCCACCGTGTCGGTGGACGACCTACGCTGCGCTTGCCGGTCCGTGGTCTCCACTCCAGAACCTTTCGGCCCCATCGGCCATCTGTTCTGCGTGCTATGTGCCCTGCCCACTGCCACTTCAACTGGCTAATCTTCTGGGCTATGTCGGTGACTTTCGTTCTTCTACGGATCTCCTCATTTCTGATTCGATCACGTAGAGAAACCCCGAGCATAGCCCTCTCCATAGCTCGTTGTGCGACTTTGAGATGATTCAAGATTTATGAAGTTAAGTTATTGTAGTTGACTTGGTCAACTATATCCTAGATGGCGGGAGAAAATCCGAACGTATTGAATATCATTAATATTCGATAATTTTCCTAGTTTTTTTGTGTCTTCGAGTTCGACGTGAAGAAATGGCGCTCTATTGACCTTAAGTGTTCGCAACGCACGAGTGTATGGAAAATGTACAAAATCATGAAATTGTGTTTACTTCGTCAATAGCCATTGATAGTTTTTAGTTATGTATCAACCGATTTTTATTACGTTACATAGACAGAGCAGTGACATAATGACAGACTATTATTATTAATGTGACTGCGATTTGACTATGACTTCAATAAAACACTCACTTGATGCAACTATAAACATTAGTCTAAATAACTGGAGGAATGGCAAATATACAAATGTACGAGTACACTTATAAAGCTCCAGAACGGGAATCGTCAAGAGTACGTGGTCCCCTCTGCCAAGATACATTAGGGGGAAAATGTATGGCGGCTCAGCCGCGATCGAGCGCCATTTTACCTGCATATCCGTCGCTATGCTTTCTGTTATAATCTAAAATGTGTAGTTGGATACTTTGAGAGATAAGGTGAAATTAGATAATTCATAATAATATGTTTACCAGGCAAGTCGTGTGCCTGATAGCACAACGCCTGCCCGTGACAAATGCAGTGCCACCTAGTGCTTAGTAGTTTTGGATGGTGCTGCATTATTAGCTAAGACATTGATCTTGGGGTGACGTCTCGTCACTGACGAGAGCACTACAGAACATAACGAATACAACATACCTCACCCCATGGTTATGTCCCATTCGCTCAGTAATTTCACTTGTTACAGCGCCCTGCACAGATGGCCGCATACACAAGAGATCGACAATCTAGTAAATCGTATTTTCTCGCCTCTTACGATCTGCATCCCGACAGCGAATGGAAAATTATTTTTCTTCCAACTACGCTGCAATTCCATGATACTTCATGTCTAGCACAAAACGACACAGAAAAATAATAAATAAAATAAAATAAGAACTTTATTGAATGGAAAATTTCTCTTCAATTTTATTTGTACCTACATTCCTTGCAGTAGTTGAAAGGAAAGCAGATTATGCACCTCTCATTAAGTCATTTATATTGCACTCGTGCATTTTAGAGCCTTCGCTGATGCCGTTTAGCTTAGTTTCTGCTTGGCGCCACAATCTGCTGTTACACCGTCCCATCACCGAGAAAGTTTTTTTTTTAATTTATTTATATATTACACATTTAACATAATCTTTATTGTTTTGTACCATTAAAAAAGTAAAGTCACAAACAAGTGGGTCTTATTGCCATCTAGCAATCATCGCTACATTTAAGTCCAACTTATAATATAAGTGAATTGATGCCAATAGTGGTTGAGCCATTTTTAGAAGATTTGTAATGATAACTTTTACCTTGAAATTACGCTACGGTGTGACACAGTGCCAGCTTGCTAACGTGAGCTGGTAACTTATTGTTTGAATGTAAAGGCGACTCTCAACGGCTGCTTATCTGATCGTTCCACTTCTCCACGCCAACATGTCAAGTCAGCTTTTGTGCTAACGCCTAGAACGGGATGCTAGTGGGTGTCAATGTTGCCATCACGTCAGTGGTTGCTATAATAAACATATTTGATTAAAAGTGAAATGCAGTTCACTAACTGATTCACTTAAAAGCACGTAATCAAATACTCGAACACTCATTTATTCGTGAACTTGTTTACACGTCAAATTCATTTTGGTTCATGTTAAGTAAATCTAGTACATAAGAAAACTGCAGTTTTCTGTATACATGTATACAAAATATATAATCTTAGTTATCACTTGAACCTAGGATGCTGAATTGTTGGCAGTTTATGGGGAGAGTTCACGACAGCTTAAAGAAAGGATTACTCTTTTTGAAGAATTAGGGCGGTAAACTCTTTTTGAATTCAAAGTCTTTATGTTACTGATTACTTATTTAGTTTGATTAACATATTGTGAACGCAAAAGGTTGAAAAAGGGATGTTTGAGATTATATGGAGATAGATGTACCTACGCGGTATGCTATGTACGAGTAAGTATTTAATACGATTATGTAATTTGTTTTTTTCACTCTCCTGTTCTGTTCGTGTCAGTCGGTTCGAAAAAACTATGAACCCAATACGTTTTCATCATATTGTTATAGAGTTAATATACCTAGTTGGTACTATTAAAACTAATAAAGTCTCGAGTTGGATCAAAGTAAAATTGGTTAGATAGATAGAAGTGTAAAAAGTATAGGTAGATTCTATATAATTATATCTCCAAACCAATCTCTAAACATAACAATTGCACTTATTGCCGACATGTGGCAAGATCAGAGACCTTTTAACACGATCAGCTTTAGCAATATCTAAGTACTTATCAATTGGTTACATTTTTAATTATATTTGGAACTAGTTATCGCACCTGGATTTCATTAATTTAACGTACTTACAAAACTGTTCTAGTTAATACTATGAAGTAGTGTTAAGGTAAGGCTTAGTAAATAGGCGTAGAATCGTGGCGTCATCAGATCAGGCGTAATTTTTGGGTGTTTGTTTTTTTATTTTGGTTTATGGGCTTTGTCGCTAAGCGACAATATCGCGCAGTTATGGCATGTAACAAATTTACTTTTTTATGGTATAGGTTGGCAATCGAGCAAGCGGCTCCTGTGATGGTAAGTGATACATCCTCAATACTAGAGGTCTTGAGGATGCATTGTCGGTCTTTGAGGAAGGAAGAGATAAAAGGAAAAGATAGGTGAGAGTAGAGGGGGAGGGGGAAGGGGGAATCGGGCCTCTGGAAACTCCCACAAACCGACTGAAACGCAATAGCAAGCTATGTTAGGCTGAGGTACTAACACCACATTTATTTACCACCACTTTAATAACTGTGAAAGCACTAGCTCTGATAGACTAAGATTTAACTGTCCGGTCTGACATAGAACTCGTTCGTGCACTATTCCAGTACAGCCAGTAAACCTTCCTACCCTACCTAACCCTTAAGCATGATAGCTTAAATTTCGCATACACTCCATCTAGATACGCTGATCATCCTTAACAACCTCACACTCTGTGGACTGCAACAAAAATGTACGTAAGCGTAACGTAATGGTATCATTGACGTATACAGAGGCCGTAGCACAAACAATTTGCGAAAAAGTATTCGTATCGCAAACGTCAACGCGTCACGCTTTGGCGTACAAACTGAGTTATCTGCGTCACAATTGCCACACGGGATCGGCACGTTGCGTTAGAGTTAGGCCCCATTGGTACGTTACGTTGCGGTGCGTCACAAAATATATAATGTAAAACTTATATAAGGCGTCAACGGTGCGACGTTTACATATGTATTTTGTGACGCAACGCAATGTAACGTACCAATGGGGCCTCACTCTTACACTTACGCAGTTATTCGTGCTAGACCCACAGTACAGTATGAGTTACCTGCGCTACAGTTGTACTAGATAAATGTAAGTTTGTACTGTATACGGCCACAATATGGGCTGCTCTACAAATCCCCATTGACATTCCCCATTGATGCATTTGTTAACTTTTCTTCCACAAATCCCCATTACTCCTGAAAGAGTTTATGATTTCGTTACACTAACGCAAATTTTCGTGCTAAACCCACAGAAAAAGTGGAAGATGGAATCTTCTTCCTACACTTCGGTGTCGGTGGTAGTGCCACGCTGTAACCCCACAGCCGAATGGGCCGGCACGATCGGGGAAGTACCACACTCCCACATAATACCGACATGAAGTAACATAGCTTGCTATTGCGTTTCAGTCTGTTTGTGGGAGGTTCCGGAGCCCCGATCCCCCCTCCCCCGTTCACCCTCTCCTTCCTCCTCTCCTTTTCGCTCCACCATCACCCCTTCTATATCCTTCTAAGATAGGAAGGATCCTATCTTTATTTCTCAAAGGTTGGCAACGCATCCTCGAGACCTCTGGTATTACAGATGTCCGACGGTGTCACTTACCATCAGGTGAGCCGCTTGCTCGTTAGCCAACCTATCCCATAAAAAAACTACTTAAAACTTAGAAACCTAATTGTACTATATTACTCGATGCTTCAAATGTATAGAAAACACTATAGATTTGTATAAAACGTTTCCAAACAAGGGGCCATAACTTAGGTAAGCCGTGACTTACAGACAGACGTGCCTATACAAACAATAGTAAAGAGATATCTAGGTGGCTAGCAGGCACTCCACAAAGCACACCTAAAGTGCAAAAGCGATAAGCTATC
Source organism: Selenia dentaria (assembly GCA_917880725.1). Taxonomy (NCBI): domain Eukaryota; kingdom Metazoa; phylum Arthropoda; class Insecta; order Lepidoptera; family Geometridae; genus Selenia; species Selenia dentaria. The sequence continues at coordinate 16,025,278 of OU862889.1, read as the reverse complement.
TAACCGATCGGTCCCCGGTTTGCGCAAGCCATGCTGATGAAATGTGTTCTATGTCTTACATCAGGAATAACTAAGTAATAATTCCTTATTCAGTACAACTAATCGCTAAATATGTCACGTACAGAGCATTTAACAAAGCTTGCTCAAAGAGATAAGTTTGGAATATTTTTATGAGGACACCTTATATGGAATCTGTTGTAACTTGAAGTCAAGTCAAGAAACCTTTCTTGTTATATTTGGGTACACTTCAGAGATTTCATTGTGGGAAATAAAAAGATTTCTAAATATAGGAATGCATTTATTATACTTTCAGTTTAGTAACAGCATGTTGAACATGGCATATTATTGATGAAGTTCTACGGAAAGATTTTGATGGTAGCAGTTTTTTTCATAAACTGTTGACCTAAATTTCTCTACTGTTTAAAAGATGGACAAAACCTTCGGGTTACTCTTTGGCCTTAAATGGGGCTAATCAGCTATGCCAAAGCACGACAGTGCTGGCGCTACCCAAGACGTTAAAACTGTTAACATGATGAATGTCATTGGCATCTGCCAGCCATGACTGCATCTGCCAGATGTGATGGTTACCAAAAGGCACAGCAGGGAACAAATTGCCCGTCTCTTTATTTATATAAATATATATAAAAATGAACCCCTATTTCTCCCGGTCATGATATAACTTGATAACGAATGAAACAATCTCGCTAATTCTTTTTTTTCTACCGACTTCCAAAAAAAGGACGAGGTAATCAATTCCCTGTATGTTTTTTTTTATGTTTGTTACCTCATAACTTTCCACTGGGTGAACTGAATCTCTAAATTCTTTTTTTGGTTGAGTAAAACTGGTAATTCCCGTGTTCATCAAATTTGGTCCAGTAGTTTTTGAGATACATTCCAATAACTGAATAGAATGGAAGTTGGTATTAAATTTATCAAATTGTACTTGTTTGTTGTATTAATTATTGTCAGGAGAAGGTTCTTATGATAGAAAACCCAAGAAAAATACCCGAACGAAGCCGCGGGCAGTCGCTAGCTAATTTGCTATATTAAAAAAAACCATAAAATAAAATATATAAACCTATATTATATAACTATAAAATATCGCAGCTATAACAATTACAAGGGCTGCGATGTCAATACGAAAGTTTATGTATTTCTAAATAATGCTTGTTTAGGTTGCATGGTACTGTTAAACTGTTCAATAGATGTCGCTCCGTCCCCGCAAGATGGTTAGTCAAAAAGAGAGTTAAAAAAATTCGATGCTCTGACCCGAACCTCGGTGGCCTAGTTGGTCAATGGCGTCTGACACGGAGAGTCAGAAGACGCGGGTTCGAATCCCGTCCGACGATGGAATTTTTCTCTCTATAAATTTCAATGTTTGAGATCGCTAAAGCAGGCGTTAGTGCTTTAAAAAGTCATGTCTCAATAGGCTTTTGACGTTTCTCATAGAAGTATTTATTACGATGACATTATTTCGTGCGAGGTTAATAGTGTAACTACTTCATATCTCCTAACGTGGATGTCGTAAAGGCTGAAAAGATGACAAAAAGATTATATTCTACACGAGGTCATAATTTGAAAAATTATGGTGTTTATACACCGCAGGCGACCCTCTTCGGGGATGTTATAAATGTGCATATGCGTGTCTTATAATGAAATGATATTTCTTATATCTCTCTGAATATCTCTTAAAAAATTGTTTAAATGTCCTACATTGAGAAGGTGAATGTACGGTACATCCATTACGCACGCACGTAAATGTAATTTTGATTTAAAAACCATCACAGTCTCTCTTCCGACTCACGTTTCAGTAATTCATTTAGTCGTTCCAGTTTTTCGTGGACCGTCGTTGCGCACTCAAACCTTATTTATTCAACAAAGCCTGCTTACGTCATGTTGTACCTAAATTTTCAGAGCGGTGGCAATGTTAAACTTTGAAAGAAGTAGCGTTGTGTTGTTAATAAAAGAGTATTATAGTTTTTGACTATTATACTGTTTATGTACTAGCTGAGTGCGGCGGTTCCGCTTTGTAATTTAGGATTATGTTACATACTAGAATATCTTTATTTCCTATTCTTTCTTTTATTTCTTTGATGACCCATTTATAACAACATAAACATTAATTCGATATAGGGTTCTTTTACTTCAGAGTGCAATTGGTCTATATTTAGTAGCGCTGCTTAAGAAACAAAGGATTTCATGGAGAGCGACTCTGCTGGTTAAGACTAACCAGGATTTTTTGCGGTGGTAGGGCTTTTGAAGAGTCCTGGGAACCACAATTTCATACCACCTGCTCGACAAATTCAATTACTTACATATCTCGCAATCTCGACGTAAAGCAAGGCATTACATCCTAAAGGAGTTAATGTTGTATGAAACTTCCAAGGGTGTGATTTGGATTTGGAAAGTTAAAATTTGTAGGAAAACTCTTAGCATTATTATTTTTTTAATTTTATGTTATCTGGGTGTGGTGTCCAGTTCGATTTTCGAATCAATACATTTACAAATCCAAAACGCTCAAATATTACCCTGGCCCTTCCATAACTGAACAAATTGTCCAATGTGACAATTAATGGGGCAATGTGTGTGTTTTTTTAATATACTTAAGCATCAAGTGATCACGAGATGGGTCTGATGGTAAGCACCAAGCCTGCCAATGGCATTTGCAGTACCATTCAGAGCTGGATGGAGCATGGAGCTGGAGCTGCAGCTGGCACTGGATCGTCACCTCCAGATTGGTTTTATTTCAGTCTCATTTCGCTTGCTACACTGTCTTTCACATCCTAACACAGTAACTTGCGCACTACTGTTTCGTGGTACCAACTGGTCACATCCACAATAAACCTAGTAAGTCGGATTTCCTCGCACCTTGCTATGCGCATCTCGACTGCGGAGGGAAAACTCTTTTACTATATATAATATAATAATATCTTAAGATATTTTTTTTTTGTTTTTGTAAATTTGACACATATTTAACTATTACCGGCGGGCACTGCGCAGCCACTGAAGATGATCATCGGACATGCTCTTAACCTGGATCGATGTAATCGATCCCTAACGTGAGTGTTTTGCCGGTTAATAGTTTAATATATTAAGATATGTCATAATTAGATAGAAAAAAGATAATTGCAATTTGTTCACTCCAGGATCTACCTACTCGTGTATTATGATGTCAAAGTGTAGCGTGTCTTGCCCTACTGATACGATTATTATGTTCTCTTTTGTAAAAAATAAACGAGTATTGATTAACATAATTAATTAATTGATATAATTGTTTTTATATCAATTAAGAAATTAGCGATAAAAAATTGTAAAAACACAAGCCCGCTGAGTTTCTGGATCTTCTCAGTCGTGGTGGTCGCGATCCGATCCGGTTGTAGATTTAAGATAAAATAAATGTAATATGACAATTTATAAGTGCCCCTTAGGTCTATGCAGAATAAATGATTTGACTAGATATGATATCATTTGTTTATAATGATTGTTATTTAATTGCCTTTTGAAATATGTCTATACATACCTGAATAGAGGAATAATCAGAAGTATTTCGAAATTCATTTAATCTAAATGAAATTCAGCCTTCAGAATATCAATTTTATGTACAAATAGGTCACATCGGTCGTCTGGAATTATAGAAAAAACTCTTTCCTTCCTAACGAGCACGTGACTACTTTTACAAATTGAAAGAAATAAAATATTTCAGGTTAAAACTAGATTAGGGTAATACTTAATATTGGAAAATTACTGTTCAAAATTTACAAAACTGGTAATATTTACAGTCAACAATTCGCTACGATAATTTGTGGGGTATTCGTTTTATGACTCGGCATCCTATTAACGCTTAGAAAAAAAGATATATGAATGAAATTAACGTCGTCGGATGGTATTTAAACTGACTTAAAGTCACAATTCTAAGGTAATCATATTATATATATATATATATATATATATATTATATGTTATCATATAATATATATATATATATATATATATTATATGTTATCATGTAATATATATATATATAACAGAAATCAAATGTTCTATTAGCTAAATTTATAAAATATATACAGCATGACTGGTTGAACACTTTACATAAACAAGGACATGATAATTCATGGTCACATGAAACGTTTAAAAAAATAAAATTAAAAAAATACCGTTAAACTACAGAGGAAACCTTCATTCTATGAATGTGCTATAACTCGAAAATTATGGACACCGTCCGAACGGGGTTAATGACCCAAAGCGCCGCGCCGCGTTCAAAGGAATCAAGCTGCGTCCGAACGGGGTTAATGACCCAAAGGGCCGCGCCGCCCGCGCCGCGTTCACAGGAATCAAAGGATGCCGCGATCGACAAATTTTATTACTACACGCGCGCCGCGAGTGACCATGTTTATTGTTTTGAGTAGACAATTAAAGTTAAATTAGGTAAATATTAGGCACCTATTTTTTTTTTCTTAATTAGAACGAGAATCGAGTACTGAGCACTATATATCAATATGTAAAGTGTTCAACCAGTCAGCCTGTATATATATATATATATATATATATATATATATATATATATATATTATAAATTGTGACTTTAAGTCAGTTTAAATACCACCTGACGACGTTAATTTCCAATAATCCATATATATATATATATATATATATATGGACGGGAAACTCCAACCAAACTGGCCACTATCGCCAAGTTGTCTGCCACTTGTGTATTAAATGTTTCCCAGAGCTTAGTGTGTTTTCTTACGACACTCACGGGAAGAAATGGGGGGCAGACACTCTGACCCAACACCTTACGAGCAAAAAAAAGTGTGGTCTCGTGGTTCTAACTGCTTTTTCTCGCTCGACTATAATTAACAAAGCGAGCAAAGCGTCAATTCACTTTCATCTGTCCGTATGTTGGTCCTCCTGTACAGCCGTGTGATTCTCTAATGATTCGTCGATGCGCTCGTCGACGAGCTCACGGATGTCAAATACTTTATGAGATATCGCCCTTGTACACAAGGTTCTTTTTCCAACGTTTCTTGCCATCTCGTCATTTGTTTCACGGATGTTGTCAAAGATGCAACGATGTTTGCTCTTAGAGAATCGCACGGCAGGTCGCATATTTTAATCAATCTTGAGGGAAACTTGGTATGCATGTCCTACTATTCTATTTTGAATATGAAGTACTGCGAAAAATTGCCGCTTATAAGGCTGTGCTCGTGTGCATAGTGTATTTTCTAGTGCCGTTTAAAAAGACTTCTGAATAAATATTTAAAATATTGTTTTTAATGAGGAACCCATTGGATCGTATGTCTGAAAGATTTGTTTTGTTTATTTTGAGTATACGAAAAGAGGTAATTACATTAGTAATGAAGTGGAATCCATAGTATCAACACTTCCGGATATTATGTGAAATGTAACGAAAATTCATGATATAAAAATAAAAACCTTAAATGTTTATGTTTTTAATGTCCAAAGTTCATTCACCCCAAGGGATTGTTTTGAAGCTAAACAGACATCTACCGGAGGTCCTCTCTGCCCACGGTCGAGAACTAGGTATATTACTTACTGTAAAGGCAAGGCTACATCAAGCAATAAGTACCTAGTTTTATGATTATAAATGGTTCAAAGGTTTAAGGTCAAAATTCGTAGTGATCGTCAATATTTAATTTGTAGTTATATAAATTTGCCGTAATCTGTCCGCATCAGGACTAAAAATAACAATAGATTTATGAATGAAACTTGCCTCGAATGAGGCTTGCTGATTCGGACAGATTAATTGGCCAAATTTACTTTCACCTGTCCTTGAGTTTGTTAGCTTGTGTGTTGATCTTTCTATACACTGGTCGCATTTTTCAACCAATCTTGACGAAAATTGGTATGCATGTTATGTTATGTTATCCAATGCGGCGGTTCTAGTTGTTTACTAAGTATTAAGCTACCTGTAATTTGCTAGGGCCAGTTAAAATGCACAACTAGTATTTTCACAAAATGTATTTGTATGTAGCTTACAACTGGTGATCGGACCCCGACTCATCCAAAACCGAAAGTATTACTCAGCCTAAAAAACAACCACTGGCGTTGATAGTGGTTAAGAAGTGCATCTGAAGCGGTGGTACTTGAAGAAGCTTTTCTGCCGCGTATAATAGTATATTTAATTATTTTTGACGTCGGTGATTTTGAGAGGAGTGGGGAACTTTTCCTAAAAAAGGGGATTTGGAAGTTTGGTGCGGCGTCATTTACCGACTGATAAAACTGAAAGATAAAATTTGGTACACACATGAGGTACTGACTTGAAAGATGAATTTAAAATATGATCATAATCAGTCTAGTGGTTACCGAGATAATAGGTTGTGAAGTACTGTGAAACATTGCCGCTGATAGACTATAAGTTCTCGAGAGGTCTACTGTTTGTTGAACTACTAGTTATTATTATTTCTAAGTTATAAGGTTTTTATGGTTGACGCTAGAGGTGATCAGAATGCAGGCTCATATTTTGCACAAGAAATTAGTATAGCTATTCAACGTGGAAATCCAGAAAGCTCTCTGGGCACTTTTCCTTCAACAAATGGCTTACAAAAAATTAGTTTTATTTTTTATTTTTGTATATTATCTTTTGTTACTTCATTATAATTTTTGTATGATTTTTAAAGTTCTAACGCCTGCTTAGCGACACCAAACATTGCACGTATATCGACAATTTGTCGGAAGACGTGGGTCCGAATCCCGTCCGAGGATGTGATATTTTCTCTCTAAAATTGCAACGTTTACTTTATTATATTTATGAAATTAATGTCAATAAGTTACGAGTATATTTGAAATATTGTGACAGTTAAATAATATCTATGAAACTTATTATATTGTATTGCTGAAGATAGTTCCCGATGATTACCTAGCTAATTATGTGAATTCAGTAAATTGTAAACTAGCAAAAAGTTGCTTTACAAACGAGTGCTTACTGTGTGCTTACAGTTTATGATATTTGCTAATTAAATATACATAACCTACTTCATCATCATAAGCAATCAACTAAAATACTTTCACTGTTGAATAAAAACATCATTGTTTGGATTGGACTCCACAATGAACGAATATTTTTAATTGCATATACATCCGGTCCATGAGGCCCCAACGGCCCTCTTCCTAGTCTACTTCAGTTATTGATTCTCAAGTTATAATCATATAGTAACCATACCAATTATATAATAACCACGCACCTTTAAGCGAAGAACTACGGACCACGGACCTTTAAGAGAAGAAACCCTAAAAGACGTGGACAGTTCGTATTCGTGTCATAAACAGTTCATAAACTAAATAAGAAAATAAAAATTTGGTTATTAAAATTACGTAAAATTACTCAACCTGTCACTGTTTTGGAATATCTTAAATGTTATGGTTGTATGGTTGCTACTTATCTCGACTGTTACATCATTTACGCGTTTGTCACAATACTTATACATATTATATTTCTGGTATTAATTCCTAACTACCTTAAATAAATGTACCCACGACCTAATAGTCAAAAACCGAATCATCTGTCGACAGGTGGGAAATAGCCCTCTGAGGAATACTAAATCAGACGGGAGAAGGGTTGCTTCAATTTATCTTTATCTTCATCTATTTTGGGCTAGACAGATCGGTTTAATATTAGTTTATTCAGTAGTTTAGAGTCTAGTTAGGAAATAAATAGTGTTCAATTAGAATGTTCCGACCCATATTTCACTTATGAGGTGGGGTCGGTACGTTATGTATTCCGCTGACACCAAAATTAAACTAAACTAAAGTTTTTGGCTGTGGAATACTGATCGCCCGCCTGGCATCTCCTTGGGAATCCTCGTTGGTAGTATACCCGCTTTTTACCGTTTGTGTTATAAGAGTTTTAAGACTATCAAGAGCCATCAAATATCAACTATATGCGCCTTTTCTTGTCAACATCGAAGTGAGTTTTAGAGGCATGCAGCTGATTTGATTCAGCGAAGTTTTCTCCATAGTCGATTTTTTCGATCATCTATCTATAAGAAAGATGTGAAACATGGATTCTTAAACCAAGAACTACATGGTATAATAGTGTATATATAAGTACTACGTAATTATTTTTACCGCTAAATCTGTAGGCGTTAGTGTTTTAAAGTTTATAAAATTATAACATGTGGCAGGAGACAAATAACTTCACGGAATCAATTGCCTCAAGCGGACTTACCTTAAATGGTAAAAGCGGAACACATATCTATAAACTACATGCTTATAAGTCATTCTCTAAAGTAAGCAATTACTCAAATAATTTATATACGTAAAATGCTTAAGCAGTAAAAAACAATGTATTGTCGATCAAGTGATGTGCATTTTCGTCTCTTTATACTTACCTAAGTACCTACATATTATTAAATGCTCGATTGGGGCGTCAAGAAAACCGTATTGAACAATCGTAAGTATAAACGTGTAAAGACCTTATTTCATTACTTCAAGCACCTTCTAAAATTATTGCGGTCGAGCGATTCGCTAAAATATTTCTACATTTGCTAATTTATTAGGCTACCTTAATGATAGCGGAGTTAGAAACAATTCGACCTAGAACACAAATCAAGAACACTATTTACTCTTGCCTTGAAACTGCACAATAATTTTGTAGAGCCAAGGTGCGTGATTGTACATCGTTTATAATGATTGTTATTAAGTGTCAAACCAACATGTATCACTACTGTACCGTCAAAGGTGTTGTACAAAATAAAGGTACTAGAAGTCTAAGCAATGCGGCAGTTGCAAAGATGTTATTACGTAGATAGAGCCTTCGGGTCCATAGAGACCTAGATCTGTGTTCGGGTCGGATTTAGGATTTAATGATCAGAGTCTAGATTAGAAAGTTTAGAATAAAGATTAGATTCTAATCTTTGCGGGGACTCCCTATTGATTTAATCATCCGGAAATTCAAATCAAATCAATTTATATCCGTAAGTCTAGTTTGGGAGCCGTTACTGCATTCGCCGATCCTGTTCTATGGTCTATCAGATAGTTTATCGTACATGAGTATTGTAGATACTAATTGCACTCGTGAAAAGTAGACACAATAACTTATCAGATACTTTGACAGGCTGGTTGGCGCAGTTGGTAGCACCCCTGCCTTCTGAGCCGCTGGTCCCGGGTTCGATCCCCGGACAGGTCAAACATTTGTGTGCATGAACATGTCTGTTTGATCTGTGTCTGGGTGTGTATATGTATTTAAGTATGTATCAGTCATCCGGTCACCATAGTACAGGCTCTGCCTAGTTTGGGACCTGAAAACCTTTGTGTGGATGTTGTCCTATATTAAAAAAAAAAAAAAGATAGACTCTTCACATTTTTTTTAAATATATTCCTTTATTTATTTGTTTTGTTTACTTACAGTAGTAACACACTTACAGTAGTACAATAGTAACTTTAAAAAATTATATACGGTTTTATATGCTACGTGCATTACCAATTATAAGAAAACGCTCTATTATATACAATCTAAACATAAGAAACATAAAGAGCAAGGTTTACAATATTTAATGATGATAAATTAAAAAAGATGTTGACATATCTGTAATTTGTGAAAAGATTGTTTTTATGTTTACGATTTGTAATTTTCTCCCGTATAATATGATGAAAATCTGATTTATTACGAACATATGGGATGCTTTTTTGTTTTTAAAATATCATCCTGCCTTTTATACACTTTCCGTAGTACATGACCAGTGCTCTAAATAAGAATTTATAATCCTGAACAGATTCATAATAATTTTATGAAATGTTTAGAACAGGTTTACATTTATGTACGTACTTTATTAAATTAAATCACATATTATCACTCGTTAATTTTTATAAATAAGTTATAAAAAATAGTAACGCTTATTAAATCAGTTCATATCCTTTATAAACACACTAAAAACTCGCTATGTCCGTTTGCGCTTAGTTTATTACACTATAGTTTATTCGGCAAACTAGGGAGATCCTTTTTTTATAGTATACCTACGATAGGAGTTAACCACATTTTTCTCGTACTTAAGAATGAACCTTGTGATGGATACTGAGGGTATGGATATGGTGTGGACTGATCTCTATAGAGAACTATAGATTAATATTAGGAACAACAAGCGTAAGTTTATATTAGCGTTATATTATCTGTAACATGGCTCTTCTAGTTTATTGTGCCCGACGGAGTTAATAGTATGGACCCCGTCGGGCACAACAAACTATCTTATGCACATATACAACCCGGTCAGAATATCTGTGCACCTCGCTGGAATGCGGCGCCTCTCCCGCTTCCCCTGTCACCTCTCCGCGCACTCCCCGGTGCGACAGTACGGTTAGCATCTTCGTTGCCGATACACGTCCCGATAATTTTGATATTTTCGCTTTGTTGTTGTTTTGTTTTTTTTTTTGACAAAGTGCGAATTGTATCCCATTATACTGAAAACAAAGCCGCCGAAAAAATATGTCGTCGACGATTTGATGCGAGAGCATGGCCAAGAAGTTGTGCGTCTGCCACCTTATCATTGTGACCTAAACCCTATCGAATATATATGGAACTTGGTAAAGCAAAGGGTGGCAGATAAAAACATTGACCAATCGGAAAAGAAAATAGAACAACTTACAAAAGATGCGATTAAGTCAATTACGCCAGCTGACTGGAAAAAAGAAGTGAATCACGTGGAGAGACTACAGCGAGAATACTGGGAAAAGGATCATCTAGCAGATGACAACATCACACAACTTTTAATATCACTAGGGGAAGATAGTTCGGAGAGTTCAGAAAGTGAGAGTGAGGAAGATACAATGTCAGGCATAGAGTCAATAATTTATAGTGACTGAGTTTAATAATATAAGTTTTTGTAATCAAAATTATTGTTTTTTAATAACAAACCCTTCATCAATAATAAATTGATTTGAAAAGGTTAGTAATTTTTTTTTACCTCCACATTTCTCGAAAAAACTTTTTTCACACCGTACCCAGACCGCCGATATGACGTCACGAGGTCAGGTGCACAGATATTGTGACCGGGTTATAATTATATATTATTTTACGACATTGGACTGCATGGTTACAATAAATAATCTGAATCGGAATCTGATACAATAGAAGTAATGGCAGGGTTTCGAAAAACAGCTAAAAACATAATCTTAGCGATATTTCTACGAAATATAGTGATGTGAAGTTACTTAGTAATACAAAAAAGTAGTATTACAGATAATGTCAAACCCGTGCATACGCGATATTTAGGGAACATTATGTTTTCGAGTTTTAAAGAACTATCTTGCCAAATTTTCTCTAGTATCGTTTTAGTAATCAATAGAATTACCTATGTGTTTTTTTTAGAATTCTGCCTGTCTGTCATTTTTGTGGTTATTTATTTATACTCTATGGAAAATACAAATTAGGGTGTTTTATGAGATTTTTTTATAGTAAATACATAATCCGTGACCCACCACTAACACTGACAGAAGACGTCTTTCAGTCTTGGCGACGTCGTTACTTTACCATTTCGGCAGAGAAAGAAATATATTTATGTGATGACGGGAAAAAACAACAATGGGTGTTTTTTCCCGTCATTCATTTGTTTGATTTTTCCAGTTTTGTGTCTTGACGTGTAATAATGGTGGATTATAACGCAAGGTTTCAAAAAATATGCAGTGATTTTTGTGATCTCTTCAGTCGTCCTAGAACGGTTAAGTAATGCATTCGCCTCTTTACTAGAACGTGACTTAGTAAGGGCAGTTAATTAATGACAGTCCTACGTGGCGACTACTTGTTTAAAAATATCACTTATTGCAACCATAAATAATTACATAATTAACTTCAGGAATGGCAAAACCGGGACTTCCCCACTACTCAACTAGTTTGCTCAAATGCATAAAGCTGGGCAGTGGGTAATACCCAAGGCTCAACTATGAATAGTTGAGCAGACCCACTGATCAACTCCCTTCTTCTCTACTGCTCAACTAGATTGCTCAAATTTCACTCCTTACACCCTGCTCAACTATATTGTTCTAACTAGTTGAGCAGTGGGACATAGGTCGTATTACCGAACATTTTATGCTCTATTACTGTTGAGTTATATATGTGTAATTCTTGCTCAACTTAGTTGATCCTGAAAGCGAATCATAATATGAATTCTCATTATGTGGCCATTTTTTCATTTCTATTTTGATTCCTATTATCATCATAATATGATTCGTGTAAAGTTGCCTTTTTAGGCCTGCAGGTCATCCCGTTATAAAATGTCACGTAGTTAACCTACTGCTCAACTGCTCTTGAGGCACTGGCCACTTATAATCTATATAACCTATTTAATACTCTTTTTTGTAATTGACATTATCGTTTTCACTCATTATGTTATATACACGGAATTTGTAGTATAAGTTCCTTGCATAGATTAGAGTATGGTTCCTTGGTGATGTAATGAGAGTATCACTGTTTAGTTCACTTTTGCTTAAATCATAGACATACTTACTTCGTACTTTTAAAATAATTATAGGCGTAAATAGATAATTATACTCGTGCGTCAATTTTCCACAACTACCTATTAAATTAAGTACCTATAGGTATTAAAATGGAGGGTGTAGATTCGACTCCGACAACCTCATGTAAGTGTAAAATAAATAGATACTTAGTAATTGTTCTGATGTCTTTTAATAATTCTGTAGTTGCTTACTAATTTATTTATTACGATTCAGCTAACGAAGCGATGACGACGAAATGAAAATTATTATCGATATAAAGGACATAAAGGAGGAAAAGCTGTGCTTTACAAAAGTTATCATTATCACTAAGAGACTACAAAAATGGTCAAATTATATTAAGATGTTCCACTTATAGAATAGAAAAAGTAAATGCAAAGGAATTTAACAGTTAAGGCGAGTTTATTTTTATTTTCACCAAGTAGGTAAAAATATAGGTAATTAGCACTATTTGTGAACTTCTCTTTTTATCGATTCCTTCTTTACTTTCTTTTAAAGAAAGTGAAAGAAGTTCTTAAGTCCACGGATCATTCATGTCCAAAAAATTACAATTAAACTATGGTAATGGTAGAAAAATATGAATTTAAGAAGGCAGCAATTTGTTCTGATCGCCCAATTATTACTCAATTGTATGAAGAGGCGATACTACAGATGAAATGTGATGGGCATAAAATAATATCATAGATGGTATTACACCTGTATCGAGCATTAAACATCTTTATGATGTTAGATATAAATCGGTCGGAAGTCTAAGTTCGTTAACACTTCTAAGAAGATTTAATAAATCGTTTTATTTTATTTTTTTTAATATATTAGTAACGGAGGAAAAATATTAATTATGTGGTATGGAGTTTTTAGTTGTAGTCTATAACTAAAGTTGTGCAGTTTTAGTTGATCTGAAGATACCTATTACCATTCTTAGTCAAGTGATCACCAGTTGAGCCATTGGTATTTACCCACTACTCAACTTGTTGCAGTTGAGCAGGGTGACCTCAAAAAGTTGAGCAAAAATTAGTTAAGCATAAAATGTTCGTTGATACAAACTATATCCTACTTAACTGCTTAATCAGTAGGTAGAGTAATCTGGTTGAGCCATGGTTACCCATTTCATCACGACAAATCAAACAATCAAATAGACAACCGTCTAGCAAAGCGTTATTGCGATACCCTAACAATTAAATGTTGTACGCATTTAAACCATTTAAGGAAAAATCTTATTGTAGGTATGAACTTTCTCACAACTGTAGCTGCAGTACGCAGAACACGTAAAGGTGGTATTTAAAATAAATACTCTGTTATTTCCTTATAAAATCATATAAAAAATATTTTTTAGTTGAATAAATACGAATATAATGTAATATTTTATATATACATTATTTTGTGGCCTTTTAGCAAATCCCTTCACCATCAAGGGTGGAGCAAATCAGGAGACATACTAATGATAGAACTCTTTTGTTCAAGTCTTCCATGTTTGTACCTACTTCATGATACCCACCATTAAGTAGGTATGTGTCAACGCTATAATATTCTGCCATAAAGCTGTAGTATGCAAGATAAAATTACAGTGTGTATGGGAATAAACAGCTATTTCATGGGAAACGATGGCTGTGCAGAACTTTGAACCTAAGTAAATGATCTGGGTTACACAGGAACTGGTGAACCACTGACCCGTCTCTAATTTACTTATATAAAATGTCCTAAAGGATATAAATAATGTAATTGTAACCACAAATTACCAACAGTTTCGTGAATTCCAAAAATATTCTCAAGGGTACACTAACCGACAAAAGTAGCTGTATATTAGAAAACTTTTAAAAGAGATTATTTTAAAAATATGAAATGTACTACTGACATGCTACTACTAGCTCGGGAAGATAAAATTAAAAATAACGTACAGCCAAACATAGAACCTACAAGTTTTTTATTCACATTCATTTTTGGGTATCTTAGCAGATTTTACAGAGAGTTACGATTGTTCACAAAACATTTGCTTGGTGAACAATCGTAACAACAAGAAAACACAGATTGTAAACAAAAATTTTTATTTGGTATTTATAATTTTTTAGTCATTATAAGATAAAATCATATTTATTCTCTATTATCTACTTTTAATCACATATGTATACTTGGGCGCTTACCGTAAAACCAGTATAGTAGTGAATTCGTTACCATTTTTGTTGCACCTTTATTGATCGTATATACAAATGTAGCAAGAACACGGAACTAAAGAGTATTAGTAATATAAATACTTAGAATAACTCCTAGTGGTCTTGAGCACTGACTCGCTCGACCGAACACAGCGATTTTCACGAAGCGTACGCAAAACATAACTTATCAATAACTAGCTGTTCTCCGCGGTTTCACCTGCGGTGTTGGATGATGATGAATCTTATATAGCCTATGTTACTCAGGGTGAATGATGCTTTTCAATGGTGAAAGAATTTTTGAAATCGGTCCAGTATTTTTTGAGCCAATTCGTTACAAACATACATACAAATCTTTCCTCTTTATAGTATTACTAGCTGCTCTCCGCGGTTTCACCCGCGCGGTGATGGATGATGATGATGATGATGATTAATCTTATATAGCCCATGTTACTCAGAATGAATGTGGCTTTCAAATGTTGAAAAAGTTTTTGAAATTGGTCCACACACATCAAGTACTTACATACAAATCTTTCGTCTTTATAATATTATAGTAAATAATAATTAGTATAGATTTTGCATGGAAGTTAATCTATGTCCTTATCTCTTCTTTTGTCTGAATGGTTTAGTGATATATAAACCAACACAAATCAGGATAGTATTATGTCTCTTTTTATTTTAGTAGAACGTGTACACAAACATACCCCTGCTCTAGGATTTTCTGTGTTGCGGGAGGCATGGATACACAGACACAATACATATATCCAAGATCTACGAACAAACATTTCCGCTCTTCACACAACACTGGGTCAAAAATGTATTTGAAACGGCGAGGGATCGAACCTGGGACCTTGAGCTTCGAAGACTCAGTTGCTACATAATCTATTATTTAATGTGAAGTACACAAGAAGTGGGTTTTCATCACGGAAGTCAAATCTCGTATGGGATATGTAACTGTAAACGGGTTAATGCTCTCGATTTTAGCGATTTACATTTAAAACGTTTTGTATATTATTTTCTTGGCTGAGTCATTTATTTGCGAGATTTCTGGAATATAATTTACACACTATCGCAACAAATCTAATCAAAATTTACCAAAAGATTACTTTTGCTAACTTCACGAATCGTAAATAAAGCTGATTATTTATAGATGGAAAAGTAAAAAAATGTTATATTCTCAAATTACCGCTAAAAGCTTCACTTAAAATAAAAAATAGATCAGACTGCGTGTAATTTCAAGTAATTTCAAATGACATCATACTCAAATATTACAACAGTAAAGCATTATGATTCAATGTAAGTACCTAAAGCAAATATATTGTTTACTAAAAGTATTTTCATCCTTATTTCACATTTTACGGTTAAATATACATCTACATATTTAAAAAAATACTAAGATTGACTGGAAGAGATTGCTCTCAGCAATAATTCCGCTTTTATACTATCGCCTGCTTAGCGAGAACAAACTATGCAATTTTAGAGAGCACAAGAAATATATACTTAAGGATATTGACTCTTTTAATTTAAATACTAGTAGTTTATTAAATAAATTTAGTAGGTTAGTTTCTAAACCACCTGCTATAAGTACATGCAATAAACTGATAGCATCTTTAATAGAGTTATAATAAAAAGCATCGCAGGTTTCATCGCCGTCGTTGCGCACTACATACTGCGACCACGAAATTCTTTCGCTTTGACCGCCACACACGCAGCAAGGTCATTTAACATTTTATTGACAACTGACATTGTTCTATGTACTTATAAAATATTACGCACAGAAATTACCTTACCTTTTAATTATATCCGGTCAGTATAAATATAGCAGCCCGCGAGTCAAATTTATCAGTCGACCGTGTGCGGTTTGAAGTGATCTTAGTTCGTCAGAAAAAACACAGACCACGTTCAATATGAAATCGATGGTGGTGTTGTTCGCTCTTGCCTCCGTGGCGTGTGGATCCCTGGTGCAGGTGGCGCAGCCCGCGCATCATCCCGCCATTGTCCTGGACCCCCACGGCCGTCCCCTGGACACCGCCGAGGTCATCAATGCCCGCGCCGTGCACCTGCAGGCTAAGGCTCTGGAAGGACACTACGCTCCCCTCGCGCACGCCGCTGTCGTCGCTCCCCTTGCTCACTCCGTGTACGCCCCCGCAGCTGCTGTCTCTCACCAATCCCGCGTTGATGTCCGTCACACCCCCGCCATCGTGAGCCACGCTGTCGCCGCGCCCGTCTTCGCTCACTCGGCGTATGCCTCTCCTCTGCTGGCTCACTCCGCTCTCGGACTCGCTCACGGACACCTGCTAAAGAAGCGCTCCCTGGGACACCTCGCATACAGCGCCCCCATCATCGCCGCTCCCTCCGCCGTGTCCCACCAGTCTCGTGTGGATGTGATCTCTAGCCCCGCTGTCGTGTCCCACTCCGTAGCCGCTCCCGTGTACGCACACGCCGCTCCCGTGTACGCACATGCTGCTCCCGTCGTCGCTGCCGTCGCTCCCGCCGCCGTCTCCCACCAGTCCCGTGTAGATGTCCGCACCAGCCCCGCTGTGGTCGCTCACAACGTTTACGCCGCTGCTCCCATCGCCCACAGTGTCTACGCTGCCGCTCCCGTCGCCCACAGTGTCTACGCCGCCGGTCCCCTGGCGCACTCTGGACTTCTCCACTCCGCTCCCCTTACCCACGCCTGGTAAAGAAAGAACCTGACGAACACCTAAGACACACTTATGCTTAAGTATTGTAAAAAGTAAAAAAAATATTTATGAAATAAAAGTAAATAAAATCAATGAATTTGTCTGTTACGCCATCCATATCGTCACGCATAACTTGTAAAACGATTACCCTTTACATATAATAATAACTGGTTCATACATTTTTAATTGACACTACAATTTACTCGCAACTTTATTCGTGTGGAGTAAAAGTACTGCATACAGTTCACGTTAATAATTTCGAGTGCAACTTTACTATGTTGAAGTCGGTTATCTACTTATAGGATTAACAGTATCTTTGACAACCATAAAAACTTAGCGTCGTCCACCATCTATTAGAAATATTTATAGGATAGGTCCGACTATAGTTTCGACCACATTCGGTGGTCTGTTTCAAGGAGTGTTCGGGACGCCCGCGTCGATGACGTCTCGCTTAGCACTAAGCGAGAATATTACGTGAGTAATCCGTATTTCTAAATAAGAATGAGTGAAAACCACGATAGTTTTTATAACAATATTTACCAAGGTACATCAGTATATTAATGTAGACTATGCTAGATCATTTAGCACTTTTAAGGTTCAATTAGCCCAGTACATAATTAACAATAACAAATTACTTTAATAAAAACATTTGTCAATTTATTGTTATGGTAAGTGTAAATAAGACGAAACGACGGTCAAATTTGTTTATGTATAATATTGTTCTCATGTAAGTGATGTTAATCTTCTTTGAGAATAAATTTCTTTAAACCTAAACTAATTCTCATTAACATTTTGCTAGCATACTAGCAACCACTCACAAATGTCTTCGTTTATAAGAACTACTTCAGACAGTCCAGGCAGATCAATAATGAATTATTTTATCTAACCGCAACAGTATGAGTACCTACATATTTCTGGAATCATCAGTTATTTCAATAAACAAATGCACAAATTTTTAAATTAGATTATTCACTAGTTTCTGCCCGAGAAGTAGCGGCAAGAAACGCGGCCATTCTTTTGATATCATCATCATCATCATCATCATCATCTCAGCCGTAGGATGTCCACTGCGTAACATATGCTTCCCCCAAAAATTTCCAAAAGGACCTGTTGGAAGCGGCCTGCATCCAACGTCCTCCTGCTACCTTTGTCAGGCCGTCAGTCCACCTTGTCAGCGGACGACCTACGCTGCGCTTGCCGGTCCGTAGTCTCCACTCCAGAACCTTACTGCCCCATCGGCCATTTGTTATGCGTGCTATGTGCCCTGCCCACTGCCACTTTAACTGGATAATCTTCTGGGCTATGTCGGTGACTTTCGTTCTTCTACGGATCTCCTCATTTCTGATTCGATCACGTAGAGAAACCCCGAGTATAGCCCTCTCCATAGGTCGTTGTGCGACTTTGAGCTTACTTATATATTAATTCAGAACTGGACAAATGTGTGCAATATTATTATTAACTTTTAATTTATTTTACTTTTAAATAAATGCTTTTGAAGCACTGATTTTTTTAATGTCTGACAGTAGGTATGAAAAGTAGAGTATTCACATCGAGGATAAAGCATGTCTTCATCTTGGGCGGCTTGAACCCATCGCTTCACTCAGGACTCTACATAACTCCCCCGTTCCGCTCAGGGTCCAATAACCCGCCCGTGACGTAAGACACTGCTTTACTCCCTCGGTGCATAATCTATTATTGCTTCACCTTGTTATTGTATTGGTCACCTAAGTGACCCTTGCTACCTATACGGGATCAATTGTCATTCGTCAATTACAATATCATTAAGATCAGCGAAACACTTTTCGATGAGACTACTGCCTGCCAATGCAGGCAGTCTGCGACAAGACCCTTTTTGAGACTGGCAGTGATTAAAATCAGTTATGAGAAAGTAAGCGTGGTGATTATTCTTTAAACATTTTGAATATTATTATTTTTTTTCCTAAATTAGTTTGTATGTTTATTTGGATATTTTATAGCAAAAAACATATATTATTTTCATTTCTCATACTCGGAAAGTAGTGTTGTTTTGATCTGATTATTGGGTGGAAAATGCTGCTTCCGGAATGAACTTTAAAAATAGAACCGCTGTCAGCTGTGAAGAGTTTTATGTAAAAAAATTTTTAAAAAATGCTGCGGCCATGTGACTTTCTAAACAGCCAGTGTGAACTTAGCGCAAACTTCTTTGTGCAGAATAAGCAACAATTACGCGGTGAGTTCCATATTTAAAATTTAAAAAGTCGACATAAATTGGCGGGATACTAATCTGTTATGTATCTGTGACGGAATTCAAAAAAATAGGTAATAATCTTTTATGCTAAGATTTGAATATCAAAAATTAGTTCAAGTGATTCTGAAATATTGACACCAGTAGGGCTATTATGTATCTCAGTTGCTAACAAATGTTGATTGAAATCGAAAAAAATGGCGGCTCCATGTCACTTTTGTCAGCTTCAGCCACCAACTTATTAAAATTTTTTGCTTCCTGCAGTTGTCAAAACTGACATAGAGCGGCCATTTTTCAAGATTTCAATCAGCATTTGTTAGCAACTGAGATACATAATAGCATCATTTTTGAATAGACACTCTCAGTTCAAGAGTAAGAAATCTTAGGTTTTCAGCTCTCATTAAAGTGTTTTTATTTTTTTAAATGATGCTTCTGACGAGATATATTTGGCAGTGAAGGTAAGTTTACCTAAGTATTTATGGATTTTTTCTAAAAATCAACGTATTTATTACACAAATACAAAAAAAATTACATGATTTCACAGGTATTGATACTCGGTATAAGCGGAGCTTGCAAAAGCAGTGAACTCACAAATTTGACAGTTAAGGACATTGAAAGTCAAGGCCAATTATTACTAGTAAAACAAAAACAAAAACATAAATCTTGAGCGGTCGTTTGTATTACAAAAAAAGTTTACACAAATAGTAAAGAAATATCAAAAAATGAGACCCAGTGATGCAAAAACTAACCGTTTTTTTCTCAACTATCAGAATGGAAAATGCTATAAACAAGTGATCGGTAAAAATTAAATATTATAATAATTAATATCATATTTGAATTTACCAAACTGTGAGCAGTATACCAGACATTGTCATAGACGAACGTCAGCAACACTTTGAGCCGATTCTGGAGCAAACATGACAACCTTAAAAAGACATGGACACTGGAAATCCAGCACAGTCGCCGAAGGCTATTGAGGATTGAGTCCAAAACAAAACTAAAATTTCAACCAAATTGACTGAAACTCTAAAAATACGTCCCAATTCGCCTCAGCCGACAACCTCCAGGGAGTATCTGCCATGGAATTCATGTTCTGATGAAATACCAAAGTCTCCTACTTTTACAGATATCCAGAACAGCTTTGTCATAATATATCAAACACCATAAACATTCCAAACCAAAATGTAACTTTTAATTTCACGAATTGTCCTAATTTGACAATTGAGTGTTAATAGATACTACGAATATTATTATATATTATCAATAAATAGTTTAGATAAACAACTAGTTTTATTTTCCTCATATTCGAAATGAAAAGTGGAGTGTTTAAAACAGGTAAAAGAATCAATTCCTACTCGGACTATAGCTCTCTAAATACCTCGGGAATTGATTCTTTCAACCCTCGGTTAACAATCTACTATTCCTGCACATTTCTGAGGTTTGCTCTTACCTCCATGGCCCCTTTGGGCGGCCACTCAGGCAAAGCGGATTTTTGCAAAGTTTTTGTAAATGAAAAATCTTAATGCTTATTTACAAATTTGGTCGAATTCATAAATATACTAATAATTTAATTATAAATAAAAATATTATTAATTATGTTTCTAATATAATGCATTCAAGCCTAGACACACATTACTACTACTTCAAATCAAAGTAACCTGGTATTGCGGTGGTACCCAACAAGACGGGTTACTATTTAGAAATAATTTAATTTTTGTATTGCAATTCAATTTCAATTTCATATACCTACGTGCACAGTGCGCACAACTCCTTCAAGGTAGAATATTTAACACTGCGGCAGTACCCACCAAGACGAGTTTTCAATAAGAAATAATTATTTTGTCACAATAAATTCAAGCTTACGCCATTAAACGGACACAGTGCACACTACTGCAATTCAAATTCAAATTAAATTAATTTATTTCCCAGAATGTAGTTTACAAATGTATGATGTTAAAATAATATACATGGTTCAAGTACTTTCTACCACATACAATGGTGTGCAAATATGTATAAACACCTTGGCTCTGTCTACGTCAACATTATTTGATATATCGGAAGCAATTACAATAACATTACATTAAATCATTAAAAATTGGATTTATAATTAATTAAAAATAATGTCAAAAAAGAAATACATAATTTGAATGACAATAAAGTTCCGTTAAGGTCGTACACGATTAAATAAAAAAATATTAAATTAAAATTTTTTAACATATTCGGTCCTAACATAATTATTTCAGCTCATTTTACCATTAATGTCACAATTCTTTGTCAATAACAATAATAGCAATACGGTGGTATCCATCAAGATAAGTTCTTCAATCAGAAATAATACATTTTGTTATAAGTAATGCAATCAAGCATAGACACAATTATATGTGCACAGTGCACACTACTACTTCGATGCAAAATAACTTGTACTGGGCTGCGTTCCAGTAAGCCACAGGACAAGCCAAAATTTTACAAATCTGCCGGTACACGTTGCCTATAGGCCAAAATTTGCACGGATCAAGATTTGATCACGCTCGTTTCACGACACCCTGGCAGAACAAATTTTGACCCAACTGGCCAACGTTTTTCTTATAAAAAAAACATTTATTTCGTAAAATGTAAAGACGGTTTATTCGAAAATCGAACTGTCCACCACAGGCAGATCACATAAACACAAAAAAATGCTTAGAGTTTTCCTACAAATTGTAATATTTCAAATCCAAATCACTTTAATCCCTTGGAAGTTCCATACAACATTACCTCCTGGGATGTAATGCCTTGCTATACGTCGAGATTGCGTGATATGTGATTGGACATAGTTGAGTTAGTTAATTATAAAGTTCTTTATTAATAAGTACCTATACATAACAACGTACAGGCTAGACACTGTCTAAAGGCACGTCCCAATAATCTATCTATCCACGGTTTACCTTACTACCGATAGCAATTTGACATAACGTCCGTACAAATAGTGTCAAATATCTATCTGTAGTAAGGTAAACCGGCGATAGATAGATTATTGGGACCGGCTGTAAGACTAGTACAAACTACGATAATTATTATTGACTTATCAGACTAACACTGTGTTGTAGTGAAACAATAGATTGTGTAGTGTAGAAAATTATTCATTAATTTTATGTATATTATGTCATATTGTTTTACATCAACAAATATATTTTCTTTCTTTCTTTCTTTCTTTCTTTCTTTCTTTCTTTCTTTCTTTCTTTCTTTCTAACATCGCCTTTATTAGTCTTTTTATAAACATACAGTTATGAGGATCCTTAACTTTGTAAATCATCTGATGAGAAACTGTATTGCAATTTATGTGTTTACGCAGGTAGGTTTATAAGAACTACCCATCTAATAAATCTGTTTAAATGCGTTAAATGAGCTTACATTTTTAATGGTAGATGGTATTTTGTTATACTTACATCTGTGTGCCTTCAAAAGTAATATTTTTTCCCGTAATTAGTTTTACACTTGGGTAATACCAAAAAACTTGCTCGACTTGTGCGTTAACTTCGTTTTGTTAAATGTTTCAACTAAGAAAAAGGGTAGATTAGTATGAATAGAGGTATTTAATATTTTCCTGACAAGAAGGCATTAGTTAAATGTATAAAGTTGTTTTATATTCATCAGTTTCGTTTGTGGTTCGTGTTAAATAAAGGTTTTGATAATTTTGTTTTGTAATATTTTTAAATCGTCTATTTTTGACTTAGCAGTGCCCCAGATTTCTATGAGATAAAGAAAGTGCGGTTTGACCAAAGAGTTAAAGATGGTATACCGTATCTGACGAGGGATACACCGTACGATGTGTCGAAGTGAACCAAGGAGCGATGAGAGTTTAGTTTTTATGTGTTCTATCTCAGCATTCCACGTTAAATAATTGTCCATTCTAAGTCCTAAATACTTTTCACATGATTTTTCCTGCAATACTGTATTATTAATGTGCAATGGCTCGTGAGGCGGGCTGATTTAAATAATGTTTGTTTATTAAATTATTTTTGTAGCCTATGTTAACGTAAGTTTCTTAGCGCCTGTTATATCAACATACAATGAAGTGATACATCTATAGAGATGTAATAAAAGCTTCGCAAATCTCATCGATGCACTACGAGTACTGCGACCACGAAATTGTTTCGCTTTGACCGCCACACACGCACCAAGGTCAATCACTATTTTATTAACAACTGACATTGTTCTATCTACTTGCAACATGTTGCCCACAGAAATTACCTTACCTTTTAATCATATCCGGTCAGTATAAATACAGGAGAACACGAGACAAATTTATCAGTCGACCGTGTGCGGTTTGAAGTGATCTTAGTTTGTCAGAAAAAACACAGACCACGTTCAATATGAAATCGATGGTGGTGTTGTTCGCTCTTGCCTCCGTGGCGTGTGGATCCCTGGTGCAGGTGGCGCAGCCCGCGCATCATCCCGCCATTGTCCTGGACCCCCACGGCCGTCCCCTGGACACCGCCGAGGTCATCAATGCCCGCGCCGTGCACTTGCAGGCTAAGGCTCTGGAAGGACATTACGCTCCCCTCGCGCACGCCGCTGTCGTCGCTCCCCTCGCTCACTCCGTGTACGCCCCCGCAGCTGCTGTCTCTCACCAATCCCGCGTTGATGTCCGTCACAGCCCTGCCATCGTGAGCCACGCTGTCGCTGCGCCCGTGCTCGCTCACTCAGCGTACGCCTCTCCTCTGCTGGCTCACTCCGCTTTCGGACTCGCTCACGGACATCTGCTGAAGAAGCGCTCCCTGGGACACCTTGCATACAGCGCCCCCATCATCGCCGCTCCCTCTGCTGTGTCCCACCAGTCTCGTGTGGATGTGATCTCTAGCCCCGCTGTCGTGTCCCACTCCGTAGCCGCTCCCGTGTACGCACACGCCGCTCCCGTGTACGCACATGCTGCTCCCGTCGTCGTTGCTCCCGCTGCCGTCTCCCACCAGTCCCGTGTGGATGTCCGCGCCAGCCCCGCTGTGCTCGCTCACAACGTTTACGCCGCTGCTCCCATTCCCCACAGTGTCTACGCTGCCGCTCCCGTCGCCCACAGTGTCTACGCCGCCGGTCCCCTGGCGCACTCTGGACTTCTCCACTCCGCTCCCCTTGCCCACGCCTGGTAAAGAAAGAACCTGACGAACACCTAAGACAAAAAATATTTATGAAATAAATGTAAATAAAAACAGGTAGAAATCGTTTGTTACGCTACCCCCATTGTCACGCATGACTTGTGAAATGTTTCCGCTTAACATAAAAACAATTCTAGTTCATATGTTTACCCACATCTTTAATCGCGTGAACAAGAACTACATGCAGTCCACAGGCTAATCATTACTATAATAATTAATGACACTTCAAGACTATTATCTGAGATCAAAATAATAATACCATATAGGTCGTTTAGTCGTCGAAATTATTTACAGGCTCCAGGGAGCTGGAGCCTGTAAATCTCCAACTGTGTCTCCAACTATCGTCATTAATCTTTTTTTCCGTTTTTCCTCGCACTATTGGTATTTTTATTTCTATAAATATTCCAAATTAGTTGATCTCTTTTTGATGAAGCAAACATTCAAACTAACATAAGCAAGCACTTTTACACTGACTGATATAAAAGTGCTAATAATTAAAAATTAAATTTAAAAAAAAAAACTATCTAATCTATAAGCCCCATAAGGTGGGGGGAAAAGTGGCCAAAACGCTGGCGGCATTGCCACGCTGGATGGCAATGCTAAGTTTTTGCCCAAAATAGGCGCCAGCATTTCGGTCACCCGACGCCTCAACCAAACGTTTCGCCAGATCCCTAAACAAGTTGAGAGCGGACGGCCCTCATGGGCCTAAAGTTTCGACCCCAAACGGCACAAACATGTACATTCTGTCTAAATACACATATTTATGACGTTTGAGGTCTTCCGCTTTAGACGCGGCAGCGCCAGCCCGATCAAAGTGCTTGGTTTTTAATTATCTGTGCTATTTTAGTAAATCATGTTTTCCATAGCTTTATGTTATCCTTATTTTTGTTGCTTGTAAACGTATATTCTAGCCTTATTTGTGTGCATCACTATAATTGTCATTTCTTTTTTTTTTATAGTATTACTTTTTAAAGCACTAACGCCTGCTTAAGCAATCTCAAACATTGAAATTTATAGAGAGAAAAATTTCATCCTCGGACGGGATTCGAACCCGCGTCTTCTGACTCTCCGTGTCAGACGCCATTGACCAACTAGGCCACCGAGAATCTGGTCCGGGCATCGAATTTTTAACTCTCTATTTGACTAACCGTCTTGCGGGGACGGAGCGACATCTATTGGCCAGTTTAACAGTACCAACCAAAAATTCGATGCCTGGACCAGATTCTCGGTGGCCTAGTTGGTCAATGGCGTCTGACACGGAGAGTCAGAAGACGCGGGTTCGAATCCCGTCCGAGGATGGAATTTTTCTCTTTATAAATTTCAATGTTTGAGATCGCTTAAGCAGGCGTTAGTGCTTTAAAAAGTAATACTATAAAAATTACAAGGGCTGCGATGTCAATACGAAAGTTTCAAGTATTTCTAAATAATGCTTCTTTCGGTTGGATGGTACTGTTAAACTGTCCAATAGATGTCGCTCCGTCCCCGCAAGACGGTTAGTCAAATAGAGAGTTAAAAATTCGATGCCCGGACCAGATTCTCGGTGGCCTAGTTGGTCAATGGCGTCTGACACGGAGAGTCAGAAGACGCGGGTTCGAATCCCGTCCGAGGATGGAATTTATCTTTATAAATTTCATTGTCATTTCCTGTTCATTTTCTTTATTCAAGCACAATTACCTACCTATTATTACTTATTTGCATTCAGGACACTTACAATGTTATCACCGAAAACTGATAGACTTTTGTATTTACAACACCTTTATACTACATTTAAGGAGCTATTTATTTGATTTGTAAAAAAAAAAAAAAAATTAAGCCAAAGGTTACTTATAGGATCAATAGTTCCAAGTATCTATCGCTAGCAATCACTCGCGACTTTCTTCATGAACTACCTCTTCTTCAGACAGTCCAGGCAGTTCACCAGTGATATATTTTATCTAACCGTAACAATATGTACATAATTCCGGAATCATCAAATAAAACACAAAGAAACAAGCCAGTTTTTAAATTAAAATAATCAATAGTTTCTGACCACGACTTCGTCCGCAGGGAATAAGGCTATTGTGATCCTTCGGGAGCTAGCCGTTGACTTGGGACAAAAAGTATCGCACAAAGGAATATACACTACCCATAGAGTTTACCGAAATCATAATTACACAGTGGGCCTAATAATTACGATAGGATATAAAACAAAAATAAGCTTATTTAAGATTTTTTAATAACTAGTTTTTGGTCAAGACCGTGTCTTATCCGCGTGAAATAAGGTTATAGTTATCTCTTAGGAATAACTGGTTGAATCTCTATGTTCGAGACTTCCTCTCAGAGAGGGGAGTAGGGCCGTAATCCACCGCGCAGCTCCAGTGCGGTTATATATATAAGCAGTAGCCAAGCCTTGTGCCGAACTTTTCTGGCGTTCGACATAGCTTAACGAAAATCGTCCTAAGACAGAACTGGAACCAATGGTATAATGAACCCCCCGAAGCACGGAGCGGTCCGTTGGAAACTCCACTAGCGGTCGTGCCCATCCAAGTCGTAACCGTATCAAGCGTTGCTTGAACTTTTACTTAGACGTGAACGCCAAGGCGAGCACCGTTGCAAGCGCTTTGCTGTGAGTGCTTTATACTATCTGTATACTGATCTAAAAAGCTAATATTAAATGGTTTTATTCGTTTCAGGTTGCCTTACTGTTTCATCTCTAACATTCAATCTACTAGCATAAGCTTCACACTATCACGCTAATATTATAAATGTAAAGTTTGTGAGTGAGCGTGTAACTGTGCTATTTTCCACTTCTTTACACTGAACCCGTTTAACAAACTTGCATGGAAGTAAAGGAACAAAACAAACTAAAAGTTACCCTACTACGGGTATACTTAAAGCGCATAAACCCTCCAATTTGTTATTTAAGAATTATATCTACCTAGAAACTCGCGCCATCAACACGAATTAAATGACGTCTCATTTATCAAAATCGGTTTAGCGAATTACACGAAATATGGATTACTCCACAGCATAACGCATAGGTAACCTTCCTTTGGGGCTTCGCCCGCAGTCAGGTTTGCCATATTAATGTTTACCATAAATTCAAAAAATACATCTTATACGAACAATAATTTTTAGTGCAAACAAAACTATGTTTTTTGCATCTTTCACTATAGTTCAGAAAATATATAATATATAATATTAATTTTACTTAACTTTTGTGTTTGAATTCGATCATACTTTATTTATTTAACTTTATTTATTTTAAAAAAGTAAGCGGTCTATTAATAAGCTAAGAACATGTTTAAACCTTGCAATTGAGTGCACAGTTCATGTACCAACATTCATAGCAGGTATATAGCTTACGAGTACAAAGGCAATCGATCCCGTAAGCAAGGGTCACTAAAAAATTGTTTTTTTTTCAAAATGGAACCGTCTTCAACACTAAAATTGAAACAACTGGTTAAAGTCAGTACCATGAATACAAGAATCATGTACATATTAATATTTCTCAAAACACTATATTTAAATGCGGAAGTTAGTGAGGTTTTGTGGTAGTGTGTATGTTTGACACTGCTGTAGCTGAAACGACTCACGAGATTTGGATGAAGTTTCTTCTTCTTCTTTAAGTGCCTCTTACCATGAGTGCCTCGTGCCATAACGGAAGGATTCCAGTCAGCTTCTTAAATGGTTCCTTATCAAGCGCTAATCTGAACAATTGCTCCACGGTTTTGTTCCCTGTCCACTCCCTGATGTTACGGAGCCAAGACATCTTTCATCTACCCGATTTACGCTTCCCGGGTACATTTCCCATTATGATGGTTTGCAGGAGGGAATACCGATCATGCCGTAGAACATGTCTGGGCAAGGTTGAGATTCTTTCCCATGAAAATGAAATTGAAAGTTAGAATAGGAGTAGTTACACCCGAGAAATACTATTAGAGACTTATAGGCTTTAGTGCTGTTTCTATAAGTAGCTCCCCAGGGATTGTTTTATATACTGCGCGGATAAAGTCCCGAAGGAGCTAGTGTGACATAATTATGTGTTAATTTAATTAAAAAACGAGTGTTTTTATATATTGTTGAAAACGAATCTTTGAATACAATTCATAGATTCGTTCTACACTATTAATTCAGAATACTAGAACAGTGCAATGACTACCTCCTTGGAAATATAAACATAATAAACGCTGAATATTTTACTATTAAACTGATATACGAGTACTTAAAAAATAATGTGCGCAGTATTGTAAATAATGTCATGTAAATTTAAGCAACGTTTATAAGTAAAGCTGCAAGTGGTTTTGTTAGTGCCGAGTTAGAGCCGCTAATACCCACGTTTTTGGCTTTATAGGCTCGCAAGTTTATTTTACTTTCGGAGGGGCTGTACGATTTGTTTGTGTGTTTTGTACATATTATAATGTGAGCAAATAAGCAATTGAACCGGACCACAGTTTTTCAGTAACTGATTTTATTAAGATTGATTGACGGTAAAATATCAAGAATCACGTTGGTAAATATTGGATTTGGTTGGTAAATTATGTACTAACTACTTGGTTGCTGACAATATAGTCCTAATACTAACAAATGAAGATACCGGCATAATGTTTCGCCGCTTCTGCTACGGCTGTCCGCAACAATAGTTATTAGTCTTTGTGCCGCACAGTGCTACCAATTACCAATTCCTGCGGAGCACTACGCTCGTCATCCTCATATGACTGATATAATACTGAATACAATAACACAGAAGTCTTAAATTAACTTATACATAGCCTTAAATTCAAAATTTAATAACAGTTCTTCGTTATTTATTATTCATTGGATGACGGTGCTTCATTATGGCTTAGCAGCTAAGCTAAGGCGAAAGGTGATGTAAATATAAAGTTTGTATGAGGTATAAATTAGTATATTTGTCTATTCATTTTAATAATTTAAGCTATTAAAACGAAAACTACAATAATTTTCGATATTCGTCGAATCAATTCGTATTACCAGTGAGCAGCGTGCGCCAGATGGGAAAAAGGAGAGCTCCAGAAAGAGGAATGCGCCACGGGAGCAGCTGCGTAGACACTGTGTGCAACCACAGCGGGGCTGGTGCGGACATCCACACGGGACTGGTGGGAGACTGCGGCGGGAGCGACGGCAGCGACGACGGGAGCGGCATGTGCGTACACGGGAGTAGCGTGTGCGTACACGGGAGCGGCTACGGAGTGGGACACGACAGCGGGGCTAGAGATCACATCCACACGAGACTGATGGGACACGGCAGAGGGAGCGGCGATGATGGGGGCGCTGTATGCAAGGTGTCCCAGGGAGCGCTTCTTCAGCAGGTGTCCGTGGGAGAGAGCAGAGTGAGCCAACAAAGGAGAGCCATACACGGAGTGCGCCAGGGGAGCGGCAGCGTAGACACTGTGAGCGACGGGAGCGGCAGCATAGACACTGTGGGCTACCACAGCGGGGCTGGTGCGGACATCCACGCGGGACTGGTGGGAGACTGCGGCGGGAGCGACGGCAGCGACGACGGGAGCGGCATGTGCGTACACGGGAGCGGCGTGTACGTACACGGGAGCGGCGTGTGCGTACACGGGAGCAGCTACGGAGTGGGACACGACAGCGGGGCTCGAGATCACATCCACACGAGACTGGTGGGACACGGCGGAGGGAGCGGTGATGATGGGGGCGCTGTATGCGAGGTGTCCCAGGGAGCGCTTCTTCAGCAGGTGTCCGTGAGCAAGCCCGAGAGCGGAGTGAGCCAGCAGAGGAGAGGCATACGCTGAGTGAGCGAGGATGGGCGCGGTGACAGCGTGACTCACGATGGCAGGGCTGTGACTGACATCAATGCGGGATTGGTGAGAGACAGCAGCTGCGGGGGCGTACACGGAGTGAGCGAGGGGAGCAGCAACCACGGAGTGAGCGACGGGAGCGACGACAGCGGCGTGCGCGAGGGGAGCGTAGTGTCCTTCCAGAGCCTTAGCCTGCAGGTGCACGGCGCGGGCATTGATGACCTCGGCGGTGTCCAGGGGACGGCCGTGGGGGTCCAGGACAATGGCGGGATGATGCGCGGGCTGCGCCACCTGCACCAGGGATCCACACGCCACGGAGGCAAGAGCGAATAACACCACCAGCGTATTCATTTTAACGTGGTCTGTGTTAAGATTCGACGATACACAAGATCACTTCAAACCGTGAATCGGTTGACTGATACAATTCACATTGAATCGGGAGCTTTTATACTCGCCGCGGTCAAATAATTGTTTTATTATTATTAAGCATGCCATAACGATATTAGGTAGTGAAAAAGCAATGTCAAGTGTCATATGAAAGTAATCAGCCTTGCTCTAGGGCTACTTTTGCTCAGTGCCGGCCGAGCTTCCGACGCGGATGACGTAGCGTAATTACCGGACCAATGTTAATCACCAAATCGTTGTGCACTCAATTCATGTAGGTATGCAGTATGTAAGTAAATAGATTAGAATAGTATTTTAGTAATCAATCGAAACACTATTAATGCTTTGGAATGCATGATCAAGAACAGTGTGATGTAGGTACGTAATAAATATAAATAAATTCTTATTCCTTAGCAGTATTAGCTCAATGCACGTCAAATTTTGTTTACCTCACTAACGAGTTCATAAGGTTTTGTAAAAACCTTACAGTAAAAAGTTTGAATTAGCTTAGATTACGACATATTTGATAGAGCCAGTTGTATTAAATATGTAAAAATAGATAAGTGTCTATATACATATAAAATTAAACTGTAACGGGTCGAATTCTGTAAAAAGTGTTTTTTTTAATATATTTTAGGAGCGGACTATAAAAACTTCCTGTATTTTTTTAATTTTTGTCTATCTGTCTGTCTGTCATCTTGGCCGCGCTTCACGCGGAAACTACAAAATGCATTGAAATGAACCTATTTTGATGCCTTTTGTAAAGACGCAATAGTATATATCTATGTGTGTATAAAAACACTAAGTCAGAGTATAATTAACCCATCTAAGTAGAGTTCATTTATCGCTTTTTGAAACATCCATTAAACAAGAGAATAAGGGGGATAACTTAGTTTAATTATGAAATACCGTGTCGGGTATTATAAAAGTAGGTAATAAAAATAGCTGAAAAGTTTACGTTGTACAATAAAATATACTTACAATTTTCATTTCACGTCTTCATAATAAACTACCTAACCTGCTTGCAGTTACGCCTACACCGTGTGACCTTATGCACTGCACGTGTATGCTTCACATACTTATGTTCCTTAAATATAGCATTCGTATTGAATTGGGGCATTATAGCATCTTACTCTTATAAAGATGCAATAAACATTTCAAACATCTGTACATCACCGAAAATGTAAGTATTTGTATGTAATCATATAAATCCAGCTTAATTGTAATCCATGAAAATAATATGACAATAATTTGTTTCGGTTCATTCTTTAAAATTGCGCTTTTAATGTACGGTAGAATATTATATGTCCCTATAGTAGAAGGTATACACAATCGAATGACTCTGTATTTCATACCAAAATGCAAACACTGATATAGACTATAAATAATATTAGTTACACAATCGACGGTCTTATCGCCAATGCAATCTTTTACAGAGAACCTTTGAATGGACAGGACTAAATTGAAATTGTGGACGGTGGTATGCAACAAGATAAACAGCTAAGTAACGGTAATAAACAATTGAAACAAGAATAGGAAAGCAATAATATTACTTAAGTGTATTATATACATATATATATATATATATATATATATATATATATATATATATAATGTTTGCGTTAATAACATGTAAGATGCCTTAATAATAACTTTTACTTGTACCATTACCATTACCATAGGTTTACTGGTATTCCACGATTAAAGCCACAAGATAGTTCCTTATTAAATAAGGATTCAGTAAACACTAAATTTGTAAAAGTAATATTACTCTTAAAAGAGCAGTAATTTTCTCTCAGAAGTTAAGGCTTGGCTTACTCTGTATTATGTATGTTTATAACAAATTATAAATAGTCGACGACTTAGTAACCTTCTACATTTTCCATTTTGTTATAAAATATTACTCTCGCTCGTTTGTTTTATTGGTTTTATCGGAATCGGTTAAAAATAAGTTACTAAATATTAGTTACTTTCTAAAACCAACTTTAAAGTAACTTTGTATAAAAACCAGTGGTGACGTATCACCGGTTATTACTACTACCAAGAATTCAATTTATAAATATAGACACAGGATATCAATTCCAATCTAGATCCGCGTTTATGAACTGCCCACGATGCGATTTATGGGCACAGTTTACGTCTAGCTTTATTAAAAACTCTATATCGCGTACAGTCGTTTATTTAAAACTGAACCTTCAAATACCTCATGTTAAAAGATTTTATAGCCATTCAAGGTTCGTGTGTATTACATAATTGATCTACCTAATGCGAACTGTAGGCGAAACGATAGGAGCTTGTACCACTGCTGTTTGGATCACGATGGAGACCACAAGGTGAGCCACTGGGACCACGGGTGTAACGACAACAGCACGGGATGCAACAATGGATGGTGTAGCAGTGACAGGCGCGCTGTGGTATCCCACCACCGGTTCTGTAATTACAGAGGTTACCACTCCAACGTAATACTGAGGCTTGGCTGCCACCACCACTAAAACAGTGCACAACACCACTAGCGATCACATTTCGCTCAGAAGCCGTAGCACAAACAATTTGCGAAAAGTATTCGTATAGTAAGCGTCAACATGTCACGGTCCAGCGTACAAACTATGAGTTATCTGTGTCACCGTTGCCCTAGATAAATGACAGTTTGTACTGTTTCACGTGAACCACACGTTACGGTATCTATCTATCTATAGCGGGCTGTTCGTATCCATTCCTGGATGTAGGCCTCCTCCAATCTCCTCCAATCTCTACGGTCTTGAGCTTTTATCATCCAATCACTACCTGCGTGACGTCTGATGTCATCTTTCCATCTTTTAGGTGGTCTTCCTCGGGGTCTTGTGTGTAGACG
Organism: Selenia dentaria; assembly: GCA_917880725.1. Classification (NCBI taxonomy): domain Eukaryota; kingdom Metazoa; phylum Arthropoda; class Insecta; order Lepidoptera; family Geometridae; genus Selenia; species Selenia dentaria. The sequence continues at coordinate 15,991,635 of OU862889.1, read as the reverse complement.
TGGTCTCCACTCCAGCAACCTCAGAGTCCATCGTTGGTGGTCCATTCGCGCAATATGTCCTGCCTATCGCCACTTGCGCTTCGCTATGTCCATGACCACGTCCCTGACTTTGGTTTTCGAGCGTATCCACTCGTTAGTTTTACGTTACGGTATACTTACGCAATTATTAGTGCTAGGCCTACAGGACCTGTATGTGTGATATTTATGTGAAAAATCTCTAAAAAAATTATCGGTGCGCTAGACTGATACCCTAATCGGACTCTTCTCTATATTTATAAACGCTATGTAATATTTTATTTAATGTATCTGTCTGGAAAGAAATAGCAATCGTCCTTGTTACATTTGCCCGAAAAGATCACAGATGTTATATCACTTACTTGTAGTTTTGTGACAGTCGATTATAGAAGTATGACATTTCATTACAAATCGTGTAGTAGGCGTACATTCCGAAGCACATAAAACTTTATGACGTATCGTGATTTATTACTGCGATCTCGCCAAGGACAATCGATATCCGCAATTTAAGGTGATAATGCTTTTTACAACTCGACCTAATAAAACTAATACACCCGGAATTCTTAACGCTGCAGTGTTCATCATGACATGTGTGTTTTCTACCAACTTCCAAAAAGGAGGAGGTACTCAATTCGACTGTTTTTTTATGTTTGTTACCTCATAACTTTCAATAGGGTGAACCGATTCTCAAAATTCTTTTTTTGTTTGAAAGCTGATTCTTCGTGTGGTCCCATTTAAATTTCATCAAATTTGGTTCAGTAGTTTTCTGAGTTACACTCCAATAAATGAATAGAATGAAAGTCGGTATTAAATTTTTTAAATTGTACTTGTTTTATAACGCATAAAATATTTTTCAAGATAGATGGATGAGAGGTGTGATAAAATGAATAGAGTGAAGGAAGGGATTAACTGGTATGTAATGGACGAGGGCCGTAGAAGTAGTACTATTATTTTGTGATATAGAGCAGTGCCGGTAGAGCGAGCTTTTGAAATTAAAGCATTACAACTGGCATGGTATTAACCAGGAGTAACACTTACACAAGAGTTTACCGCCTACCAACTCTGACTATTCAGATACCGATGGCGAAAGGGAAATTCTTAAACTTAGTCCCCTAATAGAGTGAACGGTGGACTTGTTAGTCTACATCTATCTATACTTATAATATCACAAGCTGCGCTCCGCGGTTTCACCCGCTCGGTCATGGATGATGATGATGATGAAGAATCAAATATACCTATCACCTACAGCGTGTACTCAGGCATGATATAGCTTTCTACTGATTAAATAATTTTTTGAACCGGTGATATAGTTTTTACGTTTATCCCTTATAAACAAACTATCAAATCATTCTATTTATTATTACAGTAGATAATAATTATCACCAAGGTACGAACAATGTGGCCTAGTTTGTACCGGCGTTAATATAGTATATTTCAAAACGGAATAGTAGTTATCGTGACATAACTGTAATAGTTAGACATGTGGTATCGTATACATTTTCTAAACATTTACGTCATCTATAAAACTGCAATACATCACTTTGCTCTATTGTCAATCGATTCCACAGTGTGCGCGATATAAGGATGTTATTTTGGTATTTGCTTCGCACGTTGGGTTACATTATCGAAGTTTTCATACGGATCCCTAACTTTTTTTAAATATTATTTAGCCTACGTTACTCAGTGATAATGTAGCTCTTTAACGGCAAAATATTTTTTTTGAATCGGTCCAATAGTTTTTAAGTTACATACAAAAATACAAATCTTTCCTCTTTATAATATTATGAAATTAAATATTATAATATTAAAAAATAATTACTCATTAATAATAGGAAGAATTGTTTGAATTGAATAGGATCCGAAACTACTGGACCAATTTGAAAAACGATTTCATCATTAGAATCCTACGTTATCCATTATGGCTATATATTTTGATTCATCATCACCACGCGGGTGAACCCCGAAGCGACGCTAGCCTGGTAGAAAAAAGAAGTTAATTTTGCAAGTAGATTAGGTGTTCCCTAAAAATTTATTTATGCTAGATAAATACCATGTTCAAAATTATTAAAAGACAAACTTGTATATAGTAGATACTAAAATTTACTTAGTTTTAATTAAGTAAGCTGTTTTTATTCTTTATTGCCTTAAAATAAATAAGTTTTGTTTTCAAATAATCTTAGGGTACAATGTAGAAGCTTGATCTTACCGTAAGAAGAGCTTTTGTACATAGTAAAGTAAATAGTACCTAAAACATTATATATTTAATTTTAATTGTGTACATACTGTTACGTGATCCTTTAAAAGCATAATACAAAGGCCTTGCATTTTTGCCTTTGTTTTTGAATGTTAGAAATATTAACAGCATACAACATTCAATGTTGTACCTATTAGTAATTTTTTGCTACCTCCTAATCGTCATTTTTTATAAGAATTATTGTAGAGTCGAACTTATTTTCTCTCCAAAGAGATACATTTGTTAGATGTAAATACATAGGATAAGTATATAAAATGCAGTGTTTAAAAGTTATATAGGTATAAATATATAGGTTTTAGAAAGAACTAACTTGATCATAAATCTCGATATAATGATTACTGCTGAACAAGATTCTATCTCACTTTTCTCCGTAGTCTAGGTATATTCGAATCACTCCCTACGCTTGTTAGGTATAGACTACTTCGCTAATTCGTGACTTAAAGTTAGCACTCGAAGCAAAAACTATCTTTGCTTACTTGTTGAATAAATCAAATTCAAAGTCAAAATCATTTATTCAATTTAGCCATCAAAGGCGCACTTATGAACGTCAATTACTATTCATTATCATATACTTTAAAGGCTCTACCGCCGCGTTCCAAAATATATAGAGGCTATACATAACTATTAATTCCTCCTTTTATATGGTGTGTAAAAACAATTTTAACATTTAGTAAAATAGTAATAAAAGCAATTGAAATTGAAATACCTTTCCAAAGGGAATTGAAATATAATGTTTGTACAGTGCCATCTATGAGATTACGGTAGAACTTTCTTGAGAAATAATGTAACCGTGAACTATCGAGAGTTGGGTGCTCAAAGCCTGACCAACACTTTGGTAACGTACCTACTATATTAGTTACTACAACGTAGGAACTGCTACGATATTAACAACTTGGCTCTTTGAACAAGTCTTAGAACTTGTCACTAGGTGTCGCTTTTGCAGGATTTTTAGAGATTGACAAAATACCTTTTGTAATTTTTTCCAACGTCTCGTTTAGTTCATATAATGTCTTTCATGAGGGTTAAAAAAAATTAAACCATTTTCAGTTACTTAGTGGCCATCCGATTGTGCTGAAATATGGCATACTGTGATAATACAATATTATTATAATGGTACCATGTGTCGTCTGTTGATAGAGTCGGATGATGGCCAAGTAAGGTTCAACTACATAATATGTACTCTACATAATCCCGTCTCGCTTGGACTCATTTAGTTCACTTTACGGTTAAGTAGGTAGGTAGGTACCTTATAACTTTAATTGTTTCCACAAAAAAGGTTCGTCAAAATAAAGGTAAGCCTACTTATAAGTATTTTAGAATCTTTTAATTTTTCATATAATATGATTTTTGGAGCACTAACACCTGCTGAACGAAATTAAATAATTTACCTAACTTAAGAGATAAACTATCTTATTTATTTTCTCTTTACTTACTATTCATCTTGACTACTGACATATTACGGTTCATTAGTTCAGCTTTCAACTCTATAAGCTTCCAGGTTAACAGGTCTACATCTTGAAAGTAACGATGGTTTATCGGTTTCAACTTTCAACACAAAAATATATATTTTTCCTAAAGTTAACAAAGCGACACTAACATGACGGCAGCCATTTCGCCGCTGGCCACCTCTGCATTAAGCTTTGCGTGTCCATCCCCTATCCCCATTGCCGGTGTGGTAGAGCCAAAGTATCACCATAATAGTAGGTAAGAAGTGGTATTAAAGTGTTGTTTGCGCGGCGACCACTAGCAATAGTTCATACACCTAATAGTAATAGTATTTGAGTCTAGATGGCACTGTAGTAAAATAAATTATAGGAACGAGACTTAAACTCATGCATGCTGACAATACTTTGGAGCGAAAAACGTAGGATTGCGAAATTAAAAAATCACATATCATCATACAATTTAGGAATAGAGCGTTGGTGTTATTTATTTGTGTATTGAAACCGCTGACCTCTATGTTGACGACATTAGATATAAGTAGGAACCTATACCTATCATCGTCATCATCATCATCTCAGCCGTAGGACGTCCACTGCTGAACTTATACCTCCCCCATAATTTTCCAAAAGGACCGGTTGGAAGCGGCCTGCATTCAACGTCGTCCTGCGACCTTTATCAGGTCGTCTGTCCAACATGTCGGTGGACGACCTACACTGCGCTTGCCAGTCCGTGGTCTCCATTCCAGACCTTCTGGCCCCATTGGCCATCTGTCCTGCGCGCTATATGCCCTGCCCACTGCCACTTTAACTGGCTAATCTTCTAGACTATGTCGGTAACTTTCGTTCTTCTACGGATCTCCTCGTTTCCGATTCAATGACATAGAGAAACCCCGAGCATTGCCCTCTCCATAGCTCATTGTGCGACTTTGAGCTTACTTATGAGGCCCAGCGACTGAGACGGATCGTAATGACCTTCGAAAACAGCTTATAAACATGGCTCTAAAGCGAGATGGGTCTGTAATTCTTAAGTAAAGTGTTGTCACCTTTCTTGAAGAACAGCACTACCACGCTTTTGTTACATGCTTCTGGCGTTGAACGAGTAAGACGGTATTAAAGATCGTGTGAAGGACTTTAAGTGCCGGTGTTTCACCCGCTTTCAGAAGCTCAGATGTGATACCGTCGCCACCCGGCACCTTGTTGTTCTTAAGCTTTCAAAGCCATTCTAATCTCGTACAGGCTGATATCCGGGATATCTTCGGTATAATGTCGGGTCAGCTTGGCTCTTGGGTCTTTGGTCGAGCTGCTAACAGGTTTAGCGACCGAAGAGTATAACTGTCCGCAGAAACTTTCTACCTCTCCTAACACTTCTGCTTTGGTCGACGCTACACTGCCATCATCCCTCTTCAGCTTCGTCAACTGGCTTTGCTCAATAGACTTGTCTCTTGCTAACACTTTAGAGCCCTTGTTCCGCTCTATGGTACCTATACCTATAGAAGCCGGCAATTGAAACGAATTTCTGTACCAAGTACAACAATTTTTATTTGCAAATAACTTTTAATATCAAATAATTTAAAATAGTTATATTTTGCTAAAATAAGTTTAATTATATATACAAGGTGTCCCAAGAAGTAGTGATATACTGAAGCTGGGAGGTAGAGGACCCAAAGGGCTATCTGAATCCCCCATGTATGTTTCGCGATTTTTCTTATTTTCGGAGTTATGATTTTTTTTTAATTTTTATTTATGGTGACGTGAATTATTGCGGTTGATCCTTGATTTTTTTGTGTGATAAGCTGATAGATAGGCCATTTCAGTATGGTAATATTTACTATCGTTAGATCTTTGAATGAAATAAAAAAAAATTAAATGCCAAGAAAGATAAAATTACCCAGTATGTTCACAACTTCAAGGGCCCTTAAAAAATAAAATCACATAAAAAAAATCCGTTTGACTTTTAAAAACTTGCTCGATCTATCAGGTAGCTACCCTGAAAATTTCATTTTATTATTCACACGGATTCAATCAAAAAATTGATAAATTGAAAGTAATTAATAAAGTGATTAATAAAAGAATCAAAAAAATATTAAACCTTAAACCTTTAAAACATAAAAAAATTATCTTTTGTAAACGCATCACGCACCTACTTATGTTTACAATGCATGTGCCAAGCAAGATTATTCATACACAAACACACAATGAGGTTCTTAATGTCCGCTTGTGGGACAAGTCTAACTCTACGACTAAGGTGGAATAAGGTCCCAGTTTCATGGAGCGTGGGCTTCACCATACAAGAGTTTAGAGTTCTCAAATTTTACATTCATAATTAATGTGCATTTAACCAAAGACGATACTTGTGGGTATTTCATTGGTAAAATATAAGCTAATATTTTATAATGGATATAAGCTAATCGCCATTGTCGGGGAATTTTAACTCAGATTTCACGTTTGTAACTCAAATGACCAAATTAAATGAAGCCAAATGCAGCTATTAATCAAGTTCGGCGTATAATTCTAGCCAATGACAAGAGGTACTTTATATTGCCCCCTAATCACAACACTCGTTACCATGGGAACATTATCTAGTTAACACCGAACGGTGAAATAAGACCAATATATGCATAGTATTGTCATAGTATAAAGATGCAACAGTTCGGAAACTAAGCCTAGTTAAGCGGAAATAAACTTATATGTGACCACTCGCCTTGACAGCACTGCGACAACCGCTTAGGGGTCTCGTCGATGCGCATGTTTGTGTGAGTGAGGCATTTCGAAAGTTTGTAGGTAGTTTCCGTACTTATTCACTATATTTCTACTGTGGTATTGTCATTAGTCATCTTGTCCTAACTATCTCGTACTAGTAACAGCCAATTTTTTTTAAGCTTTGTGGTTGTTTTAGCTGATTTTTATTGGTAGATAGGACATGGGTAGCACATAGTCACGGAGTTAAAAATTCAGTTTCATTATTTTGTTTTGCCTTGAGAGATGGAGCTAACAATAATATACTTAGTTTGTAAAACACTAAAAATATGATTATTATTAAACATTTTAACTATATAATTATAAAACCCTAAAATGATGTATTATGTACATATCATATATAAGTAGTAGTATAAAATAAATTACAATATTTATTAAGTATATCTTCTTTGGCTGAGGAAGATATAAATCGAGCGCAGTTGCCGCGAACTGAATTGCACATTTGATAATAGTTATGGGCATGTTAATAATTAAAAACTACTATGCAATTTTTAATAGATAAGTTTAGCTTGTGGTTGATTTTATTAAAACAATAATCAAATCAGATTCCAAACAATATATTGTTAAGAGTAAGGAACTCTTTAGTGCTCGTTAGTGCCAGTTTGACAGATAGTGTAACCATAGTTGCATATATATTGTTGGTCAGTAAAAGTCTGTTATATTTTATATTATAGTAAACATATCTCAATTTCTATTTTTCGTTTATTTATTCTACATCAACCTTAACATGGTAGCAGAGCGTGGTTCCGATCCACGGACCTGTGATACCAAGTATAATGTTATAAATGCATAAGGGAGTTTGTTTGTTTTTTACGCTTTCACGCCTAAACTTTTTGGCAAGCAGATACGAGTAGGTTATACCCTGGGGAAGAACATATAATACTTTCATCGTCGTCATCATCATCAATCACCACTCGGGCAACTCGGGGCACGTGAGTGCCCAGCTAGTAATATGAATGTGAATGTTTAGATAGAGGTTTGTTACTCAACCACGCCAAAATGGTAAATCTTATTTGGAAGTAATTTCCTAAGTAAAGCTCTGGAAAAACACATACGAGTATAACACTTTTCGTCATCACAATCATCCATCACCACGAGGGTGTAACCAGAGGGCGCAGCTAGTAATATTATAAATGCGAATGTATGTCTGTTTGGAAGCGTATTACTCCTTCACGCCAAAACTACTGAACCAATTTGGCTGGTTGGTCAAAAACTTGATGATGATCTTAAATAATACATACTTCTTTTATCCCGGAAAATGTCCCTATGCGATGCATAGTAAAAGCCGCGGGGGGCGTTAAGTAATATTATATTATAAATGCGAAAAATGAACTAAATTAATGAAATCGATTCGAACACGACGAACACTAAAAAGTGTGGAAAAAATGCAGTCTTTGGTGACTGCCGATAGAAGTGAAAACTATTGGAATTGTTTTTAAGACACATAACCAACAACAATAGGTAGTCATGGAAACCATTATCACCCTTAACGAAGTATTCACTTCAAAACTACAAACGTTTGGTGACGGTGACGATGACGCGAGTTCCTTCAACCTTGATTTTTCTTCAACTTATTAAAACACACAATCAACAACAACAGGTAGACATGGAAACCATTATCGCGCCTAAAGAAAGGCAAAAATTGGTAATCATAATATAAAAAATACATGCAGACTTTTTGAAGTTGGTAAATAAAACGTGCGTGTGTATGTGTGCTGATGTGAATATAGATGAAAGGATTTCTGTATAAGCATAAGATTATTACGGTCCTAGAATATTGGTAGAATACTTTTCAGCCCGGAAAATGCTTCTTTTAAATGATTATTTACTAGCAGACAACGGAACGCAGTGAAAATCTTATTATCATCAAAAACACGCTTATAAATGGTAAACCTAAAGTTTCCTTTCATTATGTGTAAAACCCAGACAGCAATGCCACAGGTAATTCGGGAGTCCTTGACAGGAGCGTAGGGAAGCCCAACATTACGTGGCGAATCATAAGGCATAACACAATGCATCAAAGTAGGTCATCGTAAGTCGTATCGATTGAAACAGAAAATCCACTGAGCAGCGTTGATAAAGCTTTTTATACTAATTCTTACACGCATACGTCTTACAACCTGTGTACTTACATTCCTAGCTGCCGACAAGAGGTGTATTAAAATTACATTTCTTGGAATCTTATAGAATACATAATACTTATATATTTTCTTGACTGACTGACTGACTGACACATCAACGCATAGACTAAACAAAAAGAAAATAATAAATGAAATTCTGGCAGCTGCCAGAGTAAATTAGAAATTTCGCGACTAAGGGGGTGAATTTAATTTATTTCTATGGCTTCGTATCCCATATACTAAGTGGGCGAAACAGCTAGCGAGTCAGCTGGTGCATAAACAGGAATAAGTTGAAGAATGTTGTACAATAGGGGCCGACTCTACTGCCATCCAATCCTCCCAAATTCTTGAGTTTAAATTTATGATTATTGCAAATATAGAATTATCCGTGTGTATTATGAATTATTATTATTGATTTAATATTTTATGGCACATGTAAGTGTCGGCAACAGTCAAGCCTACTTATAGCACCAAGAGCTTCAAGGTTTAACATTTAAGCACATTTTTTACCTAAATAAATAAATCACTAACAAAACAAATAGAGCCTAGTAAAAGCGTAATCTCGAGGAACAGTGGTTGGTTGTCGTTTACACCCAGTCGCATTTAGATTTTTAATTACTTTATTTACCAACTGTCAAAATATAAACGTGAATTAAGATTACAAAATAAAATCTTTATACTAATAAGCCTCTCCACGAAAGTCTCTGTTCCGTGAACAAGACTCGCGTGCCTGACCTCGTACGCTGCAATAGGCGCAATTCGGAAAACCCCTGTCTTGCCTTACTATGCAACACCAGTTCTCAGTATTTTGATCAAATACTACCTTATCATTCGTAGTCATTTCATGACTTTTGATATCTATAACGATTATAGATAAAGACTATCTCACAGTTTGGTGTTATTGTTTAAGTTATGGATTAGTTATTATTTATTAATTATATACACCGATTTGTTTACTTATTACACAGGTGGCTTTTTCTAGCCAGTATTGAAAAATTATGACCTATGTGGAGGATTTTAGGTTATACCGAAAATGTCTAGGGAACCATAGATATACGAGTATTTTCCTCTTACACCTCAGTGGCGCAGCGCGCGAGAGTCCGCCTGCGACGCAAGAGGTTGCGGGTTCGACTCCCGCCTTAGAACAAAGTCGTGTACGATCTGAAGAAATTTGTTCCGTTCTGGGTGTTTTCTAGGTTAAAAAAAATATCTATGTATATAATGTATTGAATATATCATATTTTAACACATTATTTACATAGATATTTTTTTAAAGATATCCCCAAAGTAAGCTACTCAAAGCTTGTGTTTTGAGTAGCTTACTTTGGGGCTAGATGGTGCTGTGTGGTCCAGCATTATTTATATATGTATTTTCAAAAAAATAGTTATTTTAGAATGTATAACAAAACCATGTACCTTAGCACGTATTTGTTGTCTTTCACGTATCTGCATTAAAATTTGTACGAGCAATAAATAGCATACATTTTATGAAATGGGTATCGTTCTAGTCTTAAAAATAACCTACAAGATTCCATTCCCCATCGCAGTCCATCCATCTACAATAACATTGGATGTAAAAATACAAGGTACTCTAATCAATTGTACAATGCATGCACGTGCAGGCCAGTCATTGATCTATTACTTCAACCATCCGTTATGCGGTCGCTGTTACGCAAGTAGTAAGAGCACACTGAGTCCGCGGAGATATGAAAAAATGTAAACACTTCCAGCATCCAAACACCGAGATGGACAGTACTGGTTATACAGACGCTAAGAAGCCGTAATCTGCATATACGGATTTAAAGAATTACAACTATTAGTTTAAAACATTAACAGCCGTATTTATAAACAAGTGTTTTCTGGTTGCTTAGTAATTTCTCAATGAACTACTTGACGATAAAATACTTCAACAGCCGTTATCTGTAAATACTGATTTAAAGAATTACCACTATTAGTTTAAAACATTAACAGCCGTATTTATAAACAAGTGATTTCTGGTTGCTTAGTAATTTCTCAATGAACTACTTGACGATAAAATACTTCAACAGCCGTAATCTGCATATACTGATTTAAAGAATTACAACTATTAGTTTAAAACATTAACAGCCGTATTTATAAACAAGTGATTTCTGGTTGCTTAGTAATTTCTCAATGAACTACTTGACGACAAAATACTTCAACAGCCGTTATCTGCAAATACTAATTTCAAGAATTACCACTATTAGTTTAAAACATTAACAGCCGTATTTATAAACAAGTGATTTCTGGTTGCTTAGTAATTTCTCAATGAACTACTTGACGATAAAATACTTCAACAGCCGTTATCTGCAAATACTGATTTAAAGAATTACAACTATTAGTTTAAAACATTAACAGCCGTATTTATAAACAAGTGATTTCTGGTTGCTTAGTAATTTCTCAATGAACTACTTGACGATAAAATACTTCAACAGCCGTTATCTGCAAATACTGATTTAAAGAATTACCACTATTAGTTTAAAACATTAACAGCCGTATTTATAAACAAGTGATTTCTGGTTGCTTAGTAATTTCTCAATGAACTACTTGACGATAAAATACTTCAACAGCCGTAATCTGCAAATACTGATTTAAAGAATTACAACTATTAGTTTAAAACATTAACAGCCGTATTTATAAACAAGTGATTTCTGGTTGCTTAGTAATTTCTCAATAAACTACTTGACGATAAAATACTTCAACAGCCGTAATCTGCAAATACTGATTTAAAGAATTACCACTATTAGTTTAAAACATTAACAGCCGTATTTATAAACAAGTGATTTCTGGTTGCTTAGTAATTTCTCAATGAACTACTTGACGACAAAATACTTCAACAGCCGTTATCTGCAAATACTAATTTCAAGAATTACCACTATTAGTTTAAAACATTAACAGCCGTATTTATAAACAAGTGATTTCTGGTTGCTTAGTAATTTCTCAATGAACTACTTGACGACAAAATACTTCAACAGCCGTTATCTGCAAATACTGATTTAAAGAATTACCACTATTAGTTTAAAACATTAACAGCCGTATTTATAAACAAGTGATTTCTGGTTGCTTAGTAATTTCTCAATGAACTACTTGACGATAAAATACTTCAACAGCCGTAATCTGCAAATACTGATTTAAAGAATTACAACTATTAGTTTAAAACATTAACAGCCGTATTTATAAACAAGTGATTTCTGGTTGCTTAGTAATTTCTCAATGAACTACTTGACGATAAAATACTTCAACAGCCGTAATCTGCATATACTGATTTAAAGAATTACAACTATTAGTTTAAAACATTAACAGCCGTATTTATAAACAAGTGATTTCTGGTTGCTTAGTAATTTCTCAATGAACTACTTGACGATAAAATACTTCAACAGCCGTAATCTGCATATACTGATTTAAAGAATTACAACTATTAGTTTAAAACATTAACAGTCGTATTTAAAAACAAGTGATTTCTGGTTGCTTAGTAATTTCTCAATGAACTACTTGACGATAAAATACTTCAACAGCCGTAATCTGCATATACTGATTTAAAGAATTACAACTATTAGTTTAAAACATTAACAGCCGTATATATAAACAAGTGATTTCTGGTTGCTTAGTAATTTCTCAATGAACTACTTGACGATAAAATACTTCAACAGCCGTAATCTGCAAATACTGATTTAAAGAATTACAACTATTAGTTTAAAACATTAACAGCCGTATTTACAAACAAGTGATTTCTGGTTGCTTAGTAATTTCTCAATAAACTACTTGACGATAAAATACTTCAACAGCCGTAATCTGCAAATACTGATTTAAAGAATTACAACTATTAGTTTAAAACATTAACAGCCGTATTTATAAACAAGTGATTTCTGGTTGCTTAGTAATTTCTCAATGAACTACTTGACGATAAAATACTTCAACAGCCGTAATCTGCATATACTGATTTAAAGAATTACAACTATTAGTTTAAAACATTAACAGTCGTATTTAAAAACAAGTGATTGCTGGTTGCTTAGTAATTTCTCAATGAACTACTTGACGATAAAATACTACAACAGCCGTAATCTGCATATTATACTGATTTAAAGAATTACAACTATTAGTTTAAAACATTAACAGTCGTATTTAAAAACAAGTGATTTCTGGTTGCTTAGTAATTACTCAATGAACTACTTGACGATAAAATACTTCAACAGCCGTAATCTGCATAATATACTGATTTAAAGAATTACAACTATTAGTTTAAAACATTAACAGCCGTATTTATAAACAAGTGATTTCTGGTTGCTTAGTAATTTCTCAATGAACTACTTGACGATAAAATACTTCAACAGCCGTAATCTGCATATACTGATTTAAAGAATTACAACTATTAGTTTAAAACATTAACAGTCGTATTTAAAAACAAGTGATTTCTGGTTGCTTAGTAATTTCTCAATGAATTACTTGACGATAAAATACTTCAACAGCCGTAATCTGCAAATACTGATTTAAAGAATTACAACTATTAGTTTAAAACATTAACGTGTTAGACGCCATTGACCAGCTAATCCACCGAGGTTTGGGTCCGAGCATCGAATTTTAACTCTATATCTGACTAAACGTCTTACGGGGACGGATCGACATCTATTGAACAGTAATTACTTGTTGCTTAGTAATTTATCAATTAAGTAATTACTTGACGATAACGACTAACTTGCCTAAGGAGCCCTGTGGCGCCCTCGTGATTGCTCCCGAGTGTTACGACCTGCGCCCGCGTCAAAAGTTTGCGCCGAGTTGGGAATAAATGGCTCTTGTGCCATACCTATAAAATACTTCAACCTAAAATCTTATTCTATAGTCGATCAATGAACGTTACTTACTAAAGTAGATGCATGATACCCTATCAAAATTGGATGTATCTTTTTACACTTATTGTCATGGGATTTTAATTTTTACCGCAGATCCTTCACAGTTCTGACTTAAGTGCGAATGTAATCGGTTACGAAAAATTTACGTATTTTCATTGCTGAAGCAAAGAAAATGGTGAAAATTATATTACTCGACTAAAATTCTAGTCTTTGATAATTCGAACTTCGGGCAAACACTAGTCTATAGAATTAAAATCGTTACTTTTACTTGTTTATAAATACGGCAGTAAGATTCAAAACATAAAATCGTGTTCTCTTTCATCTCGACTGCTGTAGTGGTCAGCCTCTTCACGGTTGCTGTGATCTATTTTAACTGGTTTCAGGTTCAATGTACTGTTGACCAGTGCAATATCTAATGGCAAGGCTATGTCACCTTCCTTATGAGATCGGAAATGCATTGACTTATGTAATTTGTAAAGTGCTTTTCTTATTGCTTGAAGTTTAACGAAATGTCCCGAGATAGCATTGGTCACACCAATACTATACAAATGCGTTTAACTGACCGACCGAGCGAAGCGTCTCTGCTTTAACTAGCCAAATTGAGTTTCGTGACGTATGTTAGTTAGGTTGCATGCTAGTCCTCCTGTACAGCCGTGCGATTCTCTAATGATTCGTCGATGAGCTCACCGATGTCAAATACATTTTGAGATATCGCCCTTGTACACAAGCATTTTCCAACGTTTCTTGTCAATTCGTCATTTGTTTTACGGATGTTGTCAAAGATGCAACGATGTTTTGCTCTTATTTCGCATTGTGTCGCATTTTTCAACCAATCTTGATGAAATTTGGTGTGTATATTCTACTATTCAATATAACTTTTTTGCTGTCGACGCTTTTTGAGTGGTGGGATACTATTCCTATAAAGGGGTTAGTTTGCTGCGACGCTATATACCGACCGATTTTTATTAAATTAGGTAAACATATTTGGTACCTGACTGTAAAGAGGAATTTCGAATATGAGCATGATTGGTCAAGTGTTGTCGAGATAATTGGTAATATTTGGCATTCTGCAACTGCAGATAGCTCAGACTGCAAATAATTGCCGCTGATAAGACTATACTCGCGAGGTCTACTGATCGCATGACTATTTACTATGTTTTTTCACCTGTTTGGTTTATCGGATATACTTATAGAAGCTACAGAAATAAATTCAATTTTTAAATTAAAATTAAGGGGGGACCCCCTTACGGATAACATTTAAAAAAACCTTGCTTAGTGGATGCTTACTTACAATATAAAGGGCATCATTGCCAAAATTTAAGTTCAAGCTCCAGCGGTTTATCATCTGCGTTGACGATCTTATCTATAGGTACCTAAGAATATTATAAAGAGGAAAGATATGTAGAAGATATATGCTCAAGAAGTACTGAACCGATTTCAAAAATTCTTTCACCATTGGAAAGCTACATTCACCCTGAATAACATATTCTATATAAGATTCATCTTCATCATCATCCATCACCGCGCGGATGAAACCGCGGAGAGCAGCTAGTATTAAATAAAAGGTCTATTCTTATTTATCTTAGATGTTTGTCTAACACGTTACAAGTTAATCACGTGTATAATATTTCATACAGCATAAAAAGTTTAATGCTATCACTAATATATATTACACTTTCAAACCAATTGACAGCATACGCAACAACAACAAATAATGACGTACCTATTATTCTTTTCGAATATCAGGTCAAGGTCGACCAAGATGACGAGGTCCTTACACAATTGTGTTACATGTGCAAATATGACTATTTACGTTAAGTGGGTCTCCAACGAAACTGCAGATGAAAATGGTAATGTATCATTAGCATACAATCCAACAAACTCTTGAAATGTAACAAAATTATTACCTAATATTCCTTAAATAACAGCGTACCTTTAACGTTTTACCTGTGGTTTGACTGTATACCTACCAATAAAAAAATACTAAGAAAGTTAGAAACCCCATTAAGACTAAAAAAAAAATTACCAAAAAAAGCGACTTCAACACCAAAAAGTGTGAAATAACTTGTTGAAGTCAGTACCATGATAGTTCAAAAGTACCTATTATCACAATATTGTGCGCATTGTACCGACTTCAACAAGTTATTTCGCATTTTTGGCGTTGAAGTCATTTCTATATTTTTAGTAAAAAATTTTTTCCGTGTTTTAGTGATCCTTGCTACTTACGGGATCGATTGTCGTTCACCGTCAATAAGGATATCATCAAGATAGGCGGAACACTTTTCAGTTATTGAAGTGTAACTCAAATTCCGATTGACCGAATTTAATGAAATTTGATTGGGATGATCTCGGAACTGAAGTATACTCTATCAATCAAAAAAAGAATTATCAAAGTTGAACTACTCTGTAAAAAGTTATGTGTGGTCATACATTAAAAAATATATACGCGTCAATTTGAGAACCTTCTCCTTTTCTAAGTCGGTGAAAATATTAAAAGTTTCTTAATATTGATACTAGAAAATATACATTGAACAGTATAGCATCTACTAATTCTGGCCCTATTTTACCCGTGTTAAAAGAAGTGAACAACATGTTTTCAAACAACACTTCGCCACGCTTGTGTGCTTCTTGACTTGTGAAGGTTCACCGAACTCTTGCACAAGCGACTGCGTGCAAGTCCGGGTCCGCTCAGAAGTCAACTTGGGCCAGTCACTGGCCTGCAACCACTTCAAGTGACTTACCAAACCGCAGCACAGTAGCAGAACTCTGCTTGTCGTAATTCCAGCTGATGTTCTATTGGACGGCCTCGTAACCTTACTGACAACCTTACCTTTGTAAGTATAGTCATAAGATGTACCTAGTAGCGTGTGGTACCAGGTTCCTTGTCGAGGCAAATATTCGTGTGATGTTCAAAAATGTTCGCTCTCGAGTCTTGAATATCTGTTTGTTCATGCTTCCCTAGTATTACGAGGGTATGCTATATGTGTGAACATCGTTATTGTTCCATAATATTTAATACCTACGTAGAAATGTCCTCTCAGTTACTCCTAAAGTTGATCGAATGGAAAACGTTGTAATATTCATTGATATTCGTCTTTAGTTTTATTTAGACATTAGGGTCAGTTAGTAATTAAACTTGACAGTTGAATGATCTTTATTATCATGTTATTCTAGTATATTCTTTTCATCCAAATTTCACCTCCAGACCGTAGGCTGCTGGAACCAACATCCGACTATCGCAAAACGACGTGTAGACGCCATTTGCTTATGTCGCATTTCATCACCAAATTAATCAGCTTAGCAACAAAGCCTATTCGTAACAGGACAAAATGGCTATTTTTAACACGACAATCCGTATTCAAGGCTATCCAAAATCGTATCATGGAAATATTATACGTAGAACACGGTTACGCTTCTTCAAGAATAGTTCAGCGAACTGTTGGGCCATCGTCAGCCAGCCAGTGTGCACCAAATCCGGCTGCGCTGGAAAGCCCGCTTGTGCAAGCCACTAGGTGCAATACAATCCGAATCCTGCTTCCCAATTAGATGTTGTAAACCTTTTCGGCAATATACCTATACACGCGAGCCATACAGAAGCCAACGGATTGTATGGTTACATCAACTTAACATTAATCTTGTATGCTGATGATGTCATCCAAACCGGGTCAGGCTTTGACGAATTGTCTTCAGCTTTAATGAAATGACCTTCATTAGACACTCTATAAACATAACAATTTCGCATTTTGAAATTAGGACGTAGGTATTCAAAACAATATACGTTGATTAGGTTAGGAGTGCGTTGAAGTCTTTTATATGAAAACTTGCAAATAAAAATATTATATTTTCTTTTCAGTAATAAATATTCTTTAGTTATGTATATTAGGGCTTAGTTGATTTTGTATCTAATCTTATTGATGTACTTATAGCCATAGCTTGAATAGACCGCGTCTATGCATCATATATACATAATACATATGTAACGGATCGCTGTCTGTACCTGGAAGATTAATGTGATTTATTTTAATACAAGAAAACTGATAATTCAAAAAATATTGTTAGAATTTTTTTCTGTTTATATTTTTGTCTGTGCGTTTGTGCACGCTAATCTCAGAAACGGCTTATCCGATCTCGATGTAGTTTTCACTAATATATTTTCGTAAGCTTCACTAAACATGTGTTCCATGTATTGACATGTTTTATAAATACAAAAGTTATTGGAATTTAAAGGATAGCTCTCTCGCCACTACATCAAGACCAAGCGAGCGAAGCCGCTGGCGGGTCAACTACGAGTAGTTCCAAATAAAGTTCTATTGTAAATTGGTTTTATCACAGAATATTTGCCTTTATTAAAAGGGAACAGAAATGATAATGCAATATCTACTACAATAAATATAACAGCTAGTTATTATATGTTGCCATGCTATGTTTAGATAAGCAATACCATCTTCCACCTCCCTCAGATAAGGCCTAAAGTTTAATTGACTCTTCAGAGTTTCCTGTCTATCGAGTTATTACTCAATAGTAATTAAATCGTAAATTATTATGCAATTGCAAAGTCAATACAATAAACATAATGGATTCAAGACCCAGTTTCATACTAGCTGCGGCTGGCGGCTTCACCCGTGCCCTTTAATAATCCCGTAGGAACTTATCACATTTAAAAGTATCCCGCATTTTAAATGTTGCTCGTTGAAGCGAAAGCTGTTGTGCGTTGGAAGAACGACAAATCTACACTACCGCATTTAAAATACTGTTTATTCATACTGTTTAATACCAAAACCTAGTAAATACAAATATAATTATGGAACAAATAGCCAAAACGATTTTTTATTAATGTTTCTATAGAAATTGTTACAACTATAATTATTTCACAGCACATTAACAAATTCAAAAAACAAATAGTAATAGACTAGTTACCGTTCCCGACTTTGTTCATATACAATATTATGTTAATATGTTATATTATGTTAATTTATTATTGTATGTTTTTTAAATTATATTTGTATAAGAAGAATGAATTTTGGTCACGAAAAAAAAACATATTATTAAATATTATTATTAAACTATTAATTATTATTAAATTAATAATGTTACGATGCGATTCCTCGGACACTACCTAACTACTACACTAATTCAACAATTGGGATAAAAAGTGAGCATGTTTTAAATTAATCCTGGGTATAAACTATCTCCATCTCAAATTTCATTTAGATCGGTTGATCCGAATGTGAACTCTTGACACTTTCACACTTACAAAAAGTGTGAAGGTGCCAAGAGTTCACACTCACTCAATTACAACTAAATAATTACCTACGCATGTATAAATATTATTTTTAGCATGATAGTAATAATAAAGTTATTTCATTAGCAGAACCATATACTTAAGATAGATGTAGCAAATGTTTCTGAGAAAGTAGGTTCTGCTCAATTTGGTAGCTCTACCATATACCAACAAAGGGTGGGCGCTATAATGGCTCGACTTTTTATTATAGGGTTATATAACTGGGTTGACAAACAAAATTCGTATTTTGTTGTCTAGGTAAGATATATCAGAAACTTTGTGCAAGCTGGTTGGATAAGTTTAGGTAACGTAGAAATAGTGTTTTTTTTTTATTTGGTAATATAATACAATGGTCCACCATTTAAGCGTTATACTAGAATGCAAACAATTCCGATCTCGAGTAGGTTCATCAAAATGTTGTTCTCTATTCGACTATCGTAAGGCAGTGACAACAGGACATCCTTAATTTGAAATTCATAGGCAACTATAAAGATCCGGCAAATTCGACCTCAATAAAACCCATGTTGCCAAATCTCTACCCAGAACGCATGAATGAGACAACCCGGGGTTGATCAATGAGATCGGCCAAGACGTCATACCCTCTACCAAGATATCTTCGCGATAGGAGCTGTATCGCAAATAGGGTTCAAAATACACTCAGAACGATAGCTGATCGTTAAAAACCGTATTCAGTGGTAGGAGTCTGCGTCAATCGTCTTACAAAATCGTAGCGTATGCATCTTTGGCTTGGTCGAAGTATAAAACTTGCTAGTGGTAGATGTGGCAGTCATTCGGACGCAACCAGTGCGTCGGTGAAGTGGTGAAAACTTAACAACATTAGGTTTAGTGATAAATACGGATTTACAAGACAACAGTAAGTTTTAATCTCATAAAAGTGTTAGTGTTTTCGCCAGGAGCATGACTGGGAACTCATCTGCGGAAGTGTATCAAGTGCTACTTATGTAGAATTTTCCTTCAATACGACAGGATATGCAAAATCAGTGATAGTTCAATGCGAACGTTAATTCGAAAACAAACATTTTTCTTAACTCGATCGAATTTTAAACAAGCGATATGAGTGAATAAGTACGTGAAAACGAAAGAAAATAATGTTTGTCAGCTGATGACTAACATTTCAATGAAACGAAGTATAACATCAGTTGCAGGGACCTAAAACAACTTTTTCTTAATTGAAAATTACTTCGACCATTTTCTCCGAGGAATTTCTTGATCCTCTCCACTCATATACTTTATCTAACCATAGGCTTGTTATCGTTAATGTCCAGTATATAAAATATAAAAAGCATTACCACCGATGAAAACAATACTTATTTAGTTGGCTAATTATAAATCCCATAATTATCTATTATTATTCTGAAAAGATTTCAAATTTCCACGTCTATACGAACTCGCCGCGCTAAAGCAAAAGTTTTCCCCTTTTTATGTTATAATAAGGTTATATTACGAATGTAATTGGCTCCTTAATTAAACTTCTACCGTCATGATCGTGGTAACTAGAGAGAAAGCTATATATACAACGATGGCGTTAAATTACGCGTATATGCATCCAACCGAGGTCAAATCCGGTGTACTTACATTTCTCATAATCTCTATACAATTGTACTCGATCTTGATACCGAGGCGAACAACAATGGGAGAAATTTCCATACATACAACCCCAGTGTTGCTAATGAACTTATACGCCGTAACTGGTTGCATAAAGTAAACAAGATACAGCCAACTAGGAAATTGCGTAACAGCATTACCAAACTTTATGACGCATCGAAAAAGCACGGGTAACGACTGCCAATGGTCAGAATGTCCTCGTTTTGGGTCGACACCACGGCAATGACACCGATTCTTCACTTTCTTTCACAATAATAACAAAAGTTGGCCCCGATAGCCGGAGTTAGATGCGTTACGAGCTGTATATATAAGCGAGTGCAAAACTACTGATGTAACAAAACAATATGTAAAAAATTTACACAAAAATATTCATTAATTCGCATGTATAAAAATAATTCAAGCTATATCATGATCTCATAATACGTAATCCGATATCCATAATACAGCGTGAGAGTGCTTTCGCGACAAACACCCACCAACAGCGCAAACCGTCGCGTCGCACAGCCACAACGGTCTGCTGGCATTACGGAGCCTTATGTAACACAAGTTGTCCGCGAAAGTAAAAGTGACTCTACGCCCGGTGCGGTGGTTTCGAAACAATGACATGCTTTACTAAATCAGGATCAAATCACCACTTAGTCGCAAATAAATACAATGAGTAACATCACTTCGCTAGGAACACGTCACTGACCCCGTTCTTTTTTATTCCAGATCATGCGGTGGCCCAATATTTCCCTTTTACTGCTAACATTATTAATAGCGAGTACTACAGCGGATTGGTCATGGGGGGCTGATTCGAAAGATAAAACGACAGAAACACCTTTAGGAAAATCCGAACTACTGCAGGGAGAAGTTAAATCCGAAACTGAAGATAAGACAGACGAATTGAGTAACGTCGATGATATCATAGAAAAACTGACTAGCGAAAAACAAGGCCGAAGCTTGGGCGGTTTCGATGATGACGTTTACAGCGATCCTACGATCAAGGAAGCTTTGGACGCAGGTGATGATGCTGAAGCAAGAAACCTCATCAAAGAAAGACTTTGCACGTTGGGACTTGTTCAGGTGAGCATTTAAAAGTTATATAGAACAGTAACTGCCTGCGCTGTTTAACCCGATGTTTAAAAATTATGATGGTGATAAAAAGTACTCTTTGTCCTATTCTACGTCCTCGTTTGCATAGTTGTGAAAAGGTAGCAGTGAACATCACATTTATAATGGTGTGGATAGTATCAAAGTACCTTATTTCAAAGACTGTGCATGGTTTCCATATACGTACCTACAAATTTACTAAATCATAGTTGTTTCTTTGGGTTTAATATTTTCATATCATTTCAGTGTGAAGATGACAACCAAGAAAAGCGGACTTACGTATCTCCAGATGAACTAATTTACGCTCAGCCTGTTGATATCAAGCCAATTGGAAAGCCCGTTGCTTCTATCGCACTTCGTGGACCCCCCAGAGCCTACGGACCTCCTAAGCCTATGCTCTACCCACCACGCCCTCCCCAAAAAGGTCCACCAAAAAGAGTAGGATATGGTGGCAACCCTCGTCCCGGTTTTTCCGACAAATATGGCGTAGCTGGCGGTATTGCAAGTGGCAACTTCCAGAGCAATAGTTTCTCTCAAAGTAATAGCTACAATGGATATGAACCTAACTACGTTACTAAGCCCCCAAGCTACTCTAATGAAGGTTATAGTTATGAAAATAGCAAGCCTGGATACAACAAAGTGCCAACCAGCTCCCAGTTAGGAGCTAAGCCCGATTCTATCGTACAACAGCACGTACACCATCACTATGTTCACGGCGATGCTGAGAAAGAACCTAAAGTGATAATTAAGCCTGTGGCTATACCGGTTGGTTCAGTTGGCCATCTTGGATCTCAAGGATCTCAAGGTTATCTCGGATCTCAAGGATCTCAAGGCTATCTCGCATCTCAAGGGCAGTCTCTACAGTCTTCTGGCGTAATAACAGCATCTGGTGCCGACTTCGCCAGCTTCAGTGAATCTACAGGAGGTTTCAAGCCCATGACCGGCTCTCTGCCTGGTCCAGTTTATGAACCGGATACCATATACGGATCTCAATTTAATCATAACAACTTTAACAAAGGCAGTTCTGGTATATTAACTCAATCATTGCCCAATCAGTATCCTAACGCTCCATTTGAAGATCAGAAGTATGGAAACTCTTTGGGTTCTTACAGCTCACAAAACTCGCAGTTCTACAAAAAAGAACTTCACGTTGGAGGATCTGGAAATAGCCTTTACAACCAAGGTCCCGCTACATTTGGAAATGAACAGGGTAATGCCTATCAGAATGGCTATCACGAAGGTAAAGCTCAAGATTTCGAATGCGTTTGTGTTAACTATGATCAGTGCCCGAGCCAGGAAGTAATTGGCCGCAGAGATGACTTGTACTTACCGATAGACCCACGCAACAAGGGAAGTGAAATCGTTGCACTAACTGAAGAACAATTGGACAACCTCAACAAGACTGAAGTCTCAAATACAGAAAACAAGCAAAATGCAACAGAGTCAGAAGTCAAAAAGGTCAGCAAACGTGACGTTCAAGAAGAGCAGGAAACTGAAGCAACGAAAGAAGCTGAACCGGTGAGTTACTAGTGTTATTAGTGCTGTACATTCATTTCTCTTTTTATAGATATTATTATTATTATTTATTTTTATCGCATCACTTTTATATTAATATTTGCTTCTGTCCTACTAGATAACGCATTGAAACATACTAACATACCTTACCTTTCCTACGACTCGTAAATATTTATTGACGGTTTATGTTTCATTTCCATTTTTCACATCTACCTATACAATAAACACTGGGGTAACCTGTTGCGATTTGATTGAAGAAAAGCAATTTTGTTTCTAAACGTCAAATTGCAACAGTCCACAAAAGACCAACTAAACAATGGGCACTGACAAAATCTAACATCACATTAAAGATAAAATTATAATTATTTACATTAGTGAATATCACTGCAGCGCCTCATTGGATTGCCCGGCTTCGGCGGCAATGGCGGCGACAAAAAAGTGCAGCCCACGTTTGGTGTCTCTTTTGGGTTGCCCCAGCCTTCCCACTCCAGTTATCCACTAAATCCCTTTAATTCCAATCCTGTTTATAATCCTTATGGCCCAGCACTTAATAGCGGTGGTCTTAACCTAGGCCTTGTTTCTGTAAACCCATTACTATCCGTGCAAGTGACTAAAAACGACTATGGTGAGAAAGTGGTTAAGCCTTTCGTAAATTTACACGTTACACCGAATGAGCACGTGGTCAACAAAATAGGACATCTATTTCATGAGAAAAAATTATATCTCCTTAATAAGCATGAGCATTACCACCATCATAATCCTTATGGACCTTACGGGCCGCCTGGATATCCATCGCAATCACATTACCCATCACACTCGCACTCACCACACTACCCATCGTATCCACCGCTGCACTTCCAACATACACCTTCCCACCATCATTCTCCACTGCCCCATAACGGACCCCCTATATATTCTCCACATTTCACACATTATGAGCCAGGTTATGCAAAAGAAAACCCATTTAGGGCCCGGGAACCACCACCAGTAAATGAGGACTATTATGATGATGATGATAACGGTCACTACGATGACAACAATGACTATAATAATTACAACCCACATCTAAGTAGTATAAACAATTATGGTTTTGAAAGATCAGCGAACACTAGCGTAGGTAATAGTCAGAGTAATGACGCCAATAGATACGCACATTCCCGATCCCTTACCCTTCCTTCGAACCGTGGGGCAAGCCGGGGAGGGAAGACCATCCGATTTCCCGACAACAGAAGGAAGAGAGAAATCAGTGTAGACGAAGCTAGCGATACAATAGAAGAGGTAACCTGTATGATGTCTCAAACATGGGTTAGGTACTTTGCAGAAACATCGCATTTCATAATTTACTTGATTTGATTTCAGCGTCAAGGATACTTCGGTGGACGTCCGCAAGTGCAACAATGCAGACAAAACCAGGTCTGCTGCCGGAGACCTCTTACACCCCAAGCATCCAATCGTGGTCAATGTGGCATAAGGCACTCTCAAGGCATTAATGGCAGGATCAAGACCCCAGCTTACGTTGATGGGGAGAGTGAATTCGGAGAATACCCTTGGCAAGCGGCTATTCTGAAGAAAGATCCAAAAGAATCTGTGTACGTTTGCGGTGGAACTCTCATTGACAGCCTGCATATCATGACTGCCGCTCACTGCATAAAGTCGTAAGTATCTTAATAAAACAATAATAAATACAAAACCATTAGAAAAATAAGACAGCTACTCGTATTTACTGAATTGGTGTTTTAAAGACTAATCGAATTTTATTAATATCTATTCCAGTCACAAAGGCTTCGAACTCCGAGTGCGCCTTGGCGAATGGGATGTCAATCGCGATGTTGAATTCTATCCTTACGTCGAGCGAGATGTGGTTTCCGTACACGTGCATCCTATGTACTACGCTGGTACTTTGGATAACGATCTAGCCATCTTAAAAATGGACCACCCCGTCGAATGGACCAAGTACCCCCACATCAGCCCGGCATGCTTACCCGACAAGTACTCCGACTACGCCGGGCAGAGATGCTGGACAACTGGCTGGGGCAAGGACGCCTTTGGCGACCGTGGAAAGTACCAGAACATTCTGAAGGAAGTCGATGTGCCGGTAATCGGTCATGGACAATGCCAGCAGCAGTTGAGAGGCACAAGATTGGGCTACAACTATGAACTGAACCCAGGATTCATTTGTGCCGGTGGCGAGGAAGGAAAGGACGCCTGCAAAGGTGATGGAGGTGGTCCTTTAGTGTGCGAACGTGGAGGCACCTGGCAGCTGGTCGGCGTGGTATCCTGGGGCATCGGCTGCGGCCAAGTGGGTGTCCCCGGCGTCTACGTTAACGTAGCCCATTACTTAGACTGGATCGCTCAGATCACTGGAAAATACTCACCGTATTAATCTCAGCAATGCAGTAATGTGAATAGTAGTCTAACATAAATTGTTTCAATTTTGGACTGAATATCTCACACATATTTATTATTAGGTTTTAGAGATTTAATTTATTACGATTAATCTTTGGATGGTAATATCCAGAGTGGTGAAGTAATTGCTTATGCAGATTTTGTATCAAATAAAAAATAAATGTTTTATAAAATAATTTGAAACCTATTATTTTAGAACCTACATTTAGGCGACAACATTGTTATGTGGTCTAGCAAACGCTAAGAGCTAAATATGATAGCGATTTATGCGGCGACTTATGTAAACTAATAGGTAAGCCTAAATGTGAAGCTCAGAAGTATGATGAAGGGTTGGGAAGGGAAAAATTTACACCAGAAATGTTAATATCAGTTGACCGTGAGTCCGCATTCAACCGGAACCGAAACATAGGTATAGAAGTTCGCAAGCACAGTTTCAATATACACACATCAACATGGTCTAAGGATATTTCAATTAA
Organism: Selenia dentaria; assembly: GCA_917880725.1. Lineage (NCBI taxonomy): Eukaryota > Metazoa > Arthropoda > Insecta > Lepidoptera > Geometridae > Selenia > Selenia dentaria. The sequence continues at coordinate 15,965,786 of OU862889.1, read as the reverse complement.
ACTTAAATAACTAAAATTCTATTAACTTTTTGTTAAGACACCTGCACATTATAAAATAAACCTTCTTTAATAGCCTATCTAATCTGATATAAAACTTTTAGATAAAGTTAAATTTAAAAAAAAAAACTTAGAAGAATAGGAAAAACTCAAACAAAATTTCAATCTTAACTTTATTTTTGAAACATCTAAACCAAAAAAACAAACAACAAAACAACTATTTTTTTTATAAAAATTTTTGAAAACTGAAAATTTGAAGTTGAAAGTTGAAAAAAAATCTAGGTCTTCCAGCGCTTCTCCTATTGGATGGCATACGACCCTCCGAAAACGCTTGATGCACATTAATAAACACTCGATAATCAGGTTATCTTTGAGCATTTGGGTATTTTTCTCGATACAGTCTGCTAGCAGCGTTAGCATTACATCGGCATTCTCCTTAGATTAAATGCATATTAGCGTATTCCTGTGGTGTGTATGTATGCCCCATTCAAATTCCTAGAAATTGCAACAAGAACCCATTTTAGGCATGTCGTAAAAGTGATTAGTACTTTAAGTAGATAAATCACTTTTACGACATGCCTAAAATGGGTTCTTGTTGCAATTTCTAGGAATTTGAATGGGGCATACATACACACCACAGGAATACGCTAATATGCATTTAATCTAAGGAGAATGCCGATGTAATGCTAACGCTGCTAGCAGACTGTATCGAGAAAAATACCCAAATGCTCAAAGATAACCTGATTATCGAGTGTTTATTAATGTGCATCAAGCGTTTTCGGAGGGTCGTATGCCATCCAATAGGAGAAGCGCTGGAAGACCTAGATTTTTTTTCAACTTTCAACTTCAAATTTTCAGTTTTCAAAAATTTTTATAAAAAAAATAGTTGTTTTGTTGTTTGTTTTTTTGGTTTAGATGTTTCAAAAATAAAGTTAAGATTGAAATTTTGTTTGAGTTTTTCCTATTCTTCTAAGTTTTTTTTTTTAAATTTAACTTTATCTAAAAGTTTTATATCAGATTAGATAGGCTATTAAAGAAGGTTTATTTCAAAGGATTTTTTTGTTTGTTTTCGTGGAGTCAAGTCGTTGACTTAAGTAGTATTGTATTCTCTTTGGTCGTTGACATTTTTTAAGTTGGATCTTTTTGCTGTTACTTTACCGGTACCTACCTATTTAAAACTTTTTTCTATGGTAGGTAGCTACATAATCAAGAAATAGACGATAAAGACAAAGGATACGGCATGAATGCTCGCAATAATCACGCTTGGTGGCGCATGGCGGTGCGAAACCAGTTTTTAATACTTTTGACATTCATATTACTTACATTTGATTCCGTACCGTACAATGGTCACTCCTTCAGGGTTGGGGGAGTATAAGGGCAAAATATCCGCCAAAAACCTTTGAGAGCAAGAACATGACACTGGCAGAGTAACGTTTTCCAACGTTAATAAGCCACATAAGAAGAAGAAGAAGGATGAATTGTGTATATATATTTATCTATTTAATAAATTATTACTTACATATATTACTAATTACCTAATTAATATTACAATTAGATTAAATTTAGATAATATTAGACAGGTATCCGCTTTCTGCAGAGCCCTTCTGGTGGCTCCATTTAGAACTGCTCAGATTAGCTGCTATTATTATAGATTATAGACAATTTCCCTGGGTGTATAGCTGTTATTACGGTTGTATTAAAGGGGTTAAGCAAAGCGACATCTGTTGCAATTGTTTTATGTTCGACTCTAGTATACAAGTCAAGTAAGTAACATACAAGTGGTAGTGATTTTATACACCCGAAACAAAACAGTAGGAATCTGAGACATAAAAGAGGGCGCTTACAATAGGTATGATGTTTAGGGCGCGTTAGTTCGGCCGGTAGTCGGCAGATGTGTCTGCAATGAACGAAACCTGGGGCAAAAATGAACTAGGTACGGAGTTTCGTTTGACGGATTTCTAGATTTCTACTATAAAGTGAAAAAGTACAAATTCATCAGCCTTGACTGTATTTGTGATTTTTTACGTTCACAGTAGATATCGTGAAATCCGTCAAACGGAACTTCGTAGTTCGATGATTTTAAAATCGATGAATTAGATGATTTTAAATTTTGAGAATCGGTTCTCCCTGTCAAAAGTTATGTGGTAACAAACATAAACAAGAAAAAAAACAGTCGAATTGAGTACCTACCGCCTCCTTTTTTTGGAAGTCAGTAGAAAATATATACAATGTGTCCCAAAATTCAACGATAAGCCAACACCGGAGGATAGACCTGCCCCGGACTAATCGGGGAAAAAAAGAAAAAAAAATCCCAATTATATTTTAAGTTATAATAAAAGAATCAAATTACAATTTAAGGAATTTGGCCCCTGTTTAGAAATAATAGGCCCATATTTTTTTATAACTTGTTTTTCTAGAGTATTGTACCATTATGGAATGTTTGTTAGTTGCGTCAATTTTTTAACAAACTTGCCATACTAGTGTTCATACTTTTTTTTACACCACGATAAGTTAAAGTTGGTTAAAAGTAAAAGTCTTAAAAAAATTTAGGGAATAAAATAAGTTTCATTAATTTTCGTTATATCAAGAGTTATTCTGGATTTTTTAAGAATTGTGGTAGATAGCAGTGCTATTCAGATTGTCTATAAAAAAAAAGAAACAAGTATTAAAAAAATTGTGGTCATGGTAGTGAAAAATATCATAAACGGTCTGAATTTCTGAAGAATTTCATTCTTTTATTATAACTTAAAATATAATTGGGATTTTTTTTTCTTTTTTTCCCCGATTAGTCCGGGGCAGGTCTATCCTCCGGTGTTGGCTTATCGTTGAATTTTGGGACACATTGTATATATTTTCTACTGACTTCCAAAAAAAGGAGGCGGTAGGTACTCAATTCGACTGTTTTTTTTCTTGTTTATGTTTGTTACCACATAACTTTTGACAGGGAGAACCGATTCTCAAAATTTAAAATCATCTAATTCATCGATTTTAAAATCATCGAACTACGAAGTTCCGTTTGACGGATTTCACGATATCTACTGTGAACGTAAAAAATCACAAATACAGTCAAGGCTGATGAATTTGTACTTTTTCACTTTATAGTAGAAATCTAGAAATCCGTCAAACGAAACTCCGTACCTAGTTCATTTTTGCCCCAGGTTTCGTTCATTGCAGACACATCTGCCGACTACCGGCCGAACTAACGCGCCCTAAACATCATACCTATTGTAAGCGCCCTCTTTTATGTCTCAGATTCCTACTGTTTTGTTTCGGGTGTATAAAATCACTACCACTTGTATGTTACTTACTTGACTTGTATACTAGAGTCGAACATAAAACAATTGCAACAGATGTCGCTTTGCTTAACCCCTTTAATACAACCGTAATAACAGCTATACACCCAGGGAAATTGTCTATAATCTATAATAATAGCAGCTAATCTGAGCAGTTCTAAATGGAGCCACCAGAAGGGCTCTGCAGAAAGCGGATACCTGTCTAATATTATCTAAATTTAATCTAATTGTAATATTAATTAGGTAATTAGTAATATATGTAAGTAATAATTTATTAAATAGATAAATATATATACACAATTCATCCTTCTTCTTCTTCTTATGTGGCTTATTAACGTTGGAAAACGTTACTCTGCCAGTGTCATGTTCTTGCTCTCAAAGGTTTTTGGCGGATATTTTGCCCTTATACTCCCCCAACCCTGAAGGAGTGACCATTGTACGGTACGGAATCAAATGTAAGTAATATGAATGTCAAAAGTATTAAAAACTGGTTTCGCACCGCCATGCGCCACCAAGCGTGATTATTGCGAGCATTCATGCCGTATCCTTTGTCTTTATCGTCTATTTCTTGATTATGTAGCTACCTACCATAGAAAAAAGTTTTAAATAGGTAGGTACCGGTAAAGTAACAGCAAAAAGATCCAACTTAAAAAATGTCAACGACCAAAGAGAATACAATACTACTTAAGTCAACGACTTGACTCCACGAAAACAAACAAAAAAATCCTTTGCAATTGTGTTGCAAAGAGAATATGTTGTGCATAGACTAAAATATATACTAGGATGTTGTGTTGTTGTATACGTCAAGGTAATTGTTTACATTTGGTTTACATGCTTGCAAATAAATAGCAAAGATTAGGATAATACTACTGGGAAATAAGTAAAAAAATAGATGCATAGATATAGATATAGATATATAGAGTAAATAGGGCGATCTCTGTGATTTGATGTGACCTTTCATTTTAACCAGCCTACGCATTTACCTTACGACCAAACTGACTATCTGCATATATAAGCTATATTAGTAATAAACAAATATTGTTTTAAATGGCTGGCAAGATCACCGACCGCAAAGGGAAAACGAAAGATTTAAAGTCAGTGGCTAACGAGCCAGCTGCATTCACCTTGCCTGATAGTCTACCGTGTTCTGAAGTAGATATTCCCACCATAAAAAGAAAGCCTGCCGGAGCCAACTGGAAAGATATTCTAGAGGAAAGCAACCAGAAATTTCAGGCAATAGAAGAATTTAATGAGGGCAGGAAAGTATCGATTCCAAAATCTCCGTTTCTTAGTAAGTTTTCCCAATCATTTCTGTTGGTCTCTAAAGAGATTTATAATTTAAGTTCCGGTACTCACATTGCTTATTTTCAGCGTTCATATCTTCAAAAATACTGCTCCTTTCACTTTGAAATTAACATTTGGTATAAACTCTAAATAATATATCTAACATATAACAGGATATACTCTAAATAACATGTTAGGCGAAAGCACAATTCCGTAAAAACTTCTCGATAGAAACAAAAATGTGCCTCCAAATTGTACAATAAGCGTCTATAACTCAATGAATAATTTTAATAAGATCTTGAAACTTTGCATGATAATTGAACTTTATAAAAGGAAGGTGTTATATTAGCTGTTTTATTTTTAATAACCTTCAAGTTAATTTTAAAGAGCAAATACCCGCCGCCCGGGCCCCAGGCCAGCCCAGCCCCCGACTCAGCGTCGCCTCAGCTTTCGGACGGGGAACCTGTGTCGCTTGCGGTGAATTTTAGTCCTCGATATGGGTCATAATCGCTAACATCGTTGCGAGGAAAGTGGGGGCGAAATCTGAATTTAGTATAGCCCCTTAAATACCTACATGCCTTCTCATTTCACACGCTTGTACCACACCCAGTGACGTAGCTATAGCTATCAAATGGGGGGTCCGCAGGTAAAAACTTAAAATCTTAAAATCATACTCATTACATGAAATGGGTACAATGCTAGTTCAACTGCATACAAACAATAGTTACTCACCTATAAGTACATTAAAATACAATTTTAAGAAATGTTAGTATATGTAGCGGGCATAAATCTTTTTATAGTTATACTAGCGAATGCCCGCGACTTCGTTCGCTTCGTAGGCTCGGCCTTCGGCCTCGCCATATCCTCCCATCTTTTCTTAATATTTTTTTAATGTATAAGAACCATCTGCGAAGCATTAGAAAAAATAAAAAAAAATAATTAAATCGGATAAGCCGTTCTTAAGTTAAAGCGTGACCAGGCGAAATAGGGGTTCATTTTCATATAAGTATATAGATGAGGCAGCAACTTTCTTCTAAAGTATCACCTTCATTAAATGATGATAAGTATGGCCAATACAATAGTTTACAATCATTAAAAAGTTGCTGAAATTTTTGTCTGACAGCAAAGTACTTGGAGCGCGCGGCTCCGATTTACTTACTTTGCTAACAGTTAGAACAGAGTAAGAGAGCCTGGACGGCAGCGTGCGTGTTGGTCGGCGATCCCCCCTGGGAGCTCCAAGCGGAGATCCTCGCCGAAGTATACCACTTTGTGGCGGCGCGGAGATCCCGGGGAGACTCTCCGACGTGGGAAGAGGTAACAAGCATGCGGTTGCAGGCGCGGGCTGTCCTGTTGCGGCGGTGGACCAGTCCCTGGGCAGTGGACGGTGGAGGCCATCCGCCCGGTCCTTCAGAGGTGGGTGAGGCGGCGATTCGGGTCACTGACCTTCCGATTGGTGCAGGTGCTTTCCGGTCACGGATGTTTCGGTAAGTACGTGCACCAAATCGCGAGACGGGAGGCTACCCCAGCCTGCCACGAATGTGGAGCGCTGGAGGATACGGCGCTCCATACGCTGGAGGTGTGTGCCGCATGGGGTCCCCAGCGGCACACGCTTTCAGCTATAATTGGCGGAGATCTCTCGCTGCCGAACGTGGTTAACTCTATGCTCGACAGCGAGAGATAGTGGCCACCTTCTGTGAAGCGGTAATGACGCAGAAAGAGGCCGCGGAGCGGGTCAGAGAGATTGATGCTCGAGCTGACCTGCTCCGGCGCAGACGGACGGGGGAACGGAGGAGGCAGTTCGCACGCCTCCTCCCTCCTCTTTAGTGGGCCACTGGCGGAGAGTCGGAGGGCTCTTCGCCGGCTTGCACGGCCCTACACGTCTAAGGGATGACCTTGGTGAGCAAGATCATTCCTTCACAGGCGCTGAGGCCCGGTTAAGACCAATCCGGGCCTACCACTGGGGCGAGATGGTGAATGCTAGCGCAACCCTATCTCGCCCCATCTGGCGGAGGACGGCTCACGGGGGGGTTTTAGTGGGTCTGAGCCCCACATACCCCCTTCCGTCAACCCCCGTAGCGGAAGTGAAGTGGGCAGCATTTCCCCCCCTCAAAAAAAAAACCGTAAGAGAGCCACCACATGTACCAGTCCCACCAGACTATGAACTTTTTCAGCGGACCTAATACAAAAAGCACTCACCAAATTTTTTAAAGATGACTCTGCCATATATAGAATATATAACTGCTATTCTATTACAGAGCTGTAGTGCAGTTATGAGCAAGCAATAAGCTTTTTTAATGGGATAACGTCTAATAAATCTATGAACGCCGGCTGCACGTACAAAAAAGTATGACTCATCATCACGTTCCGTCTGGGCCGAGCGTGCAAGCGAGAGCGCGAACCATGCGATAAAGAGGCACGATCGGCCAAAACGGCTTGTCTTATGACGTTATCATTGCACGTAAATCAAATATATATATATATATATATATATATATATATATATATATATATATATATATATATATATATATCATTGACGTAAATATTATATAAATCAATATATCTCTTGTCTAAACTCCCGTAACTCCCGCCCCATAAGCCATGCAAATCAAGCAAAATATTGCCGACAACTAAGATCGCTCTTGTCCAACCAAGGAAAGAGTACCTACCTAATAATTTATGAACAACATGGCTTCAATTCAGGGAGACCATAAGAGGCCAATTTACTTTCATGTGATATGTGGACAAAATTGGGACAAACGATGTTATCTACCTAGATTATGAAAAAGCATTTGATCGAGTGCTTATCAGAACACTTGTTTCTAAGTTTGGTAGATTTTGGAATCCGGGGCAAACTCCTAAAATGGTATAAAAATGCTTTACGGATATTACATAGCTAAATTATGAGGTGTATTATACATAGCCAAAGCTATGATACACTGAATTGTCGCGACGCGTACTCATATTATATGGCACAGATTTATATTATCCGTCATCAATATTCCGCGATCTTAATGATGTCGTATGTTAAGGGGGGTCCGGACCCCCTAAACCTCCCCTTATATACCCCATGACCACACCTCAGTCTATGTAAACCTAATTTATGCTGTGCTTATACCAGTTTGCAAGGACAGTTTTTATGATTTTGCGTTATTACAATATCCTTTCAACATCGTCATGTTTTAAAATAGGGGTGAAATCGCAGCTAGTATTATTGACCGAGCGAACGAAGCTTCTCTGCTTTAACTGGACTTTCATCTGTACGTATGTTTATTAGGTTAGGGTCGTATGTTAGTCCTCCTGTACAGGTTGCATTTTTAACCAATATTGACGAAACTTGGTATGCATGTTCTACTATTCAATATAATTTTTGTCGCTTTTTTTTTGGTAGAGGGTAAACTTTCTGAAAAAGGGGGAAGTTTGCTGCGACGGCGCTATGAACAGACCGATTTTGACAAAATTTGGTAAACACATTAGGTAAAAGAGACATTTCGAATATGAGCATAATTGTCCAATAGTAGTTCCCGAGATGATAAGTTGTGAAGTACTGCGAAAAATTGCAGTTGTAGACTGTGCTCGCGAGGTCTACTGTTCGCAGAACTACTAGTTTTAATATTGGTTTACAATGCCTAACTTATAAACGCTGCTTAAATTTGAATATCATTTAGCACTGCGCACATCAATTTTGCTACGCCCAGCACAAAATTAGGACAGCAGCATTAGTTGAGCAACGTTTCAAAGTGAAGGCCTTATATAAATCTTGATTTTTTTAGTTCCGCGCGCTGTCTTTATAGCTTTTATGAGGTTTTCTTCACGCCCGGAATGGGTGGGTAGCTTTTAGAAGAAACCAATAGGAGATAGCTATCAGATGATGGTGTGTGATTGTGTTGTAAAATAATACTGTATTATACTTATGGTACTAAACTGTAGCGCAAAATATAAGTTTTTAAACTGACATGGTCACTAATGCAAGAATTAACGTTAGGAACGGGATATTTACCATGTATTGTATTTATTGTGAGCTCTCGATATTTCGGCACAGTTGCACGCGCCATGTTCACGAGTAAACTGAAGTATCTGCGGGTAGGTATTGTTAGGAGCAGGTGAAACGGTCTACCGTCTTCCTTTCACGTTTCTTGCGTTCCGGCTTATAACCAATGACACAACAGTCACTTGGAACTCGATCTGGGTAATACACACACATAACTCACGGTATCTGCTCGCAAGCTTTTATCGAGTTTTCTTTCGGTTTTTGCAAAGATGAACCACAGGACTTCAGGTTCTCGACAGTTGAAACCCATCCTCTCTATTGAAATTCCTATATTTGGTAATTTCGATTGCCTCCCTTACCAATCTAGGTTTATAGTGGCATTCTGTCGAGATTATCTGAGGGTTATGTAACTCAATCCAGAATTCGATCCCGATTCCAAAAGGTGTTGAGCAAAGGCCAATTTTTGAGGTTGAATGACCCTCCAAAATCAGCCATCTCGTACCTTGATTGGTAAGGGAGGTGAATTCTTGTAGTGCAAGATATTCCACATCTAAGAAGTAGTGGGTACATGAAGGGTACCTACTGCAGCAAAAGTAGAGTGTGAACAGAACATGCTATGATCTATAAGGCGCTGCCAGAAGCCAAAGATTCGTAAAACGCTATGTTTTTCGTCGCACAGTTTAAACGCACTGTTACTTATACAAACTTCAAAAAAATACAATGCATAGTTAAAAGTTAAAAAAAGATTTATATAATAATATTGCACAATATTTATATGGCACCTTGAAGAAAAAATCCCAAATAAAACGACAGAAAAAATCTTTCATTTCTACTTTCTTAATATTTTGAGAGAGAGACAACTAGTATATTTTTATGTAATAAGAAAAAAGTTAATTTATTAAATTAAAGAAATATTTAGATTTTTTTACCATTGTAGCTTCTTTTATTTTTTAAACAAATTAAAATTGCGAAAAAGTTATCGTATTTAAAAACGCTCGCTTGGTGCATTAATATATTTTGAAAATTATAATCGAGGTGTACTTCGTTATCAATATAGAAATAAAAATAATATTGTTTAAAATGTTTGTGTCTGTGTGTTGTAAGCGTGCATCACTCTGAAAATACGAGACGCATTTTGATGAAGCTTGACATAGTGATAACAATTTGTATTTTTGGTTTAACATAAAATATATGTTTCTTGCATAAAACGAAAGGGTTATTCCTGAATAAGGGATGGAAGTAAAAATTTTGTAGTAACTTAACTAATTGAAAGGTTTCTATGCATATTTCTGTTTGGTAGCTGAAAAGTAAATTTATATTTTATGGTACATTGCATCTCTCTATGTTATAGGAGTGCTTAAAAATCGTGTTGAGGACCAGGTTTTTTGAGTAGAACAACAACGTCGAACACTCTGTAATGGTTTACAGTAACGATAAGCTTACTTCGCTAACACCTTCCAAGTTCCAGTGGTTCACGCTGCGAATGTGCGCGTCAGACGCCAACGGTTTCCATAATTCCCAGCCAGTTCATTGTCTTTTTGGAACTTTTCGTTTGTTTTTTTGTTTTCTAATACGAGTTAGTAAAACTTTCTATAGACCTACACTTACATATTTATTTTGTGATGACATTTACCTGTACCTACTGTCAAGGGCGTACCCAGGATTTCAGCTAGGAGGGGGCAGGGGGCTGCTTATACCTGTTTCGAAAAGATCGTCTGTCGGGTATATTGAAACAAAAAAATCATGAAAATTGACTTTTATTCATTAATTTTGATGATGAAACAAAACAAAACATTATACATAATTATACCATACATTATGTATAATATATATTATTATAATATTATGTATGTATATATTAATTTAACAGTAATCTTCTCGGATTTGCCGCAAATTTGTCTATGACAGTCTTTTCAATAAACTCACTGTTGTCTTTTAAATAGTTGCGATGTACGCTCATCAGACATAAACCCGTAAGCCTTTCTTCACCCATGGTGCTTCTAAGCCACGTTTTAACTCTTCGCAGCGTCTACGGTCCGTTCTACGGTCGCCGTGGTGCATGGGATAGTGCTTAAAATAATTAATGCCTTTCTGACAGCAGGGTAAAAAATGTTGGCTTCGTTGAACAGATCAATTACTTCTATGTCCCTTAATTGATCATCTGATAAAGCCTTCGTCACCCATAAATTATGCCAAAGGTTCAGTTCTCCGGTGATATCCAGGTTATAAAATTCTTGGAATGATTCTGCGTTTTTGTGTAGGTCTGTAATGCTGGTTTTTGTCATATACAAGGGATGTAGCCTGCTTAAAGCAAACGCCGGAGTATTTTCTTGGGAGAATCGAATATTCAGTGATGAAATGAGTGAATCAATGTATGGGATTATCAGTGAACGCCGCCAATATTCGTTATCATTGTCTGATGGCGGATTACTTCTATGTGTTTGCTTATGAGCAAGACGTGTAACCGAAATTTCTATGTTCAAATCCATTGCAACAGCTCGTGCTTTTTGAAGTATTTCATTACTTATTCTATCAGGAAACTCGCGGTCATTTCTGAGAATGTTCTTGATATTTTTGATGTGTTCCCCTACCGAGATCATGTCGATCGATTTAGCTTGCAGTGCGTTAACAACTGGTTCTAAAACTGCTGAATATTTGGCTATTGTTTGTAGAGTAACAATAAACACTGGTTTTGTAACGGCTGAATGCAACTGATATGCAGATTTTCTGGTGGCATAATTTCCTTCTACGGATAACGTTTCTAGAGCTCTGCTCACAAGCTCTGAAAAATGTTGAGAAAACTTTCTGATTGATTTATATTTTTCTGACCATCTCGTCTCACATAATCGTGATAGGTTTGGAGCGTAGTTTCGACGTGTAGTCGATTCCCTGAAAAACGTTATAACATCCTTTACAGTGGCGACAGTATTTCTAATTTCTGGCACTGCGTTCGCATCATTCACAACAAGGTTGAGTTTGTGACTTGAGCAATGAAAATATAAAGCACGAGGATATTTTTTTCTCTTAATGGCTTGTACGCCACCCTCTTTCCCTGCCATTGTAGAACAGCCATCGAATCCAAAACCTACGCAATCTTCGGTTGAGAGGTTAGAACTAATTAAGAAATTGTCAATTGCTTCGGCAATTGCGGAAGCATTTTGTGCTTTTAGTTCAACGAACCCTACAAATTCTTCTCTGATTTTCCTTTTGCTTTCGTCGTAGAACCGCACGCCTATTGACAGCTGTTCTTTCCCAGATACGTCTGCTGTTTCATCAGCTAAGACTGCGTAAGCCATGGTCTTCTGAACCTCACTAATTATATTCTCCTTAATAACTTCGCCACATAAATTTATCAATTCAAATTCGTTTTGTATTTTTGGTGATGTGTAAACTGCATTGCGACGGCACTTTTCCAGGTGACTCTTTAATCTGTCGTCCCCTGAATTGATTCTCAACTTCAATAAATCTAATAAAACACCCACATCTGCTTGTTTGCCCCTAAGAGGCATATCATGTGTGCCGCAAAATACTATACAAGAAATAATTGATGACAATATTTGTCTGTTTTCATCGATTTCTTTTTGGTGTCCACTTTGCAGTTGGATGTCTACAGGAACATTTTCAAGAAAAATTTTTGCAGCATTTGTCGCCGTTTGGTGAAGGTTGGTTGTTGCATGCTTTCGGCAGTCTTCATGCATATTTTTGAACTTTATATATGGCCTAAACCCAAACTAACCCCTAAACGATCCCAAAATTCCTCTCACAGTGCTAATGGGCGGAGGGAACAAAACACAATGCTTACAAAGAGCACCTTTTAGTCGCTTGGAATATACTAGCCATGGTGAATATTGATCCAACCAAGCATGGTTAAATTTTCTTTTTAAATGGCTTGCATCACTTTCAAAATCGTAATTTCTGGGCGGGATCCAAGGATTTTGTAACAACTCCCTCTTCTTTTCCGTCGATAGCTGGGTAGCCAACCCAACATAACGTCTCAGATCATTTTCATGACAGCCATCGTCCACTATAATTTCAGGATCGACGTTGACGTCATAAGTTTGTTGGGATGTCGATGGAGAAGAATAGTCGGCAACAGATATATTAACAGGTTCTACAGGAGAATTTGACGCTTGTCCAATGTTAGCATGCAATGATCTTGGCATTACATGAGTGGTTTTATCATGGTTGTCATTTTCATCGCTTCCACTGCTACTTTCCCGACCTTTTTTTCTTTTTTCGCGTGTCCTCCCTAAAAAATGGATACACAAAAATACTCTTACAGTGTTTAGGCGGGTTGTATAAGACGAAAATAAAGATCAAGTTTCACATTCTAATATATATGGTTTGAACGCCAAATAAGCATAACTAGGTAATTTGAAATAATACACTTGTTGTGACGTTAGAGCAAAGGGACTTTGTTGTCGGTATGGACTTATTAATAAATCCAAAATATTGCAAGGATCTTTCTTTTATGTTTTTTTATTTACTTTTTAATCACAAAATATTCACAACTGTTATTTTAGCTATTATAACAAAACCACGTCTTGTAATTAATAAATTTAAATATTGTAAGTAATGCTTAAGATATACACTTACAAGAGAGTCAAAGCCCCCCATTAAATCAAATAACCATATTAGGTACCTACTTAAGTGTTTTGTTTTGACTCACCTCTTTCAAAGAATTTCCTGATATCCATTTGACGGAGTAATATTTCCAGTTGTTGCACAGTAAACGTAAATCTCGTGTCGCCGCAACGAAACTATAAGACACTATGTCGTATGAAATATTCGCTCGTATTACACTCCGAACTGAATTGTATTCGAACTAAATTGACGTGCTCTGCCTCACGCATCCGCTTATATATTGAAATATTCTTGCTCCCGAAATATGTAGAAAATACTCGACTCTATTTCCATCCTTGTCTTATACTTGCTATCACTGTCTTTTCTTTCCAGAATAGTCCATGCTAGAACGTTCTTCGCGGTATTGCTATTCAATACAAGATGTCGCTATTGACCGTATAAATTGATCCTATTTCTTTTTACTGGAAAAAGTACTGCCGTCCGAAACTAGATGGCGCTAGATGTTGTTTTCTCCCAATTATATTCGGCTTTAATCCTAGATGGCTCTCTGATTGTCTCGGCGGAACCGGAAACTACGAGATGCGACGGTTTTGCGGGAGATTTAAATTATATTGCATCGCTAACAGTATACTAGAATTACTAGAGTCTGTCTAGTGAGCCGCGGCACAGATAAAACCGCAGAAAAAATCTTTTAGTTGTAAAAACTGAATATACTATGAAATTTGAATTTGATACTTTCACTATTTTATTTTATAAACACTAAGAATCTTAAACTAAATCTGTACAGATATATACTACTTAAAATAATATGCAACATATTGAATATTATTTTATTTTAGCATTGAAAACAAATTAATATAATAAATAAAACCAAACTTGCATCAAAACCTTACTTAGTTTTTATTTATTCTGTCGCGTAATCAAAATCAGATTCCAGAAATTAAATTCTCGACTATGAATCGTTACTGTCACTTTCATTATCACTAAAAAATAATAAAAACGAAATAAAGAAATAAATAAAGTGTATCAAAACTTGATCAAAACATTTTGCGTTTCGTTTGACGGCGGCTGAAAGTCACTATATAAAATATTCTAATAAATACGTTGAGGCACGACCGACACGACTCACTATACATAGACTCTATATCGAATATTGTAGAATATTTAACTATAGAAAAAAAATCTGGCTGAAAAGATATTTTGTTTCCAACACTTCATTTTGCGCAGAGTAGGTAATACGTTTTTAATTTCTATTTGCCAAAAAAAAATTACATTTATTTAATCTTCTAGACTCTTTTACAAAATAAAAAAAGTCAAGGCAAAATGTTATGACCAGCTGGGCTATTATGTATCTCAGTTGCTAACAAACGTGGATTGAAATCTGAAAAAAATGCCGCTCTATGTCACTTTTGTCAGCTTCAGTATTCAATTTTTGCTTCCTAGAGTTGCCAAAACTGACATAGGGCCGCCACTTTTCAAGATTTCAATCAACATTTTTTAGCAACTGAGATACTCGTACATAATAGCCCTGCAGAGAAGTGAAGCCAGTTTTCTAAACTACGTGTGCGTGTAACGGTACTGCCATGATAAATCTAAAAAAATTAAAATTATAAAAAAATATGTAATAAGTTATAAATTAAAATTTTATACTAATTTAAACGCGCCGCGATAGTTCGACTGACGAGTCAAGGCGTAGCGCGTAGTTTCGTTGTACGTGTTGTGTGTAATTATGTATGGACACGGCGAGGCGTAGTTTTACCGGCCTCACTTCTCTGTTCACAACATTATGTCTTGATTAATTTATTTTGTCTGAGCTGTTATATATCTGGAATACGATAGGTGATGCGCGAGAGCCGCGATTACCTAGGTATACAGAAGGAAAAAAATGTAATAATTAAGAAAACACCAAACTACTTCTAGGTGTGCAGTATGCATTCACTCAAACTTGGTGTTATTAAACTTTAACGTAAATAGTGAAACACTTGTTATTTTATACACAACATAACAAATCGTCACACCTATTTACTACACCTACCACCTATATCCTCGAAGGGATATGCAGAGATGTTTAAACATCTACGTTTAGCCAGGTATGTTTTTGCGCGAGACTATTGTCATTTACGGGGATCTGTTCCAAACATATAACTGCTATAACCCTTTGCGTCCCAGAGACGTAAATATAAGTCAGTTTCATTTATAAACCTTTTGTTTTATTTATCACGGTATAGGAAGGATTAAGAATTTATTTGTCGAAAAACCCAATTACTGTAAGAGCCGGAATCGAACCCAAGAGCTCGAGATTCCAAAACCCCGCTTCTACAACTACACCAAGACCATGCGAGCGAAGCCGCTGGCAGGCCACCTAGTGTATAATAATGTCTCGAGATAACGAGCGCTAGGCAGTGCCACGTAGAACTACTTTGGGTGACACGTTACTGCAATTGTTATAGGCAGGCCTAGTACTTATGCAGACTAATGACATACCTAGTATAAGGATGCAAATGTATGGAAACTAAGCCTAATTAGGCGGAAATAAACTTATACGTGAGCACTCTCCTTGATGCGGCCACACTACTGACAGCACCGCGACAACCGCTTAGGGCACTCGTCGATGCGCATGTTTGTGTGAGTGAACCGTTTCGAACGTTTGTAGGTAGTTTCGTACTGTTTCCCTATATTATACTTACTGTGCTAATGACTTGCCATCACGTGATAATAAGATAAGAACAACGTACTTAAATTACGATAGTCAACGTATTTAAATCAAACAGCAAAGGTTCTGAAAACAGAACAAGGCAAGACCGTTTACTGCGTTAGTACCTATATCTACCTCCGATCACAGATACCTGCACGGCTATTATGTATCTCAGTTGCTAACAAATGTTGATTGAAATCTTGAAAAATGGCGGCCCTATGTCAGTTTTGGCAACTCCAGTAAGCAAAAATGTTAGTAAGTTGATCACTGAAGCTGACAAAAGTGACATAGAGCGGCCATTTTTTCAGATTTCAATCCACATTTGTTAGCAACTGAGATACACAATAACCCAGCTGATGTCTTAACTATAATTATATACTTACACGTCATATAATCTAAGTCTGGTGTTTTTGATCAATGTTTAGTAGGTACGTACAAAAACAGACGTGAAAACTGTCATTCCCACCTTGACTGTGAATAACAATCGTTGGAAATGATGTAATTTTCGCAATCGGATCACAATGTCTCGTATTTTTTCAGAAACTGAATGTGATTACATAAAGAACGAAGTTTTCCCGTTGCTGTTACCAGCTTTGGAGGAAACTCTTAATAAGGCTAAAATTTGGGATGCTCTTGTTAAACAAAAATGCTTCTTCAATGGATTAGACTACATCGTGGAGGTGACAAATACTTTCATATCGCAGGACCTTAGCGTAATAAACCCATTACATTCCCATTGCTGGGAAACAGGCATACATCTCAAACTCTGATAGGTCAGTTGGTAATAACTCTGCTTTCGAAGCTCGGAGACCCAGGTTCGATCCCGGATCGGCCCAAATATTTGTTCTCAGGTATTGGATGTTTGTGATGTATTTTTTTCTGTGTCCATGCCTCCCGCGGCACGGGAATCCAAGTGCGGTTATGTTATACCTACGTTATGTATGTTATCTCAAAGACATGAGTACTTGACATTTTCACTTGTATAGCGAAGTTATTAGACCGCGTGAAGGTCTCCAATATGGACTTACGCCTGTGACCCAAAGACCAAGACCTGGTCTTGGGGCAAGTTGAGAAGCGCGTAGATAAAAATACACCACTAGCGGTCATTCATACAAAACATGGCAAGGTTTGCTCAATCCAAGCTACAAGGGCTTTATATTCTCTATTACTATATTCCAACCATATTATTTACTATTAGCTGACCCACCACACTTTACACGGCTTCGCTTACTTCCCCTCTCAGCGATGAATGTCCATAAATCTTTCCTTTGTGGATCGACAACATAAAAGGCATCAACTACCAAAATGTTCAGTTTCCCCCCATCAAGTCGTTACGCCCTTCTGTCTTCTGGGCGTGTTGCTAGGGTTGCTTATTGTTAAATAGTGCTTACCTACGTCTAAAGACAATATCGCTAATATATATGGTTTTCTTTTTTTACTTAGAACTTTAGAAATACGGGATTACTCGCGTAAAGTTTATCGGATAGGTCCGACTATAGTTTCGACCACATTCGGTGGTCTTTTTCAACGAGTGTTCGGGACGCCCACGTCGATGACGTCTCGCTTAGCACTGTGCGAGTCTGCGGCTGCTGCGCCCCACAGTTTAACCCGCATGGTGATGGATGATTATGATAATAAAAAAGTATCCTATATATGCTATTCCAGCGCATCATCTAATTACATACCAAATTTCATTAAATACCATTCAGTACTTACTTAGAACGAGTAACAAACATCCATACATACACACTTTCGCGTTTATAATATTAGTAGGATAAAATTTACATTAAATGTAGACGCAATTAAACGCTAGAGTTTAAACAAAAAAATATATAAGTAGATACACTTTGATTAAATTTTAAATCTTCCTAGTATTGAATTTACTCTATATCTTCATCTTACTATAAATCTTGTTATTATTATAGAAGTTATGGAACAACAACCCCCGCTACCCTGATCGCAAGATGAATAACCTGCATCCATTTAATATGCCATGGGTTCGTTTATATCTAAAGGAACAGTGAGTATTTAATATATGTTGTTTAATATATTGTTACCATAATATAATTTATTAATTGCTTTTACGATACTTATGTTTCATGCTTGTACTACTTTTTTACTGTAAGTTATTACGGCTAGATTATAACTAGTTTGGCTACTAGAAGAAGTCATTCCGTAATCTGTAACATAGTATTATAAATGCGAGTCAGTTTACCCATCCTTTACGCTACAACTACTGAACACAATTGCATTTCACTTAGCTTGTAGCCCGAAAAAGGTTAGAGGATATTTTATGGCGGCAAAATAATCCTGTATGATACTATTATAGATTCAAACAACGGGAATCAATTCCATTAGCTATGTTTTATTTTTAACACTTGAACGTATATACAAGTTTTACTAGTACTTCTAGAACAGTACTTGTCGCTTCGAAAGGTTAGGCCAGAATGAATAACCAACCGAACCGACTGACTGGTGCTTCCCTGCTAGTTTTCCCTCCAAAACTCAATGCCAGTAAGTCTTCTTCCATTGTTCGACCATAGTCTGCTGTGATTGGCTGTCATAATCTGACAGCCAACCACGTGCTAGCTTTGGTATTGCCATTTTTAAATGTAACATTCGTATATTGTAATATCGAACAGAAAACATTTCTATCGACTTTATTAAAAATCATGACAATACTCGTAACCACTATGTTTGCGGACGGAAGTCGTTACAATAACAATATAATTGCGATAAACTAAACTAAACTACACGGAAAATTGTAATGGATGGACCAGCTCTTTCGCTATCAATGATCTTACATAAAAAAGTGGTATTCGTTATGTTAGAACTGACGCGAAGTCAATGTTATCCCAGTTTTCGCGCATATAAGCACGTTTTATATTTTACTTAGACGTTCTAAGACGTCATTCTATGACGGATAGCATAATACACACATCAACATGGTCTAGGGATATTTAAATTAAACCTAAATAACTAAAATTCTATTAACTTTTTGTTAAGACACCTACACATTAAAATAAACCTTGTTTAATAGCCTATCTAATCTGATAATATACTTTTATATAAGCTAAATTTAAAAAAAAACAGCATGTCATACTCTCTCTGTAGCCTTTGAACCAATTGCATCGCCGTTACATTTGGTTGACTTCCTGCAGCATTTACTATGAAAGAGTCTTAGGTGGATCTACGGATTGTTAATTTTAAGTTTTCAACAATGTCTCCAAAAAAAATAGTTGTGTTGTTTAGGTTTTGATGTTTCAAAAATAAAGTTATGATTGAAATTTTGTCTGAGTTTTTCCTCTTCTAAGTTTTTTTTTAAATTTAACTTTATCTAAAAGTTTATAATCAGATTAGATAGGCTATTAAACAAGGTTTATTTTAATGTGTAGGTGTCTTAACAAAAAGTTAATAGAATTTTAATTATTTAGGTTTAATTGAAATATCCCTAGACCATGTTGATGTGTGTATATCGTTCGTGGCTGTGCGGTATTTATACGTGAGTAACGTATCTACCTCTTTTTAATATAATATCATTGTTGGCCAATAGAAATAATTCAATCCGTAATGCGCAACAATATAAATGCGTATGTGTTGTCCCCAAATTAAAAATATAATATTCTATATGCCAGACGAATTAAGAGCCGTTATCAAACGTGCCGTTTTAACTTTAATATTTCGTTGTTGTAGCCCACGCCCTTACTACCCAAAGTCCTGGCTGTGGCCTGAGGAGTACGCAGCCACAATAATACAAAAGTCTGTTCGTCAGTACTTCGTGCAGCGTGAGGATGATGTGCAAGAAATGCGCGACTTCTGGAGGGTATGCATTATTTTCCTTCGCATTTAGATAAATAGAAGAATATATATCGCAATTTTAGAGAGAAATATTTACATCCTCAGACGGGATTCAAACCTGCGTCTTCCGACATTCCGTGTCAGACGTCATGACCACTAGGCCACCAGGGCTCGCTGTCCGAGCATCTAACTTTAATCCTCTGTTTGATTTTAACTATCGTATGGTGACAGCGTGACCATTATTGTACAGCTTGGTAGCATTATACAACCGAAAGATTTTTTTTGACGTCAAGCTCAAGCAGTAGTAGTTTATTTCGAACATTAAAACATACAACATCGATAGACATTAAAACACCAGAAATAACAACTTAAACATAATAAATGTATAAAGTATTCAAATAAAGTTCGTACGTATTAACCTGTTGACTCGCGATTCGCCATAATTGACCAATGATACAATAGATTCCCAGAAATTAACCTACTTTTCCAGGAACTGCAACATTTGTGGTTAAAAAGAAACATTATGATTAAGTGCAGTCCAAAAAAAAAAGTCCCAAACAAAAATATTTAATGTCCAACATCATCATGAAGAGAAGAGACTTAGCCCTAGAATGTCCATGTTTGCTTCCTATGCGAGCTATCACTTTCAAAATATCAAATCGGTGTAGGATTCATTAGTTTTAATTGGCAGAAAATTTGGCGCGCATTTCGCGACCGCGTGAATTTTCCATTCGGGTTGAGCATTACAAGCATTGGAACCTTGACTGATGCATTGCTGGCGCTTACTAGAGCTTACCAATAATCAGCGTCCATGAATATTATCTCTATAGCAACTATCACCTAATCTGTCCCACAAGATTTACCGCGCGCTGATTTTTCTCTAGTGTTATTAATCATCACTTATTTTCGGGTAGACTGATTTTGATAAAACAACAAGTACAATTGGAAAAATTTAGTACCCAAAAAGAATTTTGAGAATCGGTTCACCCAGTCGAAAGTTATGAGGTAACAAACAGAAAAAAACTAAAAAAAAACTGAATTGAGTACCTCCTCCTTTTTGGAAGTCGGTAGAAAAAAAAATCTTGGTATATAGGAGATAGAATCTAAAACATGTCCTGCGGAGCTATACGTTTTCTACTGACTTCCAAAAAAAGGAGTAGGTACTCAATTCTGTTTATTTTTATTTTATTTTTTGTGTTTGTTACCTCATAACTTTCCGATTGGGTGAACCGATTCTCAAATTTCTTTTTTTGTTATAAAGCACGTGCTTCCCGTGTGGTATCATCTATATAATCATTTAAGTATTATCAAACTCGGTCCAGTAGTATTTGAGTTACACTCCAATAACTTATGGAAGTCGGTATTAAATTTTTCAAATTGTACTTGTATAACATTTGTTCTAATTATCTCCTATCTACACGACCATGGTTACAATTTAACAGGACCGTGAATCATAGTAATATGATAAATAGTTTGTATGAAAACAGCAGTTTCTCCAAGTTCACCAATCAAACTAGGCAAGTATTTTCTAGACTTGCATGCTTAGATCGCTTAAAATTAGATGATAGTGATCACACGCAAGCTTATCTGGAACAAATGTCTCGAGGATTTTACCTCGATAAGAGTGACACCATCCCAGTAACTTTCAAATATTGCAGCATTTCAATGTATCATTGCTATTTCAGAAACTGAAGATGGAGCGCTCTATCCCTGATATGGACACTAATCCTTTCTTGGCTAAGAAATTCGCATCTGTAATGACTTTTAGGAAACATTGATTACATACAATTATGTACCTAAAAGCTGAGCCTACTTATTTTATCTATACTTATAATAACGGAAGGGCCTTAAACATTCTGAACTTGGTAGAAAAATATAAAAAGTGGGTCAGAAGACATTAAGTTACATTTCTATTATTATTATAGTATTTTTAAATGTCGTGTATGTTCACGCATAACTTAAAAACTACCGCACAGATTTCGATGAAATTTAGTATATGGATAGAATATAGCCGGGAGATAATCATTAGTTAGTACTAATAGATATAATACTAATTCAGACTCATAAAGCACAACGCCGCAGCTTCAACCTTACCCAATCAAACCCAACCAAGCAACCTTAATCTCGGAAAATGTATCCTCCTAATCAATGTAGTCCAAATGATTCGAGACAGCAAATTACTAGCAGATGTACTATGCATTTTTAAAATACACCTGTTCCGAGAAGTTAAAGGATCTTTAGTTGACTTACAAAATTTTGCAGCACATAGTTTCCATTTTATTTAGTCTTGTTTTTACAATTACGGGCCGCTCGCTTCACTGTACTCGTAGGCCACGTGGCCAATAGTTGGCTGGTCTGCCAGAGTCGATCACAGTACAAATTTGCAGGATAGGTTGGAATAAAAATTGTAAATTGAAATTTGTTAACTGTATATTATGGTTGAGTGGATGAGATCGCACGGAGTGATAAGACCGCACATTGTGACACTATTTGTAAGCATTTAATTGTAGTAAGATATTTTTATAAAACTATAAAAATTTTATCATCAATAATGGACCTTGGTACATAACCAATTCGGAAATACACCACAACCTCGATATGCCAACTGTTAAGGAGGAAATCAGCAAATCAACAACAACCTATCAGCAACGATTGAGTAACCCCTAATAGCCTGGCATCACAATTACTAAACAATAGTTATACGCCGCGACTACGAAGGAAACAAGTGCTTCCCTCTGATTAGGGAGCACACTATAAACTACTCGTAATGAGATGTCTTCAGTGGAAGACTTACTCTACATAACAAAACCAATCTTCTGAAAGTAAAGAAAAACTGGTTGGAGATGAAACACAAAACAAAACAAATTTAATCTGTCACATAAATCTAAGATGGCAGCATGATCTCTCTATGCTACACATCTCATATAAAACTGGGGGTCTGGATTGACTGGTCGGCGCACATGCACTTATATGGAACGGCTAAAAACCATAATAATTAAGATTGTATCACGTCTTTTCTAAATTTTTGCAAATATACCAACAGTAAAAAAACATTTCTGGAGCAATTTACTCAAAACTTGGCAAATATAAACTTGACAAAAATAAGGTAATACATGTTATTTTTAAACACAACATAACAAATCCTCACACCTATATATCCTCGAAGGGGTAAGCAGCGGTGTTTTAAACACCTGCGTTTCGCCTGATATATGTTTGATCCCATGTACGTAAATAGTATTAAGGGGCGAGCCTCTTGCCATCTACCGGACACTGTTCCAAACTCCGGACTGCTACAGAGAATTTCTTTGCCAGAAAATCCCAATAACTGTCCTACCCGGGGCTCGAACCGAGGACCCCGAGATACCAAAACGGCGCTTTCACTATGATCAAGCAAGCGAAGCCGCTGACGGGTCAGCTAGGATTATAATAATTTTATACATTTATTTTTAAGTTAGCAAGAGACGTGAATGGCAAGGATGCAATTTGGATTTCATGTAGCCTATGTAAGTACACAGGTTAGCACATTTTTTGTTTAAATCTCTCTGGTCCTCATAGGGATTTATGGAAATATCGGGACTTTTTCGCGCAACATTAATTTTGATTTATTATTTTTTTATATTAATATGTACGCGTAAGTCCCGATATTTTCTTAAATCCCTATGATGACCAGAGAGACCACCCCCCATGACTTGAAAGTCCCAGTGTCGTACTCGTAGCTGCAACGGAAAACGTTCAACAGATCATTTCACAATTAAATTACACGTTGGAAGTAGGAAGTGCCAAACTTTTTGGTTCAAACTTTTGAAGTGGAGTCAGTACAATATGTCTTCCGGTAACCATATAAGCACATATGCCCCTAATGTGCAGTAACGCCCTACTACATCAGCGTCTTATTTCCTTCAGTTGCCTTTTACGACCATCCAATGAGTGAATATGGATCCATGATACTTAAGCTCGGCTTTTTTAAAACAGCTCACCCTAATATCGATTTCTTCAGAAAGGTTTCTAACTCAAACACTCATACTAAAAAAATATTGAGTTTTCAAATATTCTATTTAATTAAAACAATATCTAAATATCTAAGTAAATAAGCATAGCATGCTTAACTAAGAGGGACACCTTCATATAGAGAGGGGCTGGCAGGTTTTCCAAGGCTCATGGTGAACTCGACAGTGGGTTTCTCGTCACCTTTGGAAATCCTGTTGGTCCGATTGGGGCTTTTCTTGAAGTATACTGGCATGACGAACTCTTTCAAAGTCTGAAATTTGAGAAAGATATCTGTTAGACCAAGAAAATGTAAATAAGTGTTGTATTTTTTGTATTTATTTTCGTAGCATTATATATGTTAAAACTTTTTTTTTAATTCCGCATCTAGGGCACACACATGTACATACATTTTGCCCACTATTTATTTCACGTGATATGAAATTAGATTCAGACTAGCTATTAGCTCTCAAGGACAGCTGTCCTTCCAGTCCAGGCGAATTAGGATTTGACATGGACAAAAATTGAAGTAGCAATTTTCCTTCGGAATTCGTTGGCGAAGGTCACTGGCAGTCTAAATTTTGTTTTACTTAGTAATCGATCCTTTGCGTCATCCGCCATCTTAATTTAAAGGGTCAATTTTTGTTTATTGAATGAACTCGTTTATTTGCAATTTCACAAAAATAGTTATTATACAGATAAAATCGGTAAAACCGTTCTCAAGTGATAGCGTGACCATAGGAGAAATTCTTAAAGGGAAAAGGGGAGAGGGGTTCTTTTTTATATATATACTAGCGATTGCCCGCGACTTTGTTCGCGTAGTGTTGAGAATTAAATTTCCTATAGTTTTGGTTCTAAGCATTTTTTTTTCTAACGTTATATGATTCGTGACAAGTTTTCAGAGTGACAGCTAGCCAGGCAAGAAAGTGCTTATCACCATGCAGCGGATTTAACCACGATGTTACCTTGACCAAAAGCGCAAGCCCAAGGTAGAAATCGGACCTGCGACCGCCTGACTTCAATAAAATCAATATTTTAATTTAAAATAAAACGTGTACCAAATAATTTCATTAAGCGGAATACAATAATGGCGAAGTTTCAGAGACTTCAGATAAACCAGAAGACCTAGTACGATTTCATTCAATTGCGTCAATGCTGTAACTGGCGAAATTTACTTTCATCTGTCCATATGTTTGTTCGGTTGTATGTTGGTCATTCTATACAGATCGCATCTTGACGAAACTTGGTATGCATGCATGTTCTACTATTCAATTTTTTTTTGTATTCGGCGTTTTCTGAGTGAGGGGTGCTTTTCTTAAAAAGGGGGAATTTTGCGGTGCTATTACTTACGTACAAATCGATTTTGTAAAATTTGGTACCTCATTAGGTACCTGACATTAAAGAGGAATTTTGAATATGAGCTTAATTGGTCAAGTGGTTGCCGAGACAATAGGTTGTGAAGTTTAAAAACTGGACGGTTTCGAATATTCGGCAAGAATATTTGTTGCCAACAAAATATAGAAAAAACTTAACTTTAGCAAAATTGGTCAAGAATGCTGCTGATAAAACTGTGGTCGCGAAGTCTACAGTTCGCAGAACTATGTACTAGTAATAAAAGTTTTGTATTTTTATAATGCCAAAATGAAAACGATTAATGTAATGAAGCATTTATTTTATTTATCTGATAAGGGCGCCAATAATAATGGTATTCACTAGCCAGTGTGCATCTTGCGTTTTCTAAGTTGATACCACCACAATGCCAGATATTCTGCCATGCAATAATAGCATTATTGGGTAAGGAGACAAGGTTCCATCCCTTGACATGTCAAACATTTGTGCACATGAAATGTCTGTTTGATCTGTGCCTGGGTGTGTACATGTATACAGTTGTAATAAAAGCTGTAATAATAATAATAAATAATAAATATACCACAACTATCACACAACGTCATCTAGTCCCAAGCTAAGCAGAGCTTGTGTAATGGGTACTAGACAACTGATAAACATACTTATATATTTCTAAATACATACATATTATAGATAAATTACACCCAGACACAGAACAAATGATCGTTATTACACAAACATTTGTCCTGGGTGGGAATGGAACCCACGACCTCCGGCATAACAGTCAGGGTCACTAACCACTAGACCAACAGGCCTGTCTCGCCTAATATTAAATACCTAGTTCAAGTACTAATAGTTACTAATATTTTCTTTCATGTTTAACTGTCCTTCACATTAATTATTATTTATCAATCATCATTAATCATTAATGTTTGATTTCGTGATCTTTTTAGACCAAATGTTAATCAGAGAAATTTCTCTCCAAACAAATAGTCCTATCGATTAGTAAAATAAAATAGCAATGTTTATAACGCAATTTTATAACGCACTATCAGAAGAAGAAATGTTAGCCAATTGGCTAACATTTCTACTTCTGATAGTGCGTTCGAATAGATCACTTCTTATCGTTTTTGGCGAAAATAACGCTAAAAACGCTCACAAGGGGCGTTCGAATTGGGAATCTGTGGGTGAAAATGTTGTTCAGGCCTCTTTTTGTTCAGCGTTCGGAAAGCTAAAAAAGAGGAATTTTGACCCATGTCCTGAGCATGGTTGTTTGTAATCGTTATTTTACAGCTATGTATTTGACAGCATAATCATGCCATTTTAAGTCTTATGCTCAGTTCAGCGTTCGAATAGGGTATGGGTAAAAATGGCAAAAGTGGCAAAAATAACGTTTTTGAGCTTTCTGAACGCCTTAACAAAAGAGACATCAATGAAAACGCCACCAATGCCCTCATAAGCTAACCGAACGCACCTTGAGACAGCAGCTTTCTTCTCAATGAGAGGTGTATTATCCAAAATCTACCATACAAGCCCAGCTTCATGAATAACCAAGATACCTGCCCCATATTATGAGTTTTCAGGCCATCCAAGTGTTTCACACATCAATCGGGAAGACAGTTTAACATAGCCTAACAAGTATTGAAGCACTGTTCAACACTCAACTGCTACTCACTCACCCATCGAAGTAAGCACATCAGCAATCTTTAATTTAATGTTGTTGACCAGTTACAATAGCATACCTCGGGCGCAAGCTTCATCTACAACAAAATTATTTACCCACCTGTCCTTTCTTTTCATAATCTTTAGCAATGAACTTCTGCATTAGAGGTGGCATTTCAATGGTGTTTGGCAAAATCACTTCAGCCATCTTGCATTCACCTACAGCCCCTAAAAACTTGGCTTCTTCGTTTTTGGGTATGAGCTGATAGTCCGGTTTATAGGATGTGCGGTAAATCTCAACTGGCTTTGGCAGTGTGTTTCCACGGAAAGTTTTCTCCACCCAAACTCGAACTCTGCGTCTTTCCTGTAAGAATCAAATAAGTCATATTTTAAATTTGTTATTAAATTATTGAAAGAAGCAGTTGTAAAGAGCTTCCTCAACAGTCATCCTACTTTCTTAATTTTTATGTAACTAAAAATTACCTAAACTTTTCAAATTATTTATCAACATAAAGATCAATTAAATTCCAATAACATACAACATTTACATCCTAAATAACTAAAATACATGTAACTTAATTATGATTTGTATAAAATAATTTAAATATGCCTACTTATTAGGTAGTAAATAATGATATCAACTGCATAGTTGTTCACCTAAGTAATATGAGCCATGCCATAAAGGTGGGAGAGTATTATCCCATGTCAATTATTTTTTAAGATCTTTTACATTTATATGTATACTTTAAAATGTATCAATTTTGTCACCTTGACTTACTTTATTAAGAAGTAGAGGAGCAGAAGAGGGTATGGAGAGATGTCTAAATATGCACAGACTACCTTTATACGAAGTAAGTTATACAATTATTATTTTTTTCATAAATTATTTTGCAGCAGCTCTTCCTATGCACCTAGGGCTATGGCAAGTTTGCATAGTCTAATTTGGTTCTATGAACTTATTTGAACCAAACCAAAACTCATTTGAAAGTTGGTTTTGTGGAAACTAATGGTATCCTGGTATTGTACTACTTGTCTTATCACTGTCAAGTGCCACAAATTGTTTTATATTAGAGGATTTTAAAAAAATATGTTTAATTACATTGCAAAGAACTACAAATCACTCCACTGAACTTGCCACCCAGCACACTTATTTCGGTTTGTCATCTACTACAGCTGCAATCCTTCCTATACCATGATTATTAAAACGAAAGATTTATGAATGAAATTGACATATATTTACATCTCTGGCATGCAGAGGGTTAAACCATAATATACAAAAAACCCACCTTCATGAATTACTTCCACTCTTTTGCCAAATATCTCCTAATTTGACTGCCCTAATGTCTGTGCCACTTGGCCAAGTTTCCTCAGAATGCTACATGCATGATTGATGATTGATTTATCCCCGAAAAGAGAGACTGAGCCTGTCCCGCATTAAACTAAATGTTTAATGCGGGACAGGCTCAGTCTCTATCAGTTTTGATTTATAAATCGTGACATCCCGCCAAAAACGGGACATCTAGCATAGCTGCTCCAAACAGACATTAGTTCACATTTAGAAATTAATATCTTTAGTATTTCAATGGTATGGCAACTTCAATTTAGAGACAGTCTAGTAAACAACATATATATATATATATATATATAATTAATAATAATAACAACCACAAGGGCCACTTTTTAGCAAGCAGTCGCTGAGTGGCAATACCATGGACCCCAATTCTTCTTGAGGCTAAATGAGATCCTTTACCCCTGGCTTGCCTTAATTGTGTTGTCCGGGGTTGGATATGCAACAGCACATACCAAAAAGCTCCGAGGGTGGAACTGTTAAAAGGCATTTAATAAAGTACTACTCAAAAGAAACCGCAGCACACTTTTTGACTCCCTATACCTATCCACAGCCTATATACATATCCATATCTATGTGAACCCTATCGTCGCCAATTATGATATAGGAGATAGACAATTAGGGTCAGATAAGACTATGGCGCCTGCGTAGATATTATGCATGGATAAAACAATATACAATAAAAAGTTTAATAGACATCAAGGAAGGGCCAGACAACGTTCAAATAAAGTGCACTCAGTTCAGTTCTTAGGCTTCTGCGACTACGACTAGTTGAATTGCATTCAATACACTGTACTTTTGCTACACCTATATCAAAGATTAAAAGGGTTTAAGATTTTAGATACATACTGATGCAAGATCTTTTTTTGCACAGGTCGTCTTGTCTTACCTCGTCTGGGCATGTTTCTACTTTCACTATCTTCATAAAACAGGGTTCTGACTCAGAGTATCGCTGAAAGACCGACCGCACAATGATTCTGCCAACTCCATAATTTTTTAGACTTCCCACTATTTCCCATAAAGTTTTGCCTTTGAAATTTGTCGTTCTGCCTACATATTTTATTACACTCTGAGTGGTTGAAGCCATTTTCTCAAACAATAACAATATTTTCACCAAAAAGATTTTCACTTCTTCTTCTTCTTCTTCTTATGTGGCCATAGAGCAACACGGGCCGTCCCGTCCCGAGGACGGCCCGTGTTGCTCTATGGCCAGTGTCATGTTTTGGCGGATATTTTGCCCTTGTACTCCCCCACTCCCCCAACCCTGAAGGAGTGACCATTCTACGGTACGGAATCAAATGAAAGTAATACGAATATCAAAAGTATTAAAAACTGGTTTCGCTTTTACAAACGTATATTATTGGTTTTAATAAAATTACATAACATATAAATAAATGCTGTGAAAACAAGCGATAAAAGAGAGTTAATATCAGTAGGTCTAGCGATATCAGAATTAAGTTTATCATACAAAGAAGAATTTAACTTAGGACATGAAAAGAAAATGTGATTTAAAGTACCGTCATCTAGGCCACACTCACAAAGCGAATGATCCCTGACCCTGATTTTAGCAAGAAACACGGGAGAACAAACGTGACCTAAGCGCAAACGAATTACGGTGGAAGTGACCCATTTCTCAGCATTTTTAAACTTAAAAAACCAAGGTTTTGAAGATATGGTAGGCTGAATTAAGCCAAAATGCCTACCTTTGATCATTCTTGCTCGATTCCAAATATTCGACCATTTATCATTTAACTGCACTTTTGTAGAGTTACGTAAATCGCGAGAAAAACAGTTGCAGTATGATTCCAGCCCTAAATCAGTAGCCTGCTTAGCAAAATTATCTGCAATTTCATTACCTCTAATGCCGCTATGGCCTGTTATCCAAGCTAAAACTACTTCGATACCAGCTAAATAACATCTCTAAAAAATTTCTCTAATTTTCAAATTAGTGTGTAACATATCTTTCGCACGAAATGGAAATTTATAAATGTCCTGTAAACAACTAAGAGAATCCGAAAATATGATGCATTTATTTAATTTATAAGATTCGACATATTTAACAGCTTCTAAAATTGCCACTGATTCACCTGAATAAACAGATTAACTAGACGAACATTTAAAGTTAAGTATAATACGATACCTAGGTATCCAAACAGCTGCTCCGACATAACCATTACTCGTTAACCTAGATGCGTCCGTAAAAACCGAAAGCCAACCTGCCCAAGAACGATCTAAAATATCAAGAAACTTTTTATCCGCACCAGGAGAGTTCTTATCAACGCCAAAATTTAAAATAATATTAGGTCTGAAAACTAAACACTCATAGGGAACAGTAAAAATGGGTTGTATAGTAAATTGATAAATAGTGTGAGACAAATTAAGTAATTTGTTGTGTGAATTCAAAATACATGGAGGATCCTTGTGGCGCCAGTAACGAGAGGATGAAACTAAATTACTAAGACAAATTAACTTCTGTAAAATTGGATGATTAGAAAATTGAGCAGCATGAAAAAAAAACGATCAGAAAGATACTGACGACGAAGATAAAGAGGGGGCTCTAGAGTGCGCGCAAGATAACTCTGCGCGTGGCCGAAATCGGAACTATTCGCGTGCCGCCATTTTGTCGTTTATGTCAGGTGTCAAGCGTCTGTGCTGTGTTCGTAAATATTCGCCATCATCATGCCAAAAGTGATTAAAAGTGCTAGCAGGGTTATAATCTTGAAGGTTAAACGTGCTTGTGAAGAAGAACGTGATAATAACGGGCCTACAGTACCGTTTTCCAAAGTTAGAGCCCGCGTCACATATTTGACAGGTAATTTAGGGCTGCCATAACAACAAAACTTCCCGCATTTTCTCCATTCATGATACGTTTGTAGTATTCCTCGTGTCATTAATATCACGTAATAATAATGTATTTAAAGCAGTTGTTATTTTGTTTTAGGCGTTTCCGAACGTACCGTCACCCAAATAACTCAAGAAGGTAACGAAGCAGCAACCTCATCTTCAAAAATTGTGACCCCGGGTAAATCAAGGAACCGAAAGAAAAAAATAGACGATTTTGACAAGTGCGCTATAAGGCATATAATTCAATCGTTTTACACCGTGAAGAAGGAGATTCCTACCATAAACAAACTTTGGTTGGAACTGAAAGCTGATATTGATTTTATATACTTACGGCCGAACATCGTTAAGAAGTATTTTAAAGACTATGGGCTAAAGATACAAAAAGTGCCAGTCTAAACGGAAAGTATTAATAGAACGCAGTGATATCGTAGCTTAGAGAGCAAAATATATTCTAAGGCTGCGCAAGAATCTTCAGGAAGAAAATCGACCTCTCATTTATCTTGACGAAACATATAAACATGCTTCATACCACCTACAAAAATGTTGGCAATCGGAGGAACAGCCTGGTATTCTTGCGTCTGATAGCGTCGGTGCAAGATGGATTATAGCCCATGCTGGAGGTAAAACTGGGTTTGTTGAAAACGGACTGCTACTGTTCAAATCTAAATCCAAATCGAGTGACTATCATGGTGATATGAATTCCACGAACTTCGTGCGGTGGATGAAAGAAAAAATTATGTCGAATCTACCATCGAATTGCATTGTAATAATGGATAATGCGTCATACCACTGCACGCAGATAAATAAGGCGCCTACAATGGGCAATACAAAAGCAGAGCTCCAAGAGTGGCTTATGAAAAATCATATCGAATTCGACGATTGTTGGATAAAAGTGCAATTATATGAATTGATCAAAGACACAAATGGGACCCACAATATGAAATAGAACAAATGTTAAATGAAAATGGACATGAGTTTCTTCGTTTACCGCCTTACCACTGTGATTTGAATCCCATTAAAAAGATTTGGGCAATTGCGAAGAGGCGCATTGCAGAGGAAAATGTCGCACAAGCTCCTAGCGAAATAGTGAGAAACTGTAATTACTGAGGCGGCGTTCAGTAACCACAGAAGAATGGCTCAATGTATGACTACATGTAGAGAAAATAGAAGACAAATATTTCGAATCAGACAGCTGATGGATATGGAAATGGACCAATTTTTAATTAATGTTACAGGCGACACATCCGACTCGTCTGATGAAGAGTCTAGCATGGATTCTGATGAAGATGTTCAAATGGAAGGCATTGATCCACTGCAAGACCATCGTTACACCAAATTTATAAATACTACTAAGTATTCAATAAAAGACTTACAAGGTTTTCATGGAGTTTTAATTTCCATTTTTATATTCTAATATGTTGTTGAAAATAACATGAATTAAAATAAATAAATATTTATTAAATAGCCACAAATAATGCACTTTTAAACGTCAAACACACACGGTATAAAATAATTTACTTTAATTAAACCTAGCTAATAAACTTCAGTTATATTTAGTTTGAGTAACGAAAGATATTTTTTGATTAAATGAAAGAAAAAATGTTAGTTAAGCTGGTAACATTAAGTACGCCATCAGTCGCGCGCAGAGTTATCTTGCGCGCACTCTACGCATTCAACTTGAAGAGCATTGATAGGAGAAGATTTCATGGCCCCAGATATAATCCGAAGACATTTGTATTGCAATAAATCAAATAATCTCAAAGAAAGTTTACTGCAAGTTCTAACAGAAAAGTAGCGTAATCAAAATGACTTCTTATAATTGCATTGTATAGTATTTTTTGACAAAAAGGATGAGCACCCCACCAAACCCCTGAGAGTGCTCGGAGAATATTCACATTTTTTTTCACATTTATTTTTTATATACTCTATGTGAGGAGAACCAGTTAGTCTTGAGTCTAATATAAGACCGAGAAATTTCGCTTGATTCTTAACCATAAGGCAATGATCATTAACGAAAATTTGAACATTAGGGATAGACCGCTTTCTAGAGAATACTACAACATTACTTTTCTCTGAAGCTAAAGAAAGCCCATGATCTACTAGCCAGATATTTAGATAATGGAGAGCAGAATTTAGTCGAGAAACTGACTCCGAAAAAGTTTTAGAAGAATAATAAAGAGCTATGTCATCAGCATACTCAAGGAGTTCACAAAATGAGTCAACACTGTGATGAAGGTCATATGTGTATAAGCTATAAAGTAGTGGACTCAGCACTGATCCTTGAGGAAGGCCTTTCCATATCATTTTTGGGGATAACAGAGAATTTTGATATCTTACCGATATTAGTCTACCTAACAAGAGATTAAAAATGACATAAGTCATCCGTTGAGGAAGATTTAACTGAAGCATTTTTTGTTTTAGGATAGGGAGTTGCACATTGTCGTAAGCACCCGTAATATCTAAAAAGACGCCAATTAAATGATCATTCTTAGAAAAAGCAATGCGAATATCAGTGGTAAAAATACCTAAACTATGAATAGTGCCAAATCCTTTTCTAAAGCCAAATTGAGACTTCGATAAAATTTGACGATGTTCTAACAACCACTCTAACCTGTTTTTTTAAAGATTTTCAAAGATTTTTACCATAACAGATGATAGAGCAATAGGTCTATACGAAGACGGGTTTGAAGGATTTTTGCCAGGTTTCAAAATTGGGATGATTAATTGATGTTTCCAAACATCAGGAAAGTTACAATTTGCATATATGTTATTAATGATTTTTAACAAATATTTTTTGGTATTCAAAGATGACCGACAAATTAATGAATATGGAATTCCATCCAAGCCTGGAGAAGAGTCTTTAAGGTGATCTAAGGCAGCTGAAAGTTCATCAAATGAAAACAAGTCATCTATAGGAACACTAGAGATCCCAGAACTTGAAAAACAAGTAAAATATTCTTTAGGAGGAACGAAAGGAGGAGCTAACTGGTCAGAAAAAGCTTCTAGCCATGATATGTCATTAGATGACAAATCACGATAGTCGTTTTTGGAATTTCGAAACGATTTGATTTTTTTCCATATAAGGTAGGAAGGAGAGCAAGGAGAAAGACTTTCGCAATATTTTGACCAGCCAATTTTTTTTTTCTTAGAATGAAGTCTTCTAGACCTTGCCAAAACCTTTTTAAATAGAATAAAGTTTTCATAAGTAATATTTTCAGAAAAGTATGTTTCTGCCTCATTTCACTCTTTGGTAACACTAGTACATTCAGAATCCCACCAAGGAGGTAGAGGGATATTAGATCGAGGCTTCTTTATGGGAATAGTAGAGTCTGCAGATGCAATAATGGCATTTACTAATTCTGTATATAAATTTAAGTAATTAAACTCGTTAATAGGAGGTAAAGAAGATACCTTAGAATCAAGAGTGGAAGAAAATGTATCCCAATCAGCACTATTAAGTCTATATTTTAAAAGAGGAGGTAAACTAAAAGGAGCTGGACATTGTGAGGAAGAGGAGATTAGAATAGGGAAATGATCGCTTCCATGAGAATTAGGAAGGACAGACCGAAACAATTTGGAGGATAGAGAAGCAGAAGTTAAAGATAAATCTACAGCACTAGGATTTTGAAGGGGGGAAACCTGTCGAGTGGGAGAACCATCATTTAAAATGCATAAATTGAAATCGTCAATGAGATCAAGTAGGTAAGGTGAAAATGAGTCAGGAGCACGAGAACCCCACATTGGGTGATGACAATTGAAATCACCAAGAACGATGAGCGGAGGAGGAAGAGAGGAAAAAATGAGTGAGAGTTCAGAAATTATAGAAGCATTAGGATGAGGAATATAAATTGATAAAATAGATGTATCAAAAGATCTCACAGCAACAGCATTCAATCTACTACTGTGAGGAGGAAGTGAGAGTAAAGAGTAGGGCATAGTTTTTTAACCTGATGGCGCTACCTCCCCACCCATCGTCACTATCATCCCGAAAACAGGCGTAGCCAGGTAACCTAAAATTAGAACCTGGCTTCAGCCATGTCTCCGAGATAGCCGCAACAACGGGTTTATATTTATTAATCAAGTAAATAAACTCACATTTCTTTGATATGGTGCTCCTCACATTCCATTGTAGAATCTGACCCATGTTGAGAATTTACGACATAAGAGATTTTTTGTAAAATCTGCAGAATATTGTTCGGTAGTGGCATTTCATCAAATTTTGAAATCATATTTAACAAAGTACAAGATATTAATTCCAAAAGGTTTTCATTTTGAGAAGATCTTTCAGAATTTAATGCACAACCATTAGTCATAGTTGATGAAGGAGATGCAATAATTGCATTATGAGCTACTTTATCGTAAGATTTGCAAACTGACGCAGGACAGCTTCGAGGCACAGACGCAGTTTTTTTATAGGAGACAGGAGCAGATTGCGTTTGGGCCTTTTCAATAATAGGAGACGGAGGACTTGGCGTAAATTTGACTATATCTGCATACAGACGACGATTGATGGATGGAACCCGCGCGGATGCCTCCATATATGATATGCTTTCCTCCGAAACATTGTTTTTAATTATCTTTTGTCTATTATGCTCAGAGCAAACCTTGTCTGTAGCAAAATGATTGCCTGAACAAAATAGGCAAGAAGAATCAATTACCTGACACGTAGAGCCCGAATGAGGTTGTGCACATTTAAAACAACGCGGTTTAGATCGACAAAAATTTTGAGTATGACCAAATTTACAGCAGGACAAGCATTGAATTGAAGGCAATTGATATTTATCTACATTAATGGCAGCATTAAAACAGAAAATTTTCTTTGGTAGAAATGTACTTTTGAACGTCACTGCAACTGTTTGAGTCGGAATCCATACTGGCTTGTTTTCAATAAATGTTTTTCTATTTAATCTCCTTGCCTTTAAAACCGGCCCACAGCCAGAAGGGCATTCAAGTGCATTAACCAACTCCTCCATGGACCAATCCACTGGAATGCCCTAAATAATACCCGTGCGCGTTACGTTATAAGTCGGAATTTGAGCATGAAAATCATAAGCAGACAGAAATTCACATTCCAAAAACTTGTTAGCCTCATCCCACGTTTTGAATTGAAGCGCAACTTTATTTCGACCTATCTATTTTATTCCATCCGAACAAATGCCTGTAACTTTATTTTTGAAAAGAAGTTGAGCTACCTTTAAGACTCTTAAAGTATAACCAGAAGCAGGGTCAGCGATATTCTTTGTTAAGTGGACCAAATAGGGGCCCAAATCCGTCTGATCATAATGAAGATCTTTTACGTCAAACTGGGGGACAATATAGAAATGTTGCGTCGAAGTTGAAGGGCTGATATTTTTTTTATTAGGAATTAAGTCATCCTGAGCACTAGGAGCACGTTGACGCTTCCTAGCTCCTGTAGAAAGACTAACCAACGTGCTATCTGTATTATCTGATTCCGAACCAAGATCAGGAGGATCACTCCACTGATCCAGTACAGGATCACTCATTTTTCTTTCGAAAAATGAGTGATCTTAATCGCTTTTACCAATAATAAAAATACTATTTACAAGCAACAAGAAAAAAATTACTTACTAAAAGAAACGAAACCAAGTTTTTTATCAAGATTAATTAATAAGAAATCTACGCATTAAACTTCCGTATAATAGTCAACTCACTTACAAATAATCCCAGATAAGGCTCAGAAAAACAAACATATTCTTTC
This sequence comes from Selenia dentaria, assembly GCA_917880725.1. Lineage (NCBI taxonomy): Eukaryota > Metazoa > Arthropoda > Insecta > Lepidoptera > Geometridae > Selenia > Selenia dentaria. Next base: position 15,929,240 of record OU862889.1, on the reverse strand, counting down.
AGACTCCCAATAGTTTTAAATAATTGTGCTCATTTTTCAACAGAAGCCGCCATCATCCTCCCACCATAGATCAGTCAGATTAACTATCCATACGATTTTCACTTCACGTTCAAGTGCAGCAAAAACAAAGGGTAGAATGGGGTAGAATATTTTTTATTTTTCTTGTCTCCTACCCAAGATCACAGATCAGGCAGTATCATAGATTAATCAGACTATATCTAAAGAGAGATGGAAATCACTAAAGCAAAGACTGGGACGTTAGCGAAATGTTTATTTTTTTAAGTGCCATCCACTTCAACGGATCATAGTCACACGCTCGTCTTCCATGTGTGACATTAGTGACGTGGAAGACGAGCGTGTGGTTATCGATATCGATATCAATAAATAGGGATGTGCTGTTTGACATCGAGGTAGCAAGAAGCGTTTCTATCTAATCTATTAAAATATTGTTAAGTAAACCAGAGTTTATGAAATTACAAATCAGGTTTAAGATAATTTAATTCATTTATTGAAGTACACATGCTAAAATCACAAAGATTATAATTTATTAAGAGTAATACATATTGTTTACCTTTCATATTGAAAGTACTTGTTTATGTTTTGTGAGATATCGATTAAAAACATGCATGATTACAATTTCTAATTAAACATTTTTGTTTTGTTATTTAGGTAAGTACCTAAATATAAATTAATATGCATCAAATAAGTGTAAATACGTACATATTACTCATAATTATGTGAAACAGATATCATCAAGTTATAAAATACAACTCGATCATGAATTTCAGAGTATTGTAAAATGAGTTTCCATCTAATTTCTTTATGTATGTTAAGCTCATACACGTATCATGTGCCGGATGCGATCTCTTCAGTCGTTCGCTGCTCGTAGTTGTGCTTGCAACTTTACCTTCTTTAGCCATTATACTGTTTACACCCGTTCGTCATGAAACATCGAGTTGACACATAACCTGAGCGGGATCAAGTATTTTTGCTCACCGACAACGTACTATCAAGTTACACAACATTTGTGTAGAAACATATATGATAGGAACATAAACACTGTAATGAAATATTATTTAGCTCATAGTAATTTTCACCTTTGACAATGTTGTCAATCAATGACAACTCTCGAAGAAATGATGATTAGACAGCGATATGATATTACGAAATCCCTTTGCTCTAAAAGAAATGAAGAGAACCTAGCCACCGTTTATTAGAACATAGATAACTGTGGTGAATAATGCGTGGTGACACAACCATAGACAACATCTTTCTAAGGCCCAAAGGACAGTAAGGAAGTGAAACCCCCATGAGACGTATTGCGCAAGCCCAAGCAAGACATACATTACATAGATTTAGTCTGATTTGATTAATCTATGACCCAAGAGCTCAGACTACATATCGTAGCAGTTCAAAGAGTATATAAGTACTGTCCTCATAGACAGGTAAAACTATATATTGGAAAGCTGTCCTGTCCTACCTATTACACCGCACGAGTCCCTATAATGTACAGTCAATAATTCGCGACTAAATAATTTTAATGTCCAAGTAATAATAAGCATCCAATATTCCGTCGAATGGCTTCGAATTATTGGCTGTAGAATACAGGCTGTGCATTATTTGGCTACGTTTTATCGACACGGGCTAAAATTTCTCGCGCAATAATACGCAGCCAGAAAAAGGAGTCCATTCCATGTACATGAAATATCAGGCTGTGCATTATTGGGCGTAAAATGAAATACGGGTCGGACACTTTTTGTACATGGCAATAATATACAACCATTATAATGCACAGCCAAATAATGTACAGCCAAAGCGTACAGACAAAGCCTCATTTGTACGTTCCAGTGTCCAGTGTAGATATGTTTTGCGATGTTGACAATTTTCAGTACACTGTTCAGTGTTATTCATCATAATTATGGCGTTGTGTAGTCACCATTGAACCAAACGCTCCTCCACGCTTCACTCGTTGTCGCACCTACTGTGACTTTCGTTCACTCTTCAACTCACCTACACAGGCGAGGCATGAAGATGAGATGCTTTATTTGTCTATGGTTCGTATCGAATTATTGGCCGGGAAATATTGGCTATGACATTATCGTCACGGCTTGATAATTCACATCCAATAATCGGAAGCATGTAAATGAATTATTGGCTGTCCAATATTGGCTGTGCATTATCCAAACGGATTTTGTACCGGCAATAAAACGCGGCCAGGAAAAGCCGCCCATGTATTTCAAATCCATGTACACGAATTATTGGCCTTGCATTATTGGCTGTACATTATTTGGCTGTGCATTATTATGGTTGTACATTAATACCTCCCGCCATACATCGCACAGCCACAGACTATAAACTATACCATACTATCTCAGACTACAAAGCGGTTTACACTCAAAGATAATATTTTTACTACGTATTTATTCCTATTTAGGCTACGTTCTGGTAAGGTCCGAAATCACTCGCGGCGTTCGCACACCCATTCCCTTACGAACCCACGATCATCCTGAGCGAGCTCGATACGTCATCGATGACGTCACCGTTAACGCTCACGTCGCGACCACAACGCTCGCGAAGGTGGGTTGACGTATGAGTAAGCTTCATACGAGTATACTAGATAGCCGTTGATACTAACATACATAGTTCACTCGTATAATTTTCTTCATTCTGGCAATTATCTTTATCAGCCAACATCATAAAATAAATTCGAAAAACAGCACTGAAGCACTTTCAAAACGTATCTATGTCTTCTGTTTCGCACAGTTCTACAAATCTAGGTACTTGTGTCTTGCTCATACCATTTTTTTCCGCACGAGACGTTTGGTTGTTGTTATTATAAGCCATTTTGTTTTCTGATGTCTATTCATCATCATCATCTCCGGTCTCCGTCTCCGCCGGTCCGTGGTCTCCACTTCAGAACCTTCCGGCCCCGTCGGCCATCTGTTCTGCGTGCTATGTGCCCTGCCCACTGCCACTTTAACTAGCTAATGTTCTGGCTAATTTGATCACGTAGAGCAACCCCGAGTATAGCCCTCTCCATAACTCGTTATAGTATCACATTACGGCGAGAAAATTAAACAAATACCCTGACAGATTCTTCGATTACAACAGAATTTCAGTAGCATCATATGATGAATTACTATGTTTGCTGTGGAATAAAATCCAAAAAAAAAAAACACATATGAGAGGAGCCATTTCCGCTAAAGAAAGACTTACAAAAAAAAAGCATTAAAAAACGAAAGTAGGTTGGATAATTTAAATCAATATGTACACAGTTTTAATATGATTGAATCAATAACTATAACCTTCATACAGTGTCATATTCATTTAATATGTAACAAAATAATAATAATAATATGAAAATTTGTATATTCCCCCTGTAGGCCTATACAGAATAAACCATTTCATTTCATTTTCATTCAGATCGATCTAAGATGTTGTATTATTATTATTATTTATTATCTAACATCCGGGATGTCCGAATTAATAATATGAATTCAGATTATGAATCCAGAGAGCCATTCCGGCTGTCTGAGGCCATCTTAACGATGGCGGCCCCGCCAAGGCCGCGGAAGGTAGGGAGAGCGGCTCACCGTAAAGGTGTCTATATACGATGCTACCCCGAATGCAACATGTTCTAGCAATCTGCTGTAGTCATTACTACTACTATAGTATTATAATTTCATTCTGCGTTGGATCGCCACAGCTCTTTAGATATAGTCTGATTAATTTATGGCCACAGCGTGCACACGTGTATGAAAATGGCTCAAATGCTGTCCAAATATTAAAAAACGGGTCTTGAAATTGAGTTCGCTGAACTATTACTGAAACTGAGAGAAAAATAAACATTAATATTTACTTTGAACATTAATAGATGCACAGCAGTACTACAATATATAATACCTATTATTATGTTATTTAATCATTAAAATCATTATTTCTAGCCTAAAGAAATTTGGATAGGAAGTAACAATGGCGTGTCAATTATTTTCACAAAGAAAAAACATCAGCTGCTAAGAATAGTAAAAATACGCCATAACTATTTTATTATTCCACAAATGTGGCAAGTCACTAATAGATTTCTGAAATTCTTATCAATATAGTTTTTTCTGTAGTATAAATGTTTGCATCCATTTACATATTTCATTTAATAAAATTCACAGCGGCGCTAGCCACGGGCGGGGCGGCACGATCGCGACTGAGCCCAGATTGCATGCAACCGCACTACTCACGTTACAACGCAGCTTACAATTTGCTGTAACAATCTGCTGGATGCTAGGACGTACGATACGACGTCCAACATGTTGGAAGGGAGTCACAACACGCCTGCATACGTAACAATTTGCTGGATCACAGCTGATTGCTACAGCATTTTTCATTCGAAATTGCATGGTGTGTAGAGAGCTTAATACCGGCACTCCTCTCCCGCCGCGGCCCACAACTCTCAGTCGTGGTGCCGCCCACACGACACCGCAGCCCGCTTCAGTTGCAGTGGCGCCCATACACCACCGCAACCTACAGTGACCGCTGCCATGTGGACTGGGAGGGCAAAGCCCGTAGAAGCGGTCAAGAAAAAACAGGGTTATTGCCGCAACCACAAATAATAAGTTTGTTATAAAAAAAAAATATTAATTATATACCTAAGTTTAAAAGTAATAGTACTAACTATTAGTAGTTCTTTTTTATGAACGAAAAAGAATCTTGACAGACAGACAGACGAACAGACGGACAACAAAGTGATCCGATAAGGGTTCCTATTTTCCTTTTAAGGTGTAAGATACTAAATAGAACAAATTGTGCGGCTAAAATGTAAGATTATTTTTGTAACTGCAGAGTTATAAACTTTTTTGTCAAGTAGGTAGTTACAGACTGCTCTAATAAATAAGTCAGACATTTAATGACACAACAAGTCACGTGGATGCATTACGAAACTTGTCTAGCGTAGCGTTATATTCTCTTTGGAAACTTGTTAACACGATTGACGAAAAAAAAACAAAAAGAATGTTTCATGATTTTATACACTTTGCTGACACTCGTACACTATTGTGAACGTCAACGGTTAATAATCCACCACTATTCCATGTCAAAACTTGAAAAAAGAAAATATATTATAATAGTCATTATGGGAATTTCCCGCCATCTCCATGTTCAAACAAACAACCTCCAAGCAAGCAAAACGTATTAAAAACACAACACTTTGTTTTTGCCCTAGTTACGTCTTACGGCGTATAGGCCGCCATTGAATAATGTTTTAGCCACGGAATTCACCCTATTTAGATGGATAGTTATCATACAAATTACATTTTAAAAGTGAAGTCATACATATTTTTTGCAGTTTCAGATCTGACAAACAATACGTATGGTTATTTCTTACCATAGAAAATCTTTTACCCGAATTATCGGGTAATTAAAATATGAACGGATAGACTGATAGGAAAACACTAAAAGGATTTCTCATCTAAACTATCAAATTTAATGTTAATAGATTTGAGTGTTGTGTGGCCTTAGTGAACATTAACATTGCATAGCTGTAGCTTCTGTATCATGAATCATAACAGTTGGTTTTACAATCATCTAAAACAAACTTTTATCCAAGTTTTGGTCCCTGAACCTAATCAAAAGTCTAATAAAATCCAATTTAGAGTCGAAAAACTAAAATAAATAAAAAATCGCGACTAGTGTTTAAAGGCTATTCGATCAGAAAAGAAAACGAATATGATATACAATAGACAGTACAATATCACAGTGCTGAAATTCATATAGGTTTTGTTTAGGTATAAAAAAAATATTAGTGAGTGGAAACTATGCTTTATTCAAATTTAAGCCGTTTTAGAGAATAATCTGAAAAAAATATCTGTTTATTGTACCTAGGTACGTGAAAATGAAAAAATGAGTCATACCAAAATAAAAGATTAGACAAACTTTAAAGACGGCATTCTAAGATATTATTAATGTACAATAAATTGTCTGTATGAGTTACCAATCTACATTATACCTTGTTCTTAAAGAAACTTGTTTTTTTCTAAAGCAAAAGTATTTTAGAAGTTAAAATAAGTATATTGATATGATCCAACGTGTATCTGGAAACCTAAATAACATCAATCGGGAAATTAAACGAGTCGAGTGGTATCACTAATTCTGTTTTGCAGACTATTAGAAAAATCTCTTTTAAAACACTTCAAAAGAAATGTTGGTGACTATTTATGCGTGAAGGGAGACCGTGGCCTACTTTATTATTATACATATCCTCTAATTTTTACGCAATCTAATCGCACAAAACGGTATTTTTATTTTGTTTATACTCAGTCAAAGAGAATATAACCACATACCCATAGATTAATCAGACTATATCTAACTAAAGACTTATAAATTATCTATGTACTACGTAAATATTACTTTTTTTTTTTCTAGTATCCACAGCTTAGAGGAAGAAAGCTATAGAGGATCGGGTAGCGTGGCCACACATGAGACAAAAAACTAAACTCAGTGATACCATAAACCTTACCCTCTACCCAGACACAGGGAGATTTAAGTACCACGCAGTTCCAACGCGGAGCGGAGCACAGATTAGGAATATAACGTGGCGTGGAGCGATATAATAATAATATATAAATTATAGCATATTCTATCGTATATCGTGATATATAAAAATATATATTCTTCTACGTAGTTATCAAGCTGGGTAGTTAAAAGCCTCGTTATACGATCGGATTACGAGATCGATGGTTCACTTTTATCAATGGTTCATTATATCACCAGTTTAAATTTTAGTTCCTCGAGAATAAAACAAGGGTCCAAAAATAAAGGCATTACCTGAATCACAATCAAAATTTTTATTAATGTAAACATACTATATAAGACCACAGAACAGAGAGAATCATTTATTGCCCTTTGAATAGCACTAGTTTATTATGTATATTACGAATCCTATCTCTGGGTGCAAAAAACTGTTTGGTACTGTGGTGAATCCTTACTTCAAAGTAATTCATGGCGACTGCTTTCAAAAGCATTATTCTATGATTTCCAATCAGTATTTGGTCATCATTATTGTGAAGATTTTCAAACATATAAATGTCACATATACAGTCCTTAAAACATGAAAGTATTAATTTCTGCATTAAGTTTTTCTCATTGTAAAATTTGATACCTTCATGTGAACGCAATCTAAATATTTTTTCAGCACGTTCGCATATTTTAGTAACGCTCCTCGATGGATAGATCAACCCTCCTTTATCTTTTTTGGCAATAAATCCATCATATTTATTGGAGATTAAAGATAGGAGGCATTCCTCACATTTAATTACTTTTCTCAACTTTTTAACAACGAATCCGGCTATGTACACAATGACTTCTTGTGTGTACAAAGAAAGCCTAGAGGGGTCTGCCAAGTAGTCATGGTCACCATCGACAGCTGGTAGGCTTTCTACTGACTCGTAATTATCAATAGATTCAGTTGTATGCGTAAATAAATTAATTTTATTTTCGTACCGCATCTCACTGAACGTTAAAATTTTTATGTCTTCTAGGGGGATGCAATTTCCTGACGTAATATGTTTTATTTCCCCATGTATAACTAGTCTTTTATATGCGCCTTTAAATTGTATAGCAGTGGGGTTATTGTTAAATCCACCTTTGGCACGAATAGAGCTAAAAAAACATTCCAGGTGATCCTGGCTCATTTTGTACAAGGGCACAAAATTCAAAATCTTGGAAGCGATTAAATTTCGGTAAACCTTTTTAAGACTCTGAATACAAATATAGAATCCAAAAAAACCTACTTTTCTATTAGTTTGTAATATTGGTTGATCTTTTAATTTTAATCCAACTATATAATTTTCCATTTCATTCAAGAAATTTTCAATGTCACTATAGTTCTTATCATTCATAGGTTTTTTGAAACCAAATGTATGGAAGTTTCTGCTATTTAAAATATCAAATATGCTATTATGTTTTTTTATAAATTCTACTGTAGCTTCTGAATCAACAAAATCTGCTATTTCTAAATCTTTTCGACACAGTTCTATAGATTCAGCTACAGAATAACTGAACGTTTGGGCTGCCAATTTCACTTTCATAATTTGTTTAGCAAAATTGATATGTTGGCTTCGGAGTCGATTAGCCAAATGAAGGCCTTCATTGTTTTGTAAATTATGAAGATTAACAATAAATTGCCAAGATATTTTTTGACCATTTAAGTTGGTAAGCTCTTTTTTTTCTCCAAGGGTGTTTCTCACTAATTTCAGCATATGTGCTGGATCGGGAAAAATAGAGATTTCTTGATTCTGAATGGTAAAAGAAGTTTTAAGATTACTCAAATCTAAAGGATCCAAAAGACAGTCAAGGCATTTGGCCATAGAAAAATTGTCAGGGCAACCGTCAAACGTCAGTGATATTATATTAACTCCACATGAAATTAAAAGTTCCACACATTGTTTTACCAAATTTGCCTTTTGTGCCCCTGTACAACCATCCACCAAGAAATAGCCCACTGGAATTTTCCAACTGTCGTTTACAGCGGTGACCATAAATACTAGAGCTTCCCTAGCAACAGCAACATTATCTCCATCTAACACTTCTCCAAAATTTACTAATCCCACGCATTGCTTACCATCCCACTGAACATGTTTCCGAATCGCCATTTCATCCAGAGATAGAGCGCAATAAATTGTTTTACCTTTAGCACGTTTAACTAATAACTTTATACATTCAAGTGATTCATCAGTAAATCCTGGGCTACCGTCAAAACTCTTATACCATGAACGTAAAGTAGACGGATGTGGTAAACAAGAATTGAATGAATTTCTTACAAAATTGTATGCCTTTGGGCTTATATAATGCAAGCAAAGCGCAAATTTTCGGAGAGCTGGAGAATACTTAGAATTAGCAGGACCAGGGCTAATAACTTTTTTCAAGAAGTCTTTGTTGCCGCATTCAAGTGATCCAATTAGGTCGCAATCTTCTTCACTAAAAAGTGATCTTGACTTCAATTCTGTTAGAATATTTTCTAAATTTGCCACTTTCTTATTCAACCGTCGCGATTTTTCTCGAAGCGCTCTTAATTTTTTCATTCTTTCTTTAGATCGTTTTTCTTCATTTTTCCATTTTCGTTTCAGAGTTCTTGGTGTTAGTTCAGGTGATTTTTCCTAAAAGAATTGTTACATTAAGTGAAGTACTTATTTCTATGACAACATCATCCTAAAAACTACATAACAAAAATTAATATAAGTGTTGAATATATTTATGAATGTCAGTAGGCTCGCCTCCTATTACATGGGGCTTATTAACTGCGAAACTTGGGTGTAGAAACACCTGTAATAGGAGAACACATCTGCCTATCTGTTATAGGCGTAGTGATATGTATGCATCTTATTGTAAATATAAACTTACAGGCAAACATTTTGTTGGTTTGCCTCTGGCAGAAGGAAGGATTGACGGATTAATAAAAGGAGAAGTAGACACTTACAGGCACAGATTGTGTATCGCATTGCAACACGTCAGTAGACACAGGGTGACTATCTGTGATGGTAGTCAACGCTATTGCTGCAGATGCTGATAGATGTTCAGATAGCTTTTTAGAATTTTCGTCATCTCCAAGCTGAAAAACAAAAAAATATCTATTTATTTTAAAAAACATGCATTGTCATCACAGGCTTACCTAATACAATAGTGTACTTATCTATCTAGTTAGTTAATTTCATAACACTACTGTATAATTTAAGTTGAGAGATTAAATAACTGTCAAACATTAACGTATAATAAAACACCGGCTAAGTGCGAGTCAGACTTGGGCACTAAGGGTTCCGTACCAACAGTATCACCATTATTTCCGAAACTACTGAACCCTTAATTTTATTATAAAGGGAAATCATACGATAAGAATCAAATTTATATAAATATTTCTCTCACGATCATAACTGGAACAGCTTCAGGATGAATGTAAGTATATCTTCCTTTTTTTAATATATGGTCCGCATCAAAATGTCTGCTGCACATTTTAGAACTCTTTTTTGGAACCCATTCATTTCGACCACAGGCAGCAATCAATTTTTTTCGAATATCAGGGTTATACGGGAAACTGTAATATAAGATAAAATTAAATTATTTATTGAAAATGATGCAATCAAATAATTCAATAGGTATCTGCTTCTATTTTTGATTATATATCTTACATTAGGTATTTATCTAATTACTAATGTATAAATCGTTGTTACAATGGGAAATTGCACGACCCGACACTAGCAACACTGAATTTTAGGTTATGATAAAAACATTATTTTAAATCGCGATTTTAAGTGCTTTGACCACTCTTATTATGACAAAAACTAATACTATGCCACTTAAATAAAACAGTTAACACACGGTACATTGTTATAATAACCAAATGTTTAAGAAAACTTGAAACTTACATATGAAAGGATAATCCAGGAATTTTCCGCTCACTATCACTTTTACAGTTAAGTACACTACACCGCATTGTTTTATAGGTTTATCTCTGCTTTAAAACCATATATGCAAGCAAATATATTTAAAGTGATACAGAAAAATGCCAAAATAAACTTCACAATTTTACAAAGACGAAATAACTGTCAAAGTTTGTTTAGCTACTTATGTCGCTGGCCTTGAAAAAGCTGGCACGCTCTTAGAGACGGATATAGTATAGCTTTGTCCTTTTCTGTTACTTATAATAACTCAATACTATATCTCTTTCTTGTTGAAATGAAACGGAGCTACCCGCCGTCTATTCTTTTCTTTGTCTAAGATCCACAGCGAGTGATACTTTTTTTTCCTTACCCTCTTGTACAGGGAGTTATGGCTTTGCGCGTCTTGCGCATCTGCCATTTACAAGTGCGACTGACACTTGCTGAGTTGCCGACTGATTTTGAATCTGACAACTGAAATCCAAGTATCCCTGCTAGGGGTACATTCTTTTGCTTCAATAGATTTGGCGTATTATTATTTATAGAGCGTAGCGACCATAGACCAAAAATACGCAGGCAGCACCGCAGTCTGCACTGCAGACGACTGCAGCTGCAAGCCGCAGTGTCGCCAATGTTGCCGTTCTAGAGACTTTGTCGCTAGATCTAGCAGAATTCATGAGTGGTTAGCGGCAAAAAAATGAGTTAGTGACAAAAACATATTTAGATATTTCCAGTGGATTTTGAGCCGTCGCGTATGCGACTATTTTTTCGTTTTTTTATACAATAATGCTATAGGAATAAATTGATTTACGGATTTATGTGATTTTGCTATCACAATATGGCTACCCCTTCCGCACTCAAATGCAGAAATAGAAAGAGTTTTTAGCACCATGAATATTGTAAAGAGCAAACTCTGAAATAAAATTTCAGAAAAAATATTGAACTCCATCCTACTCATTAGAAAGTCGGAAAACCAATGCCCAGAGTAGCTGGTGTAGGCATTGGAGAAGCCTCCACTTCTAGTGCCAGTGATACTGAATATCCGGTTGACATATGTTTTGATTTTATATAGGTAATAAATAATGTGATTCTTAGAAAACGTAATAGTTTCAGATTTTTTTATCATCAAGAACATTTGTTGTGATTTTTGAATAAATATGTGGATCAAAATTAAACGATCGGCGCCCACTAAAAACCCCAAGTTATGAGGCACGGACTTCAAGATTAGACTTGAGCGTCAGCGATACGATGTAGCGATTACTAGCAGATTAAAAAAAAATTACTAATATCCAGCGGATTTTTTCATATTACTGGGGACTTTTAATTTTATAGAACGGCAACAGTGAGTGTCGCCTCGTCTGCGGTCCTAGTCTGCGGCCCGTCTTAGACTTGCACCTTTATGCTTCCTGACTTATTATTTCTGCGTAGTTCTAAGCATTTAGATTGAATATACTTATTTGGTCTCTTGTAGTAGGTACATTACAGTGTGTATATTTGTATGTTTAGCTTTTTTACGAGTCTGTAGGGTCCGCTGATTAGATTGGATCAATTCCAAAATAAGATCTCGAAGGGGTGCATAATCGAGTATTTACTTAATAACCTGTTAGGATGACACTTTAAGACCTCTTTCCTGCCTTTATGGTTTGCTGATTCTGCAAACTGAAAGACATTTCGAGTTTTAACCTTTAGTAATGTTCTGTGACTAATGCCCATTTTCATCAACATTGTTTCTCTCTCTCTCTCTCTCTATGATCGTTTCCTCAAGACTGAGGATCGTGATCATCGGTGGATGTGGATGGTGTACACCGAGATCGTATGATCTGCTTCCATCGGTGCCTATCCATCGCGTCTCTGACAACTGAATAAACAACACGTTTTCACCTACATTTTAGGTATCACCTAAGGCTATTTAGGTGACACTTTTGTACTGCTAAGTGTTACCTAACTGGCTTAGGTGTTGCCTAAAATTTTGGTGAAAACGGGCATTAGTGTTGCCGATTCAAGACTAACCCTTTGTATACGTACCGTGATAATTAAAATAAAAGATTTATGAATGAAACGCACGTAAATTTAAGTCTCTGGTATGCAAAGGATTAACCACACATTTAGTTGACTTTTTCCTGCTCTTCAATGCAATATTCGCAGCTATTTTTTGTTACTGTAGCTTTCTTCGTAAATGTTTGTTCGATTAGATGTGACATCTGTCATACTCGTAGCTAAGACCTTTCGATGTTATTTGAGTCTTACTTGTGTTATCAAATATATAATACATTAACAGTCACTTTGACAGCTGTCACAACTAGGACCAATTGGGGTCATATTTACAATCCAAATGTAAATTTGACACATCAAGAATACATCCATTTTACTGACTTCGTCGTCTAACAAGGATCGACGGATCTTGATCTTGAGAATTAATCGAGTAGAAAGAAAAATAAAAGATGAGTTTAAAAATCAACTTCAATTTATTCTCAATTTCTTATTTCGTTACTGGAATTTACGCAATACAAATGGTAAAATATAATAATTACAATAGTTAACAGTTATTAAATTTTAAATGCAGTATAGTTTTAAAATATTATTACAATGTCATGGAGGAATCAAATGATCTGACATTTTTAAGGCTGAAATACACATTATTGCATAGCATGTTTTGGCAGCAAAAACTGCAACATTATTGAATAGAAGCAGGTGGTGTTATGTGTATTTCTTCCCTGATTTAATGTCTCAATGTTCATTTAAAATATGATGTCTAAATAATAGGATGCCTTATTAAAAGACCATTAACGGTTCTACAATACTTAATGAAAATTCTATCATCTACAATTTTCTAAATGAGGGTTTTATATTTTTACTATGGATTAAATCCCATTTTACAATAAGCCCTATTTTAAATTGCAGGCAAGTATTAGGCATTTAAATATATAATAATTATAATTTAATAATATACTGACTCAGACAAATAAAATTATAATATATTAGTTTGGAACAATACTCCGAAATCGTACCTACTTAGTGAACACCCATGACATTGAGCTTATAGTAGACATAATAATAATTGTATGTAAACGAATCATACATTAACACATTTTGAATATTATGTCGCTATTAAACAATTCAAATTTTAATGTTACAAATTAAATAAAAGAAATTTCGAAAAATTTGGATAGTAGGTAATCAATAATAATTTTAACAAGCAATCCAAAGCAGTTTTGTCACCTTTGGTGGCTTTCTCCGTATACCTTTGCTAAGTTAATTACAGTGCACAAGTTATAATGCACGCATAGCGCGACTGTCTAGGACGCGCAATGCTGCGGTCAGCGAGCAGTCAGCTGGCTTGTGCCTTCAGAGCTATCCTCCTATTCTATAGGTCTAGGGCGACGCGACTCTAGCCGTGCGTGCCGACTATGCGTGCCGCGCAGGTACATTATACCTACCTACACTGACACACGTCGAGACACAGGCACCACTGTGCACGCGAAATCGCCAAATTTTCCTACTGTTATTTATTACTGTACAGTCGCATTCCGTTGGCAAATAAATTAAATATTATTAAATTTAGCTATAAATTGCCTAGTCACCAAACGGAATGGGCTTAGTGAACACGCGGGTGGTGAATAACAAGTCCGTTCTCAAAGACGGGCCCGAGACGTCGCAAGGGCCCACGGTTACAAATAACACTATAACTAAGCGATTGCAGTTACAATAATTTACGACAAATATTTACACATCATGGCCGATATTCACATCTTTAAATAAGGAACTTAAATTAGAGTAATAATTTAAGATAGTCGGGGATAATTAACTATTAATAGGAATCAGTCAACATATCCACTGTGTTGTGAATGTTTGATCGATCGGTAGCAGATGTAGTCATCTCGTTAAACGTCCGGTGCACATCGGTGTGAGCACTGCGTACTGTGTACTGCGTGACGTAGCGCGGGCGCGTCTGCACTGCAACTCAATCTCCGTGCGTCGGTCTGCCGCCGGCCCGGAGAGCGGGCCCAGGGGCCGGCGGCGGGCGGCAGAGTCCCGCGCGGATGCGAGCCATGCTCCAAATCGAGGCTAATAGTATCCTAGAAGTGTGCAGTCGGCCTGCGTTATGCGGGCGCGGAGCCCGGAGCGTCTCGGGTTCGGGCAGCCGCGCCGCTGCTTAGGTCGTGTCCCGACCGTACGTGCCGATGCGGACCTCGTCAATCACGCGCGACCACTCCAGCGCGTAAGAGTCGGGGTCCTCCAGGTAGTATGTGCGGTTTGGCTGTAACAACAGAAACCTGGATCATAAATACATTCGGTCACAGATCATGCTATAATAATTTATTCATTATTGCTTAAGTGTCATGTATACATTGGGGGCATTGTTGCTTAAGGTGTACAATAGGTACATGAACCAGTAAGAGAACCAGTTTATTTTAATGTATTATTATTGAAAAATCGTCAATATTGTAATAAGCGGCATGCCTGCGTATAACATTTGCAATGGCATGCAGCTTATAACGCGTCGCATGCTCGTGTGGCATCATATTTCAACAATGAATGTGCAGTCATCTCGCACTGCAGTGCCGAAGGATAGTTCTTTAGTCTCATTCTTTCAGCATGTTCACTGCAATAATTATACTTGCATACTAGGTAAGTTACGTATGCTTCGAGGCAGAATTTTACGATAGGGATGATACCTGCCCACTAAGTCGGACCTTTGATGAAGACTCCTACCAAGTGGCTATGATTCATGGCATGGCGGTTAAAATTTATAATACATACATGAAACAAAGCTAAATATAAGATGAAAATATAATGGACGAATAAATAAACTTAAATAAATATTGTACAGAAGTGTCCAAGTGTGTCTCGCCATTCTCCATATTTGGCCAATAATACAAAAGATTTCTCAGAAATCATACTACTTTTCCAGGATTTGCGAGATGTGTGGTTAACATGCTTTCGATTTGCCTATTACGTCATTGACACCGTAACAAACTTAATGTAAAATTTAAGAGGATGGGGAGTTTGAAATTGTAATTTAAAACTTACCGTGTGGACCAAAAATATTCTAAAGTTCTTCGCTTCTACGCGCAACTCAGGTGACCATGGGATTTCTCCCTTGAGCACCATGTTGGCGGGGTCGACGTAAAACAATCGGGGTCCAGTAGTGAGAAGTAGCATGCGCCTGCGAGGAAACAGTCCCTTTCTCTTATCCACCAATCCCTGCTTCAGAATTAGCTCTCCGTCTACAAACTGGTGCCATTTATTATCGAGCGCTTGCGACTCAAGGCGACGACGCTTCTCCTCAGGACTAATGTTCAGAATACCTAGAATGAAAAGAAATAAAATATTTAATACGAGAACGTTACTATTAATATTATCATCACATGAATGCGCGAGATAAACTCGTCGCATGTAACGCTGCGAGTGCGCATTGTCAGCTGATCGTGAGGTCGTCATTAATAAAGAAGTGGCGGGGAGCGGGTATGCAACTCATTCATGTAAAGGCGCGGGCGCGGGTGGCTGAGGACGCCGCGGCGCGGCGTGCCGGAAGGTTGACGTCATGCTGTCAGCCCGTGGTAGGACAGAGTACTGAGGACATCCGTTCCCAATGTGAATAACAGTGAATGCGATGACGTAGCCCTTTCGTGCAACATGTGCAAGGATTCGATAACAGCACGCATCGTATGCACATTTCGAATCGAAACGAAAGAACCGCAAATAGCATTATCAGTCTCGGTTCAGTTATGAAACAAGACTTGTATTTTGCCAAGAATTTAGGTCACGGACAGAAACGGTTGCCTCTTACTCGTCGCTTCACTGCACAAGCTATAGTCTTGGTAATTGTCCACATTAACTACATAGGTAGAAACTGTAGATGCATTTTTATGTTAGTTATTTTAAGAACGGGAAGTCTGGCTCCGATAAATTTGCAGTTGCAAAATGATGTTTTAACTGGTCAAAGAGATATAATATACATAAACACATAGTATGTGTCATCATCAGTGATTAAACTTTTTTCTACACAAAGCTTGTTAATTAACTACAATACTTATTACTTGAGAAAATTACGCTTACCTTTAGATGTGGACAGTTCAAATTCCCAAAGTCTGAAGAGTTGATTAATTCCTAAGCCTGGTTCAAGATGATCAGGTACATTGTAATCCTCCTCGAAAGAGCCTCCTGGAAGGTATGGGCAGATCGTCGGAGGAGTTTGTTCCAAGATATTGTCCCAATCAATACCGGCAAAAAACTGGTGATTGCGGATACTTTCATAGATATCTCCTTTGTCTTCTGCTCCAAGCCTCTTGGTGTGGTCCAAAACTAAAAGCTTTTCAACTAGATCCTTGGCCTCTGCTGGGAACCCTTCGGGAAATTCGTAGTCCATTTTAAGTATCTTTTGGAAGGTTAGGAACTCTGTAGCGGCACGAAACGGTGGGAGGCCAGATATCATCTGGTAAATGATGCAGCCAAATGCCCATAAGTCAGAGGCACGTGTGTCGACGCCGTCATGTAGCAGCTCCGGGCTAACGTACTGAGCAGTGCCCACGAAACTGATCTTCCTTGAGCGCTCATTTTGGGGCTCGTTTTCGGCGGCGATTGGTCCAGTCCTAATCTCTTCAGGGTCCATAATTTTAGCCGTTCCAAAATCAGCTATTCTCAAGTGCATATTTTCATCTAACAAAATATTCTCCGGTTTTAAATCGCGGTGGATTATACCTCTCGCGTGCATTTTTTCCAATGCTAACAAAAGTTCAGCGGCGTAATGTTTAGCTACATTCAGTTCAAAAGAGCCGACTTGGTTAATTTTGTTCAATAATTCGCCATTTTTTGCGTATGACAAAACGAAGTACAACCTCTCATCATCTTGGAAAGTACAGTAAAGTTTCACAAAACCGTGAGGTACATTGAACAGCATGTTTAAGGCATCTTTCTCTCGTTTAATGTATTCCCTCTTTTTTTTACGAATGATGTGTACTTTCTCGCATACTTTAACTGAAAATAAAGAAAGAAACACAAATAAATATGTGTAAAAATATGCAAGTTTTGGATTCAACTTCAGTTGCAAAACCGCAGCTGACTGATAAAAGCGCTACTTAAAAACTTACTTGCATATTCTTTTCCGCTGTGAATGTCCTTGGCTAGGAATACAGTGCTGAAACAGCCATCGCCAATAAGTTTGCCAAATATGTAGTCCTTGGCAGTTCGCTTGGTCGGCTTGAAGGAGAGGCTAGGCGCGGGCGAGGATGCGGGCGCTGGAGTCGGCGTGGCCGCCGCCGGCGGGGCTTGCATCTTCTCCGGCGTCTCGGCAACCGTCTCGGCTGCGGCAATGGGAGCCCGTACCTCACTCGAGGCTCGGCTGTTGATCTGTAACAATGGGAACCCTGCTTTAATATCGTTACAAGGCAACGGTGCTTGTTTACGGAAACGTGGATGAGTAATGTAATGACGGACCGCTATTGGGTTGTGAATCGTGAGTCGCGAGACGCGTCGTAGCGCTGTGAGAGCGTACACTTGTTTATCGTCCGGCGGTGGCGGCGGTGATGGTGGCACGTCATGCGCGGTGGGGGCCACAAGGCAACGCGCCGTCTGCACGCCCGCTACATTGAAATTAGGTGACCACTAGATACATAAATAATTCTCCAATCAGATTTAAACTATAAGCGAAGGTGAAATCTCCGATACATCACATTATAATACGACCGCTATGAAATGACAACTTATTTCTTTCGTAATCTTGTTTTGCTACTGTCTGTTATGTCAATCGTCATTTTGAGCTTTGAGTAATTACCTACCTATGTAATTGAGGTTGTTTATATATTTAAGTTTAGCTTCCGAAGAGGATTAACTCGATTCTCTAATTTTTATAATAATTTACCTCCGTTTGGTGGCCTCATCTCATCTAATGTTCGATGGTCCAATTTTAAAAGTTCGGATTCGTTGTTATTGTCCCTTTTTTATCTCTGCGTCTCGTCGACAAGCAAATAATGACCCACCATTCAATACACGAGTTCAGACTTGAGATGTATAATAGGTTTAAAGCGGAGCAACAGTTTGCAAATCTTTCTCTTTCTAACTACGCAAAGACAAATGTTGCGATTTCGCCGGTGGTTAACGGTACTTTGGCCAAAACAGACTTAATGAAAGGCAAATGAAAGTAACTACAGTGTGCCGTTAGTAAGTTAGTAAAGTTTTTTTTAATAACTCAGGTTGAATTATATTGATATGTAGTAAGATTACTAGTTTAAGATAAATCATAATGATCAATTGGTTTTTGGTTGCCATCAGTGGAAAAAACCTACATCGTTGTATCATGTCGTGGCAGGCGGTGGGATGTAATGTAAGCTAAAATTACCACTAGGTCGTACACAATTACGTATGTGACGAGAGAGATAAACATTATCTCGACACCAGATAGGTAGGTAGGTACGAGCACGATCGGAACAACTGGCATAGGTCAGGTAGGTGTACCAAATGTGTAAATAACAAGACGAATGTGTAAGCAAATGTGCTTTTCTCATAAAACAAGTGTTATACGTATACCTACTTAAAACTGAGACAAACGTGTAAAATGAAATACGTACTTATGTCCTCTTCATGACCGTATACTTGTTATTAGTTCAGTGAATATTATTATATTTATTAATTACATTTTTAACATTGACTGCCTCAACAATGTCAAATAATACACGTCTTTTGGTGCATGGATATTGTTATGTAAATAGTGTATGGCATGGCATGCCCCAACAGAGCGCATTGGAGCAGCTAGTGCGGTCCATTGAAGTTTCGAATGAGTCACTAATAAAGTTGCAGGCCCCAAAGTGGGTCTCGCATTCCGTAGCGGCGGCGCGGCGCGGCTTGGGCAGTTACTCCAACGCAACGGTACTCACGGCGCATTCCCACAGAGGCGCATTCCGCACTCCGCGAGTACACTCATCCACAGTCGACCTCAATCCCAGAATCGTGTGTACGCTGCATTTTGCTGCATTCAACGCATTCCACTCTTACTCGATAACGGAGCGAAACTGGCACAACTCTATTCTCTATCTACTCGTACCTACCTACTCTATCGAAATTTTCATTAGTAACCATATTGAGGCTTGACGCCAACATTTACAGCATAAATATATACGTATATTGGGGAATTTACTATCGAATAGTTACGATAATAGGGTCACGAAATTACATAAAAGTAGTAATAGTCTAATTACCTTCGACCTTAATTTTCTATTGATATTCAATCGCGGAGGTTGGCACGGCACTGAAACCTTGTACCAAATAGGTCAACCTAGGCGGAGCGGATGTGGCACGATTTGCTGCATGACTAGGTATTTCCCCCCCTTTAAAACCGCGTATATCCGCCTACCCGCTAGTTTAATCGAGGAATTACCGCAATCAGTATTAATTAACTAGAGATTTGTCTTGAGAAATGAATTGTAAATGTAGTTACCTACCTATTTGAATACTATAACTGATGATTTTGATAATTGTTCGGTATCAAATACAATGAAAGTACCCATTATCATTTATTTATCTTTATAAATGACCCAGAAACTGGTTGGATGCGCCTCCATGGTATTCATGCGATCTGTTATTTGATTCAGACAAAATTGATGTCATTCATAAGTACGCTGTACCTACTATATTGTTTTTTTTTCATCAGATAATGTTTCTGTACCTACCTAGACAGGTAACAGAGAGTGAGATCTAGGCTAGATGGTTGTAATAATTATATACCTATAGTTACCTAGTTTATCGCTAGTTCGTCTACGACTTATTCGGTATAAATCTGCGACAGTTAAATTTGTGTTCACCAGATCAGCAAAAAGTTAAGTAGTAAAAAGCTGTAACTAGAGAAAGAGCCGTACTCCGTAGTGAAAATAGTCAATGATCAACTGCACTCGAGCGCCGCGGTGCGGAGCGCTAATTACAGACTAAAACATATTTTTATAGTATGTATGTCATTACGAACAGTGATGAATGCGCGTCGTGAATTGGTTGTAGTGGTAAACAAGGTGAGCACGCCGGCGGCGCGTGAACAAACAAGTGCCGTGCGGGCAGAGTCCTCGTCGACGTGCTCGTTGATTGTTCACTGCTCGCTCGCCGCGCCGACCGAAACCAGCCTAGCACAGACTACAGACAAGCCATGCCCGTTTGTTTGCATCACACGCGAAAGCGGCGGCGCGGCGCTTCCATGTCGTAGTCGTGGAGTTAACGGGGCCATCCGATCAACCGATGACATTCACAGTACAGGAAAACATCGCGAAAGTGCGCAATCACCACGGTACGTGTAAAGGCACTTGAAGCGAAAGTCGCATTTTTACACACCATAACATTGCCTTGCCACGCTGCACAAACCACGTAGTAAAATGCGAGTGGTGAGGCAAGAGAGAACCTTCAATGAAATCCATAAGTTTGTGCGCGTACGCGCCGGGATCTTTTACAAAAACAAATACCTATGATGTTTTCATTATTTAAAATAAATAAATATACCTACATTTGTAATTAGGTATGTATAATAACAATAAAACTACATAATTTTACGTAGGTATATAGTTAGTATAGGTACCTATTTAGGTTACATTAAATATTGTAAGTTGCCGATCATATATAAAACGGACTGAAACCAAGAAAAAATACATGTCATACGCGCATTTTGATACTTATATTAGATAAGTATCAAAATGCGCATCAACAATTTTTAACGGATCCATGCAGACAAACAAAAACAGAGGCGGTCCAAAGCAGACGGCGAGTCATTGAACTTACCTTTGATTTGGGCGAGGGCTGTTTCCCGCGCTTTGCGGAGCTAACACCAAGTAGTCGCAGAATTCTGTTGGCTGCTTCCAGAAGAGTAGCACTACCCCTCGATCCTCTTTTAACTCTAGTGGTCAATCCACTCATTTCGACCTAACGCACACTTTTAAATTTTACCCGTTTATTATTGTTCGAAACGGTCAAAAACACTATCACAGTTCATTAAGCTTGTTAAAATAATTTTAAATCTTTTTGTTATACTACGATAAATAATACACTATTATATTTAGGTAAAAGGAATGTGAAATACTAAACAGATATAATAAACAAACAACGACAATTTAGCTAGGAGTTTGCGAGCGTACGTCCGTTCAGTAAAACGGCGCGTTGCGGACTGAAGAGTGAACTGAACTGTCTGACATCCAATCCAACCAATCCAATGCAACGACTTGACGCAAGCAAGGCATTGACTACCTACCTACTTCCCCCGCTCGCTTGCTAGACAGAATACACGGTTTGGTCGGGGTTGGCGCGGAGGGCGAGGGAGGCAGCACGAGAGGCGCGCGCCTACTACCCTCTAGGCCCCTTACCCATTCCACCTCCGTCTACCCTTGGACCGAACCACCTCGCTCGTCCTCGTACCTACTAACACGAGATGGGATTATGGGAGACGCGTGGCTTGCGGCATGGGTTTTCCTATAGTTTTGAATATTATTTTTTTTGGAAAGAAATTTGTTTTTGGTAAATTTACTTATTTCCTATAGAAATTAGGTACTTACGAAAATTAGATTTGACGTTTTTAATACCTAAAATTATAATTTTGGAGAACACGCGGTACCCACGTGGCATTGTATTGTAAAGTTTTATTGGGGTGATGCTCAAACATGGCGGCGAACGGCGGCGGCGCGGCGAGAGGGTGGGTGGACCGAGCGAGCGTGGAGTCAGGGCGGTGAAATAAGCGCGGGAAATTGAAACCAAATCAATAACATTGAAGAACAAGATTATAGCGCACAGTAGCAAATACCTACTTGCTACTTGTCATCGATGTAAGTAGGTAGGTGGGTGTATGTTTGTGTATACAAACGCAGTAGGTACGTCAATATACCCACGACTCTATAGGTAACGTCCTGAATACTGCGGAGCAGTCACCGGATATGCATTTCCCGGTACGATGCATGGCGCCGTTGTTATTGTCGTCTCGGCGGCGCGCGCCAGCCAATCGACGCCTCTCCCGCCACGTATCCACATGATATTGATACCTTTATAGACATAACTCATCTCAATCCTGAATAATTCAGTGACTAAAACCCAGGAAATACCTAGATACTACCTAGATACGCGATTAAGTATATACCCTGAATATTTAAATTATTACTTCGTTGTTAATGACCTAATTCTAATAAGAAACGATCTGGAAATTGAGGAAATTTCAGGAACATTAAGATCTAATCTGTAGGTGTAGGTACCTATACGTCTTTAGCGTCTTCTCCGTACAAATGTATTCCCAGATTTTCTCTTTGGATCTTTACTGTAGTGCCTTTTATGTGATATAGATATTGACCACAGGCATGTCGCTGGTTAGTTTTTGGATAAGTTACTAATTATAGAAAGTCAGACCCAGATAGAAACCAGGCAGTTTAGGAAAATTAAACTCCATACTTACCTAACTACCATCTATTTGAACTAACCAGTCACAATTTTTTTTACACCTAGTCCCAAGACCCAGACGTCAAATGGGGAATAAGCCAAAGGTGTAGGTGGGCAGTGGGCACAAACGTAGATACTAAAATGTGGATATTTTGCAGTGGCATCTTATAATTGTTGGAAACCAGAACATGATCTCTGTGAGTCATAAGAAGAGTTAATATTCATTAATTTTATGCATTAATGGAATTATTATGCATTAAAGGAAAATTATAATAAGTATACATAGGTATGAATACCGAAATAATCATGACTAGGGATAACAAGCTCAAACCCGACCTGAAAATAGTTTCTGGAACAATCACGTGTTACTTTTACCCGTAATTTCAAAACACTAACGAGTAACGACTTAGTAAACTAGTGGAAGTTAACAAAAAATGTTCGAAATAAAGCCGATTCCACAAAAGCCATACAAAGGCAACAGAATTATGAGAAGGTTGTATATCTTTTGTAAAGAGGCCCCACGTCACGAGGTGGGTCAGTGCCGCGCAGCTGTCACGGCACGTGTTACTCGGCCCGTGCTTACTGTCGCGCCGAGCCGATGCCTAGCACATGTTGCACTTTGTACCTAACCTATCTTACTTAATGTCACTTACTATAGCTTTACGTTCATCGCTCGCTGCATTTTCGTTGGCTGGTTGTGTTGATATAGCCAAGACACAATCCGCGGATGGAAACCAAGCTCTCAAATAGGTCACCTCTGTTGGGATGGGACACTGAATAACATCAGTCTTTAACATGCTTAAATTATGAAACGACATTCGGTTACATGAAATAACTACCTACCAACATTTTTTGCGGATCATTAAAATATTAGGTCACTTTCTTACCTAAAAATTAACATTATCGACAGGAAAATGTATGTGCATCAACTCTAATATGAATGTACCGTAGGTACAGAGTTGGTTAGGTACCTAGCCTACTTAGAAAATATCTCTAAGAATATGAAATCAATGGAAAATACAATTACGTTTACTTACGTATGTATGGTACCTATTAAAGTACTTACTGAATTTACTGTATCAAAATTAATGCGATGATAATATATATGTATCCAATTAACTAATGTCCTACACTATTAGGAATCTTCAAAATTCGAGTTATCTACTTCTCACGCTATTTTTCACTGTCAATGTTTATTACCTATCTAAGTATAAATACACATGTTTATAAAACGACTTTTCGGCTCAAATCAATGCTTTCGTGTTCATGAAACACCTGCCTATGTATAAATAGTAAAATATTACGTATGTAGGTCACCTATCTACCAAAAAATTAAGCCTACCAACGTGACGAGTGAATGTGAAATTAGCGTATTTCAAGTAAAGTTTAATATAACAAACAACAAAATTATAATTGAACAAGAAAACTTGTACAGTAAATAATTGAGGGAACATATATGTTTTTCTATACTTATACTATTAATACTTCTGACATAATTCAAATGCACCATAGTAAAGAAACTTCGAAATGCTATTGTTTGACCTGACAAGTAAAAATTTCATTCACCATTAGACAAACTTTCACCTTGTCTATTGAAACACGTGGGCAAATCATCTCCAGGTATACTTTGTTATTGTTCGCCTTCATATTCCTAATGTTTTGGCATTCAGTCTCTAGCTCTACCAATAAACTATCTCTACTGTTAAGATTTTGTTTGAATTTGTTTGAGACTTTAATATTTATTTTATCATACGTATAAGTAAACAACACCGGCAGGCAACTGCTCACAATTTATGTTCTTTCATTATGCGTTGGAAGTTGGAAAGGTGGAAGAGCCAGGTGGTGCGAGATAATTTTTTACCGTCTTCGACCGACTAAAGCTGCACCAACCCTCAGGTTCGTTTCAAAACAAAATAAAAGCTGCCTCGTACATTGAACCCACCACCTGGCAATGTTTTTATGTTATGTTATGGTGTGGTATCCATACTCCATATGGATCAATACGTGCTTCGTTTTTTCATAAATAATTATATACAATTAACGTTGATTGTTTATGAAGAATACATACGATGAGTTAATGTTGTTATTGTTTTGAATTCGTCAGTTATTGCATTACAAAACATAAATATGTAAGCACGTAATAACAGGGATACAAATGTATTAGAAACAATGTAAAACCTACTCGCTAAAGAACTTGATTCTCTACGTTTTCATGCTAAACGACGTAACGGGCTAGTACGTATACATGAATTACACAACCATGGCTCCAGGGTTTGATTAGTACCACAAAATAGTACTTACTACATAAGTTCCCCCTACATCTATTGATCTTCAACGTCTCCGTGGATGCTTAGAAGGCACCTAAGGGATAGGAACAAGAAGGTAGGCAGCAAACAGGGCTCACCAAGTCAAACGTGGCGAGTATTGGCAAACCACTTTTAGAATTCTTCGGTGGAGACCTATATTTTATATGTCTAAAAACTCGCAAACACAGCCGGTTAAAAAAATAGGAGATTATGTCCTGATATAACGTAAAATTTGTAACAGACTAGTTTCAAGTCGCAACATCGTCCGCGTAAATGAAGTTATCGTAATCCCCCGGGAACCATTCGCTGAATCGTGATAATAGAATTTTAATTGGGATAGAATTAGTTCGTTTGTACCAATATTCTAAAAATATGTCGTTTTTGATCCGTTTCTGTTTATAACGCGGCCAAAACCAAATTGAATCGAACCATAAAAAAAACCATTCGAGTGATTCGAATAATATACCTGACTTGTGTTTGTAGTAGTTATCGGAGGCCAGCAATCAATAGTGAGCAGGTGACCGTGATATATTTGTTGCAATTCACACGAACACCCTTATCTTATAGATGTACAATAACAATTCGATAAGGGGCGCGTCAACATGATAATGAAATAGTTGTGACACAGCCATTACACCTCTACTCTACTTGAACTCGGCTAACAGGCGCCATGCGCCATGTCTATAGATAATCCCTGTAGGTGGAGGCAACGCATGACTTCCATTTTGTATCAGATAAAATTTGCCAAATAAATATATTGTTAGCACTAAGATGTTGCTCTCAGAGAAACACTCACAACACAGAAACATTCAAATTCAAATTTAAATTCAGTTATAATTGCTCACATGGGTACACAAGAAAATATACAGATGGAAAAGTATTAATTATAGAACACCATATTTAACCAATGAGGTATGCAATTCATTGTGAAGTTAATGATTACAAATTAAAATATTATCATTTAATATAATAAAAAAAATTGTTGAAATGTCACAAGATAAAGTATTATTGTTGAATGTCATAAGAAAAAGTACAATACATAATATAGTACAATAAAAAGTCACAAGTATTTTTCTAGGATGATCTTTGATTAACATAGATCATGTTAATCAGTTCAAATAAACTTAGCTGATTTTCTAGTTCGGCATTGTTTTTCTCAATAGCCAAGCCAGTTTGCTGTGTCTCAATTTGACAAGCCAATAATATAACACTAGACTATGATATATGATTTGACAATTCTATAACATTGTGGTTTAAAGAAAATAGATAAGAAACGTCGCCATCTACTGTTATCGGAGGCTCACTATTCACAAACTTTGTAAAAACCCCGACGTAGATAATGATGAAATTATAATTTATAACATCACAATACAAAAAATAACAAAATCCCTTCCGATAAACGTCTGATATCTTTGGTTTTCTAAGACATACTTATGACTTAGAAAACGTAGTCTCAGATAATTGAAATCTTAAAAAACTGAAATGCATCTCTCTTTTAAGGTTCAAATACAGTTTGCATATTGCGTCATGAAAGATCATATAATTTGATTTATCTACACTAATGTTGTAACATTCTACTTATGTTTCCAATACTTGACTTATAATTACTACTGTTATAGAACAGACAACAAAACACTCAATTTAAGCAATTTCACATGATGGTATAATATCCACATCGATATCGTAAAATCTCATTATAACATCAATAAAACGCGACCAATTAACGTGGCGAGCCTTATGTCAAAATCCTCATACAAGTTGTATAAAATTTTGATATTAGGCTGGCTTTTGAAAACAGTTGGGTTATACGTGAAAACTTCGTCGAAACTACTAAACTTACATACACAAAACTCTTTGGTAAGATCTTGTGCCAATAAAATAAAAAATAACAGCGCGCGCTCGCTCCTGATTGGCCCTGCGCGCGCAGCTGCATTTTAATGGCGGCAAGTTCACTGTGACAATAAATACGCGTGAATTTAATGTTTGTTTTGTTTTTAAAATACAAATTAAAAGTTAAAAATGGATAGCGACGATGATATTTGTACGCCTCCGGATATTCTAGAATTGGCAACAAAAGTAACTCATTGTGAGTTACTTTTGCCAGAAAAATCTAGAAAATTATATAAAAAAGAATATAATAACTTTTTGGCATGGAAGACCGAAAAGAAAACTACATCATTTTCTGAAAATGTCATTCTTGCAAAGACCTCTCCGACAAATTCAAACCATCTTCTATGTGGGCTAAATATTCTATGCTCAAGTCCACACTGAGTATCTACAACAATATTGATATCACGAAGTATATAAACTATTGTCAGCTTTTACTCTTGTTGTTTGATTAATTGCATTAGTGAAGATAAAGTAGTGTATGCAACTGCATATAACACGGGTATTATATGACAGTTGCATAAACTACTATTAGAATAAACAATTGTTTATAAAATTGAAATATCTTATTACTTTTATAAAGTTCAGGTAAATTCCTTTTCTCTAAGTCCGTTACCTGCCGTTTCCAATTATTATTATATTTATTATGAGATGCCAAGCGTGGACATTATGACAAAAATATGTCGCATATTCTGTTAGTGAGGCGGATTTTCATTGTAATGGCGGATTTTCAATAACTCTCTCAGCTGGTAATGTGATGCTATAATTATAATATGCAATTTACCTTTAAAGTTCATATAAATATAAAACAATTTTTTATATTTATATTTGTTATACTTATTTGTTGGCTATTGACCAAACCTGAGGGGGAAACCCACAGTTATAGAGTTTCTGAAACCGGGAAAACCATCAACCGACTCAAGATACGTATCTTCCTCCTTTACCACGTCTAGATAAATAATATATATAAATAAACTTCTTTCCTCTTCCGAAAATTACCTCATACTTGATAAGGTGGGTTCAGAACCTAGAAAATCTTGCTCTGGGCAAATTTTAAGCCTTATTCGGCATACACGTATAAGGTTCTAACGCCTAGACTTCGCGGACATGGTTTATGCGTAATTTACAAAAGCTTACGATACGGTTATATAAAACATCAAGCGTCTGCTGCTGATGATTAAAATTATACCACACCAAATACCTCAGGTCACAATAGATGAATCTTAAGGATTACAATTCTGCTATTTGAGGTGTGATAATACCCTTGACGGCTGCTAAAGGAATGGCATGGCATGGTTGAAAACATGTCCAGTAAGCAGTTATGACGCCATCCCCTTTCAATGTCCACTGTATCATTGACCAGTCAACTAATCACAACCGTGATAAGGAAGTTTCCAAATCTATTTGTCATATAAGTGGATAAGTTAAACGCACGATCACATAAAATGTGATAAAGAAATATAGTAATGACAACTCGATCTTTCACCCCAACTACGAAACCATGAAATCAACTTTCAGTTAAAATATATGGTTTGTTCAATTAAGGGAATCCTTTACACAGAACTGTTGACTAGTGGTGTAAGGGATTCCCTACAACACTATTAGTCAAGTCACATAGCTCAGTGACCCTAGACGATATTATTGCTTATACTGTGCCATAAACGAGATAGGTCTGTGGCATTATTGAAACCATCGACAAACCTATACGCTTCCCTTACTACAAACATTTTTTTCTTAACATTCAATCTTTCTCACCAGCACTGTGAGCATGGATTATCGATAGGATAAGATTGGATAAATTTAACAGAAATGATCGATAATAGACAGCCCACGAGCTATCGCGGCTAGAACCATACTAGGGACAAGGGTACGATGGATACAATTATTGATAATTACTGTAAATCCTATCTAATACTATCGACAATTCATGCTTGCAATGCAGACGGAACAACCCAATACCAGTATACACAGGTCACAGAAATAAGGGAGAAATGAAAAGGGGGCGGGGCCGGTGTCGCAGTAATATGCCCAAAAGCAGACCACATTGCTAGCGGCGGTTCGCAACTTTTGTATTATGTGACTGAACGCCGGTCACGATATTGCATGTAAACAGTTTACAATGCTTGCCCTGTACTTACTATATTCAAATGTAAAGTTTTCATATCGCAGTGGATAATGAACTGATTGAAATTAACGATATGTTGAATCGCGGAATACGGCCGCTGCTTGCGACACCAGGTTTTGTACTAACCGCAAGGATTGGTGTGGCATCTCTCTAGATCTATTTGCAGTGTACCAAGTCGCAGTATGAAGAACCCTCACATACACCTGTGATGTGATATCTGAGGAAGTGGTTATTGTGTGAATTGTGTTCTATGCTCAGCTCATAAGTCATGTCATGACCATTAGAAATGTATAAAACCTTGTGAAATCCACAATACATTCGCAATGTGGAATATCCACATTGCGAATGTATTTTGGATTTTCATAGAGCAGTTAGAAGGCCATTAGGTTAACCACCTACAGAGCCAAACGATTTTAATTCGATTATCGAGACGAATATACCTAAAAACTAAAGCGCAAAGGTATATATTGTATTACCTATTATATTATATCATACCAAAGTATTATAACATTTTATCGTCATAACTAACCATTAACAGTAACAATGTAACATGTTGTAGGTAAGTAACAAGTTAAAGTAATTTATTGAATGTTTGACTTTTAAATAGTTATTGTTTTAACATTATCAGTTTGTGTCGTTAATCATAATAATAATTACAACCTTGGAGGTAAGTTATTTATAGCTGATATGTCATAAAGCTCGCTAATAGATAACTATTAGTGTTTAACTATAATTGCACGTGATTTAACACCTTGCATCATTAGGGATAAGTGTTGCCAATGCAATATTAGACGGCCGTGTACCTTAGGTAAAAAAAGCCGAGTTTATTTATAGGGAAGAGTTCAACGGTATCTACGCGGAAACACAATTCAACATTAGCCAAACAGGTCTGTTTTCAAGCTAAAAATTGAAAAATTAATGCTTAATGCATTAATTTTACAATTTTTTTCAATATCAATGTCATTTAGAAAAAAATACCAGCAAAGTTTTTTTTTATATCATTTGATTTTTTAAGTAAGTATATAGGTACTGTTTATTCTCATTGCAAATATTAATGTTTTCTTAATAAAACATTTAAAGAAATTTTTTTTTAATCTTATTTGTGTTTTGTTATGTGTTTTCATACACAGATATTTATATAACAAGAGTTGGTACCGGGTGGATAACTGGATACACAGTGGAATATGGATTAATCCTTTGAGTACCTTTGACGTAAATGTACGTGCGTTTCATTCATAAATCTTTTGTTTTAATTATCACGGTATATGACGGGTTAAATCGATTTATATTAAAGTCGTAGAATTCGCTACAGCCACAGGGTACATTTTGTAGTTTATTGGGCTGAAAGCCGTAGAACACGGCATTTGCCGTAGCATTGGCAACATTATACCAATGTCATTCAGAGTAGGTAGGTAGATGAAGGTATGCAACTAGCTC
Organism: Selenia dentaria; assembly: GCA_917880725.1. Taxonomy (NCBI): domain Eukaryota; kingdom Metazoa; phylum Arthropoda; class Insecta; order Lepidoptera; family Geometridae; genus Selenia; species Selenia dentaria. The sequence goes on along the minus strand of OU862889.1, from coordinate 15,898,680 downwards.
AAATTGTAAGTATATCCTGTTACGAAACTTCCGCATATCACTGCTTTGTGCTGGAAAACTAATAAAATGTCTTGTTCGATTGTAAACATAACCTTAGCTGTGAGCAATCCCATGCGACGTCGTGCGAGTCGTGTCCTGGGCCGCTATTCTCTTAGCTACTGAGCAATTGCTACACTACTGCATCGCTTCTGCGATTGTACTGCTTCTAATGTCAAATTCGGTATTCTGTTATATGTTGCTCTCAATTGCAATTGCATCGCTATTGTATGGCCCATAGATTAATCAGACTATATCTATGGCCGTGATACGGCTTGCGAATGTTGCCACTCAAATAAGATTGAAAACTTGTAACAATTAAACATCATTCTAAACATCAATATAGTGGTTTCTAAAGTGGTTTTAATACAATTTATGTCAAAAACTATCGATCGCAAGCTGCTGGACCGCGATCGAACCTAAATAGCGAGCAGAATACCAAAACTGTCAAAAACGACAATTTTCATGCAATTGAGTTGCTATATCACGGTTCAATAGCTAGGAGAATAGCCTCCCTGGAGCCTTACTATATCAGCTATATATTTAACTATGCAAGTTCCGTGCAGTTTTTGAACCGTTTTAAACAGTTTTGAATGAAATCATACCATGACGCTCATTAAGCTAAGCTGCTTGTACATTGTTTTCCTTAAAGGTGAACGGATAATGTTTTCTCTTTTCCAACAATTTATTATAACCAACAATGCAGATGCCTAGATTTTTGTAAACTGATAAACTGAGTGGATTTGGAGCATCATGTTAACGAGAGTCCATACATAAAAACAGGTGAACGGTTCCTCTGCGGTTTTGAATACTAGGCCTGGGCATGCCTGCTGTAACGTTGTCATGGTACGATTAGGCCGGGAAGTTTTCTAGAAGTCCTGCTTTAAGAGCTTATAGTAAGGCCCCTGAAAGGCTATTATGTGTCTCAGTTGCTAACAAAAGTTTATTAAAATCTGATAAAATGGCGGCTCTATGTCACTTTGACACCTACAGTGAGTATAAATGTTACGTAGTAAGTTGCCGACTGGAGCTGACAAGAATGACATAAAGCCGCCCTTTTTTAAAATTTCAATTAAGTTTAGTTAGCAACTGAAATACATAATAAATAGCCCTGCTGATAAATGTCCATGTACTATTACTTATTCTGTGCTATTGGCTAAGAATTATTATTGACAGCTCAGAGGCGCCTGCAAAAGGTTAACGACGCGGTGTTTGTGCCGGGTAAGGCCTTGGCTGGTCCTTTGACCCTGCGCTGGAAGCCAACATCCGCGGGGTCCATACCACCTGCATGAGCCCCTCGCGATTCTTAACGGTCGTTATCACGATGTCTACACATAAATCGAATCATTCCATTATTAAGATAATTAATATAATAACTAAACATTGCTAGATTTACAAGAAACTACAAAGAAAGAGTAGGTACCTACTTATAAAACTATTTGAATTAAAGGTTTGCCAAATGTTTTTATCATGTGACATAACTTTAATTCAAATATGTTCTTATCTGCTATTATATCTTTGAATTTTAACGCGTTTTATAGTGTCTGTTTTTGTCCTTATTTATATCTATAATAAAAACTAGCTACGCTCCGCGGTTTCACCCATGTGGTGATGGATGATAATGATGGTGAATCAAAATATATAGCCTGTTACTCAGGGATAATGTAGCACTAATGGTGAAAGAATTCTTGAAATGTGTCCAGTAGTTTTTGAGTTTATTCGTTACAAACATACAAGTACAATTTGAAAAATTTAATACCGAGTTCCATTCTATTCAGTTATTAGAGTGTAACTCAAAAGTACAGTCGAAAGCGAGTAACAAACATAAAAAACAGATACAGTCGACTGAGGGTTAAGTACCTCCTCCTTGGAAGTCGGTAGAAAATGCTACGAGGTACGACGCAGAAAGACAGTTGCGCAATCAAATTACTTTTTGTAATTACAAGTGCAGTTTGAAAAATTTAATACCGACTTCCATTCTATTCAGTTATTAGAGTGTAACTCAAAAGTACAGTCGAAAGCGAGTAACAAACATAAAAAACAGATACAGTCGACTGAGGGTTAAGTACCTCCTCCTTGGAAGTCGGTAGAAAATGCTACGAGGTACGACGCAGAAAGACAGTTGCGCAATCAAATTACTTTTTGTAATTACAAGTGCAGTTTGAAAAATTTAATACCGACTTCCATTCTATTCAGTTATTAGAGTGTAACTCAAAAGTACAGTCGAAAGCGAGTAACAAACATAAAAAACAGATACAGTCGACTGAGGGTTAAGTACCTCCTCCTTGGAAGTCGGTAGAAAATGCTACGAGGTACGACGCAAAAAGACAGTTGCGCAATCAAATTACTTTTTGTAATTACAAGTGCAGTTTGAAAAATTGTATACCGACTTCCATTCTATTACTTTGGTAAAATCAGTTATTTGAGTGTAACTCAAAAAGTACAGTCGAAAGTGAGTAACAAACATAAAAAACAGATACAGTCGATTGAGGGTTGAGTACCTCCTCCTTGGAAGTCGGTAGAAAATGCTACGAGGTACGACGCAGAAAGACAGTTGCACAATCAAATTACTTTTTGTAATTGCAAGTGCAGTTTGAAAAATTTAATACCGACTTCCATTCTATTACTTTGGTAAAAATCTGTTATTTGAGTGTAACTCAAAAAGTACTGAACCGAATTTGATGAAATTTAAATGGGACCACAAAGGGAGCGCCAGCTTTCAAACAAAAAAAGATAATTTTGAGAACCCGTGCACCCAATCGAAAGTTATGAGGTAACAAACATAAAAAAAATACAGACGAATTGAGTACCTCCCTCCTTTTTGAAAGTCGGTACAAAATACAAATCTTTCCTCTTTATATTATTAGTATAAATTATAGAAGTATAGATAATATATAGATTATTAGTAAATTAGTATAAATGAATCGCTATTTTCCGTGGTCACGCGCCACAACTTGAATACGAAATTACACAATTCGATAGATTATGTCCCGGGGAAGGACATAGGATATAAAATATACTTATTATTATACTTTTCATCATCATCCATCACCACGCGTCTGAAACAGCGGCGCGCACCTAGTTTTGTATAAAAGTTCGCTTCTAATCATTACAAAATCGGGTAAGTACTAAATTAATATCAGCATTGTTTAGAATGTATGAATCACTTGTTTAATATTTTGCCAATTCGATAGTTTATCTGTTATTATATCGACACGTGTTACTGCCAAATATATATTTATCGTGTATTTTTACATTTACCTAGAAATCAACGTAAGTAGGTATATGTGACAAATAAATGAGGGGAAAACATCAACATTTGAATGAGGACGTTGGCAGAATATTTACAACTAGCTGCTCTCCGCGGTTTCACCCGCGCGATGATGGATGATAATGATGACGATGAATATTATATAGCCTATGTTACTCAGGGTGAATGTAACTTTCCAATGGTGAAAGAATTTTTGAAATCGGTCCAGTTCTTTTTGAGCTAATTCGTTACAAACAAACATACATACAAATCTTTCCTCTTTATAATATTATATAGTATAGTTTAGATAAGCAACAGAAGCCATAAACAACCAAGGGTAACAATAACGGACGAGGCAATAACAACCCTTTAATAGACCAACCTACCTAACTAATATACTTTCACTTAGGGTGCTATCAGGGTGATAGCAGACAGAGAGCGGTCACGCGTTCACGCGGTTAGTTTTGCGTTCGTTGTGTTGTATTACGTTACCTAGATATACCCACAGTCTACCCACAGTTGACCGACGAGACAGATCGCCTCCTGTTTGGGTATATCTTTTTATACAACACAACGAACGCAAAACTAACCGCGTGACCGTTCTCTGTCTGATCACCTTTAGTAAAAAGTTATTTCGATTGAAAACCATAATATTTTCCTTACAATTATTGTTATGAATGACACTGAATATTATTTACTGCTATTGTAAATAATAATATATTACTAATATTTTTCACATGACGTCTGTGTACAAGAGTATGAGCATCGAATTTGTACTCTATCTATATAACCATAATATTTAATAATCATAATTATTAGGTGCTCCAATACACTTAACACATAATAACTCTGTAATATTAATTATAAATAAAAGCAAGTGCCAGGCAGGACATATCGTTTAGGCTTGCTTAGGTAAAAAGTGTCTAAATACTGAAATTGTATGTTACTCCATAACTGTTTTACTTGCCTCCTTATCATTTTATTATAAATTTAATTCAAAAGAACACGCAGCTATCAAATTAAATTTATAATAAAATGCAAACTGACTAGTGACATAGTTTTTTAAATTCTTTGTAATCTTCTAAAATATTGAAGAAAAAACACTGCAAATAACTGAAATTTCCTTTAAATCCATCAAAATTTTAAGCAGAAACCATTAACCCGTTGAGAGGCGATTCGCCATATTTGGCCAATAATACAATAGATTTCGCAGAAATCTATTGTATTATTGGCCACTTTTCCAGGAACTACAACGTGTGTGGTTAAGAACCAATATTCTTCAAAACAAATAAATATAATTTATTGATAACCTACCTAATCTCACATATTCGGCCGATGTATTGAGCATAGTCACTCAGTGAAGCGCGCGCGAAGGAACATAACATCGGTATTTCCATCGGCCCTCATAATGCTATTCAGTTGACAAACCCATTTTTATAGAGAACGGATTTTTGGTATACTTTTTCCTAATATAAATTGACTATTTTGAGGTTACAATTTGCTTACAATAAAACAATTCTACTGCTTTCATCACCTATGAAGCACCTTTATAAGTATCGCCAACCAGCAGAGCAAGACGGCCATTGCCCTAAAGGTATTCACATCACAGTGCCTTTAACGCCGCCACAAATAAACAAGAGCATAAAAATAAGTGAACGTAGCCAACCATGGAAAACCTTTATTTTCTACCGACTTCCAAAAAAGAGGAGGTACTCAATTCGACTATATTTTTTTATGATTGTTACCATAACTGTGACTGGGGGAACCGATTTGCAAAATTCTTTTTTGTTTGAAAGCTATGGTGCTTCCCGTGTGGTCCCATGTAAATTTTATCAAATTCGGTCCATTCGTTTTTGAATTACACTCCAATAACTGATTTTTACCAAAGTAATAGAATGAAAGTCGGTATCAAATTTTACAAATTGCACTTGTAATTACAAAAAATAATTGGATTGCGCAACTGTCTTCCTGCGTCGTACCTCATAGCATTTTCTACCGACTTCCAAAATGGAGAAGAGTACTCAATTCGACTGTGTTTTTTTTATGTTTGTTGCCTCATAACTTTCGACTGGGTGCGCCAAATCTCAAAATTCTTTTTTATTTGAAAGCTGCTTTCTGCTTTGAAAGTGCTTCCCGTGTGTGGTCCTATTTAAATTTCATCAAATTCGGTCCAGTAATTTTTGAGTTACACACCAATAACTGAATAGAATGGAAGTCGGTATTACATTTTTCAAATTGTACTTGTCATGACTAAGATATTTTAAAATTTTCCGTAAATTTATAGACAGTCCAAAAGAGGGTTAAGTACAAATTAAGGGTTAAGTTCAAGTAAAATATGGTATACCCCATTCTGCTATAGCATACGAGTAACGGAGCCAACTTAGTAGCGAGCATGGCCTCAAAGTAATTACAAGTATTGTATGTCTTGCATTAATGCTTGTAACCCCTCAAAATTATATTTGTGCACAATATTAATATGGACCTAATGGAATGGAAAATATTTAACAAGTACCTAGTTACTGTCCGCGAATAACCCCATCCACGTGAGTTAGTAGTAAAGTTATCTCTAGAACTACATTTCATATATAGGGATAAATAAAATAGCCTGTATGTTTATCATTGTTATAAAAGTTAAGTGTTTTGAACTTTGTTGTTATGTATTTGCGTTGTTTTGTCTTGCCCAAATGTTTACTCAGTATTAGAAATTAGAATATGTCAAAGCAAAAATATAGCTGTCGTAAAAAATGAAAGAAAATAGAACATAGATCTATAGTCTATACCACCCGTAGTGCTCGTAGTGTGGCGAGTTTTGCTTGTAACAATTTTAAGCTAATAACGAGTTTGTTATAAGCAACTAGTTACTAGTTATTATTCTGTGATAAAACATGCTATTTTATGTGTAGGCATTAAGTATATTAGACTTTGCAGTTATAAATCAGATACCGTTGAAATTTAGCACTACACTGTCCAGGCATTCCAGAATTGCAATGCAACAGCTTTCTTAGTAAGTCTTAGTTAAGGCGAAATTGTAGTGAAAAACTCAGAAACAACAAAAAATGATATGTGCGCTGTTTCAAAAACTGAGCGCACTAAAGTATTATTTGAATAATTGTCGGGATTAAATACATTCTTTTTTTAAAATATATATTTTCCATAGAAATTGAATGGAGTTGATCACTTCCATCGACGGTAACGTCTGCCATAGGGTGTTTTTTGGGAAAGTTGCGATTTTTATCTATCGGGCAAATTTTTTCATCGCGTTTCAATTAAGATAACCGAATAAAATATAATGTGAACATTTATTATACATAAAAAATAATGTAATTTAACCATTTGCAAAGGTCTACTTTTAAATATTCGAGAGCACGAATTTTCAACATTGGAGCATATCGACTTAAATTAAACATGTATGGACCTTTCTAGAAGTTTGATAAAATTCCGGGCTTGTATAATATCACGAATACATTGATTTTATTTTTAGAGAAAGAACTTCAATATAAAAGTCTAATCTTGAGCCCCTTTGGAGGAATTAAGATTCATAATAAATAAATAAATAAAATAAAAATAATATCTGAAATTTAATATTAAGTCAGAAAATACTGCTTAATTGTATTAGTATAACAAGATTGTATTTCTCGTAGTTTTATTTGATACTAAGACTTTCTTATTTTATTAAATATAATATTTTATTAAAAACTAAGAGTAATGTTAAAATACGAAAGTGACTCTGTCTGTCCGTCTGTATGCATACAGTTTTTCTCTTGGGACTAAACGGCTGAGGGAACCAATATTCATGAAATCTTGTAAACCATTTAAAAATAGTGTATTTACCTAAACTTAGGTAGAACATAGGATGATCACCGCGTTAGTTGAAAAAATAGCCGGTCTATTCACACAGTTAAACTTTTTTATAAATAATATTAATAAAATACATAGTCACAATTAAGCATTTATATTATTATTTTATTTAGTTCTTTGTCATTTCATTAGTTAAAAGGCAAATATGTGCATCTCACTTTTTGCAGATAAATCTTAAAATATTATATATACACTATTTTCTTCATGCATTCAGTCTAATCGAGTTTAGCTTTAAATTTTGAATTTATTATTCTGACAAATTGAATACATTTTCTGAGAATTAAATTTGTTTGATAATGTTTGGATCTGTCTAGTACGTGCTCGACTTTATTTCTTTCATCGACACGTGGCATGATTTTATTCAACCCAAATTTAAATTAACTTGTAGATGCATCCACTCCCTAACAATTAACCAATTCAATCCAACTATATTTTTTTCTTCTCAAGTACAATAGTATTTGAGAAGAAAAAAATATAGTACATCTTCCCTGCACCAAAAATATTCTTCTGATCTCTTCTCTATTTCCCTTTACTCCTCTTACTCACGCCATACATACTTCACACTTACCACCAGTGGGTCTAGCATGAATAACTGCGTAAGTGTAACGTGTCGTTCACGTAAAACAATAAAAACTGTCATGTATCTAGGACAACTGTGACACAGATAACTCATAGTTTGTTCATTGACGCGTGACATGTTGACGCTTTCGATACTAATACATTTTCGCAAATTGTTAGTGCTACGGCCTCTGTTCTGTAAACGCCTTCACCAATTTCTCTCCTCAAAATTCTCATCACTATCACTACCACGAATACAGGCTACACCCATCGAATCTTTCTCTTCAATACTCTAAAGCGGATCTTTAAAATTTAAACGAAAACATACTCGTTAGTGTTAACACTGTGACCTTAACCACCGGTGGAACATTATAATACCGAATACTAAACAAATGTCGTTAATTTTATTCAAGCCTTTCAGACAGCTAATTATTTTGCGACTCGCGACGTGTCTCGGGGCGATGACCGCCGAATATACTCAAGGGCCGCGCGTACTGTGCCATGTTTTCCTGATAACCTTCAAATTGTGGCCCCCCGGTTAAGGTGTGTGCTGTTTTAATATTTAACTTGATGGCTATGACGGCTCCGCTCACGCAATTATTATTGACAGAATCAGGCTATAGAGATCGTATTTTTATTTTATTTTATCAAGTAATGATGAAAGTATATCAATTCATCAAGTGATGAGACAGTCTTGTGTCTGGTGGAAAGCACCATGAATTCCCATGACAGTTGCAGTACCACTCAGAGCTAAAGTTTTGTGGCGCTTGGGGGATTGTAAAACAGGAAGGAAACTCAATTAACTAGGTGGTAGACCTTTTCTGCAAGAAACGCCCTGGTTCTTGCAACCCCTTTGACAGATACCGCGAAGTAGTAGCACAATTGTTTTTGCCTAAACATTGAACCGAAATCAACACTAAAAAGTGTGAAATAACTTGTCGAAATCCGTAGTGTCGGTACCATGATAGTTCAAAAGTACCTGGTATCACACTAACTTACTTCACACTTTTTATTGTTGAAGTCGGTTCCATTTTTTTTGTAAAAAAGAATTTGTTCTTGCGTATGTACTGTACTACTACTTTCTTACATCTGATGGTACCTATTTTAAGTGACCCTTGCTATCGATTGTCATTCACCGTCAGTAAGGATATGATCCAAGAGAAGCGCAACACTATTCAGTTATAAGAGTGCCTAGTTCAAAAACCGTCCGAATTTGATGAAATTTAAATGGAACCACCTGGGAAGTAAACTCTTTAAAATAAAAATAATAATTTCGAGAATTGGTCCACTTAAGGGGAGAAATCGGTGAACATGAACATACATAAAAAATACATACATTCGAACATATAACCTCTTCTTTTTTGAAGTCGGTTATTTATGTAGTGAAAAGGGCACTGTAGGAAGTAAAATTACAGAGCGAATAAATACTGAAAATGTCTTGTTTTGTCCCTTTTCATAATTCGCATCGCGCGGAGAGAAAAGTCCGTCTCATTGTGTTTGTAAAGGATTTTCATACGAAAGATCACACTACGCCATCATCAGTTTCGTACACCACCAACCGCGGGAAAGAATAAATATGATTGCATACATTATTACTTTACTTATTATGTGAGCGCAACGTTTTCTAGTTCCTCATTATTTAACATTTTGTTTAATGTGCAATGAATATTTCTAATAACAAATTCGCATTTTACTCACATGGCACGGGTAATTTGATGCCTCTATCTGTTAAGTTAAAACTTCCTCCACCGTTGATAGGCTTCTTTCCTGTTGAATACACTTCATTCAATATACAAACGGGCTCAATTTCAACTTAAATTGTCTCTAATCTATGCTATTCTATGGATGCGGCAGGTGTCGATTCTGCATTCTACACTAAAAATATCTAAATTATAGCAGTACTTATTTTGTTTAAGCTAAAATCTAAATTAGTATAACACTTTCGAATGACAGCACTAAAATTAGATATTTCTCTTCAAATGTGGGCATATATTAGACGGTTTAGTCGTCACGTAACTTGGTGCTGGCTAAACTAACCTAAAATAACATAGAATTGAATAGAATAATCTTATTTTTAGAAGTGTCATTCTAAGTGTTAAATGATTTTGGATTTTATTGTTAACAGAATAAGGACCACCATAATAAATTTTATAATTCGGTAGTTTAGTTTAGTTTTTGAACAAGTGAATCGCTACCTCGTCTAAGATTAGTTAAAATTAGATATGTAAGTATATAAGGTAGGTGTCATAGTTAATGGTACAGTCACGTTGTTCAAAGAGACTGTTCATTTACCATCTACAGCGGTGGTGCTACGGCGCGTAGGTAACCCTACCCTATCCCACATCCCACATGCTACCTAAGCTAATACTCGTATCGTAACTACGAAATACTCGGCTAATTTATAATCTGTGATTCGACGGTGTATCTGGATTGATTTGAAACAAATTGTACATACTTACGTTAAGATTATTTATTTTATATACGAAAGCGAGTTTATCTCCCCGTTTTTGTATATTTTGTTGTATATTGTATATTCATGTCACGGCTAACCTATACAGCAAGATTGATGAATTTTAAAGCGATGAACTCCGTTTATTCTGTTTTAAAATCATACGTGGATAAAGTCGTTGTGCTTCGTCGTACTACGATTATATCAATTGAGATGCAGCGAGAGCAAGGAGGATCCTAGGATCATTGTTCTATACGATGATTACTCCAGAAGCACTTTTTACATATATTTTTAATAGGAGTGTTCTTACGCAGTGACCTTGTCACTCCCGTAGACATAATACACATATTCAAAGTGGTTATAAACATATAATTATCATAGAACCAGGGGCACAGGAAGCATGCTTGTTACCAACTCCACCAACCGGCTAGTCAGTTTATGGTGAGATTTTGACGATTAGCGTAACAAAAAGAACACTCAATACACACATAAACATACCTACTCAATTAGTAGTGTACCTAATTCATGAAATAAACTAGTTACTTATTACCAAACAGTAATTTGTCATATGCTTAGAGTCATAACATAATGTTGTTTTGTAGCTAAGTATAAACGATTCGAAGAACATTAGTCGCTTCGATACAAACAACAATCCATATGGTCAATGAGCTATGCTAAAAATGAACTCTTTGTTTACTACATGATTCATAAACGTCATACGAATGGTATGCAGCAACCCGCCCAGTTCCTCCCAAACAAGTAATAAAGATAAAATGCATAATGCGACAATGGAGCTGTTGTTTGAATCAAAAAAATAAAATATTCGGGTAGATGTACGATGCACTTACGCAATGTGATAAAAATAAAGGATAAGGGCATTCAAAAAACGGTCATTATTGTTTAACTTGATGGTTCAATTTCATCTGAAATCCGTTTCATTGATTAATCTTTCGTTGTTTACGTAAACACGTCCTAGTTGTTATATTAACTCAATGTATCATTTTCCTGCCGGCAAACTGGATATATGGGGTTAGAAGAATATGTGACTCTTTTCCCCATATTGTAAAAAGATATGCTTTGTTTTTTCCTGAATCATCGAACTGCCACCAGTCGTCACCAAGGGCAGATGACACAGGTCAAACATGACTAGTATAAATGCGTTTCAGTGATCGATCACATATGTACAAAGATTGATTCAGAAATAATAGAAATACAATATTTCACATAAAGTTTTTATTAAAAAATAGAATAGAATAGAAAATATTTATTGTCATTAAAAATTACATAGAAAATGATAACATAAAAAACCATTAAAATTAAATGACAATAGGAGTATGCTCAGCGCTGTACTGCATAGACCTGGTCCACGCAAGGCTGGTTTTCAGTTTGCTCCTTTTCTCGAGCAAAAGATGTTAATCGAGATTTTAAAACACTGGTTAATACATATTATTTGAAAATTAAGAATACTATGAAAATGTAGGTCTTTTAATATAGGTAACTATAATGTGAGCTGATACACCGTTAGCTGACTTAATTTGCGCTGAGTCCCAGGTTCGATGCCTGTGCGATAAGCAGAAATGTTTATTCTCGGGTCTTGGATGTTTGTGAGGTATGACGTCACTCAGAATGCCTAGTACAAAAAAGTATGAGTGAGTAAACGCTTACGTGTAAACTTCTATTAAAGTACCTACCAGCTTATTACAAGATGATTAGACAATCGAGTCGAGTGCACTACCGCATTACAATAATGTCAAAGTTGCCTAATAGGGAGCCCTAAATATAACTTTACTCATGCTACAGAAACCTTATCTGGAAGGGACACTTTATTGAATGTTGTTTTCATCAGACTTCCTCTAAGAAAATCGTAATCGCATTAGTGGGGTTTACCCAATTCAAATTCTTGGTTTGTTTATCCTCCTCGGTGATTGCAACGGTGCGTGCGCCAAATGGTGTGAAGGTGACTTCAGTAATAACAGTTAATATCAGGGACCGCAGATCACTATGTAGCTAGTGCCTACTATATCTTTGGTGTCGTCCTCATACAACCTTATTCCTCGATTTCCTCTTTGGAACTTATCACTAGAGCAACTTTTTTTATATCACCTCTATATTGATCACTAGCAGATGCTAGTAGTGCAGTAGCATAGGGAGATCCCTATGTTTAGTGTTTTTTATTACTTATATTAGTTAACTAGCTGCACCCCACGGTTTCACCCGCGTGGTCATGGACGATGATGATGATGAATCAAAATAGCCTTATGTTTACCTTAATATATGTTCATCAGTAACAATGTAGGATTCTAATAGTGAAAGAATTTTTCAAATCAGTTTAGTAGTTCGGAGCCTATTCAATACAAACAAACACATTCTCATCTCATCTCATCATTCTCATCTTTATAATATTTAGATTATATTGTATTATTTTATAATATATAGATTGAGATCAGAGGTATGACACTTCTAATATATTTACTGCCTAGTTTCTATTCTACCGGAGTCCTACTTCCTGTAAAATAGATTACTTACCGCTATTACCTATTACTAAAATAAACGTAGAGACTATGCCAGTTTTCAATTTCTGTCTCCTAAAAAAATATGAATACTAGTGTCAAAATCCAGAAGGATATCGTTTGTAGGAGACGACGCCAAAAATTTACTAAAATAGTTATGATAGTAATCTGTCGTCTCTAATATTTCCTCTAGCGACATTATCTAAGCTATTTTAGAGCTAGTGGTGACTAATTCCTAGATATTCAAATTGAGGTTCTATTTTAATCACTACTATGTGCTAAAAATAGAACTGCATTATATAGTAAACTGGAAAGTCAAGAAATGTCGGTAAGCTGGAGCGTGGATACAAAACAAGTTAGGGTTATGCCGTTAAATATATATGCTTAGAAGTCTTACAACCGTTTGTAAAATTGGCGTTTCCCGAACTTATTGTAATTTAAATCTTAGCAAGTCTTTACACGACGGAAAGATCGATGTCACGGTTATTAATTTTAATTGCTTGTATTTATATAAGCTTTAATACTAATACTTTATCTAAAAAGTAAGTATATAAATAAGCAGCCTACTTAGTATTTATTATTAGACACGGGTTTTTTACATCAATGTAGACACATTATCGATATGAAATACATAGCCGTCATAGTCTTTATAATATTGGGCATAGTCTTTATCATATTACAAAACATATTTTCATTATGATCACATACCTACTCATAAGAAAAATTACCTAGATTATTATATAATTAAATATTTATATAGTTGTCACGTAAACGTATTGTTATTTCGGATATTTAAGAAAATTATGCTCTACTTTCCGTAAGCAATCAGGTTAAGTGGTTGGCCGGTAGGCAGCCCTGGGCGAGCGAATGCCTTCGACTCACATACTTTAATCACATCCCGTGCGTCTAGACATCGACCTCTAGCTTCATGCCTTTTTATCACCAAACTAGCTCTTAAGTCTTGATAATAAGATCTAAAATTGATCGAAACTGTTGACACACTAACGATTAATAAAAACAGGCTGGCTGTCCTCGGAAAGTGCATTGATCTCGTCGCGTCCTTCTATGGCTCAAAAATCGCTGCACGCTAAGTGGGCATCTCTTTTGTGTACCGATGCGGGAGATGAGTGCGAGCAGGATACGAGAGTCGTAGTGGCAGGATGCGCGTGTCCGCGGCCAATACACCCGGGCGGGCGCAATGAACGTACTTACCCATTAATGTGGAAGTATAGTCAACAAACCACGCTACGTTTTGGCGCCAAAGTCCACATGGACATTATTTGACAAGTTTGATGGATTGGGTAAAATATTGCATTGGAATCATGTTGTGCGCACATGAAAATGGAACCGTGGAGAGTAAAAATACGTACCTAGTAAGGAATTTGGACTTTGGATAGATAGAATATTTCCGCGAATCCTGGATCTGCCTGAAGGGGTATGCAGATTACAGGTAGGCCGTAGGTATAAGTAAAGCAAGACCCGCAGTATTTTTCTTGGACCAAAACAGTTGTTTCATAAATATGAATTTTGGTATTAGGTACAGGTATTTTTTTTTATAATTTATTCGCAAATTGTTAAATTATTTTAGATAAATAACCAATATACACAATCTAGAGTTCTTAATGAAACGCACCATTATGTAAGTACTCCCGTTCCAGAAAAAACATTAGTGGTAGGTATACTACTGTGTAGTTTCATCAATGATTTTATAATAAAATATAATACTATTTATAGTCATTTATCTTTTAGTTTCTAGAATAGAAACCACTCAAGTTCTTATAACTATGCTACGGCGCAGAATAAATAACAGAAGAAAAGGCTACGAGAAAATTTTCGCGCCAAATCTAGCTTTCAAGATGGCGGCACGGTGTGGTGGCGCCTGCCGACCACGTGGCTTTGAAAACGGTATACACAAATGCAGAGTTGTAAAAGCATATCCGACTTAAATTGAAGAGGTATACAGGTGTTATCACGGCCAAATAAAGAAGGTCTATTCATCCGTCAGTATGACGCATTTCAGAGAAGGTGAGTATAGAGTAGGTATGAGAGGTAAATCAAGTCAATCATACCTACTACTAGGTACTACATCTTACTACCACAACCTACAAATCCATATTTACACTGTTCTAATACCCACTAAATTTTATAGACTTAAGCATACTTTCGCATTTGCAATTTATTTTCGAGTGTGCGTCTACGCTTATTGCGTTTCATTGTATGTAATAAACCCTACAGAAAAATAAAAGAAAACATCAAATAAGGTAGTCAATTAAAAAACAATTTAAGTTACAAATTAAGTTTTTAAATAAAAATCTGAAAATTGGACCTAAAAGTTTATTTATGTGTGCCTATTCAAATTTTTTTCTGCTGAAAACCGAGTAGGTACTTAAGTAAGTAATATTTATGAATACTATTTGGTTCACATTCTTTTTCTGTTCCTACCAAAGTATTTTTTGATAGAACATTATCGATCTGTTGCGTTACACTAGGTTCTGATTTATACTATTATCAGAAGTGATGTAAAATTAGCAATGCAGAAGGAAAATACGAAAATATTACCATTACAAGTTTAATATTAATTATTTTTCACTTTAATGTAGAGCCATTATATTAAAATAATAAAACCAGTCTATGAAATCAAGATGCTGAGGTTAAATTAATAATTTTATTGGCATTTTTTTATTTGTTCGTATACATTTTGGTTCGGTTGGTAAATCCTAAGAAATTCGAGCCTTCTCGGAATAAAACAACAAATTCAAAATATACAGGTATAAACTGCGACGCAACAGGGGAGGTGGGGGTCGGCGGTAGCGCGGCACTGGCAGTGTGGCAGTACTAAATGTGCAGTCCTTGGAATGTGTGGGTGCAAATTCCACGAAGGATGAGATGCCTGCCGATACGTTCAACTTTGCTTTGCTTAGATCGCCGCCCGCCGCCGCGCCGCTGACCGTTTCGTTTGAAATTGCACGCCAATTTGTAGCAAGCCACAGTTTTTATTTATTTGTACACCAAAAGGTTAGACCAATTATATTTGACCCACAATAACAACCAATCTATACTAATATTATAAAGAGGAAAGATATTTTGTATGTAAGTATGTTTGTAACGAATTGGCTAAAAAAGTACAGGACCGATTTCAAAAATTCTTTCTCCATTGGAAAGCTACTTTCACCCTGAGTAACATAGGCTATATAAGTTTCATGATTATCATCTATCACCGCGCGGGTGAAACCGCGGAGAGCAGATAGTTCATGATAAAATAATAAATAAACCTAGTATATAGTACTTATATTATACAATATAGTAAGTACTAGCTGAGAAAAAAAAAAAAGAGAGATTTTGCTTTGAGAGATTTGTTTAAAGAAATCAATATAAATAATATCAATATAACTTTGCCTCCCATAAAGATATTTGCAAATACGAGTACATATAATGTACTCGTATGTTCGTAAAAGATTTACATAAATATAAGTTAAATAGTGATCACCGCCCTTTTAATACTAGGAATAAGAATATGATAGCTACTATTAATAATAAATACTAGATAACTAGGTCTAATAATAAGTCGTTCCTAGGACATTGTGTGCGTAAAATCCCAAAACACATAACTCAGCTCACAGAGGGAAAATTCAAATTGACTGTAGAAAACATTTTGATAAAAAAGCATACCTATTATAAAGTCCGCTTCTGGCAAGTTGTTATCTGCCACCCATAAATGTAATAATAGTAGTACCTCAGTAGAAACATTTTAAAAATCTATATGAAAATAATGGCTCCGAGTTTCTTGCCGCTTCTTCACTGTAGACTCTATATTATATTGGAACGCGGCGCGGTGGTAGAGTATTTAAAGTACATTATAATGAATAATTGACGTTCATAAGTGCGTCTTTGCTGCCTAAATTTAATAAAAAAATAAAA
The DNA here is from genome assembly GCA_917880725.1 of Selenia dentaria. Taxonomy (NCBI): domain Eukaryota; kingdom Metazoa; phylum Arthropoda; class Insecta; order Lepidoptera; family Geometridae; genus Selenia; species Selenia dentaria. Next base: position 15,882,101 of record OU862889.1, on the reverse strand, counting down.
ATTTAATTAATCTCTCAATTCGTTGGTCTACCTACACAGTTTACAAAACGAATATGTATTATAAAAATGTCACATTAATAAATATAATAAAAAAAACATACGAACAACAAAATGATGATGATGGTGATGAATCAAATATAGCTTTCTACAGGTGAGGGAGTTTTTTGAACAGCTTATGTATTTTTTGTGTTTATCCGTTACATACAAAATATCAAATCTTTCTTCTGAATTATTAGAGTAGCACCAAGATACGAATAATGTGGCCTAGTTTGTACCGGCGTTAATATTGCATATTTTAACACGGAAAAGTACCTAGTTATTGAGACATAACTGTAATAGTTACACATATTGTATAGCATACTTTTTTGTAAATATTGATGTTCTCTATAAAACTATAATACATCACTTTGCTCTATTATTAATAGTTTCCGCAGTGTACACGATAATATAAGGATTTTTCCGCGTTACTATTGCATATTTTGTACCTGTAACAGTAAGACATACCATAACGTGTATCACAGATTTTATTGTAGACTAGCGACTGCCCGCGACTTCGTTCGCCTTTGGCCTCGACATAACCTCCAGTCTTTTCTTATTTTTTTTTAATGTAAGAATCTTCTACGAATTATTAAAACAGATTTTAAAAAAGACAAATGAAATAGGTATAGTCGTTCTTAAGTTATAGCGTGACCAGGAGGAATAGGGGTTCATTTTTATATAAAGAAGAAGACATTGATGTTTTCTATAAAACTGCAGTACATCACTTTGCTCTATTGTCTATAGTTTCCGCAACGCGATATAAGGATATTTTTTGCTATATTTTCACACCTTGGGTTACAATATCGAAGTTTTCATACGAAACCCAATTAAAAAAATAATAATTATACAATAGCGTTACTCAGTGAAGTCAGTTATAATGTAGCTTTCTACCGGCAAACGAATTTTGAAAATCGGTCCGGCAGTTTTTATGTTAATTCGTTACATACAAACATACAAATCTATCCTCTTTATAATATTAGTGTAGATTAGTAATAAAGTTATGATCACAAAACTTAGGGCATTACTTATAAACGCTGCTTAATTTTAAATGACGTTATTTAGAACTGCGCAAAGGAAAAATGTTCTGTGCCGTACTAAGTGACGTTATTTAACTTTAAGCAACTGAATTTAAATATATTTATGTATACCTTTAGCAGCAGTTACAGAAGTGTAATTGTTACAGGCAGTTACAGTGTTGTTTACAGCTCCACCTTGCACGTGATTTATAACGACCAATCTTAGTTAGTTGATTCAGTCGAATGAACCAACTGGTTAATTATAAAAAGTTTTCTCTCAGTGTGTCAAACAACGGATTCACATGATCCTTGAGAGCTTGACACAGTGAAAGGCCGCCTAGTAAAAAGAAAGAAACAGGAAATTTAAAACAGGTAGGTAATTGTACTGACAGCCAATATACATTCAAGAACAAAGCGTTCAAGCGTAAAATTCAACGATCCGAATTGTCTGGCCGTTGAACCCAGAAATGCGAGACAAAAACTTTTGATACACTTGCGATTGCATATACCTTTACTTATAACTCGCGATACAGAACTGGACCAGTATATTCGCATTCCTGATTTTGATTTGTTTGTTGCGACCCTTTGTCGTTAGCCGACTGATGGCACAGATTGCTTTTTGCTGCACACGAAAATGGCCTGGAATTTCAATTAACTTCATGATGCACCGACTTCAGTACCGAACCAAAGTTCTAAGAATTCACTGATCGTTTTAATTAACCTTCTGTATTTTTGGGGTATCGCGTTGCCATTTTAGCGGTACATTCTCAATGTTTTAATTTGCAGTAGAGCACCTCTACTACATAGTTATGTGTTCTGTGCCTCTCAAACAAGTACAATTTGAAAAATCTTATACCGACTTCCATTCTAATCAGTTATTGGAGTGTAACCTCAAAACTACTGGACCGAATTTGATGAAATTTAAAAGGGACCACACGGGAACCACCAGATTTCAAACAAAAAAGAGAATTAAAGAAGAATTTTGAGAATCGGGTCATCCTATCGACAGTTATGAAGTAACAAACATAAAAACAAACAGTCGAATTGAGTACCTCCTCCTTTTTGGAAGTCGGTAGAAGAATCCATATCTTGAGACCTTACTTACTAAATATGAAATCTTTAAGACCTGTTACGACTAACGGGGGAGAAAAACCGCGCGTGTGTCGCGTGACAGAGCATGCCTACATTCTTCCTCGATGTAACCCATAGCAAAATTAAAATATAACATTACACGTTATAATTTATCATAATAGGCTTGTTTACAAAACGATAAGATAATAGCATAAATTATTGAAGTTACATCAAACTGTCCAAAACCTGTTGGTTCAGAATGACAATGACGTTACAATCCAACATCTACTTGCTTGATTATTTGACGCACATTGATTAGGTACTACTATTATGTAGTACCTAATCAATGTATTATACAGTATATGTATATTAAACTTCACTTCACTATACCTTATCCTACATCGGTATTACATTTTGTTACTCTCTAAAAGTTATATCTACTAATCGTCTATAAGTACATACTTAACAAATTAAACGCGTGAACTAGATCTAGACTCTTAGGTTAATATTGATTTATTACTATAAACTAAATCGTGTATCGTCCAATATTTCACAAGCCGTGACCGCTACAACTAGAAGTAAAATGGGAATATATAACCCCTCACCAGTCGATTGTCAATATAACATGAAATTTCTATTGTGTCTGGGTCGTTCGACTGATGAAGTAATATATAATTCTACATACTTACTATAACTATCACGTTGTCTACTAACATTTAAATGTTGATTCTGCTGGTATATACTTAGTGTCGAAGTAGGTGTTATTTTTTCTTAAGCTTATAATATTTTAACGAGTAACAAAAATTCCGTTCCACCAAATATGTAAGAAGCATTTTCGTCTTCATTAAAATTGTTACAACGCGAACGTCAACAAATAACTAAAGGCACTACCTATGTATACATAATAATATAATATATGTGTACGTCTATACATAGAATAAGTAATATGTAGTACTACGGTTACACCAAAGACAGAGACAGAAACAAATACGTTAACGACAATAGTAATAGTGTAACAAATATACGAGTCTATGAATATGTGAAAGAGTAAATGAAGCCGTTGCAACCTTGAGCTGATGAAAAACCTCAGTAAACTACGCGTCATTTTGGAGGTCCATGACCCACTCAGTCTGTGTACGAGTACGACGAATTTGGTACGCGCTCGCTCGGCGTTCGTTACACAACATTTTTGTTTGTTTCACAACCAAATATTTTATTGTAATTAAAGTTCACTTGAACAACGTATTCGCTCGGAATGCACAATTGAATTTACATCGCCATAATCAAGGAACGTGTGGCGGGTCGGCTCGGCTGCTCTTAAGGAAATGATTTGATTGGGTAGATAAAAAATATCGTATTGGCACAATCCCAATTTATACCGGTTTCAATAACGTATCTATCGTCGGATTACCATACTATAGATAGATACTTGATACTATTTGTATGGATGTTATGTCAAATTTCTATCCGTAGTAAGGAAAACTGTCATGTGGGTGTGCTATTGACACCGGTCGTTACACCTATATGTGGTAATACGCAGAATCATCGTCCAGAAAGTTTTTGCAACGAACTCTTGAGATAACGTGGACTAACATTAAGCGCCGTAATTTTCCTTATGACAGCAAACAATATAGTAAACAAGACACTTGAAAGACGTTGAACTTTATTTGCGATTTGACATAATAAAAATAAAATAAGTGTAAGGAATAGGGAAAACGTTGCGAACAAATCGTTTTTACCTGACTTTACTCGTATGTTTACCTAGGGCAGACGCTCCAACTAGGTAAGAACGACTCTGACAAGGAAACTGTCAGAAGAATACAGTTAGACAAGCATTCGAAAACTTCGTCGAGTCTTCTCATCGCAGACTCCACCATACCTGAAGACTGAAGAATTCAATCAGTGCGTCCTAACCGTTATGACATACGGAGGCGAGACGTGGACACATCCGGTACGACTAGTGCATGCCTTGCTTGGGGTTTCTCTGAAGGATCGTATTAGAAAAGTGATCTGACAGAGAACCAAGATAACCGACAAAGCCCACATAATTAGCAAACTAAAGTCAGAAGTGGCCGTCAGCTGTAAATAACCGCTAGGGTAGACGTGTTCTTGAGTCTAGACTACGACTCGGAAAACGCAGTGTAGGACGTCCTCCGACTAGGAGGGGTGACGACATATGCAAGGTAAGCAGCTGGATGAGAAAAGCCGAAGATCAGGCTCAGTGTGGTGCATTAGGAGAGGCGTATGTCCAGCAGTGGACTGATACTGGCTGATGTAGTGATGATGATGTCATTATAATCGTCTCGGTAGCGCAAGTGTCAAGGAAAACTTTGCGTTTTGAACCACTTTTACGCCACTTGGGCGAAAACCAAGCAGCAAATTATTTCGTAATCGGATTATTAAACTGTTAACGTTTTCTTGTTGAATGCTGTCGTAAATACCAAACGGCAAAATCAGTCCATTACACTTCCGCTCCTGAAACAAGGGCCTTCATCTAACAGACACGATTAGGTATGGGCCAATAATCCATCAGTCCACCACGCGGGTCCAGTGCGCGTATAGCCCCCTGTCGGTTTTCAGACCGAAAACACCAATCAGGTCCAATTTGCATGAACACTGCCTACACTAGGTACAGTATAAACAGAATATATAAAATCTAGAATTATTTTGATAAATATCAAATTACATATAAGTTAAGTGTACCTAAACAGCATCAAAACACAGAATATAGAGTGGTAGAGTTTGCTTATAATGTAATTTAATTCGTATATAATTACATACATTCATACATGTCATAATGTATACATTCTTCACTTTCTTAAAGGAGATAATAGAAAATGACATGTTATTGACAAAAATAAATTATGGTAAAACTACAACTGTAGAATGACGAGGGTTTGACAAACATCCGGATGGACGGATCCGGATCGCCACCTAATCATGGTGCTAAAGTTTTGAACTTTATCTACGGAGTGCTTATAACTTACTAAAATATACAAATGTATACGATAATATTTCGTCTTATTAACAAAGAACTTAGTTGTTTTGGAAACGTAGTTGAGATATTTCAGCTCGGTACAAAAAATCCTAAGTAACATTACGTGCAAAACGGCCTTCGAATTAAAACAATCTTGAATACTTGTTAATTGTTTAATTCTTTATTCAATTAACTTTGCAATATATTTGCATAAGATTTACTAAGACTTTTTTTACCTTCGACAAATATTTTTCTTACTCGTCCTGAAATTAACAAAAAAACTCAACAAAACGTTTTGTCTCTTCTAGTTTCAAAAAATGTAAGCAGCTATTCCTTTCTCAATGTTACGTATTGTCATCGTCTCAATTGGTATTCATGCAATTTTAAAAATTAACAGTAAAGATGAATTTGATAATTGATTTGTAATGTAAGTACACGGATAAACGTAATAAACTTATGTGCTGTCTCGCAAACATCACTAGCGGTCGTTCGCCGAAGCTATACGCATTAAACGTGGCTGCACAGGAGCAGACTGCTGCGACCACATTCCGGGCATAACTCGTCTCGCCTGTTACCAACCTAGACTATAACAACTATAAAGGACTAAAACGTCTAGATCTATGTATTAAGTTCTTAAAGGTCATATTAAATATGCCGTCTCTCGTGTACGTCGTATCGTAACCAAGAGATAAGATTGGAATGCTTAACCACCATTCACGTCACTGCCTTTGCATTCTAATTGCCCACAAGCATTTTGAACTATAAGAAAAGTCATTAAAAATACGACGAATGGCACGAATTAAATACCAATGAAATAAAGCTAACAAAAGCGCGTTGTTATGACACTCAATTAATTTTATCAATCGTATTTTGTCTATCTGTTGGTCTGTTTGTTCTGGCTAATCTCGGGTGTGGCTATTTGACGAAATTTTCGCTGCTCAATAGCTGATTTTATAAGGAATAATTTGACGAACTTTTATATATAAGTAATATTTAAATACAATTTATTTCTGAGGCTTCGTATTCCGTAGACAAAGCGAGTGAAGCTGCAAGCGAATCAGCTAGCTCAACGTTATGTCATAAATATTCAAAAACCTATCACGAATTTTCATTTCAGTACATTACACTTCTACCGATTATTTTGTATTCAAGCTTACTAGGCTTTTTTTTTTAAATAACTTACTCATAACATAACTAACATACCTACTTTATCAAAAACATGAATTGAAATTTATCGACGCCAACTAGAACCAATATTAGAAGCAGGAAGTGTAAAAGAGATGTTTAAAAATAAAATCATGGAATGCGTATGCTCCCGATGTAAGTTCTTTGTTCTATATATGGAGTGAAGTATCTAAGGATGCAGCTGAAGTCGTAGTGGACTCAATGACTCAACGTAAAAGGGACAGTAGGAGTATAAAAGCCTAGGTTGTTACACCCACACATTCTATCGATATCACAGAATAATTAGTCACTACAGTTATACTCGTAAACCTACGGAACATCGCGCATAAACGAGGATCAGAATCTCAAAATTAGAGATGTTATAACGAAGTACTTAACAATATCTTATATTGTGTGTTACTCTTGTTGTTTTTAATATAATTATTACGAATGGTTTTATAAATATATTAATTAAAGAATTGTTTAATTATTAAAGATTTATTAGTTTGTCACATTAATATCCTAACTAATATTATTAATGTGATAATGAGTATGTTTGTGTGTTACGCCTTCACGCCTAAACGGTTACAGCCGACCGATCGATTGTGTAAATATGTCAATAAAACTATTTTGTATTTGTATTGGATCGGAATGAAAATTGGCAAGGAGATTGATTACGTTCCGGGGAACAATAAAAATACTTTAGAATATTTTCATCATCATCATCTGGTGAAACCGCGGGGCGCAGCATAAATGCGACATTTCGTGTGCAAGTAACTATGTTTTTCCTTTTCACTTTAGCTGCTTTGAATGGAATTTGGAGTGCACATAGTTTATGCATGCCCATAAATAATAGATTCGTTAAATAGTAGTTCCGTTCCGGAATTCTGTTCCTGTACCTAGGTAAGTTGTTTTGCACATATTGCGAGGATAGTAATTTACATTAGGTATGATAAAGTTCTTTGTTTCCATACTGACAAATTAGCAACTTTGTGTACCTATAGAATATAATACCGAATATTAATTTCTATAAATGAAATTGTTTATATCCGACAAACATAACTAATATAAAACCACGAAGAGACTGATGAAAATTGAGATACATTTTGAACTACGTTAAACCTCCTAAAATCAATGTAAACAGTAATACTCCGCTGCTTGTTAGCGTTCGTTTAAAAGAGGGTATAAACGTAAGCATTCTGTGGCAAGGCCTTATTTGTTCCGATCCTTGTGAGTAGTGGTGGTTAATAAAGCATAAAGCAAAATAAAGCACCGTGCTTATTACATATATCATATAGCAAATGCTATCGTGGCTCTCACTTGTTGCTATTTGCTTTATGCTTTTTTATATCGCACTCTCTGTCGCTGTCCGTCGCGCATCGCAAGTAGCAAACTAGCATGAAAGCAGAAAAAGCGCGGCGCGGGCCCCGTGGGGCAGGCGGCAGCCAGTCGTCGCATGCTAGCGATTGCTATCGGTCGCGCGCGTTATTGTTTTACGCACCGCGTGCTAAGTTGCGATCTCGGGCGGCTCACGTTATCAATACATATATGCTATTTTGCTTCTTGCTTTTTAGTGTAAATAAACAGTGATAGGACTAAATATGGGTTTAGGTTAAGTAATCAATAATTGATTACATATAAACCTAGAGTAAAGAGTAGCACAGATAATGTTTCTGCATGTAAATAAAAATTTAATTATTAAAAAACACAAACAGTATAGATATCTATATAAAAATTTAAAGTAAATATTGTATATAAAAAGTGTAAAAAATGTCATGTAAATAGTTGATTTTTGTACATACAATCAATGAACTTTTAAATACGCCTATAATTGCTTTAAAATACAAAAAAAAATCTTAATAACACTCAATCAATTATAGACAGTCCTAACTTAAGCCTGGAAAGTAAAGTATGAAGGAAAGTTTATTGGTTTCGTTATCGTAATAAATTCATAAACGCGACGTATTCTTATTATAATAAAGCAAAGCATGCTGTCAGTCAGTGTCAGTAACATAACAGAACAGTCACCGCACCGCGCTTGCTTTATTCGCGCCCGCCCGTAACAAACAAGTGCTTAAGTTTCGTACGCAATATAAAAAGCATGCTTTAATAAAGCATTTATAATAGCATGCTTAAAATATAAAGCATAAAGCATTAAGCAAGTGATTGCCATATAGCAACTTTGAACACTACTACTTGTGAGGGTTCATTGAAGGTGTCCCGCTAGTAGTGGGTGGTCTTGGAGCTGAGTCAGAGTCTACGTTAGTGTGCATCGACTACAACGTACTGTATACTAAATCGGCTCGGCGCCACCGCGCGCGCATTTCCACGGTTCTTTATTGCCTGCGCCTATTCATGAGAGTGAGACTGCCTTAAATTATTTATTGTAACTATAACCGTCACTGTTATGTGACGAAGAACGTTATTGGCCCATTGATTGATTTGAACGCATAAATATGCCAAATCATTCCATTGTAAATTGTAACAAGTACAATTTGTAAAATTTAATACCGGCTTCCATTTTATTCAGTTATTGGAGTGTATCTTAATAAGTACTGGACCGAATTTAATGAAATTAAATTCAAATTAATTAAATATGATACCCTTAAGCCCATCGAAGAATATATATAATCTATCCTTCCCCAAAACCACCATTTTCATGAGCTACTTCATCGAAAGGAGCTTGAAAATCGTTGTTCCTTACAAGTTGCTAGCTGGATATTTAACCACACCACGTTGCCTTTCCTGGAAAAGTAGGTTGATTTCTGCGAAATCTATTGTATTATTGGCCAAATATGGCGAATCGACAGTCAACGGGTTAATGAGTAGGTATACTCACATAATTACTGTACTGCACATCTTTCAGTCCATAATGTTAGTCTAAGACGAAGGATGCTTACCTGAAACAAATAAAGGCATGGTTTAACACTTTAGTTTATGTTTAATTTAGTGTAACGCTAAATTAAAACTGTGTTGCTGGGTCATTTGTCCCATGTACGATGCGAGTGGATGGACGAGAATTTAGTAAATAAGACGTAAATAGTTTGATTGGATGAAATACGAACAAATAGATACTTTTAATATAATTTTAATCCGCAGCTGCTGATCGACTAGGCTGTGTGAACCTTGCTGCAGTCACTACTTAGATGGGTGATCGTTAGTGGCATCTGCTACTGAGCTTCGTGCTTCGGAAGCAAAGATAAGCCGGTGATCCTGGTTGATAACAATAGGAATAAGGACAACAGTCGTTAGGCCATGTCGCAGGACATGCAGGCAGCCTTTAACCCTTTGCGTCCCAGAGATGTAAATATACGTCAAAAATTTTTTGTTTTATTTATCACGGTATAGGAAGGATTAATAGGTCTGCCCACTAGTCTATCCGCCTACCAATACTACCCCCCCAGTGTGGTGGGTGCCCATGTTCCTATTCTAAGAAGACACAAAATTATATACTCAGACGTTTAACGGGACAAATGCCAAAAATAGCTGTTATTGATTTTGTTTAATTTTCCTAGATTTGTTTCGACGTGAAATAATGGTAAATTATCACCCGTCAAGTGTGCTGCACTACACACTTAATGGTTATTAACGGTAACGAGTGTATCATGCAACCATGTTTCTGTGCTTCATCAATCGCCCGAGAAAACTTTAGTAATGCATGATAAGGAAGTAGTAAATAGGGGGATTATTAATCATTCAAAATGCCCGCGGCGATCCATATTCATATCATAATGCATTATTCTAAAACGTCCAATTTAAAAAATAATATATATATTTTTCAGAATACCTCCACTACACTATGCATTAATTACTTGATTGATATTTATGTCTAAAATGTATCGATGACAAATGTAATCAACCAAATTTTGAATATATGACATTAGAGCGTAATAATGTAGGTATGAAGATTTTATTCTAGAGATGTTACGTTGGTATTTGAAGTCGTAACGACAGTGCCCTTGACGTTTATATTGTGAGCAGAATCTGCAATGTCCGACGCACAGGTGTTCCTTGTTATGTTTTTCGATTCATTCGATTTATATGTCTTTAATCATTCGATAGGATGTTGATTGCTGATTTTGCTGATTTTTTACGGTTTCGAAACGTTTGTATAACTAAGCCAACGCCTCGTGTGTCTATTCGTCTGTCTGTTATAAGCACAGACCAATATAATATATTGATCTGTGGTTCTAAGGCTCTATCTTTTGAACCGCAATACGTAACTGGTTGTTTGTTGTTGATTCGTAGCGTTTTCAAATTTGTATCTTCTATTATTTTTACGTGTTTTTGTACATTGTTGTAATGGTGCAAAATAAAAAAATTAAGTGATAAACCCTTTCTGTACCGTGATAATTAAAACAATAGATTTATGAATGAAACGCACGTAAATTCATGTCAATTGTACGCAAAGGGAACTAATAGAACAGTGAATTAAGCAAGAAGATTTTTATTTAATCATAAACTACCAATTATGAGCATGAAATGGGGAAAATAAGGTTTAAAAGCTCATATAAGTATATATAAATTTAACATATTAAGTAAATTAAACATTATGGCCGCAAAAATAATTAAATATAATGTGAATGTGATACAATTCTGTCGAGTAGTTCATGAGTTACAAGGTATAAAATAACATCCAGATAGAAAAACAGAAACTAAAAAAAAACAGTGGTTCTTGATCAGTCGCTCATTTTTACACTGCGACACGTATTTTTCGAACGTATTCCGTATAGACTTTTAGACCACATATCTTAATTCACTCAATTAATTTATATTCTTAGTATAGATAGATTATCAAAGCGCACTGTTTTTGTGAGTTTAATAATTGCCATATATTCCTAAAAATGTTCTAATGTCGTCCCAGCAATAATAGAATGATAGTATTAGAATGGTACTCGTATATTTGAGTAATAAAATTAAGAGCACGCAGCTTAGTTGTGTTCGTAGATAATAAACAACGTGATATTTACTACATACACGATTATATCTGACCTTAGCCCTGGCATAAACAAACACGCATCAAATTGCAATACGAGCTATAAATAACTCAAGGAAGAATTGCACTGTAAGTGCTTTAGTGCTTTTTTCATAAGGGTATTGAATTATATCAGATAACATTCACCTGCCGCGGCGCTAAATGTCCTTACGTCTGAGTACACAGACATATTATGGTAGGTAAGTGATCCTACCACCCAGAACACTTCCATACCTAGTATAGGTACACCTACCTACATGTATTTCGTTGAAAATCAACACCGTGTTTACACATTATGTTATGTCTGACCTTAGCCACAGTTAGCCCTGGTATAAACAAACACGCAACAAATTGCAATATGAGCTATAAATAACTCAAGGAAGAATTGCATTGTTAGTGCTTTGTGTCTATACTATAAGGATTATTAGTTGTTTTTTTATCGAATAAGATCTACCTGCCGTTGTATGTAGTACCTGCTTATGACTGAGTTAAGATTTATGGTAAGTTAAGCACTCAAGGGACACTTAGTTTACATAAAAAAGGGGTTTTGAACCAGGTTGAATCAACTGCATTAAGTTCAGATCTTGTATTGTACCAGTATACAGTCATATGTTCTATAACCAGTGTCAGAAATCTAAACTTCCTATAAAACGTCCCTCAATCATAATACAAAAGTGTGTAATTATTGATTGTACACGTTACAAAACGTAAATGCGTATGCCGAGTGTCATGCCACAGAATACCATATAATGCAATGCGATGCGGTGCAGTGTACCGGCACAGTCAGTGGTACCGGTAAAGTGCAAGCCACACACGCATTCATATAGCGGGTTGGTTCAAAGTCCTTACACTACGTTTGTGCGTAGTAAGCGTTACGTCGAGAACTAACTGTTGAGTGCGCTGTGTGCTTGGGGTGCGTGGCATCGAGTGCGTTAACCCGAGCATCCCGGTCACAGACGGCATCGCCCGCCCTTACCCGGCCAACCCTCAGACTGTAACGTCGCCCTTTCCCTCGTTCGGATCCCAGACGAGACGAACCCAACCATCTGTCGTCTCGTCACTCGCAAGGGTAAACTTTATCCAACAAGATTGACTAAGTCTCATTACCCTATTTGTTTCGATTCAGTTAAATCTAGACCTTACAAGCTTTCTACTTAAATAGATTAATTTAAACTGTTTAAACAAAACTGTTTACATTGTTTGGCTGACGCTGTTGAACTGAACGAGCGTAAGTGCATAGATATATTACCTATGTCAAGTCTATATTCATTAAAATATTTATTTATTTATTTGTCTATGGCTATGCATTAAGGTACACATACCAATAATTTATTGATAAGCTTACATTGAGTTTTCAGTCATATATCACAATAATCTCTTAATTCAGTTCAATATAAGTATCTGTATATTTATTTCAGATAACTGGGATCCATATTTTACAAAAAAAACTTATATCTTATATAATTATATGCTAAATTAAAATCTAACAAAACATTGATCTTAATGAAGTAAGAAAAAACGACCACCTTGCTGATTTAGCGATGCCGGCTGTCAAAACGGCTTGACTGAGCTAATAAACTGGTATAGGAATTGACCTTCATAGTCATTGCTAAAAAATCAGCTCCGGAATATATCTATATATTATACAAAAAAAATTCATAATATGTCAAGGAAATGTTTAGATACATTATTAGGAACAATATTTTGATCCTTTTGGCTTGCACCAAATAACCGCGTGGTGATGGATAAAAATATATAGCCCATGTTCATCAGGGATAATGTAGGATTTAAATGGTAAAATAATTTTACATATCGATTCAGTAGTTTCAGAACCCATTAAATTCATACAAACAAACAAATCTTTCCTCTTTATAATATTAGTATAAATTATACCTACTAGTACAAGATTAGCTTCATTTTCTCACGTTTTTAAAACCAACATCTCATCCTTTGTCATGCATGTAAGTTAATATACGAGAAAAATGGATTAGTAATTATATTTTTTAATACATATATAATATATAGTTATCGAGCACGTAGCTTATATTATTAAATTTCATGTAAGTAATTAAAATACGTATTTCTGGATTTTGAACCAGTGTTTACTACATTGTAAAGACGGCTTCTTTTCCTTATATATGTATGCGAGAACCTGAATAATAGGGAAGTACATAAAACGAGAATGCCCATAATCAGATAAGTAATAATATAACACGGTCCCATAAACATCCACAAAAATGTTAACGGGGTGTATAATAGCGAAATACAGCAATAAAATACGAGGCATGACGTAATTACGAATAATTCAGCCGGCGGGACACCCGTTAGGGTCAACGCTCACTCGCGCAGAGTCAAAGCGAAGCGTCTATTTCCTATAAAAATAATTTTACTCTATCTCCACAATGTAATGTACAAAGTTGTGCGGTTGGAATCTGTCTGAACGACGCGCAAAACTCGGGCGTTTTTTTACTTTCCTTCCACACAAATTTGTAACTTACACGGTAGAGATAAAGTTCAATTCATTAAAAGGTAAACAGAGGCGTCGCTTCGACTCTGCGTCAGTGTAGTTTGACTTTTATCCACGCTCGTACATCGCAAGACAAGAGTTAAACTTATTAACATACCTAGTAAATTAAGTGCTATAGATAAAGTTAAGTTTATAAATTATAAATTTATTTTATAAATTAAGTTAAGTACATACATTAAACGCCGTAGCTCCTTAAAATCTTCTTCTAATAAAAGAACAACTGCTGATAACGTAATACGGAGGCTATAAAATTTGAGCATGTTTCTTAATTGTAAACCGTAGGTGCTTAAAAATATCTCTGGAAATTCAACCCCTAAAGGGTTGTTAAAGATTGTATGAAATATATTAAAGGATGGGCAAGTTAAGTCAAAATATGACACTGAATTCTATGTTACCACGCACTCGCTACCGCGGTACTCAACTACAATTTATTTATTTATTTAGGCACACAAAACAGAACATTGTCACTAAATTTACAATTATAAAATTACAAAGTATTGTGCTGAACAATGTTCCTTAAATATGTGTACACAGCATGACTATATAAAACAGTTTAGATAAAGATAATTAAAAAAGCAGTTAATACAAATTATTTAGATAAATACGGATATTAGCCATTATCAGATATTATAATATGATATAACGTATCAAGTCACCTCGGATGGCGACTTGGTCTCAGTAGAGAGAATGGCCAAAATATCCTTTTTAAACTTATAAATATTACCATTAAAGATATCTATATTAGTATTGTGATTTTTTAAAATATCGTTGTATTGGCGACACATTCGGACTGTGGGGTTGTAGTATGACGTATTATTGCTATAAACTTGTAAAGCAAATATCGATAAGTGAGGGTGGCGTAATCTAGGTTTAACGTTAAAGCTTATATGGGACAGAAGAGAAGCTGAGTCAATTAAAGAATGTAATATTTTAAACAGTGTTGTAAAGTCATAATAGGTTCGTCTGGTTTTAAGCGATAGCATATTAAACTTACGAAGTCGTTCAACGTATGATGGAAATTGTCTTTTTAATCCATACTTATGGCATACTATGCTGAGACACTTTTTTTGTACCCTCTCTATTCGGTCAGAGTGAACCGAATAAAACGGGGACCAAATAGAGGAGTTGTATTCTAGAATACTGCGGATCATTGTGGAGTATAAATATATAAAACTGCAAGGACTTTTGAAGTGTTGGGTAGATCGCGACAAAAAACCTAAAACTTGATTTGATCTATTAATAATGTAATCGTAATGATCTCTAAATGTAAGTTTATCATCAAATATTATTCCTAAATCTTTAATAGTAGTTTTTCTTTCTAATGATCGGCCTTTCAATTTGTATTCATTCAAAATTTTTAGCTTTTTGTTTGTGAACGATATAACGAATTACGGAATCTTGATTACTTTTTTTTTTTTTAAATACACACACATGGAACTAGTAACATAAAAAGAAATCAATACATATACCTTTATATTACAATGTATATAATATTGTATCACAAATATAGGTTCCGACTTAGCATTTAATTAAGGACATTTGATCCGCTGAAAACCGAAAATAACTTTGTTTAAGCAATTTCAATCCTTTTCTAAAGATCAATTTCCAGTCAGAGTTCGGTATAAACTATTGAATGATAAAAGATCACTTGCTTCACGAGCTGATCGTAAGTATATTTGATCCATCCGCTGTTCATTATTGCGAAGCACTTGGGGATTTAAGCTATTATATTTACGTGAATGTGTCCATTGTGTTCGCCAGACAGTATTGAATTTCCATAGAGACCATTAAAGATTAATATAGAAACCAGTAAGTCGAGCGTAGAGGTCGTGGAGCGTCTCGCCGCCGCTGCCGCCTCGCCGTCTGCTCACCTTGGGTGAACCCTACCGAGAGAACATCCGCCGGTATCATAAGTACCATTTATATTTAAATATCAACTTATAAAACGACTACGTCCCACTCCAAACGTGCAAGTGTAAACACCACCTCTTCACTTTCACTCCACTACGTTTATTCATAACATAATCTCGTACCGTTCTGTGTGTGAGAAATACGAGGAAATAGGTTCTCGGTAATTGGGTACTTATAACAATTGTTCAATTCTGATACTCCCACGGGGCGCGCTAGATATACGGGTAGCTGAACCACAATAATGGGATAATAATAGAGTTATAAATATCAATAACAACCCACATAACAGGTATAGAAATCATAAAAATTTAAATGTAATTTGAACCATATCCAAACGCGATCGTGTGTAGTAGAGTTAGCAACAGCTTGCCGCAGTTTTCTTAATAGTAACCAAAGAGTATAATATAGTAATCATAGTAAACCTAAGCACGTGTAAGCCGATAAGGGCTCGGAATAGTAGCGCGTATACACATGCAATTATCGATTATTTACAGTACCGTAAAAGCTATAAATCTAATCTATTGTTACATAATACGAGTAGTACCTTCAGAGTTTATTGTATTCAGATAAGTAATGTAATAACGAGACGCGCGTGCTGGAGTCTTACACGTGGCGTAGTGCATACGCCACGATGAACTCTAGAGGTAACATTACTGTTATCGATGACATGAAACAATATAAGCAAGCACGAAAAACAAATGAAAATTTCCATTACACCACCGTATATAGCTAAGGCGATACGGAATGAAAACAAACCTAGTGACGCGGGTGAGAATCTGCACGTGCGATACACAATTGTTGCGTACGATGCTTCCATGTTACTCGTATATGGTCAGATAGAAAATGTTTAGTGTATCTCCTTTATGTTATGAAAACAATCATGTTTGCATATGAGAGAAGAAAATTACATGCATTGCATTATGATTGTAAAATCATCAATATTGCAATTTTGATGATTGTAAAGGATTTAGTAAATACAAAAAAAAACCAAACGTGGTTGTGGGATTCTTGTGGCATATTAATTTGGGTGGATACGAGTACCCGGCGACTTATCTCTGTTCATCAAGCCGTAATGCAATGCAACCATTACCTACTTTTGTTGTTGAGGCATAGTATTTTTTCTGTAATAGTAGTCAGTTTAAAAAATGAAATACAACTCGGTTATGATCAATGCTGTTTAAGTCATTGGTTGTTGACCCATTTTCAATACGAGAAAATGTCGGCCTAACTTTCAACTTGGGTTCAAGGGGTGACGTCCCCGCGAGTACCTTGCACTCTCCTTGAAATCTAAGATAAATTTGGTCTTATACCTTATAGCTACACGTGGGTGATACCCCCAGGGCTATTATATATCTAAGGTGCTATGCTACCAAATGTTGATTGAAGTCTTGAAATATAGGGCTCTTTGTCAGTTTTGGCAACTTCAACAAGCAAAATGGTTCGTAAGTTGATGACTGGAGCTGACAAAAGTGACATATAGAGCCACTATTTGTTCGGCTAAAAAAGAAATCTAACTAATGTTAAAGGGCCCATTCTCATGTATAATATAAAATGTGTGATAAGACGCCATGACCATCTAGGCCACCGATGCTCTGACACGGATAGTCAGAAGACGCGGGTTCGAATCCCGTCCGAGGATGTGAATTTTTCTCTCTATAAATTTCAATGTTTGAGAACGCTAAGCAGGCGTTAGTGCTTTAAAAAAGTAATAATATAAAAATTCTAATATTTAGTTGAGTATTATGAATTATTTCACTAGACTAGTACCTCATTATAATATTATTCATGTCAAATTACAATTACACATATTTAAATAAATTACAAATACTAAATTAACCTTCTAGTAAATATTAAATAACCCGCCCCTGTCAGCACCCGGTGGAAAGGTGCCCATTACTCATTATTAGACTAGCACTAAAGGAGAATGGTCATCTGGGTACCCACTGAGAATGAAAACCATGGATAATGAAGCTATGCAAAATTTATTCATTATTAGTAGATGCAAATAATTCATATATTTATATTTAATTAGCAGTTGGGAATAATGAGAAAACCTAAATGTAAAACAATAAAATTAATACGCAGAAGATGCTTGTGGGCAATAAAGAAACACTATTCTGCTCATAGACTATAGGATACTATACAACTTTCTTGATACTACGTATATTCTGCCAAAAGAGTGTGACATGTGACATGACAAAGTGACACCAATAGTTTTCCTTTGTTGTTGGATTCGTACGTGTTGTACATTTGCCATTTCTCAAGTAAGTTTATCATGTTATCACATAAAATATAAGTAGCTGCATCCATATCTACGATGACGATACCTAATGCCAAGCACCCGTTTCTCTATTATGATACATTTCTTTTGAAAAACCCAGTCCAGAGTCAATCCAGAGTATTTTAAGCTAACGAATTCTGCCTATTAACCTAACCTAGAAAAAATATAAATGCTAATAACTTTTAAACCCCAACTTAAAAAAATATGATACAATTTTATAATATCTTAGTCTTACTAAGGACTACTGCTTTTGCATGGTTTCTTTTCTTGTGGGTCCGTCTATGTAGGTACCCAAAACACACAGAGGTTTGCCATTCTTCTTAAATGTTTGTATATTTATTTGAATGAAATACGAGGGTCATTTGAAAAGTTCTTAGCCTAACATGGTTAAAGTCATTGGTTTTTTTTATAACTATCCTCATTTTGTAGTTACATTATTTAGCAACAAGTATGCATAGTTTAGTTTATTCACAGTAACTCATTGTTCGTTTACCGTACCGTAAGTCAAGTCAGAGCTATTTTTGAAAATGTATAAAATTGAACATCGTGCAGTGATAAAATACCTGAATTTGAAAGGTTTAACTCCAAAAGCTATACATGCAGACATGTCTGCTACTTTGAGTGAGTCTGCTCCTTCGTATGCGATTGTTAAAAACTGGGTGGCAGAGTTTAAACGTGGTCGTGAGACCATTCAAGATGAGCCCCGTAGTGGACGGCCTTCGACTGCTTCCACTGATCAAAACGAAGAAAAAATCTGTGATTTAATTTTATCTGATCGAAGATTTACTGTCGAGGAGATAGCTAAGACTGTGTGTAGGCATCTCATCTGAGCGAACACATCATATAATTACTACTGAACTTGGATTCTCTAAGGTGTCTGCGCGGTGGGTACCGCGACTGCTTTCAGTGGAACAAAAACGTAACTAACTCACAACTTCTCGCGACTGTTTAGAGTTATATGAAGCTGACCCAATAGAATTTGTTGAAAGATTTATAACCATGGATGAAACCTGGGTTCACCACAATACACCCGAGACAAAATAACAGTAGAAACAATGGAAAAGTGCAGGATCGCCCACCCCAAAGAAGGCAAAGGTGGTTTTATCGGCGGGCAAAGTCATGGCATCAAAGGGTATCAGGGATGCAAAGGGTATATTTATTATTATTCTCGTGGATTATTTAAAAAAGGGTGAAACAATAAACTCCGATTACTATTGCAACCTGTTGCGTCGTTTGAGAGAAGAAATCAAAGAAAAACGTCCAGGTTTATTGAGAAGAAAAGTCTTGTTTCATCAGGACAATGCGCGCGTTCACACCTCTGTGCAATCCATGGCAGAAATCCATCAATGTGGCTTCGAATTGTTACCTCATCCCCCATATTCACCGGATTTATCACCGTCCGACTTTTATCTGTTCCCAAAGCTGAAAAAATTTTTAGGTGATAAAATTTTTTTTACAAATGAAGAGGTCATAGCCGCCGTGGACGCTTATTTTGAGGAGTTAGACGAAGATTTTTTTAAAACGGGTGTCAAAGCCTTACCGGGTCGATGGAAAAAGTGTTTTGAGCTCGGAGGAGAGTATGTTGAAAAATAAAAATAAACTCAAGATCGTGTGGTTTCATTAAATATGTTAGGCTAAGAATTTTTCAAATGACCCCCGTACTTGCTTCATTTAGAGTTAAGATTAAGGATTAATGAACTGGAAAAGGACTGGATTGGACATGATTGTAAAACGATCAATAGAATGTGCGTTAACACAAAACTAGAATTATAAAAGTAAACTTGTTTATTACCAAGATGTTAACGTATGAAGAAATATAATAGTATACAACAATGTTCTTGTAAAAAAGCTCTTAACTACTAACTTTTAATAGGCAGGATAGGTACTTAATAATACTATCAGACAACATTCGGGCCCAAAACCTGGGAGGGCCTGTTCTATGGTAACCTGATGACTGATATTAAGACACAGGTCAAAAAGACATGTTCGCACACAGATATTTCATCTATCCGGAGATTGCACTCTGGACCAGCAGCTCAGAATGCTCCAACTGAGCCAACCACCCCATCGACTTAAGATTGAATAGTAATTAAAACAAATGAACGCTATGGTTTTAAACTTTCAAAACGTGAATCTAGCCTATAAATTAAATAAGTAATGTGAAGTTAACTTTCCTTATATTAAGTACTTTGTGACTTCATTTGTAACGCTCAGTTATTTATAACTAGTGTTTATATATAAAGACTTTAAAAATCAAATCTATTCAGTCCAGATGTAGATAACAAAAGCTACTCGGAGAACTTCCCATAATTGTAGGAATTTTACTACGAGTACAAATTTTCCAATGCAGCCATAGTCGCGGCGTAAACTTGTATTTTATAAGATAAATAATCATCTCCATGTTTCAATAACATTGTCACTGCCACACAGAATTAGGCGAAGACGACGCTGGGCGTCCGGATAAAATGTCAGTGTACTTTGAGATGTTTTTAGACAGTCCACTTAAAACGTAGACGTATCATATTAAATGAATGTTACAAAAGCTTTCAGTTGTTGTTGGATGGAAAACAGATCAGCAGGGCACGACGTCTGCGTGTTTATTTATATTTTTCATTCAGTCGCTGCTCCAGGCGACGTCTAACGTTATGAGATTATGACAAACACTAAAACATAAAACAGGAATTTGTACTTTTCACCTATCTCAAAATGTTACGTTTTGTTCTCAAAATGTTATGTTTTAATCGGTTGGAAATGTGAGATTTCAAGTATAGCGTATCATATTCGGATAGTATGTTTATTTTATTATAATCAATAATCATAAGAAGACGTCGTCAGCACGAACAATTTATGAAAAACATTCGTATCGAAAACGTAAATAAATAAATAGCGATGAGTTTCTTCTTAAAAACCTACCTACTAAACCTACTTATCTATCGCAAAACTAGATTAATGATAAGTATGTGTATCGTAAATGCAATTGTTTTCGTCACCACCGTTAAAGATACGATTACGTCACACTTACGCAAATTTTCGTGAGTACAATCTATTGCAATAAGATCCTGATTCGAAACAAACGTCTGAATGTGAAAAGATGAATGGAATGCGGCAAAAGAACATTGTTGAGATTGAGCGTTGCGTTGCGTTCTATTGTTGGCGCGTTGCAACGGTGGCGGCGACGCGGCGACGGTGCGGCGGCAATGCGGTGCCGCGTCACCGTCGGCGGCCGCATCGCAACGCGTGTCGGCGGCTCAAGTTGCGTCTAAATGCGGACACGACACCAAAGCACACGCAGAAATAAACGCAAACATCGCACTCGTAAGCAAAAATAAACCATAGTACAACAGCGCACAACCCATCTGCACAGTCACGACAGCGCAATTTATGGACGTCTGAGTCGTGAACAATGCGACTGTAGAATGAGACGGACAGAAAATATCAAAGGCATACCTTCTTCCCTATGCTGCACCTATAAAAGTTACTTATGTAATTTATAGATTATAGTCTGGGTTTTCATTATACGTTGTTCAATATACGTTAATGTTTATTTTAGCATCTACTACCGCATTATTATTAAGAATCCTCTCCATGCAAGGTTGCCTGTAAGAGATTGCTATAGCGATAAGGCCGCCAATTGTCCAATCTACTGTAGCGCTTTTTATTGTATTATGTTTTTCTTTTATGACTGGTTATTAATAAATATTTTTTGTATTGTATTGTATACGAATGATTCCGATTTCCGAGCCACAAAGTTCAACTCATGCTATATGCTTACATTATAACGGATTCTTCTTCTCACTTCTAATATAGAGGTGGAAATTATATGGTAGAGGGCACAGTATTGTCGTAAAGCCATATGAAACATACCTAATTATGTATCTATATTATTTAATACTTTTAAGATGGTAATTTTAAGATCTTTAAATCTTCTACACATGTCTAACAGTTCCACCTTCCGAAATCCGTGGTTCCACGTTTTCATTTTAAATCCTTAAGAAACCTCTTTATATTATACATAAATAGGTAAGGTAATATATATCTAACGATCGAAACACAATTTGTTTAAACGTCCTAAGAAAAGGTGGGACTGTGTGAGAAACGTGTTGGAAGCATTGAAAAATGCAAGCAATACTATCCAGACTTCTGTAACACGTCCCAGCTGTAAGCAAGACAAATCGCCGCTGCGGACCTGACGACATAGTCTCCCCGTGAAAAGATTGATCGTTATCAATTTATCTTAACGCCAACGGTGACTATTTATAAACACAAATAAAAATAATCATCAAAAACAAAATACTCACACGAATAGATGAATCATGATTTTTAAATAAACTTAGTTTGTTGACAAACAGTCAACTTTGTAAACATTTATTGTTCGGTCATATACCAAAGCTGGTCATACTAATGTGACTCAACAGAGAGAAACTAACGAAAATAAAACCATATTACTTCCCTTTAAAAATATCTATTATTAAAATCTTATCGTACTTATAAATGAACACATTTTTACGGAAATTATGAATAACGTGAATCTGTCACTAATATATCGGGTAATATTAAAATCATTTTTAGCATTAAAGCTGAATTAACCATATCAAATCAAATGAAATCAAATCAAATCAAATGTCTTTATTTGCATGAATGTAGGTAATAATAGTTGGTAATATTTTATGGTCCAGTATTCTACAATTCCACCTTGATGGTATGCAAAAATTATATGATTACTTCTTATTAATTGTATTTATAATTTCTACTTTATTATAATACGAAACAGTGATAATTAGTCATACCTACGAGTATATATCTGCATAAGAGTCCAAAGTATACAAATTAAAATAAAATTAAACTATTATAGTTGCTCTCAAACAGACCAACAACCATAACAATGACATGATACAAACTTTGAAAAAGTAATACATTATAATAATTTAAGCAATTACTGTTAGTTTCTCTTCTCTTCCACTTTTATTATGTGGATTATCTTTTGTCATCTTTTATCTATTACCTTAGAATTCTAAATCAGATTAAACTTTTGTTAGGGTAAGTTTGAAGAGTCTTCCAGACTAGTATTGGCAATCCCTACCAAAATGTGCCTATTCGGCGTTTTATATTTAAAAATAATAGTTTTCTTTAGGGAACCGTACAGTCAAAAAGTTTCTAAACTACTAAATTTTAATAATGAGCAACACGAACTCCTATTTATTAAATACTAGCGACTGCCCGCGACTTCGTTCGCGAAGTAGTCTCGGACTTCGACCTCGCCATAACCTCCCAACTTTTTTTATTTTTTTTTGTAATGTAAAACATACGAAGTATTACAAACCATTGTAAAAAAGAAGAATGAAATCGGTAAAGCCGTTCTCAAGTTATAGCGTGACCAGCAAAAATAGAGGAGCATTTACATATACATATTTAACTAGCGACTGCCTGCAATTTCGTATGCGTAGTAGGCTCGGCCTTCCCATCTTTTCTTCGTTTTGTTTTTCATAAGAACCTTCTCCTGACAATAATAAAATTAACACAACAAAAAAAAATTTGCGAGATTGTTCCATCCGTTCTCAAGTTATAGCGTGACCAGGATAAATAGGGGTTCATTTATATAAATATATTCACTTATTTATATCCATATTAACTAGTGTCACAGAATATATAACAGTGCGCTACAAAACTGACGTGTTGCCGACCGCATTCAGATGATATTGTAAACAAATGGTTGTCTATTAAAATTTAAAAAAAATAGCCTTAATGGAACTTATATCTGTTCTGCATCATCAACCAACAATGCGAAGAATGTGGAGTTACATCATGAATTGTTTAGTCAATGACTCTCTGACGCACTGCCAATTAACTAGGCAATTTAAGGGCCGATGCTAATTACTGCATTATAAATTAATGCGTGTGGTTAGATGGATTGTGAATTGCAAACGAGCCCTGACCCAAATTTCCATTAGGAGATTGATTTCATTTATAATTAATACCCTATAATATAAACCTATTAGGTACGCATTGTTATTATAATATACAGAATACTCGCATATTTCGGAAATCGGTTCACCCAGTCGAAAGTTATGAGGTAACAAACATAAAAAAACAGTCGAATTGAGCACCTCCTCCTTTTTAGAAGTCGGTAGAAAATAATCGTAATAACATACACAGTCAGTCTTATTTTTTATTGCAATTGAATAATACAGTTTGTGTAATGAGCACGATCATTTGTTCTGTGTCTGGGTGTAATTTATCTATAATACACTCGAGAGCAATGAATCCGGGTCACTTAAAGAATGTTAAAAATCTCGGAAACTAAAAATGATAGGTTAATGCAATAAATTGTATTTAATAGACAATGTAATACTCCTTAAATGAAAGTAAAAAAAATATGAGTCACCATACATTTTATTAACACAAAATTACATAAAGAAAAAAACTGCTGATCTCTCCTTAAAACAAAAATAGGAAACATGAAATTTTTGAACTTTATTACGATTTTCTTGAATTTTAATACTTCGTATTGCCTCCTCGTGCTTCCATTACTGCGTTTACGCGGTTTGGCATGCTGTACACCAAGTTCCTTATACGATTTTGGGGAATATTCTCCCATTCCTCTTTGAGAACAATTTTGAGCTCACGAAGCGTGATTGGGGGAGGGTTTCGTTGTTTTACGCATCTGCCTAGCTCGTCCCAAGCATGCTCGATCGGGTTGATATCCGGGCTGCGCGCTGGCCACTCCATACGAGTAATGTTCATCTCTTGAAGGTAGTCATTCACAATCCTACCTGTATGAGGTCGGGCATTGTCATGCATAAATATAGCATCCTCACCTAAATTGACCATAAATGGACCAACGTGATCATTGAGGATTTCTTCCACATATCTTTCGCTAGTTAAAGAGCCGTTTTCTATGATCACCAGCTCTGTGCGACTTTAAGAAGAAATTCCGGCCCACACAAGTACAGACCCACCACCGTAGGCTACTTTTTCTTCGATGCATGCTTGCTTGAATCTTTCCCCTGGTCTTCGATACACTCTGTGTCTTCCATCGTGTTTGTAGAGCATAAATTTTGATTCGTCGGAGAACATAACTTTTGACCAATCTTCAATACTCCAATTTACGTGGCTCTGGGCATATCTTAGTCTTGAAATACGATGCCCACGCTCCAGTTTAGGGCCGTTTGCAGGTCTAAGGGGTTTTAAGTTAGATTCAGCAAGCCGACGTCTTACTGTCCATGCACTTGGGTTACTTCCTCCGAGGCGTCGAAACTGATTTGTGAGTTCAGTTCCTGTGAGAAAGCGATTTCGAAGCATGGTGTTCACCAAGTATCGGTCTTCTCGTGCTGTGGTACACCTGGTTCTGCCCGTTCCTGGTCTGCGTAGGTTAGAACCAGTTTCTTCGTAACGTCGGAGAACTCTTTGTACTGTTGACAGCGACACACCGACAGTCCTGGCTGTATCGCGCTGACTACGGCCGGTTTCCAGCTTTGTAAGTATTCTGGTGCATTCTTCAGGCGTAAGCGACATAATTTCAGCTTGAATAATGAATATAGAGCACTACCAACATGGTTTATGTACCCACATAAATGACAGATTACAAACAAAAGCAAAACCAAATGCTGTAATTTCGTAGTTAGATCTTCGAAAGTGGCCCTTTTTCAAATTTGATTTTTTTATGATATAACTGTACAATAAATAAGAAGTTTTAATACCTTCATTTAAGGAGTATTACATTGTCTATTAAATACAATTTATTGCATTAACCTAGCATTTTTAGTTTCCGAGATTTTTAGGATTCTTTAAGTGACCCGGATTCATTGCTCTCGAGTGTATTTATGTATTTAGAAATATATAGGTATGTTTATCAGTTGTCTAGTACCCATAACACAAGCTCTGCTTAGCTTGGGACTAGATGGCGTTGTGTGATAGTTGTGGAATATTTATTTATAATATAAATAATCTACGTACTTAATAAAAATGACAAATATAATCTACTTATCGATCTAAATATAATATATGTATATTGAAAACTGTATAAGGTTTTCTAAATAACTTTGTAATTATTTTTATTTATACTTTAAAACATTATCATACCTTGATGCACTTTTTATGACAACGGTATTTACATATTGAAAACAATTGCAAAAATAATTACAGAAAATGTTATCGAATTTAGCGAAATGGGAGGAAGGACAGCCGTGCATACTGTAATAATTCGTCGATGCACTCGTCGACGAGCTCACCGATGTCAAATACTTTATGAGATATCACCCTTGTAACAAGGTTGTTTTTCCAACGTTTCTTGTCATCTCGTCATTTGTTTCATGGATATTGTCAAAGATGCAACGATGCTTGCTCTTAGAGAATCGCACGGCTGGTCCCACCGGAAACTGGGCCCTCAGGACCCGTGTATGATATAAAAATGTATATTATATGATGATGTATGATTGTATGAACGTATTTTTACGTTCGTGTAAAAATACCTTTCATTTTATCCTACTAATGTTATAAACGCAAAAGTTTGTATGTTAACGGCTGGGGTTTTTTTAAGGAAATTTGGTATGGTGGTAGATGAGGTGCTGAATTAACAGATAGGATACTTTACATCATCATTATCTATCACCACGCGGGTGAAACCGCGGGGCGCAACTAGTGAACTTATATGTAAGACTATCTGCCTACGATTTCGTCCGTGCGGAACAGTATATAAATTCAATATATTATATTATATAAATTATTAACCAATATTAATAATAGCGAATATTATAAATTTATTTTATAGGTACATTTTCATATGATGATAAAATGTTTGTCGTGAATTACCAAGAACAGGGCAAAAGTACACAACTCAATGCGCGCGCAGATTCGTCAGGCATCTTATAAAGATTTTTATTTTCCCACGTGATCATGAGTACTGGTTAATTCTAAGTCATGTGGTTCAACATGACCGGGTGTGATCGCATTGTACTCGCAAACCTAGTGTGGTTACCGTGATGTTTACAGCTGCTCAGCCAAAGAAATGAATCACGAGGTGCGTAGGTGGATACAACGGCGCTACCAAATCGGTCCTGTCCTGCCGCAATGACTGATCCATTTTTAGTCGAGCCCTATTAATATAAGTATATTAAAAACATTGCCATTTTTATAGTGCATTCATTGTTCTCAGTTTATGACGCACGGCTATTGAACTTTATGGTACGTTAGAATGAATAACTCTATATATAATAAATATCTCCGCGGAAAGTCGTCTTGTGACCATAATGCAAACCGCGACGCACGCCCATAATTCGATGAAAAGTAGTTATTTTAGTTACTAAGTATTGTTACTTTAAAACCTGGTTGCAACCCATGGTTACAGTTTTATATGAGTACTTGCTGACCCGTCAGCGGCTTCGCTCGATTCGACCCCTTAGGGTGCCAAATTTAAAAAATCCTGGTGTATATACTCGCAATATAAAAGGCATCAACAACCCAAAATTAAACCTTAGTGGGTTAGGCTATGCTTGCTTGCTGAAGAATTAGACAGCCAGGACAAGTATATATTTACATATATATATGTTGACCCAATAAAATAAGGAGCCGCTTAAGTACACATCATGTTACAAACTGATCAACAAAAGCGGGTCGGATCAACAATGTGCTCGTGGGACATCCTGTTTGATCAACATATTACGCTAAGACATCTTTATGTATATAAATCTCAGTTGCAGGACGTCCAATAATTAATACTACCGTCTTATAGATCAGATGAGTGTATATTATGCATGCTGTGTTCACGACAAGTACATTTTGCACATTCATGTTATGTAATTTGTATGTTTTGTTAGTAATGTGTAACGTGTATGAATAAGTTTTGTGAACCGATAAAAATAATATAAATAAAGAAATAAATAATATGTTTATGAAACCTGCATCAAATACATGGTTATATTGAAATAATATCAAATCAAAATTGCCCACATCTACATTTTGTAGATGTTTCCATAGATTTAGCTTTTACCTAGATTATTATTTTGATAAAATTGTTAAAAAATGCTAATACTCTCCAAATTTAGACAAACATGAAGGGGTAACGATTTTTCTCTTCAATATTTTAGATATATTTATAAAAATAATTGAAAAAAAGCTCACAAATCATGGATGTAGCTTTATAATTGTATTTATTATGTACATTAAACTGCAAATAGTGGTAAGAAAAATTGACCAAGGGCTGTAAAGGCATTTTATTGTAATATCTACATCGAAACGAAATCTCGTGAGAAGTTAGTAAGTAGCAAGTTATGACGTCAACTGTGAATTACGAAAGCGTTTCGTTCCGTCCACAACCTATATTATAACAATTGAATTTCTTATCCGTGTGTACCTACGTATCGTATCGGCTAACGACATACGCACAACTCTCTAACTGTAACCGTGTATGCGCGAATAAATAAACGCAAATTGAAAATATTACGTCAGGTGGAAAGTTATATAATTGTCAGCTGACCATTCCTCAGAACAATGTTCGCTGGCGTGGAACTGTCGAACAGCATTACATCATCTCGTTACGCGATGAGGGGGACGTCATCCTATGCCTCACAGTTGTCTATAATTGTGTCGAATATAGATAGATGGTATGTTATGATCTGTGTACCCTCGTGACTGGGAGGGGCGCGGGAGGGGCGCCAGCGCAGGCGACGATCGCGCCCGGCGCCACGCCAGAAACGGAAGATGGTGATACCGCTTCCCGAATTCTTTGTTAACTAAAATAAGTTGGACCATCGCTCCTAAACCTAAAATACAACGATGATAGATGTTTTCACTACCGGCTGAACTGTGTCTTTTCTTTTACATGTTATATAAATAACTATTTTTCATTTCGGGAACCTGTTCATTCACTGATAACAACTTTGAAGTCCACATTTTCATGTCGCCAATATATTAAAGAAAGTGTTCAATTTACGATGTGAGTATATTGCAATTTTTGGTGAAGAAACAAGAATTACATTAGGCCTTTATTTATAGGCTATAGATGGGCAAGTACCAAGAGAACTGTGCGTCTTAAAAACAAGCTCACATGAAGTCTGGATTAGAGAAACTTACTTAAACTCACAAGTAGACCTACGATTTTTGTAGTAATTATCTAATCATAGTCCTAAGTTTTGGTACCATTTCGTGTTCTGTAATATAGCGTTTTCCGTGCTCAAATATACAATATTTGCTGCTAGTCACAGATTATCTATGCCCGAGGTAAGATTTCTTAGCCAGAAAATTTATATTTATTTAATGATATATTATAGTGTATTTCCTAAAAATCGACGACGACTGGCAACTGGCAGTACCTACTGTTGTAACAAACGATGCGCAACAGCCGACGTCGATCGTCCGTCGACGGAGCCCCGTCACCCATCCATCACATAGCTCATCTCATCATCCACTATGAATAGAACTCTGCCGCCGCCATCGCGTATTCCTATACTTAATAGTGTTACATTCTTGAAATTCCATCCAATGTAAACACCACCGTCATCCCGGCAGAAATGAACTGCTGAATTGAAATTATTTTCCACCGTATAAATTCATTCATTCAGTTAATAACAGAGAATCGGTGAGTATTTGCGATAACCTACAATCGAAAGGTCGTGTTTGTAAACATAACTCAAAGATGCTCACATTTTTCTCCATGATTTGAAATTGAAAGGTCGCGCTTGGTTACGAGAAGCGAGATAAAGATGAATATTGATAGAGAGCCGGACTAATCGAGACAAAAGTAAGAACGTGTTTACAAACATGTTTAAACTTTAATATGTTAATAATTTATTATTATAAAACGGTTTAAAAATAATGAAAAGTAAAATTCAGAAACTCTCAATTAGACACAGAGATTGATTAGAGTTGTTCTGTTATAAAGTTCAATAGGTATCGTAAGTTTATATTACGTATATGCTAGGGTTTGTGGAGGGTTCATTTGATTTGTAAACTACAAAGGTAGTTAATTGATTTTGTTATTCCATTGTGTACTTTAATAAAGTTATGAAGCATTACGCCAGCGAGCACATTTTATGTGTTTACGGACAATTCACGCTTACGTAAAATCTAAATAAAGATAATATTGCGCACAACACGACAGAGGCAGGTACAAACAATAACTCTTTTGTTTAAGCGCGAAATATATTGGAGAATATAGAAATTTGAATCTGAATGATGTTCGAATGCGGTCAATGTATTAGGGGTGAACGATAAATAGTAAACATTTTGTATCGGCGTAAACAAGTTAAGAATATTCCATTGGACTCCGCTCCGGTCGAGGCAAACATGGCACAACACCGGAAATACCCGGCCTCTTGCATCGCGGCCACGAACAAATACAGAGACACTCGTCGGCGTCAGTGCATGTCGTAAACATGTGTACGAACACCGAGCAAATAACACCTACATAATAAACTATAGCATACTGCACTGCACCATTCACCAAATTTCATATTTTTATTTCCTCACATATTATAACTATTTATTTCTGTAGTGATAAAGCAGATTTTCATTTTGATCATTGTTTTTACTTTGCTGTGATGATCTATGGTTTTCTATTGTAAAATTTTATTAACGTAACGCTGAAAAATTTGATTTACATATAGTTAGCTCAGAAAAACAGTCACATCGGAAAAACACACAGAGTAAAGTTGTAGTTAGCTGCTGTAGTATGTTATAGTATTCAAATATAGAGTTACGGACATAAAAACATCACAACTACTTACGTATTTCTCGGTAATGTGACACAGAAAAACTCAAAGTATTCAATACTACTACGAACATACGGAGAGCACCAAAATTCGAAACACCTTTTTGTTTCAATGCTATTTAAAGGGTTTAGGTTTAAGGTTAGTCATCCGTACCAGATCAATATTTTCCTTCCTAAATCCGCGTTTACCACCAACTAAATCAATAAGAACTAAGGGGCATATTCATCTGCAGCTGAAAGAAAAAATAATGTATAGTTATAATCAGCATCTCTGCAAAAAGGGGGAAGTTTATATACCCAATGTTTTTTTGCGACAAGTGCCGCGAAGTAGGTATGATGTGAGTAACCGACGACCACGGTCAATCACCGTACCGGTTAGCTGATCAAGGTCTGAGTAAATATGGTTTGATTTTCCAATAGTCCAGCGTGAACGAGTTCTGATTAGAGTAAGTTTAGAAGCCACTGTACTATTGCACAAAAACAGGTGAGTAGTGAGTAGTACGTGTCTTTGGTGTGTTGTATTGATTGTGTGTACACGATTTCCAAAGAATTTATATATCTCCAGAAACGTGTTACGATGTATAATTATAATGTTGTGGTGATAAAATAATGTGATTATTGTAACACCGTGTTTACTTCATCAGTGAGGAATTTCCTACCACTGTTCGAGTTTGAATCATAAGATAGGAAGATTAAAAACTAAAGAAAGATCTGTGAAAAAAAATAATAACTAAAAAATGTAAAATTAAGTATAAAGTAAATTAAGTAAGTAAATTTAAAATTAATGAAGAAGAGACTTGGGTAGTAAGTACGTGAGAGATTCTTATGCAGGAGTAGATATTTTTGTTACAACCGCGCAATGCCAGGTAAGTAATACCCCTATAAAAAAAAAATATTTAAATTATATATAATTTTTATTTTTTTATAATCACACTAATACCCCCTCACTAGGATTCTGCCTAAACATCACTCACACCCATGACTCGAGAACATACATAATGATTATGTTTTTGCTTATAACACATACATTTGCTCTCCTATTTACCATGCACTTATAAGGTATATTTTCGATCATCGAAATAGTATGATGCAAGCAGTATCGGCACTGTAATTATCGAGCCAATCATCATCATCAGCCCACATTCGTCCACTGCTGGACATATGCCTCTTTTAAAGTACCCTAAAAAACTGAGCCAATGAAACACAAACATTAAAGTCTTGGGGTAACTATACCTACCTACAGTGTATCATTCAATACGTCAGATTTATGCTCAGGACAACACGCAGCTGTCAGGACAGGTGTGATGAGTGATGGAGTGACTTGATGGCATATATAATAAATATTATTTCCTTTAAGAAACATCCCCTTGAAGTACTTCAACCTCGGTCTCTAAGTTATATTTCAGTTCCATAAAACAGCTAAAGCTAAAATTATCGGCGGTCAATATTATTTTAGAGTTATATTTATCTCCTGAGATTACAACCTGTTTTTCTGCCTTGTCCGAAATAGTAGACGTGATTACCTAGAATCACGTTACCAAGAAACTGTAGGAGGATAGTTAAATTTTAATTGCTAATAGAATTTTTACTTTTAAACATCTGTTTTGACAGTATACAGCTATAACATTGTTTTCATGTTTTTACTTTCTAAAATAAGGAAAACATTGTTTTTTACAACGTTCGTCCTTTTTCAATATTCGTGACAATATATTCCTTTGAATTCCAAAAAACTGCATATAATTAAGAAAGTCAAAATATTGGCTAGTACATCGTGTTTAAATACTATCATTAAAACCGGATAACAACAAAAAATATGTTTACGTCGTCTTGAGTACCTGCTCTTTTCTTGAAAGTCATTTCCGACCATAATACTCTCCAATAAAGTAAAATAATGAATTACCTTCCTGCAGCTCAGAATTATTTTCAGAAAAGCCATTCACGTGTCAAAAACCTGTTTTAAATAAAAAGGTAAATACACTTTGCGCGCGTACTCAAACTCTGCTCAAGTAGACATGAATTGGCACATTTAACGAGAATCTTAAATTATTAGACGCCAATATCCTCGTACACTTGTTAAATTTAAATTATTTAAAATTATATATTAGTACTCGTAGCTGCACCCTGCGGTTTCAACCGCGTGGTGATGATGATGATGATGATGAAATAAAAGTAGCCAAAGTTACTCCTTATAGCATCAGCTATCTGCCAGTGAAAGTCCCATTAAAATCGGTCCAGCCGTTTCAGAGGTTAGCCGAACGTGGTATGCATCAAAAAAAGAAGAAAGTTTGCCGTTATTTACCGATCGATTTGGATAAAATTTGCTACACAGATTAGGTACCTGACTTTAAAGACGAATTTCGAATATGAGCATAATTGTTCAAGTGGTTTCCGAGATAATAGGTTGTGAAGTACTACGAAAAATTGCCGCTAATAAGACTCTGTGCTCGCTAAGTCTACTGTTCGCAGAACTACTAGTATGTACCTATTACTTACTGTAGGTGTACAGTGTAGCGTACACTGTATAGCAACACTAACTGACGTTTACATGATGTGTAGGTTCCAGATGTAATATCAATGTTAGAGCCTAATCAAGGAGCTCTATAGAGCTCCTTGATTAGGATCCAGAGGATCCAGGATCCAGAATCCTGACAAAGCATACGCTAATGACATGAGCATGTTGACAGGCTTTACTCGAACCGGCTCAATTTATCATACCCTTATTAAGATTGAGAAGTTCAAGCTCACGGCCGGAGCAGAGGCCGTAGTCAATGAGGTTAACAACATCATTGGCCGTAGCACAAACAATTGCGAAAATGTATTTGTATCGTAAGCGTCAACGTGTCACGCTTCTGCGTACAAACTATGAGTTATCAGTGTTACAATTACCCTAGATAAATGACAGTTGTTCCTCTTTCACGTGAACGACACGTTAAGTTACACTTACGCAGTTACTCGTGCTAGGCCCACTGAGCGGAAGTTACGAGCCTTCCGAAGTGTTTCCATACTCACTCACTAGTAACAAAAACTAAATGAATGAGATGAACGGAATGAGTCAAGCAAAAAGCCAAGCACCTACTGTTATTTATTCTGTGACTGCAGTAGCAACTGTAAACTAATAATTGTACTTACCGGGACTGTACCTGACGCTGACTCCACGTAATAACGTGAGCAGACGTCAGCGAGCCAACAAATATTGACAGCGTCCGACAACGGCATTGTCTAGCCGGTGTGTTCACAATTCACACCTTTTACAATGTGAACATTCACACTATTCAAAGGCTCAAATTAATGAGGCGCCCGCTCTGATACAGTTTATCTGTAACACGCGGGAACCACGTTATGGAAACGAGAGCAAAGTTGTTTTCTTACAACACGTTTTCACACAAAAACATCGTAAAAGTAAATAATGATCTCACGATGTGTGATGTTTTTAGAATAATCTGACGGGAGTTTTAAAGGTTTTCAACTCAAGTTCAATTGTACCATCCAAACAAATGGAGTAAGTAGGTAGGTACTGTGTGATTGAAAGGCAAGTAATTGAAATTACCCGGTATGATAAGCGCAGTACAGTGCCGCCAGAAGTATTCTACTAAAATTGGTACTCGTATGTATGGATGTTTGTTTTTCTTTGACGCTCAAACGCCGGGGCCAATTTTGATGGTACTTGGTAAGGAGGTAGACGAGGCGCTGGATTAACACATAGAATAGTTTTCATCATTATCATCATCATCATCATCATCCATCACCACGTGGGTGAAGCCGCGGGACGCAACTAGTGAATAACAAAGATCCGAGTTGGATCAATCAATGGGCAGGCCCATTCACAATCCGACTCGGATCGTGAGTGACCATCAAGTGAACAACTTACCCGTCGTTTACATATGTAGAGTAACGATCAGTTGATCTCCATCATGTGGTTGATCAAAGCTGTTCTTATTATTACTTACTACATAATATGTAAAGTTATGAGGGGAGTACAATTAACTGTCGGAGTTGTTTTGATAGGTACATTAATATGTTTCTTTGGGCGATATGATAATGTGGTTTATTTCGAGTCGCGTGCGCGGTAGAGGGACGGCGGGCGCGGAGGGGAGGGGAGGAGACGCTACCGTGGCGCCTCTTTCTGAACACGTAAATAAGTTCAATGACCCCGACCTTGGCGCCGCCGTCGACGCAAAACGTATTGTTTTCGCATTTAATAAATTATATAACACGTGATTAATTTGAATAAAGATTATCATTCGGCTCAAGTGTGATAGGTACCTGATAATACATGAAGTTATCACATGTATAATAATGTTTGCGATAACTTAAAGTTATTTTTACCCAATGGCAACCTAGCAATTGTTTTCATTTAGGCTCAGATCAATCTCAGCCTAATAGGTACGAGTATATATATTTAGACTTGCACCACAAACAATAACGTTATAATGTTATTTTGACGGTTTAACTTACCCGGTAGGGGGCCGTCCATTAATCACGTGATGTTAAATTAACATTTCTTAACCCCCCCCCTCCCCGTTGGTGATACGTGGTGAGGTTTAAGACTAACCCCCCACTCCCACCGAAAATCACGTGTATTTTTAGTACCTACAAAGGATCTTATTTTTTTTTAAATATAATTGATAGGGCCATGATAAAACGTCTAGACGGAAAGGTTGCAGGTTGTTTTTGACTGGTATAAAAAAAAAATCCTAGTATGGTGTAATCATGCGAAAAACATAAATTGTACTATAGTAGGTTTAACAAGATATATTTTAATGTATCGCGTTTGACGAAAAAATATTAAAACACGTGATATCTTACTACACCCCCCACCCCCTTGTGATATTTCGTGATTTTTGCCGAACCCTCTCCCCCCCTTTTTGAGCCTCAAGTGATTAATGGACGGCTCCTAGGTATAGTCACGGTAATATCGAGTATCTCGACCGGTTTCGAATAATATAGTTGTTTCCATCAACCGTTTTGAAACCTTTTCGGATACGTAGAGGATAGTTCCTTACTTATAAACTCACACACAATCTCACACCCTCGCGCACACACACACTACTCTCGCACTATACTCCTAATTGTGATTTCACTTCCTCATTATTATTGCACAACATGATACTCTGTATGTTTTCTATTATTAGATTATTGGGAGACCTAGTCTTCATGATACAAGGAATCCTAGGAATCCTATATTGGAGTGGCCACTAGCGGCTATAGCCCTCATAGGCACCTGCCTGTTAGGGCTATAGCCCTAACAGGCAGGTGCAGGCTATAGTGGCCACTCTATTATCCAGACTATAAAGCTGGTAATCGATGATTTGGTATCGATTTGCATATATTTATTTCACTCCTACTATGTACAGTGTGAGCACAATAACGATTATAGTAAGCTTTTAGGCTTTGCCTTAGAATAATCAAACCTACCTATTCTAAGGGCTTTGCATAATGTCGTGTGTGCTAACATACTCGTTGTACGTTCAACAAGTGATTCCAAACATCAAAGGTTGAGTGGCGTTGGCGTTGGAGCAAAGACAATAGGCGTGAGAACTACAGTATGTTCCCACGCATCAGATGCGACGCGAGGTTGTGGCGAGCCGAGATGGTACGCCCGCAGCCGCAACGCATACCTGCCTACGTATCTAAAGAGTTTCACCACAGAATAAATAATAGTAAAATGCATTCGGGTAATTACGAGTTAACAGGGTCTTTGTATTATCATCAATAAGTGCAGATTGATAGATTTATTGTTACCTGCTTATATCACTTAGTCTGCTTGAATATATGGAGCATGGTTCTATGACCAATAATTAAGAATATATCTTTGGTATCAATAACCAGAAGTGTTTGAAAAACATACTAATTTTCTTTTGTCAGAGTGCAATTCCGAATTATGTTCGGTTAATTCTGAATGATACTAAAAAAAAGGGTTTTATCTAGTTATGACTTAAAGAACATGTTTCTTTTTCATTCAGTTTTACCCTCGCGAAATTTATGCATCGGTTTTGGCCACTGGATGGTCTAAACATTGTACGAGTGATATTTGTATTTCGGAATTACCCGATATGTAGCCTACGGTACTCAATCTTTTGCGATATAAATAGTAATATCTTAGGTGTTTTAAATAAAATTAACAATGAGAAAGTTTAAAGTTTATTCAAAATTAATCCAGATTCAACCACGAGACGTTACAAAGGTGCTACGAAAACGCAAAATAGAATTAATGAGGCTGTAGAACTTCGCATAGGTACATGTTTTATGCTCTTATTACACATGAAACTATCATTATCAACATCAATATTATTATTTTATCAACAAGTTAAGGTACAGGTACAACATAAACAATCTCAAAGGCCTAAAACACGACATTAAGAAGTAAAAATAACCAAAAATAATCACGTGAGACTGCAGAACATTGCGTAAAAACTTACGTTTCCTAAAATACGATTGCACAAAAAATCCTTAATTTTATTAATATCAATAATATTCTTTTAGCAACAAAAAGTTAATAAAAAGTAAAAAAATATGAAGACTTAAATTGTAAAATTTTGGGTATATATACGCTTGGTCTAAGTATTCGTGAGTCCATGCTGGCAATCTTACTAGTCACAGACTTTATACCTACATAGTTATGAATTGCGCCACATCCATGTGTATCCTACCTATTTGAAACTGCATTGACTTCCAAAACTGCATTTTTTATGTCTTCTGTATATTTTGATATTTTCTTTTTTACATATGTGTTTGCCATGTTTAAGTAAAGTAAATCTGTAAGTACATTAAATATGGACGCCTTTGGAATGGAGAGTAGAAACCTGAAAAAATAAATACGGAGTCAAAAACGTTCACTGTTCATTTTCATATTAAGTAGCCATAGCATATCACAAATTAAACTACACGAAATTTTGAGTGTGAAAATCTGTTTAAAACTATATAACTGATGAACTACGAGAAACGCACTGCATCTTGCACAGATAAACTCTTAAGCCAACAACAAAAAAACAAAGAATAAATTCACAATGATCTGTAGCTAATAAATACGTCCCACAGCTAGACACGTGTTTCCTCACGGCTTTATTATGGACACGTGAAAGTCATAGTCATCGGGTAAATGCGAATGGCAGATGATTCGGAATTACCCTCATCTGCTAATTCCGAAAAATATAAAAAAACATGAGTTAGATAGTTTGTAGCCTAATCTCAAGTGTAAAAAACGTCAAATCAGCGGACAAATCAACAATCATTTTGATAACTTACCAAGTTTAGTAATTGTAGATCTTCGGGTAAATCCGATAGTCGAAAATAATTGCGAGTTCACAGTTGTTTACAAAAATGTCACGTGAGGACGCGCGTTCGCTCGTAGCAGTCTGAGGCAACTAACGGGGGGTAGCATATTAAGATGGCCGCTAGGTGAATGTAGCCATAGCACGAAATGTTGCCGCGCTTGGTATAAAATTATAATTATTGGAATTACCCGATTTTCGGAATAAGCCGAATGCACCTTATACCAAAATAAGTACTCTATTAAATTACCAAATTACCAGCAAAGGATCTTGATCAGTTCTGTTACAAATGTGGTAATATCAACATTGTCTAATAGCTCAAAATTTAATGAGAATATAAACTGCAGAAAGCGCGTCTGCACTACGAATGGGACTGTATTTTCAGCAGGGATGTGCGAAACATCTTAGCGGTAACTTTTGTTGTTAGGAGACATTACAAGGATGAGGCCTAGGGGGTGACACCCTGGGTGTGATGTGGGGAAGTGTAACGTCAACGATACGATTACGTTACACTTACTCAAATTTTCGTGCTGCCATATTAGCCATACGGCGCGGCGGCGGTGGCGCACCATGTTCGAAATATTTAATGTAAGTATTTAATTCAATAAATAAATAAATAAAAAATTTTGTATTACTGGCCAAATATGGTGAATCGCGAGTCAACGGGTTAAACGGTTGGGTCCCTTAACAAACATGATTCAGATTCAGATTCAGATATTTATTTAACCATTTCGTTACATTGCATAACATTGGCAAGTCAATTACATACATAACGGTAAAACTGTTCGAAATGTTGGCGACATACGCTACGCCGATCGACGCACAATTTTACGCATAGTCGCATACCCTAACATGGAAGATTTCAGCAGCTCCTCGATATGCAGCAAGTAAAGTGTTGCAGAAACCACTACTCTCTGAGGAGCATTACCGGCATTAATAGCTTATTAATAATCAGCAGTCAAGGCAAGGAAAATAAGTTGTTCTTTCGACTTATCCTATGCTACTGTCGTAGTTAAGACAATTTTAATGACACATGATTTAACACAATCCATCAAGAAGACCTGCCTACTTACATCAATATATAGACCTTGAAACATAAAACCATCCTTTTCGGCATTCGAGCAAATAATTACGTACACTAGCGCCACACCTGTTTCCGAGATATGTAATAGACCATGGATAATCAATATTATTAAGATCCTGAACACCTCTTTTCAAGCGCGGATCCACCGTTGTGGGCACGATGGGCATGCCTACACCACAACCCTAAATCATGAATGAACTCGTTATTATTCAGACTCGCACTTCGCCGATTTTCTGATGGCTGTGACCACAACCTTTTTCGAGGGCTGGATCCGCGCCTGCCTCATTTACTATATAGAATTTTTCATACATGTCGGTTCACGGCAGGTACTTCTGACTGTCACCAATTCAGACAACACCTATATAATTTAATAAAGAAGATGAAACAATTAAGTTCTCTCACTGACTCATTTTCATTTTAATAAATGTTATAAATGTTGTCTTCTGCCGTCAAATCAGTCAGCTTCTAGAAACTTCCACTACTTTATTCAATTTAATGTATTTCATACTCGAAGCATTAATACCTAACTAAGTGTTTTTCACACACAATACGACTCCAGTAGGGGTCGAAGTAAGAACATAACATTAACAGGTTATGTCAAAATAATTTCAGATAGGTATATATACAGAGTTAAACTATCTTTCCGTGTTTATTTGATTACTAGCTGCGCTCCGCGGTTTCACCCGCGTGGTGATGGATGATGATGAGGATGAATCAAATATAGCGTATTGGTCCCAGGCATAATGTAGCTGTATACTCGTGAAAGAATTGTTTGAATCGGTAAAGTAGTTTTACGTGTATCCATTACAAACAATCAATCATATATCTCTCCTCTTAATTATTGTAGTAGATAAGGATTAATACCAAGGTACGAATAATGTGGCCTGGTTTGTACCGGCGTTACTATTGCATATTTAAAAATAAAAAAGTACGTATTGTTGTCAAAATTTGTGACATAACTGTAATAGTTAGACATATGATAATGTGCACTTTTATGTAGCCATTGACGTCTTCTATAAAACTGTAGTACATCACATTGCTCTATTGTCAATAGCATAGACTAATAATATATGGTCAATAGTTTCCGCAGAGTACGCGATATTAGGACTTTATTCGTCTTTTTTTCACACCTTGGGTCACATTATCGAAGTTTTCATACGTATCCCTAACTTTTTGAAAATATTATATAGCCTATGTTCTTAAGGGAAAATGTAGGATTCTAATGGTGAAGGAGTTATTCTAATCGGTCCAGTAGTTTCAGAGCATATTCAATTCAAACAAACAAACAAATCTTTCGTCTTTATAATATTATTATTATTGTACATGTGTATGTAGGTAGATGGATGGTAAATAAATAAATAAATATTCCACAACTATCACACAACGCCATCTAGTCCCAAGCTAAGCAGAGCTTGTGTTATGGGTACTAGACAACTGATAAACATACTTATATATTTCTAAATACATACATATTATAGATAAATTACACCCAGACACAGAACAAATGATCGTGCTCATTACACAAACATTTGTCCTGGGTGGGAATCGAACCCACGACCTCCGGCATAGCAGTCACGGTCACTAACCACTAGACCAACAGGCCTGTCAAAATGTATGATGGTAGCGCGTTATATGCAAACAATGGTATCTAAAAAGCATGATGACAATAAGACATTTTCGCACTGAATCCAATTTATTTTCAGACCTTCATGAAATAACAAAAACAGCGTAAGTTACCTATTCTCAATCCCTAAGAACATTGCATAGCGACGTTAAACAATACGCTATTTACACAAATTGCTGTGATAATATTAAAACGAACAATAATATTACGTGGTAAACAGCGTACAAAGCAAACAATAACACTGACTAGCAGAATTCATAACAATGAATACGAGTACCATCACTCATAAGAAAAAGGAAGATCCATGCGGACAAATAATAGAGATAATCATCGAGTTAAAACGTGGTTACGGTGGATACGACATGGTGGTACCGACAAGACAGAATATTGCACTAGAAGTCTACAACCTGGGCCTCTTTTCATAAGCTACAAGTAACAATTATTGTTAAATAAAATAGCAAAATAGGCTTAAAGTGGCAACATTATTCAGAACAAGTGTTTCAAGTAGGAGATTTTCTACAATATATATTGTAGAAAACCTCCTACGTGAAACACTATATTGTAGCTTTATGAAACGGGGCCCATATAACCTGATAACATACCTAGCTGATAGTATCTACTAAAACTATGAATTAACTATAATGAAGTGCAGAAAGGCAAGTTCTCAGAATTAGCTTTATCACTTTAAGGCCCACTTGGACGTTTGCTCGGGTTGAATAAATAAGTCTACGAGTTTGTAAACTTGCGTTAGTCATATCAATTTTTAACTCTCATTTTGCCTTGCACGACTATAAAAGATCACCGGTTTTGCTAAACTGACTTTATGGGAACATTGAATTGTCTATGCGCTTATATTGTAACCTGACCAACAATGAAAGAATCGAAAAAAAAGTGAAACTTATATCTATCTCTTTGGCACTACAGTACAATGTATATAGACTTTCTTGTTTAACCCCTGTTGTATGAAATTTGACGACTTTTTATTCTATACGTATTGTCTTGTGTCATTTCGTCCAAAGAGTACATTATACAGCAGAATGTAACCTCAATTTCTTTTGACACAAAACTTCACTAACCCTAAGATTTACTCTTAACCTTTAATGGTGCAAGATAAATTAATTATAAAACCCCGTTTTAGCAGTTGACTATGAGTTATTGAAGCTAACTCTGGAACGTGCAAGTGGGCCTAAGGGCACGGTAATATAATATTACCCTGCTAAGTGTAAGACCCTATATACATAGTTGTATGGATGTTTACGGTGAATAATGCTTCTGTGTGAAATTTAAGTACCTACCTTCCAGTGGAAGTACCTATTACATTTGTCTGTAGAGTAAAGGGGGCATGGCCTGTCTAGACAAAACTTTGTCGATAGAGATACAGTACTACTATTATACTGTGGCGAAGGGGTCTAGACGTCTGCAATATTTGCAATTTTACAAGCGGATGTTTTTTTTCTGTTGCTCATATCAGCATCACAGACACTAATATTAGCTTACAGTATGTGATACTTCATTTGGCTTTGTCTGGATAAGCAGAAAACGTTTAAACATATAAGCAACAAACTGTTTCCAACGCATGTTTTTCCTTTTTACAGTTGAAAATAAATCTCAAAGAGAAATAATAGTCATCTACAACATTTTAAACTATTTTTCAACATTTTTGGTATTTAATGTTTTAATCTATTTAAGTTTAGTGTACTTACATTGTTAATTATATGCCTCAGATTTAAGTTAAAAATATTTAAGATTATTAGTAATTAATACCAGGCTAGCTCCATGAGATAAAATAGGGGGAGGGCGCTGTATGCTGAAACACAGGCGATAAGCCTAGTTCGGCGACAGACACTTCAAACATTTTTATGTAACATTCTAGCCATATTATATAAGTTCAAAACTATGTAAGTGCTAATATTATGAAATAAATTATTATTATTATTTATTAATAGTTTATTACAGCGATAATAATGTTGGATAGGGGCACAGGGAAAAGAAAACAAGTGTGATCGGTTCGACGGTAGTTTACTGAATAATCTTATTTTCACGAAGAGCTAACGAACAGCGAAGTATGAACGAATGAATGTCAGAGCGATTGAGTGAGTACTTTAACTTTAGTGTTGCAAGGCTTGAATATTTTCCATATATCAACAAATAATAAGATACAATTTTTTTACAAACTAAAATACAACAACAATTAATTACTAAAAAAAACATGGTTTGCATTATTTCTATATATTTAGACTGCTATCGCACAGAACCTACACTAAAAAATGATTTCTTGTGTTGTAGATTACGTATAGTATACCCTTCAAGTATTACAGTAACATATTATAGGATGATTACCGTGAGATACACGACTATAAACTATTTATAAGTAAATTACAACAAATCTTAAAACACAAGTGAACAAAGTTATGGTAAATGAATTATTAAACTTATTGCAAAGAAAAATATTTTAAATTAAATTAGAATCTTATTTAGAAATTAAATGGGAATCCGGAGTACAGCAGGTCATGGATATATGAAAAGTACAAAAACCTAATATTGGTTCAAAGGGAGAAGGAGAACGTAGTTTTAAAAACATCGAAATTGTGAACGAGAGCGGAAAAGTAAAATGCATCGATATATATATATATATGTATATATATATCAAATTTATAAAGAGCTGTTTCTTTGCATTTAAAAATAATATTAGCAATGTATATTGTAGTATGCTCGGTTCTATAATAATATTATATTTTACTTAATATAAATGTGAATATGTACAAATGAAACGTAGAACATCACGTTGGCCAGATAACCTCTAGACATCAATAAAATATTTAAGCAGAATTGGCTGTGGTTCATTTGATTACACGTAATATGTGATATTATCTTATTTATTATCTACATAAAATAAAATATTATTAAAAAACAAAATATCGACTTTACTGGCAACATCGTAACTCGTAACCCATAATAATGAATGAAATCGCCTCTTTCTATTATTGAGCATGACTAAATAAAGTTTTCACCCGATAGTGATGCAATTAAAATGGGACCGCCTTGGAGTTTATTATATATGTATATAAAAATAAAAAAAACAGTCTAGTGCGACTTAGACTTACGCGCCGAGGGACCTACCACTAAAAAAGTCCTACCAATACAAATTTTTATACTGGTATATATCAATGTATGTATTAACTTAGCATTGCCATCCAGCGTGGCAATGCCGCCAGCGTTTTGGCCATTCCCCCTGCCATGGGGCTTATAGATTAGTTTTTTATTTTTATTTTCAATATTTTGTAAATAATATATGTAATGTATGTATATGTTGTAATTAGTAAATACGATACCGCACTCGCCACAGGGTTTTTTCTGTTGTTGTATATTAATTATTAT
Organism: Selenia dentaria; assembly: GCA_917880725.1. Taxonomy (NCBI): domain Eukaryota; kingdom Metazoa; phylum Arthropoda; class Insecta; order Lepidoptera; family Geometridae; genus Selenia; species Selenia dentaria. Next base: position 15,838,080 of record OU862889.1, on the reverse strand, counting down.
CATAAATGTATATTTATTGACTATTTACTCGTGTTTAGTGTAAACAAGATAATAGATAAATGTGTTTCACTATGGCAAAAATTGCCGATAAATACCTCGTTTTACACCAACCTTCAAACACGGAGGAGATAAGTTTATACATTGTACTTGGTTCCATTTAAATTTAATTAGATCAAAAGTTTTCAGATTTTCATCAATAAAGAAATAAATAAAAAAAATGATTTATCCATTTATCCATGTATATCGCACGTATTGACGCAAATCGGAAACCCTTTCCTCTAATTGTGTTGAAGACATTAGCACAGATTAACTAATAGTTGCTATATAGTCTTATAGTCCTAGCCTGCTTTACAAATTCTTTCAAAAGATTCGTACTATTTTTGAAACCTTTTTGCATACATTTAAGTGATTGGTTACTATAATAATCGGACAAAAATCTATTTAATCGCGTGGAATATAATTTTGATTGATTGCTTGGTTATTGTGTAATTAGTACTTATTTATTGACTACCTCGCTCTATCTCCATCGTTCTTCGACTGACCCCGTACGTGTATTACCAGTCGGTACTATTGTTTATTCTGTGATATTACGCTATTCTTTAACCACACACGTTTAATCAAGAATAGTGGGCCTAGCACGAATAACTGCGTAAGTGTAACGTGTCACGTGAATGTCATTTATTTAAGAAAACTGTGACTGTCGTTAACTCATAGTTTGTACGCCGAAACGTGACGTTTACAATACGAATACTTTTTCGCAAATTGTGCTACGGCCTCAGCGTGTGGTTATATCTGAGCAGCCAGCATTAATAGTCCAGCACAGCGCGAAGAATACATCTCTGCACAAGGATAGTATATAACACCACAGACCATGTATCCATATGGATATATGGTCTGTGATATAACACAATAGGATCCGATACACAATCACATGACAATGAACGGAATCCTAAAATAAGGATTTACAAAATTTCCTTATCTATTTGGTCAGTGCGGTCGAGGGTTTTACAATGTACTAACATTCAATATTTTGAATATCATGAACCATAACAAGCCTACTACTTCTACTGTATGCCATGAGGAAACAATTATAATAGGCAAATACAAGTACTTGCGAACAGTTAGCTGTGCATATCACTAAAAGTATTTTGTTCATTACTAGTTCGTTGTGTACAAACAGCGGGATTTCCAATGTAACATATTTGTTCGGTTCATTTATAGAATGGGGAACTTTATATTCGTTTGAATCGTAAACAACAACATCATCGGAGGGGTTTTGGATAGCTTTCCAACCATTCGTAAATATAAAAATATGTATTATTATGAATCAACAAAATCATAAATCATTTATATGATTTACTAGCTGACCGCCAGCAGCTCGGCTATACTATAGGATACGAAGCCACTCTACATTGAATTCATACCCTGAGGGGTGAAATTTCCTACTAATATTTCTTAGTGGACACTTAAAACATAGAAGGCATCACTGCATTGCCAATCAAAAATTTTAGTATGTAGCCCAAGCATTTAAGCTCTGCGTTGATTTTTCTGTGATCTGTGGCGTTGATCAATCAGTCAGTCAGACAGTAATCACAAAATTTTATATATATTACTATATTATTATAACGGGGTGTCCCGAAACTCAACGATAACCTTTGTGGCCGAGCACGAAAATCAGCTCAAGTGTAACGTCTTCGTCTCGCTAATGTATACAGTCAAACTGTCATTTATCTGTGTCACAATTGGATAAATGACAGTTTGTACTAAATACGTTAACGATGCGATTACGTTACACTTAAACAGATTTTCGTCCTCGGCCCACTGGTACTGGGCGAGAGGCCAATGTTATCAGTTATGAAAAAAAATAAGAAAAAAACTGACAATAATTTTGTAAATCATAACTCATCAAAACTTATTTTTTTTACTTAGTTAACAATGTTTATTACTTTGATTTGTGGTTGCGATTAGTAGCAATGTCATTTGAGATTACATTATTAAAAAAATCAAGGTATAAAATGTTTACAATTTTTCGAAAAGTGAACCTTTACCGCGTACAATTTTATTACAAGTTCGTGGTTCGCACACTACTGCTTCCGCTATGAACGAGGTGTTAACTGAAAATGTTCTCGAAAACAGAATTCAAGATAGCAGCAAATTGCCGCAAATTATGAGGTTTAGCACCGCGTACGAACATGTGTCTAGTATATTTTATCACTGTTCGTATTAGTATTATAAAAAGAGGATTCTTTATGGTATTAACTAACTGGATTATTGTATTGAATTGAATTTTCTGTAAGAAATATAAATTATTCAAAGAATAAGTTCGAGTAGGCAAAAATAACAACTAATGACATTTTCACAGTTTTTAAATGTGAGATAAGCGTTCAAATTGGAAACCTGTTTCTCGGTGGTGGATTGGTAAAATTCCCGAAATCGTGGACTGTTTACAATGCTATTTTGTTATTGGTGTATCATTGGTTGCTTCGCGTAGCGTTCGTATAGGTTAAAAGTGCCAATTCATAATGAACCTACGTCCTTGGCATGAGCTTAGACTTTAGGCCGAGGTGTGATTATTGTGTAGACAAAAGATTCGCTTCTCGAACTCTGTATAAGACGATAACAGTGATAACACAGCTATCACTTCAATATTCTTCACTAACGAACGCACTTGGACTGCTATAAATATAACTAGTCCATAAAACTAGGAATGTTTAGGCAAATATGAAACAATATTAAACTGAGGTGATAAGCAACATCGCCAATTCTGTTTATATACATAACAAATATATGTATTTCAAAGGGAAATGTCATGAGTGGGGAAACCCCGCGTTGATTGGTACTAAGTACGATTTGTAACTGTTGCTATGTTAACAAAAATATGTTGTATTAGTATTAGTACCGTGTGATATTAATTTCCGCAATCATTTTAATATTTTAGGTTCTAAACTGTTTTGAAACTGTACCGCACTTGATTCTGTAGAAAATTTCAACGTCCTTTTACGCCTTCAATAACAACACACACGAACTGATTTGACTCATATATAAACTTGAACATTCACGTAATATACGAAATAGAAGGACTATTCAATGTTATCGTTGAACAAACCATAGAAACATACATTTGTATTTTTTATTTAATTGTCAGTAGAGTAGGAGACCTCGATTCTATAATGGTGTAAGGGTAGTTTATGGATTAGGGTACTTTAGTTACAGCCATTTGCCCCAAGGTAATGTCTAAAAAATATTCTACAAGTATTTTAACTCGTCGAAGATACTATAGCGGAGGGTTAATAGAAGTAATCCGCGTATTCAGTACGTAGTTCCATGTAGTTTGCCTGAAAGCCTAGTGGGATATCTATACAACCCCTCAGCCTATCGTGTTCAAGTTCAAAATTACATTTACCTGAACATGCCTGCAAAAATTAATGTACCTAGATTAAGTCATACTGATCACTCAATTGCCACTAAGAAAGAGGTCGCTTCTATCGATCGAAACGAATGAGTTATAATCAACACCCCTCACGCGTCCTTCTGGAATACAATTTATGTCAGTAAGTTATCAATGAATGGTAACCGATGTTTATACATATAAAGACCTAGTTTAATAAATAATATAGATAAAAAATATCTCCGAAACTTATGTTCCAAACCAAAATGAAAAACGAAGACACCATGTCCTTCCCCCTCGTTGCTGATGTGTAACTGTTAAGATGACATTGCGTTCAAACTATCACAAATTTTTCTAATTCTCACGTCATATCATAATAATATGCCATCGAAGTATCGAGTTTATGAAAATCGTAGCAATAATTAACAAAATTAACGATCAAAGGCATTGATTTTGACGGTTGAGTAAGTCTATACTTTATACTCTCAGTTTACCTCATTTTTTTTACTCAGGAACTGTGTCTTCGATTTGGTTATTAGTACCGTTATTTCAACTGGCTTTTTATTTTTACTCAGTGTTCCAACAACTTAAGTCCTCAAAAATCAGTAATCCAAACCGTAATAGGATGTTGATTAAAATAACCTAACAAACAGTGTGCAGGCAGTAAAAATGGTACTTGATTACTGATACGCAATCAGCGTTTGAATGTAGGCTGCACCAGTTTAAGCACGAGTGACAAGGCGACCCGCGCTGTTGTTTACGAGAGATAAGCAAATACTATCGCCGATAAGGACTACAAGCTGCAACCTATGTAACAATGTAGTCGCATCGACCAAACATCCTGTTCCATTCAAAATGCAAAACAGCTGGATGCTATAAACGGTCAATCGGTTCGTCATACCATTCAAGCCAACGAACAAAGGAGATCTGTCCGCCAAAAATAAAAAAATATTTATAGATTGAACTACACACACAATAATTGTATTCACAAATTTTAGCATGCAGGTAGCAGGTACCTGCTTATTTATAAAAATTATACGTGGAATCATTATATTATTATTATTACTACATAACTTATTATGTTTCGTTTGGTATTTAGATACATCCCTTTAACATCATCATCAGCCTAAGCGCGATCTTCTCCTTCAGTCGCATATGGTAGATTCGCTACTAAAAGCTACGCGTTCTTTACTACATATTAAATCACTAGCCGCTCTCCGCGGTTTCACCCGCGCGGTGATGGATGATGATGAAGATGATGAATCTTATATAGCCTATGTTACTTAGGGTGAATGTAGCTTTCCAATGGTGAAAGAATTTTTGAAATCGGTCCAGTACTATTATAAAGAGGAAATATTTGTATGTATGTTAAACATACTAAGTTTGTAACGAATTGGCTCAAAAAGTACTGGACCGATTCGTTACAAACATACATACAAATATTTCCTCTTTATAATATTAGTATAGATTAGATCAAGAAATAGTGTACCTACTTAAAGTTTATGTAAGGAACTTTACGCAGGGTTTCTGGGTTCATGTAGCGCAAAACTTTATGGCGATTGGAGATGATCAAGCTCCTCTTATAAGATAATAGACGCCAACAGTAAAAAAGTAACAGACTGAAGATATCACGTTTGATGCTGTCATTTTAGGGAACCCGGAATCCACTAGGGTCCAATGACTGGACCCGTTGACGGGTCTAAATCTGTTAAATCGTACGAGTAATCTGTACGTCGTATTTCCACTACGTCTTCTTTGTATAGCAAATTTCAACGTCGATTTAAACCAGGGTGCGCTGATATGTAACAAACGGACCATACAATGCGCGGGTTTACTTTTATCCTGCCGACTGGATTCGTTAGCGGTACAAGAATACTGAAAAGTGGTAAGGGAAGACTGCGGACTCATATTATTTTAAGATGAACTAATCTAATGGGCGATTGTGCTTATGACAAACTCGCGCGCACACACACACACAAACGTTTGCCGGTCGGGTTTCTTTCAAAAGTTCAAGGAAGCAATATAAGCGGAAGCCTTGTAGCCAGATTTGGAAACCAACGAATCTGCTAATATGTTACGGTTCAGGTAAAACCAGAGAACTATACCAATCTGACGTCAAAACAGTTTTACTGTTTATATTTCCTTTGAAAATTACTAAGGCCAGTCCATGTTTGTTTACAAACAGTAAACGAGGACACGGCACCTTTCTTGCGAAACGCTTCAAAGCAATGACTAAGTGAAGTTGGCAAAACAACGCTTGCGTCACTCGTGTTGAGTCAAGAGCGAGCCGATCTGATGCCATCTGATTTTGTAGCAAAACACGTATCTAAATTAAATATAAAATGTATTTTCTGCAACGTGGAACCTTAATGTTCTTGATTGATGTATCAATGGTTTGGAAACTGAGACACCCGCGTTCGTACCCTTTTCTACAGTATATCTGAACGCGGTTCCCGAGTTGTGCCAATATGTAACGTACATATATGTGGTAGAACTATTCTGCAATAGTCCGTTCTGGTTGGTACCACATCGTGCCAGGTATCCTGAGTGTATAACCATCACTATTTTGAGTTTTGACGGGTACTGTAGCAAGTCAAATCACTGAATGAATGTTAAGTAAACACCTATGACGAGCTATGCACTGCGCAGAATTTAACTGAGTACAACTGTTATGAGCAATAATGTCCCTATATACATCTGCCGAACTCGTCACTTAATAGTGTAAAATGCAGATTCTAATGAATAGACAAAAAAACTATGGATCAAGGTGTTAGCCGGCTGATCTAATGTTTTGTTATTCTGTTTATAGGAAGCAGTAGGACCACAAGAAACATGACTTACCAGTACCAATGGGACACTATTGTAGGATTACGAGGGTCAAACTGAAAGTTCTTAGAAAATCAAAAACTGATTACATTAGCCAGTTATTAGTTTTATTATATCTTTTCAAAATATTGTCCATTCACGTCAATACACCGCTGCATGCGATGGAACCACTGGGAAAAGCACTTTGCCCACTCGTCCTTAGGGGTCTCTTCAATGGCATCGCGATACGCAGCCACCGCTTCTTCAGCATTCATAAACCGCTTTCCTTTAAGTTTTTCTTTAATTTTTGAAAATAAATAAAAATCACAAGGCGCGAGGTCGGGGCTATACGGCGGGTGACCCAGTAATTCAACGTTTGATGTCGCCAAATAGTCGATCGTTCGCTTGGCGGTGTGCGATGAGGCGTTGTCGTGGTGAAGGAGGATCCTACTGCGAGGTCGTTTCTCTCGAACTTTTTCCAAGACAAGTGGCAAACAATTGGTAGTGTACCATTCTGCAGAAACTGTTTTTTGATCCTCTAACACAATTGTTGCGAAATGACCTATCCTTCCAAAGAACGAGGCCACCATTTTTTTCCCCGCACTTCGATCTCTCTTCACTTTAGTTGGCAACTCCTCGAAAGGAAACACCCACTGAGCAGATTGTCTTTTGGTTTCAGGATCATAACAGTAAATCCAGCTTTCGTCACCTGTTAGTATGTCGAACACAGCATTTGAGTCACCTCCGTTAAATCTTTCAATCATTTTACGGCACCAATCCACACGATGGAGTTTTTGAGCCTCAGTCAAATTATGAGGTATCCACCGGGCGCAAAGCTTCCTGACCGCTAAATGTTCGTGTAGGATTTTGTGCACTTGACTCATACCGATGCCTAAGCTTGTCCGAATCTGCTGATAGGTCACTCTTTTGTCAGTCTCTATCATACGCCGCACAACACAGATGTTATCTTCAGTCGTCGCCGTAGAAGGCCGTCCCTCACGTAAATCATCAGTGAGATTAGTGCGACCACGTTTAAACTCATTAAACCAGTTGTAAACAGTCGCACGAGATGGGGCTTCATCGTGAAAGGCCAATCGTAGTCTATCATAACTTTCTTGTTGACTTAAATGACATCGAAAGTCATAAAAAATCATTGCACGAAAATTTTCTTGTGTTAAATTCATGTTGACGTGACACAGACAATTTTCAATTTGCCGCCAAATCGTAAAACAAATGACAAATGAATGAAGTATATACTCAGTAATATTGGCAAAGAGTTCTATTTTCAAATTATAGAATATTTTTTTTTTAATATTGTTTATAAGTGGCCAGTTCTAAGAACTTTCAGTTTGACCCTCGTACAAGAATGTTAAGATAGTTTGGCCCGCGTTTCTTATACTTTTAGAATAAAAAAGTGCCTAACCAATAAAAAAATAAAGTATACAGATTACAGACCGTAAAAAAAGTACCTACGTTACGCTTATTCAGTACCCCATAAAAATATTTATCAAGCAATTCACCAAGAGATAACCTCGTTTACTTACGTAGGTGATGTACATGACTGAACTCGCTATCGAAAATAAGTAAACATGTAATGGTGTTTTTTCTGATACCCTGTTTTGTTTGTGCGCGCGGTTCAAAGTCGAAACAGTGAATGCCTTAGGTATGTTATATTACACCTAGTTGGTCATTAGATACCTAGGTAGTCATTAGCGGTAAAAACCATGACCTGTGAAGGTTGTTCCAGCAAATTAATAGTTAAAGACTAGCTGTGGCGCCGGCGCCGCCGCAATTAATGCTTCGTCTGCAAATTGTTGTGAACTTTATAATAATACTAACTTCTGGGATCGGAAAACAGATTCAATGAAATTCTACATAGAGGGAATTAGCTCGCCCAGAACTATGACCGAGTGATTTACCTACATATCTGGCTTTCGTCATTGTGGCTTATGTCTATCACCATTGATCTAAACCCAGAGGGTAGCGATAATCACACTAATATTATAAATTGAAAAGGTTATGGGTGAGTGAGAATGTAAATGAGTTTCTTATTCACGACGAAAAATCTCCTCGTATTGGGATGCAATGGATACAGCTTATACTCAGGCGTAAATACTGTGTGTGTTACACTTTACACTTACATTTTATCCAATTCAATGGGAAGCTCGTGACGGATCGGGTGAACCTTATTCACGCGGAAAAGACGCGGGCAGAAGCTATTTTTTTGTATAGCAATTTGTAGGTTGTAACTAAAAACTCTGTTGGGCCTACTCCCGACTCACGAGACCTCGATTTGCTTAGTCTGATAATCGAAACAATCTGTGCCCATGCTAAACGAAGAACTAGTACAAGCTAGAACAAGCTAGAAGGAACTTAGCCTGAAGATTGATGACAACTTGGAAGAAAACCAAACTTATAATAGATACCAAGGATCTTATTTTTTATTTTAAAGCTAAGGTCAGTTCATCGCTATATGTGCAAAAATTATCTATAGTAGTACTCGTAAAAACATTCACCTCAGTATTGTCGTGACCCAGACGGGCGACCTTATGCGCAGCAACCTTCGACATTAGCGGAACTCGGATAAGTACAGGAGTTACGTAACACCGAGGCCGTGTGGGCTCTCCGCCTCCAGCCGCCAGGGAGCCCGCCAGCCTACGCCACCCACCCCTTAAGTTTCTATCTTCCCGCCCACTCCGTAGCTGCACTGCACCAATGCATGACTTTCTGCCCTTTCCAGCGCTTCCTTACCCGCTACACGTGCAAGCGTTCATAAAGCATTGCATAACCTACTGACCTTAATGGTTGTAGGTACGTTGTTTGTAATTTAAACTGCATGATCAATAGGTAACAGAATAATAAGTGTAGCACCTGAAGCCCTAGTTTCTTACGAATACATGTTTCGAAAACTGGATTTGTTTACGGATATGAAATCTCGGGTACCCCGTCGTGGTCATGGCGTTACAATTTAGACTATAGCATAACGTGATAAGAAACGTTATAGTATAGCAAATAATGTCATAATAAGAGTAATATTATGTAATCTTTATAATTTTATTCGAGGAAACATATTTGGGTATGTAGTTGACATACTTCAGCAGGAGTAAAAATTAGTGTCTAATTAATTCGGGTTGGTAAAGTTTCGACACGAATATCTACGGACACTTTTAATTTTAATTCATTAATTATTTACTGACGTTTCGGGCACTATCAAAATATTCAAACGTCAGTAAATAATTAATTTAACTTGAAAGTGTCAGTTCGGACAAAGTGTCAAAAGATTCCATCATCGACCTCAGCCAGTACAGTAGAGTGCCCTCGTCGACGATAACTTTATTTCATCACAAATAGGTACATGTCTACGTCATGGATTTCAAGAGCCTTTATAATAGCCGAAGGTCGCTTGAATTGAAGCTGCGCAATTTCCAACAGCACGTCATATCGTTGTACCTATACAGCGGTGCAAGTATGAATTGTCGATAGGATAAAATTAACTATAAAATCCAGCCCGCGATATAGCTGCAATATTCCAGATCCATACTACAGACAAGGAAACATAGCTGATAAAATCACACAATTTATCGACCCGACAAGTTTATCGTGTGTTACCTGTGTATAATGTAATGTACGAACATTCTCGCACAGCAAAAAACCATATGACATTGTGGTATCTTGGCATTAGCTGTAAGCCATTCTGTATTGAATTAAATAAATAAACAAAATAAATATGATAAACCGTGATTTAAACTGGTTTTATCTAAAAGACAGTTTACAGTTTTTGTTATTGGTTCAAACAACTACATTAAAACGAAAATATTTAGCTGTTTCATGATTATTTTATGGGTAAGCATATTATCTAAACACACTAACAATATTAACAACTTCTTGAAAGAAAATCAAACATACGTATTTTGACGCGGCATGAAAATCTATTGCGTAATCTGATAACGTATGGTGAAATAAAGCAGGTAGAGCAGCTAGGTGCTACGACATACGTACCTACAATACGTGTAGCAATGTCTACCTGAGATGACATTAACGAATAATAATAAGGTCATGAAACCATGGAAAATGACAACCGCAAAATATTTGAAGGGAAGGATAGCAAATTATATACTTGAGTTGATTGACAAACGCTTTTTTGATACGCCTACAGCTGCGCTGTGCAGCCCACATGATGCAGGGCCAACGAGGATGCACAGTTTAACCGGTATTGTTCAGTGAACTAAAATTCTTCATATGCAACGTAAGTCTTCATCATCCTAATATATAGCCACTAAATCTGTGTTATCAACATGAAGGAGAATAATTCGAGAGCCTTCAAAATGAAGGTAAGTTTTGTTTTTACACATTACGCGAACAAAATCGTGTCGAATTGCTACAGGTAAAAAACGAGAAGGATATGAGAACTTCCACAAAATGTCGCCTATCCCTTATGAACTGTTCGTTCAACGAGATAGAAAGTATCCTAAACGTTGGTACATAATATATCTCACCTACATTAAGTTATATCGAATTCCGTAAAGTATTTTTTAATACAGTTGCTCAAAAAGTGGCGTATTGCAGGGACGTTTAGCGTTCGGGATGTGGGCTATTACATACTCGTGCTTTTTTTTTACCTTTCCCGAACTCGTGCGTTCTCTTTCCCAACTGTCAAAATAATGTCTATTAAAAAGAAAAACCAACCATGAAGTTTTTACTAAAAAAAATCATAGAACTTTTTATGATTCATGCAAATACTTATATTTCTAAAAGTAGCTACGAATTTGTTTCAATATCAGATTTAATGATTTGATTGAATGAGTTAGGTTAGGTTTCATTTCATTTCATTTCATATCAATAAAAAAAATTCTACTGTAGACTTGGCTGTATGGGCAAAGTTCCCTTTGCCTACCAATATACTATTACGCGTGATAGTGCACAGATAGACACACACAAGTCAGAACTAACTGTTTTAATTTCCAGCTAGTTCCGAGATATGTAGAAGTAGATTGATAGATATTCTCTTTATTGAACACCCAAACCAAAATTACACAATAAATACAGTTTTATAGCTTAGAAAAGTGTAACAATAGGCGGTCTTTTTGCTCAAAACAATCTCTTCCAGACAGGTAACAAACAAGTAAATAAGGAACAGAGCCGAATTAGAAAACGTATGTAGTACCATCAGCCAAGTTTATGCCTGACCATCTTTAAAGTGAATTTTGCGTGAAACGACCATTCGCTATATTCTCTGTTTATTGGTGTCTAATAAAAGCTTATTGTAAGTATAAGTTCTTTTCACATAGTGTTTACGTGGTAATTCTTGAACAGAAGTAACCAACATCCTTAAAAGGACTACCTAGTCCTTTAAGCACGGATTAAAATAAAAAGTAGTACCTACTAAAAAAACTAAGAAGTATAGATAGTTTAATAAATAAGATTATAATATAAAACTAAGGAGGTAAACCTATAAGGTATACAAGAAAAAATCTTAGTACTATCAACGCGTTTGAAAGAACTGCTACTTTTATTGTGATAAAATACAAAAATTTGTTGTTGATGCATCAACAATTATTTTATCATATTGTTTTTCGTATGTTCTGGCCTTTTTGTTGGATATGTTGTTTTAATCTTCCCCACATTACCTATGTCTTCTGTATTATTGTTAAAAACTTATGTTAAATCTGATAGAGGTAGTAGTTCTGACAAAATCATAAAAATTCTAAAAGATGTAGGAACAAAATATTATTACATTGTTTTTTATGCCTGTCATTGGGCAATACAACAAAAGGCGGAGTTAGCTTGCAATGCACATGTGCAAAGCAAAACCTTTTTGAACTGGTTAAAATTGTGTGATAGTACATACGGCCTCGTCCTAGTATCTTTATGTGCGCTAGGTCTTGTGTTGTAACAGAAATAGAGTTCATTGAAGAGTTACTCGCATATCACGGCAATAGCAAGCGGCAGTACAAGTGCAGAAATTACGTAAAGCACGGGTGCATTGTGGAATGAAGGGCGTAATGTAGGGCACACGTAAGCCACACGAGGGTTACGTCTAGGTATTGTATACATAACGAGTAAGTGGGTCAGGTCTTGGTAAGGCGCTGTCGGTTCAGAGCTTGAATTCTTTCAATTTCTTTCACGTGAAATCAAGCAAGCGCATCTCGTAAAAGCGTACAAAAAATCATAAAAAAAATAATGTTACACTATTCAATAAAAACAGTATCCGTCAGTGTATGTGTATTAAAAATTACTATTTAATAATGTGTATTTCATGACAAACACTATTGTGAACAAAGAGCAAAAGTGTTTTAATCCTTCCTATACCGTGATAATTAAAACAAAAGATTTATGAATGAAACTGAGGTATATTTACGTCTCTGGGACGCAAAGTGTTACAGGTGAAATTATAAGTGGTGTGTTTTAATTTTTTTAAAGTACTTAGTATGATAAAATACGTGTTTAAGTCAGTCAATGTGTACTTGAAACTTTTTTGTTGTGATAAGTAAATCGCTGCTTATGAGATAAACTGCTTCCAAAACCCTCATTTTTATCGACGTCTTGAATTGACAGCACCTTAAAGGTATATTACTTATGTACCAAGGTTCTAGCTTAGTAGTCTAGGTGGTTCGTAGGCGCCTGCCTGTGTGCCACGTGTCGTTGCCCTTCACTGCACGTGAACCAGAAACAAAGTGAAATAGAAAACTTCACAGTATATATGCCGTTTTGCCAGGCAGTAGCTGATAATGATGTTGTGTGCCTTCCGAGAGTTCTGGGAACCCCGCGCGTGTTATGCTATTTGGACAGCTTTAGATGCGTTGTTCGTTGTTTTATATTTGCTTACATTATATTCCTTTATTTGTGAATAGTTTTATAAATCCATAGGAATGTATGTCGCTCGAGGATATCGGCACCATGCTCAACGACCTCAGTAGAGTTTCCCAACAGGTTGGTCTTAAGATGAACATGGATAAGACGAAAATCATGTCCAATGTCCATGTTCCACCTATACCGGTAATTGTTGGAAACGATACACTCGAAGTTGTAGACGAGTACGTCTATCTGGGACAGACTGTCCAATTAGGTAGGTCCAACTTCGACAAGGAGGTCGCACGAAGAATCCAGCTCGGATGGGCAGCGTTCGGGAAGCTTCGATCCATCTTTTCGTCCCCAATACCTCAGAGCCTGAAAACCAAGGTTTTCAACCAGTGTGTGTTGCCAGTGATGACTTATGGCACTGAGACGTGGTCCCTTACTGTGGGCCTCATTAACAAGCTTGAAGTCGCTCAACGAGCAATGGAGAGGGCTATGCTTGGGGTTTCCCTGCGTGATAACATCCGAAATGAGGAGATCCGTAGGAGAACTAAGGTCACCGACATAGCTCTCAAAATTAGCAAGTTGAAGTGGCAATGGGCAGGCCACATCGCTCGCAGAACTGATAACCGATGGGGAAGAAAGGTTCTCGAGTGGCGACCACGCACCGGAAGGCGTAGTGTAGGCAGGCCCCCCACTAGGTGGACCGACGACCTCATAAAAACCGCGGGGAATCGCTGGATGCAGGAAGCGAGTAGCCGGTCCAAGTGGCGTTCTATGGGGGAGGCATATGTTCAGCAGTGGACGTCTTCCGGCTGATAATGATGATGATGATGATGATAGGAATGTGTCTGATTGATAAACAGAAAACCATACCGCCATACAGAAAGTAGAAATGCGGCGCCACATGGAGAAGAAATGGAAATCCGATAGGCACTTTGAAAGATGTATATAATATTATTACGTATATTGCGAAATGTGACGGGAGGGTACTGTAGAAATGTGAAATTACAGAGCGAATTAGGCTCGCCAGCTATAGCTGCTCTCAGGGTGATAAGCGCAGTGCAGTGCCGCATACAAAACTTCAACTCTAAGCTCTGGGTAGCACTTCAATTGGAATGGACATGCGTAGTATTTACCGTCAAGCACATGACATGTCCGTCTCCTAAAATGCTAGACCTACCGTATTATATGTGAAATAGAAATATCAACCAGACTCAATTCTATGTAATTTTCACTCCCACAAAATCCGTAAAATAAACAGATTAACATTATTTACATTTTTATATGATTTTCGAAGGACTATCAGCTGCTTAGCCAAACAAAGATTTGCAATTATAGAAACAAAAATTTCACATCCTCTGACGGGATTCGAACCCAAGTCTTTCGACAATCCGTGTCGGACGTCATGAACGCTAGGCCATCGAGACACCCATAAGATTTATCTCTCTACTTGACTGGAACCGGGGGCACCAGGGCGGACCGTCACCTATATCCAATAGCTTGACAAGCTTTATACGAACGAAAGAAGAATTTTTACGAACTTATTCATAATACGTTCTTTCTTCGCAAGCATTCCTAATTCTTATATGTTTTTTTAAAGGACTAGCGCCTGCTTAGCGAAAACAAATTCCGCATTTTCATTCGAATCCCATCTCAGTCCGAAAAAAAACATTTCTTCTCCCTGAAATTGCAAAATTATTTGCCATCTTTTTGTCTACTCGCGCTAAGCTTACTGGATTGGCCGTGTGATATCAGGGAAAAACAAACAACCACACAGTGAAATGATCAGTGAAACAGAGATTAATTGGAATAGATTTAAATAAAAGACGTCTCATATATTATCCCACACCGCCGCGGGTTTGCAAACACAACATTGAATAATTACACGATGAGGTCCAAACTCCGAATGACTCAAATGTTTACCATTAAGGAAGTGGATCATCTCGAGTAACGGGAAAAGACAGCCTAAATGAAAGTAACGGTATCAATGTCGGTAAACAAACAGTGCGTTGACTCTTCTAGGAATCCAACTATCATATATATCAATTCAGCAAGCGGATAAAATGTATCGCAGCAACATCGTACACACACAAATCGAAACGAAATAACAATTGCCCGTATTGACCGTATTCCAAAAGAACGCTCAGTATTCATGAACCTTGACTTGAGTGCAGATCTGGGAACATGTTGTATGTCATTAGCTCCACTCATCATCATCTAAGACGACGTCCACTGCTGAACATAGCCTCCCCCATAAATTTCCAAAGGGACCGGTTGGAAGCGGCCTGCATCCAACGTCGTTCTGCGACCTTTTTCAGGTCGGTCCACCTTGTCAGTGGACGACATACGCTGTGCTTGCCGGTCCGTGGTCTCCACTCCAGAACTTTCCGGCCCCATCGGCCATCAGCTCTGCGTGCTATGTGGGCTGCCCACTGCCACTTCAACTAGTTTTTCTCTTGAGCTATATCGTTGGATTTAGTTCGTCTACGGATTTAATAATTTCTGAGTCGATAACATAGAGAATCCTCGAGCACAGCCCTCTCCATAGCTCGTTCAAGCTCCACTTAAGTTAAGGTTTCATACTGAGCATTTTTCTTGAATACAGGCTACAGAAGATCATTTGTTCTGTTGGTAAATCTAACAAAATAGGAACACTGAACAGGTCTTGTGTGTGTTTGTAAATTTTGCAGAGCTAAATGAAATATTAATATGGAGTATTCGCGGAGTTACATCTTCTTTAAAAAATAATTTGTATTTAATTTAGAATACTTACTACTATGGGCAGGGCACATAGCACGCAGAACAGATGGCCGATGGGGCCGAAAGGTTCTGGAGTGGAGACCACGGACTGGCAAGCGCAGCGTAGGGCGTCCACCGACACGGTGGACAGACGACCTGATGAAGGTCGCAGGACGAAGTTGGATGCAGGCCGCTTCCAACCGGTCCTTTTGGAAAATCATGGGGGAGGCATATGTTCAGCAGTGGACGTCCTACGGCTGAGATGATGATAATGACTCTACTGGAACGTGAAGCCTTATATAATAAGGATGATACATAATAATATAACAACTAACAGAAACAAAACCCAACCATGTTGACGAATATTGGTGTTGTTTTGTATCTATAATGGCTCCAAAACATTTTTCAGGTCAGTTTCTGTATATGCTTGGGCCGTTTTGGATGAAGAATAAATGTATCTGTGTAACCTAAAATCGACTTTCCGCTTCGTTTTTAGAAAGAATCTAAGTTGTCTATTTAAAAGGAAGATTAATTCACTAAAATATACGAGTAAGTACAATTTGAAAGATTTAATACCGACTTTCTATTCTATTCAGTTATTGGAGTGTATCTCAAAAACTACTGGACCGAATTTGATGAAATTTAAATGGGACCACACGGAAAGCACCAAAATAAAAATAATTTTGAGAATCGGTTTACCCAGTCGAAAGTTATGAGGTAACAAACATATAAAAGAAAAAAACATTCATTCGAATTGAGTACCTCTTTCTTTTTTCCTTTTCAAGAAATTTTTGTATCGGTAGAAAAGTGCATGGAAATGTGTGTACCTTTAATCTATATCGAATGCGGCACAAGTACCTAAATTTCATGTACCGTTACACATAGTTGAATATACCAAAATCAATAATCAAGTTAATACTGAGAATGTATTACTTTCATTATTGTTTTGATCAAAGATGCAAGAATGGACTTAATATATATTTTTAGTGTCTTTCTTGTTTTCATCAGTAGAGCATGTATATCTTATCAGTTAACATTTTAGACCTAAGTCACCTTTCTCGGCAAGGCATGTAGCCATAGGATACATTTTTTTGTCATTAGATTACGGAACAAGCACGAGGTCTGCCTGGTGTAAAGCGGTAACAACCGCCTATAACAGATGCATTACGTCACAAGTGACAAACTACACTCATGTGCCTGTATTTCACTGACAACCATAGCAATCAAACCGGAATATAGTAATGCGAACATTACTGCTTCATGGTAGAAATAGGTAGTATGAACTCATTCACAAAGAGTTCTACCACTCTTTTAATTCATTATTTCAGGCGTTATATTTTAGAAACCGACCTATATTAAAATGATATTATTATTTTTAGTGACACTTCTATGTAGGCTTGCTGCTCCATGCTCCTATGCTAATCCGTGTTTATGTTTACGCTATCAAACATTAAACTAATCATTATTTAGGACAGAATTTTATATTAGCAATGACTAGATCAAATTATAGGGATCTCAGATCAATTGAAATTAGTTGAGGGTTTTAGCTACAGGTACATACAAATAATAAACTAAATGATGTATCCATTGAATTTGGAATTTAAGACTAAATTGGATTCTAAATTGGTCTACGTTAAATCTCGACAGATAGAAAGTAACGGGATACAATACTACCTCCATAAATCACGTAATTAAGATTTTTGTTTTCATTTTGTAATAACTTGATTTAATTAAAATACATGTTTACATTGGTGGTCACGTCGATCACAATGAAATCAGTTATGGGCGTTGCAATTCCAATAGCTACGCGTGTACCTTGCCGGTCGTGTTGACGTCAATCGATTGTGCAAACTAAAAATAACAGGAAATCGCATTCGGTTTATCGCTATTTTATCAGTCCTACGTAACGGCACAGAATAAATAATAGTCGGTAACACAATCGAAGGAATGCAAACAGTACGCACGTAAGTGAATTCCAATATTACCAATACATATGCAAATGCAACACTTCAGGTGTATTCACACCACAAAGCCATTGAGTTCAACGCTGCCATTGGGTATCGTACACTCGTTATCAACATCGACTCATTCAGACCACATTTAAGCGGGAGCAATGCAGTAAAATTCCCTCAAATAATCACATTTATGACATTAACAAATAGTCTCATAGGATGACATTTACAAAATAAAAACACTACTTTCTAGTGATGTTTTTTTTTTCATGGAAAAGACACATCTTATATAAACAACTAGTAAGAGCTTTTCTTTTGCAATATGTATTACAAAAATATTTATTTGAAAACATCAAAAATAATTTGATTCGATTTTGATTTTTTTTTCTTTAATTTCGGTTTACTTGATTAATATAAGTAGTCCAATAAAACCGATGCGATTCGGTGCTGTGGTGCAAGATTTGAAAGGCCATTGATTTACTCTACATAAGCCTTAAGTGCTAAATTCAGTAAATTCTTTGGCGTAAATTAATATTTCGTCCAAACATTATCCGGATTAAAACACAAACACCGAGAGCAGACTGCATAATGTTTACACGCGCACGTGCTTTAGATTGCCACGTGGCTGAAGCATGGCCACGCCACGCCATGGACTTTGTATATACAGGAGTACTGAAATGTACACATGAAGACAAACTACAAGAGCTTTTTGTATGTAGACTATCATTCTAACTTAGTATACCGTCATGCGCAAGACCATGATGAATGAAAATTAATACTTTTATTTTCCGTCATATAGTATTCATCCGTAGTTGAGAAGTAGGTGCGAGTTATATGAAATGTCAGAATGCAGGCGTGGGTCGATGTGGGGTCAGAAGACTCAGCTCACCCTCTCCCGACAGGGAGAAGGTGTGGGCGGGCGGGGATGGTGCGGGGTGGCGGGAAGGGAGGTGTTCCGAGGGGGTTTAGTCGCGACTTTGCAAGGGTGGCAGGTCACGGGGTGTGGGCGTACTATCAGGACTACGTCACTTACGGCGCCACGTGCCGGATCAATAATGACGTCGTAGTGTAGCGGCAATAGGCTGCGCGCGCACCACAGCCAGCCACCGACGACCTACTTACACAATAAGGTTCACGTACATTCCACAATATTCCAACAAGAAGGTGATCAGTATTAAATCTTCATACAACATAATACCAGCTACTGCATCGGGAACTATAATTGTCATTTGAAACCATACAATTTTCAAATTAAGTACAATAATTATTATCCAACCCAATGTTTTTGTGGGCCATAACAGCCACGTCCATAGAACCCTTATCGAATTATGCTACGTGGCCCTGAGTGACCAATCAGTTGAGATACGTGGTGGTAGAACACTTCTGCAAGTGTCCATCGTCTCGTAGTACCTACCACCACTGTGACAGGTATTATTCCTAGATGCTATAGCATACAAGCACTAAATAGCTCTGTCGCAAGTGAAATTGCTAGGCCGATGGGACTGAGCATCTAAGTCTCGTGGTGATGAGCGCAGTACAGAGAGTGCAACATTGAATGCTTAAAGATTTTGGTAACAATCAAACTGCCAAATGTCCGACTCTCACTTGGCCAGTTCATCATCATCATTATCTCAGCCGTAGGATGTCCACTGCTGAACATATGCCTCCCCCATAATTTTCCAATAGGACCGTTAAATAACTGGCCAATAGGAAGTTGGCCAGTTATTTATATAAAATTCTGTGTAAATGATTATTGAAAAGTGTATTATATGATCTGTTACTCTTTCATATAAATGTAATGTGGTCATGTGATAGATCTAATGGTTAGGTAGGAAGCAAAACCAAGCCTGCCTGGTGGACCAACACGCGGCGCATGCGTGCGCTAAGACGTCGTCCGTTGGTGTATCATAAATTGCAATATACTCAACAATAACATCCCTATAGGAGACTAGCGGAAAATGCGTTTTGAGAATGATTTACAACACTATTAAATAACTAAACTGATTTTCCTTCATAATGAGCGCTCTATGCTACACTATCTCTATGTACACTTTATGCTGTGTTACTGCAATAAAATTCAATGCCAAAGATTTAAAAATAATGAGGACAGCCGCAGTCATTACAGAATAATAGTAAACAACGTAGTAAACAACCGTACAGCAAAGAGCAGTAGGACAACAACACTCAAACTACCTGGCCGAGTAGCCCTGCCCTGGCCTAGTTCTTGGCGAGGTGGGTCGCTGCAATCAACGAGTACCCACTGTCTCGTGATCACATTTCTAGTATAGTATAGGTATCCCCATTTGAAAAATATTATTGGCATGTAGTTTCTACAGCGTGTAAAAGAAATAAAGGTGTAGTAATACTGAAAGGTGTGCATATGTACTGCTAGTCAGGATTCAAAAACAAAAAAGTATCCAAATTTAAATCGCTAGTATTTTTTTAATACAGTTGTTCAAAAAGTGGCGTATTGCAGGGACGTATAGCGTTCGGGATGTGGGCTATTACATACTCGTGGTTTTTTTTTACCTTTCCCGAACTCGTGCGTTTTCTTCCCCAACTGTAAAAATAATGTCTATTAAAAAGAAAAACCAACCATGAAGTTTTTACTAAAAAAAATTCATAGAAGTTTTTATCATTCATGCAAATACGTATATTTCTAAAAAGAAGCTACTAATTTGTTTCAATATCAGATTTAATGAATTGATTGAATGAGTTAGGTTAGGTTTCATTTCATTTCATCTCATTAAATTTCATTTTCATTTCATTTCAATAAAAAAAATCTACTGAAGACTTGGCTGTATGGGCATAGTTCCCTTTGCCTACCAGAATGGGTAAAGAAAAAAAAATCTCTGCTTATATTCTACGGTTGGCGCAATTTTCCAGAAATGTTCTTTAATTAAGTTTTATTAAATTGCTTCATTTTTTCGCAACTGTATTAAAATAGTCGTTCAGTACACGTGCGGAACCGTCATTGCAACTTGTTCCGACTGTCAACCCTCGCCTTCGGCTGCGCCTCGGCTCGGGTAGACATTTGTCGGAACTCTTTGCAATGACAGCCTTTCCCCACTTGTAATGAAATATACTATTTTCATACAAAGTAAAAAAAATGTATAGCTTCCAATTGTATGCAAGCTTCTGCGTCTGTGGTTTTTGTAATGCTACAAATTTATGTTACAAGCGGTATATTGTATATATTGTAGGTACGTGTATTAATATAGAAATATTTGATACTATATAATATTTGATATACCTACAAGTATATCTAAAATTAACTAAAATAAGTCGGTTAAAAATTGTATTAAGGAAAAGGCATTCGATCACAAAATAAGTGTAAATATAGCAGTTGGTCCTACACATACATGACTTTGAGAAGTATTAGAATATTTAATCACGAGGACACAAGGATTTATATACGTGAAAACAAGCACACATAAATTGATTTCGATAACGTTTAACGGCCACATTAAATATATGACAATAAATTCAACGAGACTAGGAGTGACCCCTAATTATTAATATATATAAAATAGTTATAATATAGTAATTAATAAAAACCTGAAAGTAATTTACCCCACATCACTTTTAAAGACTTCGATAAACTAGATACCCGTTTTATAGATCCAAGGGAGACACATGGGTCATAGAGAAAAGCTGGTTTTCTCTATGGGTCTGGCAATGCTGATTCATATTGACAAGATGAAACCAACTCATGTATCAATAAAATGTGTTCATGCTGGTTTAGCACATTCGGTTCCCTGTAATCGTATTGTTAATAGCGATGAAGTCATAACGTAGCAGCGAGAATCGTTACAATCATAAAATCTAGCGATGACTTAATGAATACCGCGAAAAGCTGCTACATCGAAGTAAACAGTGACATGCACTATACGGTTTTAAATATTTTGGGACACTTAACAAAAAGGTTAAAATAGAGAGAGCTGGAGAAAAATGGTGGCACAGACTACACACGAAAATCACGTCCTTCAGTCATGAGGACACGACGAAGAAGAAGAAGAACAAAAAGGACAATAATCCATACAGTATTATTTAGGAGAAAATATCAGAGACAACAGATGACTATCTAGGGCTACGTTCCGGGAAGCGCCGTCAACGCTCACAACTGTCGCACCCCGGTTTAGCGTTCCGGTTAGAATGAATGCTTTCAATATTCAACCCAAGCGGAACGGTTACGCGGTCACGAAAAGCGCGGCAACTTTACTATCAAAAATCGATAGAATCCTATACATTTGATGCTTGACAGAGACAGCTCGTAAACGACCGAGAAAACCCACCTACAATCTGCGAGCGTTGTGAGCGTTTTCGGTGACGTCATCGATGACGTATCAAGTTCGCTCACGATGACCGTGGGCTTTTAAGGGAATGGGTGTGCGAACGCCGCGAGTAATTTCGGCGCTTTCAGGAACGTAGCCTAGTTAGTATGTCTTTGAAGTCTTCTCCATAACATTGCATTCTCCGATTTCCTCCTTTGACACTAGTTTTTTAATGACACTTCGAGTTTTGTTTTTGTGGTAACTGTTGACTTTTCGAGTAATACGATCGGGTGTGAATCCAGGCTTCATTATACAGATCTGCAGCCGTAGCACAAAAACATTGCGAATCAGTATTCGTATCGGAAGCGTCAACATAATACGCAGTTATTCGTGCTAGGCCCACTGAGTGCATTTCGCATGGCATTTATTGTCTTATTTTAAATTTCAAAAGTCATTCGACTTGAATGAAAATCAGACAGTAAATAGAATAGTAAAATAGAGATAGAATGGATAGTAAGACGGAACTGAGCATCTTTTTGGAAATGCCGGCTTTGAATTTTTAATTAAGCATATAGTTGCTGGTTGTTGCCTGGAAAGCAATGCGGATTACGACAAAAAGTGAGACAGCTCAAGAGCCATGAGGTAGCATTCGGAAAATTCACCTGTGACTAAATTGAACAAAAATTAGTGCGTGGAAATTCATAACTCGTTTATAGACATATTGCTTGAAAAGCCTTTTGTAATATAAATTTTTATCGGAAGTGCAAGATTTTTAGAGAGGTGTTTTCTATACTTTAACAATTTATCTGTATATTAATTTATTTATCTAATTTATGCAAAAACGCATTTTTTGAGGAATGTCATGTATTTGTGTCTAAAGATATTTTCTGCAATGGAATCCTAGAGAAGTGCACAAGATATTAATTTGTTCAACATTTATTATATTCGAGCGTTTATATAGAAAGTAGACGGATTTTTTAATCATGGTTCATCAAAGTGACTCCCTCTCGCCTGATGGAAAGCGGAGATCGAATCAAGAAGCGATGACCATTAATAATAAAATAAAATTATATAATAATTAATAAATCAGCTGTAAGCTGCGTTTATCGCCACCTCTATGATGACCTGAGAGATGCTTTTTCACGCTCCGCTTGAAAGACCCAGGTTCATAGCTGCAGCTGCCCGCAGATCATTCCACAATTTACTTTCACGACAGAGGTAGGTAAATAACCTAAACTTATTGGTTCGTGGTAAGAAATTTTGAACAGTATAATTATGTGGATGACATGCGATTAGTTCGGGATCGGAATAGGATGAGATTTTAGTGAGATTAAAGAGCTCTTCATAACATTCGCCATGAAACAAACGGTAGAAACGCTAGAGTAGCTAGAGTTGTACGCGTTTGTAGGGGTTCTAGGTGTTGAGTGACTTCAGTGTCTCCAATAATACGAACAGCGCGACATTGCAGTCTGTCGAGAGCATCCATAATGTACTTAGCGGCTTCATCCCAGAGGTGGCAACAATATGCAATACAAGGGCGCACCTGAGTTTTATAAAAGAGGCAACGCTGATCAGGAGTGAAGAAACGCCTCGCTCTGTTCAGTTCTCAGAGTTTGCGGTAAGCTAACTTTATAATACGCGGTAATATTATTAAGATTACCGTGAGAATAATCTCGATATAGTCCATGCGAAGCACACAAAGGATGATTAGCCCCTCTTAAGGGTCTGCTGATGACACAGCTAATGAGCAGTTTAAAGTCAAGGATATTTGAAAAGCATAAAAAATATAGATCTCTTTCACGTTATGTGATTACAAATAGCCTTTTAAAAGTAACTAACTAAAACGTTTACGCTGATAATAATAAGATTAATAATCGTAAACTTAGTTTTGCAGTAATTTCTTCATATGAAGTTAACAAGGTGTCGAGAATGTCGGTATCGTAACAATATTAAAAGGACAAAACTTATTTCTAAATATTTGTTCCGCACAAAAAGGAACAAAACACTGCAGACATTTGTTCATTTTACAAAAAATAATTATAGCATTCCTGCATGATATAGAAAATATGCATGCGTTTATCGTGATTTCCTCACGTTTTCTGATAGTACCAACATTATCAGTGTCAGTTACATAAATTATTAAATTACAATATATCACGCACAAATTGGCCGCTATCACGTTTATTATTCTGTATATCTTAAAAGTAAAATGTGAAATCAAGCATAACATATCGTCTAAAAAGTATCTCGAATATTCATTGATCCTAAACATATTCATATTCTAGTTATATTCTGTTATATTGATAAATAGGTACCTACGTAGCTTGTGTTACTCATAAAGTCTACGACAAATAGCATGAAATCATTGGTCTACGGCCGTTCTTTTCTATTGAGAGATGTATTTGCTATGTCATTGTACTCGAAATAATAATATATCATTACAAGTTTTCACAATGAGCTTATTAATTATTTATTGAGAAGACCTATTATATTTTCCATCGTTATATAAATTGAATATTTCTATCATACATAGGTACTATCTCCGTGGTGCTTATAATCTCTATCTCGGCGGCATCATCATCACCATCTACCCTGATTTATTTGCCCTGGCCTCGCATATGTTTGTGTGATTAGGAGAAATATTTGTTCTAGTGTCTTGTATATGGTTGTGTCTATGCCTCCCGCGACACAAAAAACCTAGTGAGGGAGTATGTGAAAGTTATTGAAAAAAATGTCAAACCATTCAGTTTTATTGTATAATATTTCTGTTCCTTGTGCCATTTTCAAACTTCAGTGCAATATCAATATATTTATACAGATAAATAAAATTGAAGTGTCTGTTTGTAATTCCAAATTTACAGCTTTTCACTAAATGCATATTATACGGTACTTACATGAAAAAAAACATTGTTTTAAATTTTGTACGCCTTTTTGCAATGACTTGGCGAAATTAAAGATTTTGTATCGCTTTTGACGTTAGAAGACAATAATACGTCAAGACTGAATCGACTGTGATTGAATGTGACGAAAACTGATCTGTCACATTAGTGCTATTATTTATTCTGTGGTCCTGGTAAACGTGCAGTATGTACGAGTAGGTATGTTACAGTTGTTTCTATATTTAGAAATGTGTAGCTAATAGCCAAAGTAATATCATAAGGTAACAATCAAGAAGGAATTTTATCGCATTCATGGCTATACGCAATACTGTGTGGAAGCTTACTTTGGAAATAGGGAGTTGAAACAACCG
Organism: Selenia dentaria; assembly: GCA_917880725.1. Classification (NCBI taxonomy): domain Eukaryota; kingdom Metazoa; phylum Arthropoda; class Insecta; order Lepidoptera; family Geometridae; genus Selenia; species Selenia dentaria. The sequence goes on along the minus strand of OU862889.1, from coordinate 15,812,874 downwards.
AAGTACTTACTTGTATTATTTATAGACATAAGAATATTATTTATTATATGACAATATTAAGCATTGTCAAACGATATTATGGTTAATTTATAGAAAAAAAGATAACTAAACAAAGATCTTAAGATTCATAAGGCTATTTCCTAAGACTGTCACATACAAATATATTCGTATACAATGTTGTATAATAAGTAAATATAATAATAATGTAATTTTCTTGAAGAATTGTAGGTAAACGTAAAATATTTATTTAATCCATTAGTGTTGTGTAAACCGAATTTCAAATGAAGTTGTAGTTCGAGTGGAGATGCAAGGAATCAGTATTTGTTTCCCAATTTCAGTAGATTATTGAAAATGATTTCTTAGACATTAATTACTATTATATTTATGTTTATTAATATTGTGATATATAATCATACTATAGTTTTTAAATTAATATCTTTGAAATAACGTAATGTTAGTAGCTTATAAGCATCAGGGTTGAAATGGTTCTGCGCAGCATTTGCTATGGGACCGCCGTAACACGCACTGGTGGTTTTTGTTGTGAAAAAAGTTTCGACTGTATTTTTTTATGTTTGTTACCTCATAACTTTCGATAGACTGAACCGAATATCATAACTCTTTTTTTGTTTGAAAGCTGGTGCTTCCCGTGTAGTCCCGTTTAAATTTCATCAAATCCACTAGTTTTTGAGTTACATTCTAAAAACTGAAATAACTGAATAGAATGGAAGTCGATATTAAATTTTTCAAATTGTACTTGTGTATGTATACTCGTACTATCTTCACTTAGCAATCCTGTAGGAAAAAACAATCCCATCTATCAAAATTGGATCCACGTGTGGCATTTATCACGTACGTACAAGCGAGAACATCATTTTATTTTTCTTTGCCTCATCACAGAGTATGAGACGAACTATCTCATGTAACAGCGAGCGAGGTAAATCTACCCCCAAGTCTGCTTTTACGATAAGAAAGTGAGAGGAGTACATAACAGTAAATAAAATCCTGTCAAATTATTAATACCAACATAATTTTCCAACTAACGGCTTACTGCGGAACTTTCATACATATTATTATAAACTAGCTGCGCTCCGCGGTTTCACCCGCGCGGTAGTGGATGATGATAATGATGAACAGGCATATACTCAGGCATAATACAGTTTCCTACTGGAGAAACAATTTTTTGAACCAGTTATGTTGTGTTTTGTTTGTCCGTTACAAACTATCAAATCTTTCCTCTTTATTGTTAGTCTTTAAGGATTGACACATATTGATGAGCTGAAGATGATTGATAGGCAACATTACGAATAATGTTGCCTAGTTTGTACCGGAATTAATATTGCATATTTTAACACGGAAGAGTAGTTATTGTGACATATATGTAATAGTTAGACATATGGTATCACTGACTTTATTGCATATATTGAGGTTTCTATAATATTGCAGTACATAACTTTGCTCTATTGGCAATAGTTTCCGCAGAGTATATACGATATGAGGATGTTTTTTGGTATTCTTTTCACACCTTGGGTTACATTATCGAAGTTTTCATACGGAACCCTAACTTTTTTGAAAATATGATACCTATATATACTCGGTGATAATCTAGCTTTCTAACGAGAAGATATTTTTTGAAATCGTTCCAGTAGATTTTGACTTTATTCGTTACATACAAAAATATTTATAGGTAATGAATAAATATAAACTGCAACTAATATAAATATCATATTTAAATCCAAATTTTAAACATCAACAACCTGTGCGCTACGTGCAATAATACCTACCAATCATATATTTTGAAGTTTCGATAAAAATATTATAGTTGCTTATCTAAGATAACGATGCACTGCACCCGTGCCTCGGATAATGTTGGCGTAGGTAAGTAATAGGCACCTAGCGAGCATGATACCATATAATACCTACATACTCGTTCATAAAGTAGATAATGGTATGTAAGAGGTTATCTAAACAGGGAATTCACAACAGATAAAACGCTCATTTATAAAATTACCAAAAGTAACAGAATCATGTGTCAAACAAGCAAGTGTAATTATAATCTGTTACACGCAATAATTTCGTGTCACGGTTGCCTAGTATTGTTTACCAACGAGTTTAGATTTGATTTATAAACCAATTTATTTCTCGCATGTACAAGTAAGAGTACCTAATTCAGTGGGTCACAGTGAAAAACATACTTTATCAGCATTTACTACGAGTATTAGAAAGAGTAAACAACTTTTTATTAACATCAATTAAAACGGCTGTGCGATTGTCTAAGAGCAACAAACATTGTTGCATCTTTGCATCTTTGACAACATCGACGAGATGACAAGGAACGTTGGAAAAACAACCTTGTGTACAAGGGCGAAATTATATCTAATTTGACATCGGTGAGCTCTTCGAAGATTGCAACGACAAATCATTACTTTAAAGGTACTGATAGACATGCTATTAATTAGCATGCTTATTACGAACATTCTCAAAAATCACGCACGTAATAAGCATGCTAATTACTAACAACACTTTGGCACACATACCACTAAGTAGGAATTGCTCATCAATAACATGCTTTCGTCGCACGGCTGAATCTAATTCACTTCATTTTAGCTATAAACCTTTGCTTAAATGACAATACGTACTGCTAAGCCGCGATAAACCTCCTAAGTGACCTACATAGCCGATGATTACGTAAGCTTACGTAATATATCGGCACAGTGCAGAGACTGCATCGACCTGCTCCATGACCCACTGGCGGCTGGTGGTCTGCGTGCGCACATTTCTGGTACATGGATTGATCAATACCTGAGACCCAAACAAACGCGCACCGCTGCGGCTTGGACCACTGACCTATTTACAATTTTACACGGGCAACACAAAAGATGCAATTTAGCTTCCAACTAACCTATTTAAAGTTGCAGCTGTTTTGCAACTTTAAATAGGTTAGTTGGAAGCTTAATTTAGTATTATTCTGTAAACATTGTGTTACTTAACCTCGATTTTGTTTCCTACTGGCGCCACATTCGCCAAAGAATTCTAAGTAAGTAATGTTATGTCAATAATTTAAATCACAACGGCTGTTTGTTCTTCCAAATCGTTTTCACGCATAACGACTCGACAGGAAAACTGAGAAATTATCCTTCTCAGGATAATATTTCTACGTAACGTAAAAGTAACTATGAGTATTCTACCAATCGAGATTGTGCAAGGGTGCATAGGAGCGACGTTATGCGTTCGAAACTGATGTTAAAAATAGAGCTAGTGTAAAGAAGTGCGGCATGCGGAGCGAGGTAAGCAAAGGTTGTCGTATTATTAACACATTCTAATTCGGGGGTACCCAAACAAACCATTGCGAGCAGGTGACCTACATTCCGAGTGCGTCTGCCGGCCGGGCACGAGACACGGGCATGATTCATGCAGGTTGGTGATCAGCCGAGCGCCGCTGCCACCGCCTGCCACTGACCCAACTGGCACGGATGGGTATGCATTGGGCCAGTCAACGTCCGTCCTACTAATGCCTGTGACCTATAACAGCCCTGGAGAGCCTGCTCAGGGACTTAACTAGTCATTAAATTGCCAGCCTTGCAGAATTATATTGAGGCAAATATGAGCTGACGTTTGAATTAATTAAATACTGAATATCCTAGTGGCAAGAGCTTTTACCGGTATTTACCACATATGTATAAATTACCTCGTAACTTAAAGCTCTGAGGATGTATGACAATTTTGACTGATACAAAACGCAGAGAGATTATATATATTAGAGATTTTTAGTTAAGTGAATGCTTACAGAATCGACACCAGTAGCTCGGTTTTTAAACTCAACTTGAGCTGAGATTTGTCAGTAAATTCTATAAATTTTCTTAGACTTAGATCTTTACTCTCGACTTGAGTGTATAACACATACACAACTAAGCGTCTTTCTGGAATACCGGACTTAGTGTGGATATAGTGCTTTCTATACCTAAGTGTGAAAATAAATACAGGCCGGTTGGCGCAGTTGGTAGCACCCCTGCCTTCTGAGCCGCTGGTCCCGGGTTCGATCCCCGGACAGGTCAAACATTTGTGTGCATGAACATGTCTGTTTGATCTGTGTCTGGGTGTGTTTATGTATTTAAGTATGTATATCATTCATCAGGTTACCATAGTACAGGCTCTGCCTAATTTGGGACCTGAAGACCTTTGTGTGGATGTTGTCCCATATTATTATATATTATATTATATTATTATTATTATTATTATATATAAAATAGCAAAAAGTGACAATTGCGAGTCGCATCGCTAACGATAAATACATGTAATAAAAATATACACATCAGTACTGCCGTTTATATAAATTGAATAATACACCTTTTATATACAAAGTCTCAATCAAAATAAATTTAAATTCATTCAATCTACTCGTATTTAATAATTCCAAGTACCTATTAGCCATTAAGAGACTACCTTTGACAGCATGAAAAACATTCTGTAAGAAGACAACAATATTAAATTTGTACTCTAAGTTTTATAGTATATTTTTCAAGTAAATAGACGTACCTGTAGAAATACTTGCAATAAACGCCTTCGAATTTCAGATATGACTATATATATCTGAAATTCGAAGGCGTTTATTGCAAGTATTTCTACATTAGATCTATCAGATGTATCAAGCGATACTTTATTATTAATTAAGCACTGTTAAAGTTGAAGTAAAGAAGACTAGCTACTAATTAGTTATTTGTGACAGTGGTATAACTGGGTCTCAACGGGTCGGTCTGCTTTATCCAACTTCATTTACGTTCTATATAATAAGCTAGCTGTGCCTATCATTTTTCGACAACTTTGATGAGATCATTCATTGTTTTCGCTTTCACAAACAACAGACTTTGAACAGTGTGCAAGCCTTGTGAAAGCTTTAGCAGGTCTTTGTGGTTATAATTTCGAAACTATAGGTACATTGTGCAGCGAAAATTGTACTTATGTTCATACGATATTTTAATAGTATATTAGTTTACTATTTACCGCAACAGTGTCAACTTACACTGAGCGTGTCGAAACAGTTTCTCCAAAGTTGGCTGTTCCGAGGCTTTATGTCGCTGCTGAGCACTACAGCCACAGAATAATTAATAGTACTAAGCCACAGCCACAGGATTATATATATAAATGTATATATAAGTATGTGATTATTATGGTCTTACTACCCACAGTGCAGGCCCGCCACCGACATCGCGCCGTGGCGCCGCCCGCGCCGCCTCTCTGTCGCCCGCAACTGGGCTAAGGTCACTGCTGTGCATTTTCCACTGCACATACTTTACCTGCATATGTTACAAACAAGTGCACTTTACACAACCACCGACAACAACGCCCAACACATTCCATACCCATACCCATTCACATTCACATACGCAGAGCCAGTTTCGGAGATCCGGTTCTCTGTACTTGAATATAATTACTGGTAACCGTTCCTATGTGCGAACCGGACGTTTGTTTTGCATATTTCTCAGAATAAAGCACACTTGGAATTACCTAGTACTTTACTTATTATCGATTACCATAATGTAAAATCCGTAGATGGAATGTCGTAGGTCTGTTATCCACTAACTAATATTTCCTCAACACTTGTGCGAGCGCATGTTGGCAACGGATACGGCGCACGTTGCTGAAATACTATCGAGGTTAAAATCATTTGGGTCAGATTTAGAACTGCAGCGAAACACGCTCGGAATGTTGAGTGGAATGCGTGTGGACTTGAAGAGACATATGGAAATGGACTGGATTATTGAATAACTTTAAAAACGCGCAATGGAACCAGATACGATGGTTGCAACGGTCGCCCTATCTCTGTATAACTGGGACAAACGTGAAACAAATCCATCATTAGGTAATCGTTAGATTTGTCGCGCACCATTTCCATTACTATTTTGAATTAATATCAAATTAAAGGTTGCTGGTGTTTGTAAACAAGCACTTTTACGAAAACCATAATGAAATTAATAAAGAGAGTAAAATATAATCAACGTACTTAAATCAAGTTGTATTGTATTTTCTATGATTTTAATGTATGATAAACGCGATCAACTGATTCCTATTCTCTTTGGTTTTTAATAGATACCCGCCTCCGACCAGAGTTTCTATGGCAGTGGCATTAAATAACTTTCTTTCAAATGACAAAAGTGATTTGACAATATGGACGACAGCTACTGGAACACCGTGAGTTAGGTGCTTCTTGACATGTTTTCAATTTTGTGGGGGGGGTAGCTATAACCAGGCAATGATTGGAGCCTGGTTATAGCTTATAGCTAGAGATTAAGTGACAGCTACAATCGACCACTTTCGAGTGAACTAATTCAAAAAAGTCCGAATTAAGGCGTACTTGAAGCACATTTTATAACCTGATTGACCTACTTCTATCTTACCTATATATTTTAAACTTATTGTTGATTATCTAAAGCTCGCGTGCCATCGATGGTTGAGTCATTGCCCTTAGTGCGAAACATTCAAATAATCACTTATAGTTTTTATTAAGCTATTGCATAGCTTCTATCGCGGGCCTTGAGCGTGGAGACCGAATCCAGAAATTCCGTAACGAAAATAACCTAACACCCCCACTCCGACTCCATCTATCGATGAATAGCAGAACTTTTAATGATTTTTGAAATATCACGCTTGTCTCTTTAGTTCAGCAACTCGCCCTTTAGATGGCATTGGTTAAATAATTATAATTGCATAAGTTGATTTGGCATCTATCGATGAATAGCAGAACTTTTAATGACTTTTTGAAATATCACGCTTGTCTCTTTAGTTCAGCAACTCGCCTCTAGATGGCATTGGTTAAATAATTATACATTGTAATTGCATAAGTTGATGAAAACAGCTATGCAATAGCTTTACCGCGGCAGTCTCCGAGTGCCACACGTCTTTTTTTTATCTTTTAGTTTCCATTTTTGTCTGTATCAGCGCTGTTTTAAAGTCAGCTACTTTAGGATGACCTTTTTCTTAGGTACCCGCATGCCAAGCAATTATAGCATTTGCTATGTAAATATTGAAACAATAAAACAAGTTAACTAGGAAGAGACCATGTGATGTGATGTGAGTGACAGCTCGGCAGGTCGGCGCCGCTGGCGGCGTCTGCGCAGACGACCTTGCTACAGAACCGTTCCACTCCTCGATTATACGTGTATGTGTTTTTGTTCTCAAACGAGATATATCAACCCCTCATTTATACTTATGTTATTAACCTTTGTGTACAAGAAAGAAGCTAACAAGCAATTGTCCACAAGCGACATTGAAGAGTGTTGTACATTAAATAAAATAACCCTGAACATTTTACAAAAGGATATAGATGTTTGTAGAGGAATGTTGGAAAGGAAACTCAAAGGAAACAAAAAAGATTGTTTGATGTCCGAATTGAAAGTAAACGATTGTAGAGCAATATTACAGAATCAATAAAAGTACTACGGCAATATTTTAAGAAATCATAGACAACATCTCATGGTTGTTCAGGTCCGAATCAACTTCAACAAATTCTAGTCAAAATGTGAGCTTAGCAAAATATTGGGACGACTTTGTAAAGCTGATATGAAACTTTACAGACCAGCAAATGACCGACTTGCTCAAGCATGTATCAGAACAAAAGATTAGTCCAGGGTTTTCTGATGAATCCAGATTTTGTTTGTTTACACATGATCGGAGAGGGAAGTCCATGAATAGACGTCCAGAATAACTGTATGAAAAAGCGTGTTTTAAAGAAATGTTTCCATTAGGAGATCGATTATGATGTGGTTTGGGCACTGCGCTTACAGATTTTCAATCACTCGTATATTGAAGATATTAAATTTGTTTTCAGTAGTTCGAAGTGTTAGGCACAATCCAGCAATTCTACCTCCTACAGCTACCTTAGACGAGATAAGAATTGCGCTAGTGAAATAACTGCCAAATGTTAACCCAAACAGGCAGATTTTTAGTTAACGCCGTTTCAAATTATATTGTCGAAGTTACAAGATTTCTTTTATCAAGTTTTCAAATGAAAAATACAAATTTATGCTGAAAACTGCGACAAATACTTATCGATTTTCATACGAAAGGAAAAGTGTTTAGGTATCGTACCTAAAGAGAAAAATTAACCCTTGTAGTTTATTACTTCGCTATCCACCTGTCTGTCTTTCTTTCAGCTGTTGGATACCAGAACACCATGTCATAGTATAAATCCAAAAAATGAACACCAAAAGCAGCGGTGAAGTCGTGTGGATAAAGTCATAAAGAATTCCAGAATCAATATCAATCAACATGTTAATATGGAAACCGCTTCCATTTTAAGGTTTTCTAGTGAGGTTTTATATGGCAGTGTTCTATTTCCACGATTTACGAAACTACGCCAAGCTGGCGGCAGCGGCGGCGTGAACATGACATTGCAGTTTCCATGATCGATACGACCGCTGTGCCCCAGTTTCACATGAGCACGAGCTAGATTTGAAGTGAATCTAGGGTACGATATTTCACGGTTTTCATTCTTACCACAAAAACGACGGAACGTGGAGATTGGCAAGGAAATTTCAAAGTGGTGATAACAAGGGTAAAGGGTCAAAAGGGTAATAAGCTCTTTAATTTGTTTTAATACCTATGACACCTAGATAGTAACTCTGTATTAGATTTCACCAGACCTTTCAGTTAATTTAATAAATCCCAAAAAGCATAACTGAATTAATTTAATTATTTACTCATTTTAATTCAATTCAATTTAATAAAACGATCAATTATTAATGAAAGAAAGGAAGAAAAGATTTATTGTCCTAGAGACACAGAGACAATATACTTATAACATAAGTACTTAGAAAAGTACACTTTTTCTAAACGACATTGTGTTTTAATACTAATTGTAATGTAACAATTTGTAACGTACGTTTTTTTAATGGCTCTGTGTTTCTCGGCTCTTCATCTCACTGATTCTATTCATTTAGGAATGAGGCGCGGAGATTATACAATGATTATCTCTTTTTTGGGTAAATTTAACGAATTATTTGCCCTTTACTACACCGAGTGTTAGTGACAACTCAAAATTATAATAAAAAGAAAATTTATTATTCTTCATAAATAAAGTGCCAATACTGTTGTATTTTACGATGATTACAAACTTCTCAGCATAAACAAATTTTGCATAATATAAATATTAAATTTGACATTGGTTTGGGTTTTAAATGTTCCGGTGAGCCACCGTTCAATGTAAATACTACTAATTTTCATTCAAACTTAAAAAATAATGAAGTAATCTATAAAGTGGCCAAAACGCTGACAGCGTTATTTTATAACGCTAGATAGTCTAGCTTTTTTTAACTTTTAGAGGTCCAATTTAATCATTAATGCCAAACTTTATCTGCACCGTTTTAACGTTATATTTTGATCAAACAAGCTGATTTAGACTTCAATTATTTTTTGTGTACAAATATGAGCCATACATAATTACGGCCTGCACCACTTTGTTATTATTTTTAGGTGGCAGAAGCTGATCAGGTGAAACTTTACGGAAACAATAAAGATCTTGCGTTGGTTTGGAATTTTGTATTAAAAATTTTTGACAGTCCATTAGGTAAGTAGAGCATGGTCGTTTTGAACATTTTGAGGTGGTGGGTCAAACTAATCAGGGTGAATCATATAAGGAAACTAAATGCAAAATTGCGGATTTGCAAAAAAACTAAAAACAGATTCTTATACGGACACACATCAGATTATCATCTTACAGATTTTGACACGGAGATTAGGGATCTATCATATAAATACTTTTAATTAATTGCTGATAGAACACCTAGTAGAACACCTTTATGTTCAGCGGAAGATATATTTGATCATAAAACGTCAAAGATTTCTGGTTGCTCTAAGAGATAGTAGATTCTATATTTTTAGATGGAAAACATAAAGTTAAGCTATACGATATCTCATTATATAAAGATGGATTACCACTGACTGACTGACTGACTGACTGACATAAATGGTACGGTATGAAGGAGCAATGGGGGGTATAGAAGATGTAGGGGAAAAGTGTAGGGGGGGTTCTGAAACCAAAGGGAAAAGTCCGGGATGAGCTGAATGTGGAAGTGTGATGGAACAGGTCAACGGCTCTCGGAAACTATAAAAGATGGGGGGTAGGTGTCAAAACTAAAAATGAATAAAAACCTGGGCAACTGCCAAAAATTAAAAAAAAAACATGCCTCCCGAACAAAAGACGATCGCTCCTATACAAAATGTAAATGCTTATAATTCCTAAACCGTTTGAGATAAGTATAAAGTGTTTGACCAAATGTCATAGGGAATCGGAAGGGTAATTTGGTAAAAGTGTCAAAAATCCAAGATGGCGGATTCAAAATGGCGGCCGAATTGAAAGTTGGTCCGATCCGGCTCAAAATTGGTATCGGGGGGTTTTTGGAGTCCCACATTCGAAATATGAAAACCATTTTTTGATGACGTCATTTTTCAATATGGCCGCCATACAAATGTTTTTTTGGATATTTAATGGGTCATTTCTCCCAGTGGGCGTGATGGGGCTGATGGTTTTGTAGGGTTATATATGGGGTTAGGGTAGGTGACTTTTGAAGAAACTGAATTGAGCTGAACGTGGAATACCAGGTAGAACAGGTCAACGGCTCTCGGAAACTAAAAACAATAGGGGGTAAGTGCCAAAATTAATATTGACAAACACCCTAGGCATTTTCTAAAAATTAAAAAAAAAACACACCTCCCGAACAAAAGACGATCGTTTCCATACAAAATGGAAATGCTTATAACGCCGCAACCGTTAAAGATAGGTATGAGGTGTTTTAACTAATATGATAGGGGACCGGAAGAGCAATTTGGGTGATATGTCATAAATCCAAGATGGCGGATTCAAGATGGCGGCTACCTTAAATATTCGATCCGATCCGACTGAAAATCGATATCTAAGGGTTTTTAGAGTCCCCAATTCGAAATATGAAATCCATTTTTTGATGACGTCATTTTTCAACATGGCCGCCATACAATTTTTTTCTCTGGAATTTTTATCGTTGTTTTTCGACATGTTGGCATGATGGCACGCTGAGGCTTTGTAAGTGAAAAGTATAGGCAGTGGTCTTACGTCCTTAAGTGACACCTGAAATGAGCTGAATCTGAACTTTCTGATGGAACAGCTTGACGGCTCTCGGAAACTAAAAGAGATAGGGGGTAAGTGCCAAAACTAATATTGACAAGCACCCTAGGCAACTGCCAAAAATTAAAAAAAAAACACACCTCCCAAACAAAAGACGATCGCGCCCATACAAAATGTAAATGCTTATAACGCCGAAACCTTTAAAGATAGGTACGGAGGGTTTGAACTAATGTTTTAGAGGACCGGAAATGCAATCTGGCGGAAATGTCAAAAATCCAAGATGGCGGATTCAAGATGGCGGCTACCTTGAATAATGGCCTGATCCGACTTAAAATCGATATCTAGGGGTTTCAAGAGTCCCCAATTAGTAAGATGAAACCCATTTTTTGATGACGGCGTTGGTCAAAGTGGCGAGGCCGCAGGCCGAGCTATATGTACGTGGCCGAAGGTGAAGCGAGGCCGAAGGCCGAGCATCCTTCTAAGCGAAACGAGGCCGAAGGCCGAGTGTGCTCCTAAGTGAAGTGAGGCCGAAGGCCGAGCGTGCTTCTAAGCGAAACGAGGCTTAAGGCCGAGCATGCTTCTAAGCAAAGTGAGGCCGAAGGCCGAGCGTCCTTCTAATCGAAACGAGGCCGATGGCCGAGTGTGCTTCTAAGTGGAACGAGGCCGAAGGCCGAGTGTGCTTCTAAGTGAAATGAAGCCAAAGGCCGAGCGTCCTTCTAAGCAAAGCGAGGCCGAAGGCCGAGCGTACTTCTAAGCGAAGCGAAGCCGAAGGCCGAGCATGTTTGTAAGCAAAGCAAGGCCAAAGGCCGAGCGTGCTTCTAAGCGAAGCGCGGTCGAGTTTTGTGCCCACGAGGAAATAAAAGCCTTTCATGGCGAGTTCGAAGGCCAAGCTTTCGCCGACTTTATTTCAAAATGTCAATGATCTTCAATGCCCATGTTAACATAGGTAATGTGAATCATCATGAACACTACTATTAGTACGAGTACTACTGATATGACATGCTACAAATAACCGTTTGATTTCCTTCGTATACTTGGGTTTGTTCTTATAAATTTAAGTCCAGACAACCTCCACGCAGTGACATAAGAAGGGTGCAACGTCTTCTAAGAAGCTTAAGTGTCACAGTTAGCTGGAAAACTAATGAAGACATCTTAAGCTACTACTTACTTTTCAGCAATAAATATATATATAGTAGGCCTATAGGCCTTTCAAGAGGACACATACACAGATACAATACACAGATTTCGAAGGTCAAGATCTTAATGTCATGGTAGAGATGCTTGCTGCAATATATGTTATTAAAATAAATACAAAGTGTGGTGTGGTGTTCACACTTAAAACAATTTTTTTTTAAATAGAACTAGACTAGAACCCAGCTTATTGAGAAATGAATAGCTCTTTTCATTCGTCCTTGAATATATTTACGTAGTATTGTATTCTCTTTGGACAGATTTGACTGTTTTATAAAGTTAACAACTTAAAGTAGAAACTAAAAACATGAGTAGGCATTTTATGGTCAAGATGTTTTGTCGATTCTTAAAGTAGGGCAGAAAATGAAGATTGGGAACAATAGATTAAATAAAATGTTTCATATTAAAGTTGTGAAGCTGTCGTAAAGGTAGCCACTATAGCTGAAATACAAACTCTAATACATGGATGAACTTACGTACACCGTGAATAAAATGAATGCCAACGTTACGATTTGTAAAGTTCTTCAATCTTAATTTATATTAATGCCAAAGAATGGAAGTAAAAAGCACTGCGACCGTCCCCTAGGTCAAACTTAATAGACAGGTATATTTGATACGTAACTTGGTTTTCTTTAAGTGAAGATGATGATGTAATAAGATTATTTATATGGTAGTGGGAGTTAGCAGAACAAAATTAAAACCAGTTATTTGCCTTGGTACATACAAAATCTATACGTACCGAATAATGCAGCGCAATCTAATTCCTTATTAGGTTTTACGACATAATTATATACATCCACGTGAAAAGATATACATGGAATAATAAAATTTTCAAACAAGGGTTACCTACATTTATTATCATATGAGACGTAAAACTTTTAATGCTGAAGATATGCATACGGAAGGACCAGATGGATGCTGCATGCATCCAAGATATTCCTGCGACCTTGTTTAGTACGTCTTCCACATTGTCGGTGGACGACCTACCTTCTCTACCAGACTCTCAGTCAGACGGACAGATGGACAAACGGATAAACAGCATCAACCTACGGTTGGATATAGACACTATTGCCTACCACATTTAGTTCAAAGAATTTTACCCTAAGACTTAACTGAAACCACACACTGAGCGTTATGTTTTAGTATTTATACCTTAGTTTTATTATAATATTATGATTTTTAAGTGCTAATGCTTGCTTCGATAAACCAAATGTTGCAATACATCCCCATACATCGGTTAAAATCAACTAATAGAAAAAAAAATATGCTTGGATGGGTGCCTATAGAAAGTGTCTACGAGATTCAAAGCCACACAAATGAATTGAATAAATATGAGCAATGATGAGAAATATCGTTTTAAAATGTATCGTTGGTGTAGTGGTGGCTTTGGAATGTTTGTAGGTTTGGATTCCCGGTTAGGATAGTTGTTGGAATTTTCCGACAGAGAAATTCACACTGTCCGGCGTCTGGAACACTGCCCTGTACGAGACAAAAGGCATTATATGGGACCAATACGTCTCTGGTATGGGTGTTTGATAAATACATCTACCTACCTGTTTAAAATATGTAAGCATGAACATAATGGTATGTTTTGTTGAAAATATGTACTTATATCATTATTTACGTTACATATAAATTACTTTTACTAAAGTTAAACTCCAGGGATCCTTTGAAAACAAAGTTATACTACATGTTTAAATATTTATTTTAAAGTTTACTTGTAATGAGTTTCCTGTGAATCAAAACAAGAAATACAAAAAATGATATATAATGTTTACACAGACCGTATAAACAAAATGGATGCCTAAGTCTTAAAAGGCGTTACGATTTGTAAAAAGTTTAAGAGATCTTTATGGTAGAGACGCTGTTTGTACATACTTGTACAATTGGATTGTAAAATATTCTCCATGTAATGAGAATGTACTTACTATATTTCGTTTAGCTCCATATATATATATATATACCTTTTAGTATAATACAATGACATACTTACATATAAAAATATCATACTTATAGAATAAGAACTTAGCTTATTGAAAAAGGGCGAGCATTTTTAATTTTTCCTTAGGTATTCCTATAAATATCAAGAGAAGGACTTGACTTGAAAAAATCGTTAAATTGACTCCTTTTACAGTAAACAACTTTGAGAAGGTTCGGTGGATTATTAATTATGTATGTAGGTAGGTACGAACTGACCATTTCATATTTTTGATATTTATACTGACCAATTATGTGTGGCTCCGCAACACAGCTGACGATTGAACTATTTGCAACCAGTCCACAATATACACAGGCTTCGACGGGGTCAAGAGACGCGTACAAACACACACATGAGAGCTAATGCAATCTAATTCCTTAATCGATGTTACAACATCCAAGTATTTACGGATAAGGTTTAAATATTATAAACTACCTTTCACCTGCGGATCTTCTTGCGTTAATAGTGACTTCCCGTTACAGACTACCTATGTGGCAAGAATAGTGAACATAGGTTCTTTAATTTAAGCGTGAAGAGAACAAACAAACTAATTAATTACGAAACGACAAATATTTTCGCATTTAAAATAATATTATTATATACTGATGTAATAGCTGAAAATAATATCTAAAACGTTCAGTTTTCAGTAGTAGGTAAAAGTAATTTTAGTGCTAATTCTGATCATCACTATTTATGTTAGTGATTTGACGCAGCTTTTTCTTGTAAGAGTTATCTATTCTAATAGAGTCTATTCCATATGCTTAGGTACTGTCACATTTTTTGTGTTACACGATGATATTTTAAATGTACCGATTATTATGTATTAGTGTAATGCTATAGGGTATAGGATGTAAGGAGTCTACTTACAACATAGTTCAAAGTTTTTTTCCTCTATGTTAGTGTATGGATAGTTTTTTATTTCACACATTATCAATAATTCAATACACGTAGGGAACAAAATAATGAATGGAATAGAATATATAATAGGTAGTAGTAATGATTAGGTAGCGATCTTCATCCATCTTCTATAATACATTGGAGTCAGTATAAGTCTATCCGCTAGACTTCTGATGCCAGTGTTGTTGCTTATGTGTACTCTGGACATGAAGGATGCTATGCGTTTCCTCTGGATGGAATGAAATGAGCAGATCCGGGGCTGTGAACATTTCAGAAGCGCTACAATGCCATAATATATTGTTATAGGCGCCTCGCGTTCTATATTGGCGTCATCCTTCAGACTGGAAGTTACAATATGACTAAGGTACTGTAAATTATCTACAATTTTAATAAGTTGTCTTACATATGTATTAACGAAACAACTTTATTCAGACATATACTTAAGGTAGAGACGCTGTCTGTATACTCTATATATTATTACTTCAGTGTTTAGACTGGTACGGATTACGTACCAGTACGACTTACGATAAGGGTAGAAAGTATTGGAATGCCAAAAGCTATGGAAAAGGAACCTTTGAATAAAAGAGTTGTACCTACTTATTCGTACCTAATTATATAAGGAACGCCCCGTGTAACCTGAGTTAACTTTGTTGCAAAGATTTCATACTCATGGATGTATCAGCTTCTTCATCAAGTTACTATCGATACCACCTCCATGTAATAGTGAAAACTTAATTACATGTAAAATTGTTTCACAACAAACAAATTAACTAACGATGACTCGACAAACACGTAGGTATATTTTTTAATCTAACGGCTGCATAGCGAAATATTTTGCAATCTGCTCCCAAAAAAATATGATGGTTAAAATTAAAAAGATAAATACTCGGATCAGTCATGGAGTTGTACCGAGCTCAGAAAACGCGTGTTCGAACCTCATCCTGGAATTTGTAATTTTCTCTCTTTTATTGCAATACATACATGTCTATCTCTGTGCTAAGGACATATTAAGAAACAAAAAATGAACCTCTTGGACAGCGTGTCGGACTAATGTCTCTTTAAAAAAAAATGATATTGAAAAATATTTAGTGACACTTCCGCTGAAAAGAAAACAATGATTTTGGCCTATTTGGGGGCGTGCACCACCCTCCCTCCCGCATAAATGCTAATAGGAGCATTTTATGTAGCATTTTATGCGGTGGTGCCCGCCCCTAAATAGGCCAAAATCATTGTTTTCTTTTCAGCGGAAGTGTCACTAAATATTTTATAATACTTATCGTTTTTTGATAATGGATTTCCGCAAAGTAACGCCTGAATCAATAAATTTTCTAATGTCTCTTTCATAAAAGCTGTAAAAGAAACTTCCATAGTCCAAAGCACTCGAATCGCAGAAGACCGCAATGGATAGCGCTGCAATATTTAAAGAAAATCATCGTCTTCAACCACGACTCCGATGTCAAGAGTGAACGACGAAGAAGGAGGAATTATAATAAGAAAGTTGTGCGCTCCATCCCGCACTGGCCTGAAAATGTATTATCCTATATAATCAGTTTTAGTTTGAAAATGTATGTAAAGATCATTGATGCTATCACTTTTTGCGCCTGAAGTTTAAATTAAATCGCTTCAGTTGTAGAAGTAATCACTTAAAATGTTATTCAAAAGTTTTATAAAATGCTTTTCTACCCAGCTAACCAATCAAATTACTTTAAATTTGGCTGTACCAGGTATATGTATAGTGACTCCATACGATATACAGGCTACCTTTGTGCCAAAGTCCATCAATATTGTTTCAGTAGTTTGAATGTAAAAGCAGGCCAAACAAACAAGCAACGAACCGACAAACACTTTCGCATATGAAATATCGCTACCGATTTCTAAAGGTCTTATCGCATATGGCCAGTTTTGCAGAATAGTAGTTTCAGTGTTATATATTACGTTATATCACGTTGTATATGTGTCTGAACTTCCCAAGTTTTTATTATATGACTTTTGAAGCACTAACGCTTGGTTAAAGAAACCACATTTTGCAATTTATCCCCTAATACGAGGATTAAAATCCATTAGGAAGATATATTCCAAGCTTGCCATGTAGCACGTCTTAAAGACCAAAGATGGACCAATACCGTTACCACATGGAAAGGCGACCATTTAAATGCTAACTCTAAAAAGATATATATTTATAGCAATGTTATTGTAATTGTCGGAAATAACAGACTGTTTATATGTATTTTTATTTATAATACCAAGCTTGAATGTATGCTTCGCTAACCTAGCAGTTAGGGCGGATAACATTAACACAGATTGTAAGATGACGATGGTTCAGTACCCGTCCATGTATTGTATTTTTATATTCCCTCGAGAGACATTGAAAATGATTTTAACTGCCGTGGTCTTTATAGTTTATAGCGAAAAAAATTCGTGACTGCAGAGAGGCGTATATAATATGGCATAAGTAGTGGTAAATTAATAGAAAACTTAGTAAATAATTTTGCTTTTGGATTTAAAACCGCACTAAAGTTTATCGTTTTTTTAAATGTTTACTGCAAGCTTACTTCTTGATTCTAACTTGATTGATTGACACGGGATTGTTACATGTATCGTCTCGGTGGCCTAGGATACGGTTTGTCAGAAGACGCGGGTCAAAACCCATTCCAGGATGGGTTATTTTTGTGAATAAATGGTAAATCGGACAACACTGATGTCTATTATGAGTTCGTTACTACTCCGACGGGTGTGCGAGCAGTACTGATACCCATCCTCAAAGCTCTTTTATTTTTGTCCTATAATTTGACAGTTTGGTCTCGCTAGGCAGGCGTTACGGCCTGAAAAATAAGATAATACGGTTTGATAACTTACTGAATCATTTTTAGTTCAGTAAGTTATCAAACCGGCCTGAAGCTGGAGGTTGGCCGTAACTTACAGCGATAATTTTTCTAATAAACTGAATCAAAAAAAAAAACCCTAAAAAAAGCCCACCCTTCAATGCTTTATACTAAATAATACTATCCTAAATCATTAAAAGTAACAACACGCATCTGTCCATTCAAACAGTCATAGGTAGTTGTAAATTTTTATTGTTTAGTGGAAGTATTCAAGAGCTAAAATACCTGAATACCGCTGGTATTCAATTCAGTAGGCTGGTACTTACACAATAGTACATATTTTTGAGGTCAAATAATAAAAAAAAGTGCTATCCATCTAATTTGAAAACCAAAATTTTCCTTTTGCATTTTGCCTTGCCTCTTATAAATTCATGGGATCCCCAGAAAGTTTTGAAAAACTGAAACAACACCTAAAATTGATACAATATTTTCAATAAATCTTTGGGTAAGCTCTTGAATCGAGTCGCCTGAATTTAGGGGTAGGGGGTGGGGGGAGGGAGAGGAACCCCCCCCCCACCATTTTTCCCTGCCGGAATCGCGTAGTTTTTTTTAAATTTAATATCAAAGATCAATTTTTCTACTCTATTTAAACACTTTTACACTTAACTTTGGGGGAGGGGGAGTAGGTTGGAGGAGGGGTTGGGGGCAGGGAACCCCCCCCCCTACCATTTCCCCCTGCCGGAACCGCGTAGTTTTTTTTAAAATTTAATATCAAAGATAATTTTGTCTACTCTACTAACACTTTTACACCAAAATTTAGGGGGGGGGGGAGAGAGGGGGGGTCAGAGTTGGATTTGTCACTAATTTCGACCTAACCGGTCTGACTTGGACTCCGGGAGGTCCTGAACGTTGCTTCGCCACATGAAGTCGAGTTGAGCGAAGGGGGGAGCTGGCGAGCGAAGCGAGCCGGCGACCTCCGTAGCGAAACAACCTTCAGGACCTCCCTTGAGCTTCTGGCTCCCGCATTATTTATAAACACTCTAGGGGTAGTAGCCACAAGAATAGGTGGAGTCGGGGTGCTCTGTGTCGGTTTTCTGACTACTTTCAACCTAACCGGTCTGAGTTGGTCTCTGGGTGGGTAAGGGAGGAAAATAATTTTCACAAATTTATGTAGGAGTATTTATTTTATTTTGTAAACATAGTTAATTACATTGATCAACTCGACACAGTTTTTCAGTAGATATCATATCCTTGTCTTCAGCAAATTGCACACACTGTTCAGTGGATCCCAAGTATTGAATAACCTTAGCCAAATTCCACATATTCACAACTTCGTCCGTGTAGAAATGACGTCCAGCAGAGCGTCGGGATTCAGCTTCCGTCCCGGTAACCCCGGAACTTGTTGACGGCACGGGTTCTGTGCCTGAGGGCGCTTCTCTAGAAGCCATAGCTCGCCAAAAACGATCGGTGTCCAGTAAGCCAGCAAAAGTCGTTCAAAGTAGCGATCCAACGGTGTCCAGTGAGTAAGCCAAGGTTGTACGGGGAAGAAATCCAATCGGTGTCCAAGAGAGAAGCCAAGTCGTCGAAAAATCGTAGAAAAAAACAGAGGAGCACATTCACGAAAACTCGAAAGCAACGGAATAATGCGAATCGTGTATGTCAAATCAACGTCACATACGTCAAACACCACAAACCTCAAAAATAGCGATCAAAACGTTTCGTTTCACGAACATAAACATAGCAGACGTTCAAATTTATGCAATATTTCCTGATATTGCGTTCCGTTTCACGCATCCGCATGTTTTTCGTGTGAAATTACAGAAACTTTAAATATTAATTTAAAATACTTTCGCGTAACTCCAGCAACCAAAATCGAATTGGGAGGGTCAAGACAAAGCCCCTTGACCATTCCACAGTAGCAGAATCCTCAAATTCATATTATATTCCTCCTCAAATATGTTACCTACGTTATCTTTTAAATTTACTTTTAATTTATTTTTACTTAATTTTGAGTAAACCGGATTCATTTTATCCATAGATACATTTCAGAAATATGTTGCACTCCGTCAAGGGTTGCTAATGAAACGGCTCACTGCCCGCGACCTTCGCCCTCGCCATAACATCCCAGAGTTTCATTTATAAGAATCTTCTCCTGACAATAATTAACACAACAAAAAAAGAATTTTAAGGCGAGATTGTTTTATCCGTTCTCAAGTTATAGCGTTACCAGGAGAAATAGGGATTCATTTATATATATATGTATAGAAGATATATAGGTAGATTTCAAAGTTTAGTTGTACAGAGTTTTCAGTAAATCAAAACCAAAGAATAAAATAAATACATGTTTTATTATTTATGTCCATGTTTATCTTCACGAGTTTTGAGTCAAAAGAATAACATTTTCCATATAAACATTAGTCATAGTCATAGTAGTTTCATGGCACCCTGTTTAAACATCTCAGGCTTTGATTTTTAATACTTAAGCGTTTATGTGATTTCACAAACTAAACTATCTTTATTCTAAAGTTCATTTAAACTTTTTTAGTAGTTACCTACGGAGATACTTGGTGAAAAACATTCACGGACACAAACTTTCACATATTTAATTTTACTCACTGACCCTCTCGCGGTTTCGCTTGCCGTAGCGTGCGGGTTACAAAGCCACAGCATTCATTTGATAAATAATTATGGCATTTCTTAAGGTTCCCTACCTTAAGAAATGAAATGGTAAACGCAAGTTGGAAAAAGTAGATTAAATAAAATAACAAGTCCAATATGAAAAATTTAATATCGACTTCCATTCTATTCAGTTATTGGAGTGTATCTCAAAATATACTTAACCAAATTTGATGAAATTTAAATGGGACCACACGGGAAGCACCAGCTTTCAAACAAAAAAGAATTTTGAGAATCGGTGCATCCTATAGAAAACTATGAGGTATCAAACATTAAAAAAAACATACAGTCGAATTGAGTAGCTCCTCCTTTTTTTGGAAGTCGGTAGAAAACACAAAATACGATAGTCGAGACGCTTTCGGATATAAAGTGACTATAGCTGAAATACGAACTGGTACACGGTCGAGCTTACGCAGACTGTAATTAAGATTGATGCAAAAGTTTTAGAGGCGAACGTGTTATTTAATAGTTTTGACGACAAGGAAGCAAACATGACACAAGCACTGCGTCCTTCACCTAAAATACCGTAGATAAGTAATGTAGTCTGGTTTATGGTTAAATAAGAGATCCATAAAATATATTAAAATAAGAAAACGGAATATCTTAGTATGTGGTGACTGATATATACAACAACACACACTACAATTCCTGAAATCGTAGTATGTATTCTTAAAAACTATTACATTGTACTTATTATTTGCCAAATTATGGTCACTGGCGAATCTACGGGTACGCTTTGTAAATTATGTTTTTAGCCTTTTAACGTACTGACGGCCAGATAGATAGACAAACCGACATACGCACAGATAGAAAAAGTACACATTACATAGATAGATATACCTACAACGAAAATGTTCTATAACATATGATACATTTTTCGGAATGTACGTAGTAAGTCTCATTTCAGATCATCACTATTTAGGTTGTTAAAAATTCCACACAAACACAAATGGGATAATTAGTATCAAGTAGTAGGTATATAGCTATGAAGTGTCCAAGTTAGAAACATATGTCTATCTACGTCAACATAGTTACTTTCACATATTTATCGTTAACGTAATGTAATGATTAATTTAATTTTTTTATGTATTAATTTTGTGATGTAAATGTTTTATTAAATACGTATTAGAATCCTACCTTCCACATATTTCAAAAATGTTTGCCTGTACGTTTTATTCTAATGTTTTGAGATTGAAGGTTATGTATATGTATATGGGTTATGCTTTGAGAGTACCTATATATATACATACATTTATTTTTAATGTTTGATTTTTTATGCTCTAACGGCTGCTTAGCGAAACGAAACTTTGCAATCTGTCCCCTTATATTATTCCCGTTATAATAAATTACTGTAAGACGTTCACTGCTGAACATATGCATCCCCTGTAGATTCCCAAAAGGACAGAATTGGAAGCTATTAGCATAACAGGGTCAGTCTGTGGTTACCAGCCCCATCGGCCGTCAATTTAAGGTATTATGTGTGATGCCCACTGCCACTTCAACTGGCTTATTCTCTGAGCTATGGCATCAATAGTTTGTTAAAAATACCAACCAGATTCAATATAAATTACTGCCAATATCAACATTTAAAATGCGCAGCTCATGGGCAAATGTTATGTCAATAAATACTTAATCGAATACCTAATTACTTTTGCTGACCTTTTAGCTAAAGAAAGGCATTATATTTTTACAAAGCGATTAAGTTACTTACTCCTAAAAAAATGCTACCGTAACTTGGAAGAACTCATGAACGATTCATGCATTTATTTTAAATGTTGATAAATAATTATTTTAATAAATGTTAATTAATTTAGAGTAACATGAATGAGTCGGCCCGTTCTTAGTTTTGTACCTCTAATGTTGCAACACACGAATAGGGCCATTTATTACTACCATAACCTTAAGATCTCTACAAATATACATACGATTGCAATAAATAATAAGTATGAGTCTGAAAAGAGAGCCACAGTGTTACCTTAGTTTGAAGAGGTAAAAACATTCGGCGATGTTGAAAAATTAACTGAAATAATTCATTATTTTGCATCGGTGTTTGTATGAGTACCTGCGCTATAACAGATGGTTTTCTAACATGACTCATAAGTTCTTAGAATATGGCATCCGACACTTAATTTATCATAGGTAAGGTTAGGTTTGAACTGCGACAAAACTACGCGCAAGCCGAGCGAGCAAAGCGAGGGTGCCGCGGCAGCGGCCGGCGAAGCGCTTGAAACTAAGTAATGAATGATTGTGGGTTGTGGTTTATGACTGAGGATAGAGTGGTGCACAACAAATATTACCTTCCCACGCACTACTTGACGTACTCTATCGTTATAAGGTGATTAATTGTTGTGATAGTGACATATTACACATAGGAATATGTAAAAGAAACCAAAGTATGAAATAAAAAATGAACAAAAACAAAATTCATAAAAGATTCATATTTCATACCAGGACCTAACATCATAATTTCTGCTGCAAGATGATAACGAAAGATAAATAGGCTCGCACCATATTACATGGGACCAAAAAAATATCCGGAGAAACGCAGGCGTTCAAAATACTGCTGCGTACCCCTTCGTGGATATGTAGGTGTGACGATTTGTTATATTTTGTTTAAAAATAACGTATATTATGTATTTAGTGGTAGGACTTTCCCAGAGTCAGCATGGTCCTTTAGTAGTTATTCAACCGTGAAACAGTAGTGTGCAAATATTACTGTTTTTTGGTGAATTGGTGATGTCTTCAATAATTTTACTGCAGTACATCACTCTGCTACATTGTCAATAATTCCGATTTTTGAATATATTGTGTGTTACTCAGTGATAATGTGACTTTCTAACGGAAAAACAATGTTTTAATCGATCCAAAGATTTTATATACGAACTGTAAGGGAAATGTCTGATACCCCTAAGAGTGTGATTGTGGTGGTAACTGTGGTGTGAGACGCTGCATGTCTGTACTTACTTAATTACTGTTAATGAAGTTGTCTCATATTCTCTATGGTTCAATATTCCTTGGCCAATGGCCGAAGAAATAATATTGTGGTAAACCATGACATTAAAAACGTCACTATCGTGAAGTGTGTGTTTATACATCTCTCTCGCCTTCATCAAATGCCTTTATATGCGTATGGAAGAGAGGATCTGTCTGAGAACTCGCACCGCGCCCGATTGATTGTAAAATTAATTTGTGAAACTTGGCATACCAACATAAGTGAGCAGGTTATTTCCTACTACATACTTATTTAATGAAACGCCAGAATTAAACAGTTTTCCCTTCGCCGTTGGAATGCGATTGAAATGCGAAACGTAAGAAGCAAAGGACTCTACTTACTGTGTCACTGTGTGTGCCGTGAATCATTAGTGCGCAAGCGTTAGGTACTGTAAGGGTACTATAGCATCTGAAATCATTATTATTTCTGTTACAAATATGACACAAAAGTTTGAGTAAATTTGTCGTGCAGGAGTTCATCTTCTTATTAACAAAGTTGAAATCAAAAAAGTTGTGATTGCATGATATTTTATATGTTTATTCATTTCATGATAAAATAAGTTTATAAAATACGCAATTATCAGCTTACCTGTTACTTCAATTTACAAATTGTTCCTGTACATCTTATAGATGCCAAAGTGCCTACAGTATAAATATCTTAATAAATATTCTGTTTAAATTAAGGATCATTTAGATATCATTGAATAACAAAGTTACTCGTATTATAAAATATAATGTTCACACACTCGTACCCAGTACCGTAGAGGTACCAAGTAGTTTAAGTATTTTTTTTAAAGCCGGTACAAGCACGAGGTCTACCAGGTGTTAGGTGCTAACCTCTGCCTTTATCAGACGTATGTCCTCACAACTGCATTGCGCACGTAAACATGAGACATTGTTAAGTCTCAATGTGCCTGTATTTTACCTGCACCCATACCACCCATACTTGATGACCTCATTCACGAAGAGTTCTACTGCTACTATGTAGGTAGGTAAATAGATAGATAAACCCTTTATTGCAACACCACATTATATGATATAACTAACAAATACGAGTAAATAGGATAATATAATTGAAAACTATTACTCAACAATAAAAATTTGAAATTAAGTGTAACAATTGGCGGTCTTATCGGTCAAGCGATATCGTCAAAACAACCATGTTATTGAAAAGGAAGCTTGAATAAAAAAGGTCTCGAAGGAAGTTTCCTTGGATACCTGTGGATTTAGAAGTAGAGCCCCTATACAAAAACTGAAAATAATTCTGGTATGCCTACAATCTAACGACTACCACACTTTTTTGTCTTTTTAACTCCAGCTGACCGCTCTATCCTTGAGCCTAAATTGCACTAAAAGAAATGTTGGCTTTGCAACTTGTATGGGAGTTATGATTTTTTATGCAACTGAATGCAGAACATTTTTTGACCTCTCAAGCTGGCCTCCAAGACTACTGCTCACGTTATCAACTGCACTAAGGGGTTGGATCCCTTAACAAACATACACAAGGACTCTTTGTCCCTACTTGAACTGTAATTAAAGGCAAAATTTCTGCAATTGAACTCGTATGAACATTTTGACTTTTCTGTTCAAATGGTTAAAGTTTAGCAACAAAAACTAATGCACAAGGACAAACGCGGGCCACTCGTGGCCCGCGCACCGCCCAAAAAGCTAGTTATACTATATAAAGCTCGATTACCATTCATGTACTGATTCACTGATTGACCTATTTGTTCTCCTAGAAGGAGCAATGGGGGGTATAGAAGACGTAGGTTGAAAGTGTAGGGGGGGTTCCGGTGAGTTGGGGAAAAATCCGAAAAGTGCTGATTATTGATGTCTGATGGAACTGGTCAACGGCTCTCGGAAACTATAAATCATAGGGGGTTAGTGCCAAAACTAAAAATGACCAAAACCCTGGGCAACTGCCAAAAATTAAAAAAAAAACATACCTCCCAAACAAAAGACGATCGCTCCCATACAAAATGTAAATGCTTATAATTCCTAAACCATTTGAGATAAGTATAAAGTGTTTGACCAAATGTCATAGGGAATCGGAAGGGTAATTTGGTAAAAGTGTCAAAAATCCAAGATGGCGGATTCAAAATGGCGGCCGAATTGAAAGTTGGTCCGATCCGGCTCAAAATTGGTATCGGGGGGTTTTTGGGGTCCCACATTCCAAATATGAAAACCATTTTTTGATGACGTCATTTTTCAATATGGCCGCCATACATATGTTTTTTTGGAATTTCAATGGGTCATTTCTCCCAGTGGGAGTGATGTTGATTAAGGTTTTGTCAGGCTATATGTGGAGTCAGGGTAGGTGACTTTAGTAGAAACTGAATGGAGCTGAACGTGGAATACCAGGTAGAACAGGTCAACGGTTCTCAGAAACTAAAAGAGATAGGGGGTAAGAGCCAAAACTAATATTGACAAGCACCCTGGGCATTTTCTAAAAATTAAAAAAAAAACACACCTCCTGAACAAAAGACGATCGCGCCCATACAAAATGTAAATGCTTATAACGCCGAAACCGTTAAAGATAGGTACGGGGTGTTTGAACTAATAGTTAAGGGGACCGAAAATGCAATTTGGCGGAAATGTCAAAAATCCAAGATGGCGGATTCAAGATGGCGGCTACCTTAAATATTAGTCTGATCCGACTGAAAATCGATATCTAAAGATTTTTAGAGTCCCCGATTCGAAATATGAAATCCATTTTTTGATGACGTCATTTTTCAACATGGCTGCCATACAAATATTTTTCCTGAAAATTTATTCGGTTTTTTTCTACAAGTTTGCATGATGGAACGCTGAGGTTTTGTAGGTGAAAAGTATAGACAGTAGTATAATGACTTTAAGGGATACTTAAAATGAGCTAAATGTGAACTTGGATATGGAACAGCCTAACGGCTCTCAGAAACTAAAAGAGATAGGGGGTAAGTGCCAAAACCAATATTGACAAGCACCCTGGGCATTTCCTAAAAATTAAAAAAAAAATACACCTCCCGAACAAAAGACGATCGCGCCCATACAAAATGTAAATGCTTATAACGCCGAAACCGTTAAAGGTAGGTACGGGGTGTTTGAACTAATGTATTAGGGGATCAAAAATGCAATTTGGCAGAAATGTCTAAAATCCAAGATGGCGGATTCAAGGTGGCGGCTACCTTAAATATTAGTCCGATCCGACTGAAAATCGATATCTAAAGGTTTTTAGACTCCCCGATTCGAAATATCAAATCCATTTTTTGATGACGTCATTTTTCAACATGGCCGCCATACAAATGGTTTTCCTGAAAATTTATTCGTTTTTTTCTACAAGTTTACATGATGGAACGCTAAGATTTTGTAAGTAAAAAGTATAGACAGTGGTCTTACGTCCTTAGGTGACACCTGAAATGAGCTCAATCTAAATCTTCTGTTGGAACAGTTTGATGGCTCTCGGAAACTAAAAGAGATAGGTAGTTAGTGCCAAAACTAATATTGACAAGCAACCTGGGCATTTCTTAAAAATTTTAAAAATTCACTCCTCCCAAACAAAAGACGATCGCGCCCATACAAAATTTAAATGCTTATAACGCCGAAACCGTTAAAGATAGGTACGGGGGTTTGTAGTAATGTTCTAAGGGACCGGAAATGCAATTTGGTGGAAATGTCAAAAATCAAAGATGGCGGCTACTTTGAATAATGGCCTGATCCGACTGAAAATCGATATCTAGGGGTTTTAAAAGTCCCCAATTAGAAAGATGAAACACGTTTCTTGATGACGGCTCTGGTCAAAATGGCGAGGCCGCAGGCCGAGCTATATTGACGAGGACGAAGGCCGAATTTGCTTCTAAGTGAAGCGAGGCCGAAGGTCGAGCGTGCTTCTAAGCGAAACGAGGCCGAAGGCCGAGTGAGCTCTTAAGTGAAATGAAGCCGAAGGCCGAGCGTCCTTCTAAGTAAAGCGAGGCCGAAGGCCGAGCGTACTTATAAGCGAAGCCAAGCCGAAGGCCGAGCATGCTTCTAAGTAAAGCGAGGCCGTAGGCCGAGCGTTCTTCTAAGCAAAGCGCGGTCGAGTTTTGTGCCCACGAGGAAATAGAAGCCTTTCATGGCGAGTTCGAAGGCCAAGCTTTCGCAAACTTTATATCAAAATGTCAATGACTTTCAATGCACATGTTAACATAGGTAATGTTAATGAATCAAAAACATCATGAACAAAACTATTAGCACGTGTACTACTGATATGACATGCTACAAATAACCGTTTAATTTCCTTTGTATACTTGGGTTTGTTCTTAATTAAAAACTTGAGTCCAGACAACCTCCACGCAGTGACATAAAAAGGGTGCAACGTCTTCTAAGAAGTGTCACAGTTAGCTGGAAAACTTATGAAGACACCTTAAGCTAATAAAAATATATATAACCGGCTTATAGGCCTTTCAAGGGGACACATACACAGATATAATACACAGATTTCGAAGTTCAAGATCTTAATGTCATGGTAGAGATGCTTGCTGCAATGTATGTAATTAAAATAAATACGAAGTGTGGTGTGGTGTTCACACTTGGAACATTTTTTTTTTAACTAGAACTAGACTAGAACCCAGCTTATTGAGAAATGTATATCTCTTTTCATTCGTTCTTGAATATATTTACGTAGTATTGTATTCTCTTTGGAATATATCAAGAGAAGGACTTGAGTTTACACAATTACTAATTTGATTGTTTTATAAAGTTAACAACTTACAGTAGAAACTAAAAACATGAGTAGGCTTTTTATGGTCAAGATGTTTTGTCGATCCTTAAAGTAGGGCAGAAAATGAAGATTGGGAACAATAGATTAAATAAAATGTTTCATATCAAAGTTGTGAAGCTGTCGTAAATGTAGCCACTATAGCTGAAATACAAACTCTAATACATGGTTGAACTTACGTACATCGTGAATAAAATGAATGCCAACGTTACGATTTGTAAAGTTCTTCAATCTTAATTTATATTAATGCCAAAGAATGGAAGTAAAAAGCACTGCGACCGTCCCCTAGGTCAAACTTGATAGGCAGGTATATTTGATACGTAACTTGGTTTTCTTTAAGTGAAGATGATGATGGAATAAGTATATTTATATGGTAGTGGTAGTTAGCCGAACAAAATTAAAAGAAGGTAATTGTCTTAGTACATACTAAATCCAATACGTACCGAACAATGAAGTGCAATCTAATTCCTTAGTAGGTTTTACGACATATATACATCCATGTGAAACGATATACATGGAATAATAAAATTTTCTAACAAGGGTTACCTACATTTATCATCACATGAGACGTAAAACTTTTACTGCTGAAGACATGCATACGGCAGGACCAGATGGAACCTGCATACATCCAAGATAGTACTGCGACCTTATTTAGTACGACTTCCACATTATCGGTGGATGACCGACCTTCTCTACCAGACTCTCAGTCATACGGACAGATGGACAAACGGATAAACAGCATCAACCTACGGTTGGATATAGATAGGGATATAATGATATACTACCACACTATTGCCTACCACATTTAGTTCAAAGAATTTTACCCTAAAACTTAACTGAAACCACACATTGAGCGTTATGTTTTAGTATTTATACTTTAGTTTTATTATAATATTATGATTTTAAGTGCTAATGCTTGCTTAGATATACCAAATGTTGCAATACATCCCCATACACCGGTTAAATCAACTAAGAGAAAAAAATGATGGTTGGATGGGTGCCTATAGAAAGTGTCTACGAGATTCAAAGCCACACAAATGAATTGAATAAATATGAGCAATGATGAGAAATATTGTTTTAAGATTTATCGTTGGTGTAGTGGTGGCTTTGGAATGTTTGTAGGTTTGATTTCCGGTTAGGACAGTTGTTGGAATTTTCCGACAGAGAAATTCACACTGTCTGGAACACTGCCCTGTAGGTGACAAAAGGCCTTATACGAGTATGGGACCAATACGTACCTGGTATGGGTGTTTGATAAATACATCTACCTACCTGTCTAAGATATGTAAGCATGAACATAATGGTATGTTTTGTTTAAAATATGTATATCATTATTTACGTTACATATAAATTACTTTTACTAAAGTTAAACTCCAGGGATCCTTTGAAAACAAACTTATACTACATGTTTAAATATTTATTTTAAAATTTTCTTGAAATGAGTTTCGTGTGAATCAAAACAAGAAATACAAAAAATTATATAATAATGTTTACACAGACCGTATAAACAAAATGGATGCCCAAGTCTTAAAAGGCGTTACGATTTGTAAAAAGTTTAAGATATCTTTATGGTAGATACGCTGTTTGTACATACTCGTACAATTGAATTGTAAAACATTCTCCACGTAATGAGAATGTACTTACTATATTTCGTTTAGCTCCATATACCTTTTAGTATAATACAATGACATACATACATATAAAAATATCATACTCATAGAATAAGAACTTAGCTTATTGAAAAAGGGTGAGCATTTTTTATTTTTCCTTATAAATATCAAGAAAAGGACTTGACTTGAAAAAATCGTTAAACTGACTTCTTTTACAGTAAACAACTTTGAGAAGGTTCGATGGATTATTAATTATGTATGTAGGTACGAACTGACCATTTCATATTTTTGATATTTATACTGACCAATATAAATGTATTATTTGTGGCTCCGCAACACAGCTGACGATTGAACTATTTGCAACCAGTCCACAATATACACAGGCTTCGACGGGGTCAAGAGACGCGTACAAACACTCACATGAGAGCTAATGCAATCTTATTCCTTAATCGATGTAACAACATCCAAGTATTTACGGATAAGGTTCAAATATTATAAACTACCTTTCACACGCGGACCTTCCTGCGTTTATAGTGACTTCCCGTTACAAGATACCTATGTGGCAAGAATCGTAAACATCGGTTCACTAATTTAAGCGTAAAGCAGAATAAACAAACTAATTAATTACGAACCGACAAATATTTTCGCATTTAAAATAATATTATTATATACTAATGTAATAGCTGAAAATAATATTTAAAACGTTCAGTTTTCATGAGTAGGTAAAAGTAATTTTAGTGCTAATTCTGATCATCACTATTCATGTTAGTGATTTGACGCAGCTTTTTCTTGTAAGAGTTAGAGAGTCTGTTCCATATTCTGTCACATTTTTTGTGTTACACGATGATATTTTAAATGGACCGATTATTATGTATTAGTGTAATGCTATAGGCTATAGTATGTAAGAAGTCTACTTACAACATAGTTCAAAGTTTTTTTCCTCTATGTTAGTGTACGGATAGTTTTTTATTTCACACCTTATCAATAATTCAATACACGTAGGGAACAAAATATTGAATGGAATAGCATATATAATAGGTAGCAGTAATGATTAGGTGGCTATCTCCATCCATCTTCTATACATTGGAGCCAGTACAAGTCTATTCGCTAGACTTCTGATGCCAGTGTTGTTGCTTATGTCTACTCTGGACATGAAGGATGCTATGCGTTTCCTCTGGATGAAATGAAATGATCCGACCAGGGGCAGTGAACATTTCAGAAGCGCTACAATGCCATAATATATTGTTATAGGCGCCTCGCGTTCTATATTGGCGTTATCTTTCAGACTGGAAGTTACCATATGACTAATGTACTGTAAATTATCTACAATTTTAATAAGTTGTCTTACATATGTATTAACGAAACAACTTTATTCAGACATATACTTAAGGTAGAGATGATGTCTGTGTATATATTATTACTTCAGTGTTTAGACTGGTACGATTAGGGTAGAAAGAATTGGAATGCCAAAAGCTATGGAAAAGGAACCTTTGAATAAAAGAGTTGTACCTACTTATTCGTACCTAATTATATAAGGAACGCCCCATGTAACCTGAGTTAACTTTGTTGCAAAGATTTCATACTCATGGATGTATCAGCTTTTTCATCAAGTTACTATCGATACCACCTCCATGTTATAGTGAAAACTTAATTACATGTAAAGTTGTTTCACAACAAACAAATTAACTAACGATGACTCGACAAACACGTACATTTTTGAATCTCTAACGGCTGCATAGCGAAATGATAATTTGCAATCTGCCCCCAAAAAAATATGATGGTTAAATTACTTAAGGAGATAAATGCTCGGATCAGTCATGGAGTTGTACCGAGCTCAGAAGACGCGTGTTCGAATCTCATCCTAGAATTTGTAATTTTCTCTCTTTTATTGCAAAACATACAGGTCTATATCTGTGCTAAGGACATATTAAGAAACAAAAAATCATGAATCCCTTGGACAGCGTGTCGGACTAATGTCTCATAAAAGCTGCAAAAGAAACTTTCATAGTCCAAAGCACTCGAAACGCAGAAGATCGCAATGGATAGCGCTGAAATATTTAAAGAAAATCATCGTCTTCAACCATGACTCCGATGTCAAGAGTGAACGACGAAGAAGGAGGAATTATAATAAGAAAGTTGTGCACTCCATCCCGCACCGGCCTGAAAATGTATTATCCTACATAATTAGTTTTAGTTTGAAAATGTATATAAAGATCATTGATGCTATCACTTTTTGTGTTTGAAGTTTAAATTAAATCGCTTCAGTTGTAGTAATAATCACTTAAAATGTTATTTAAACCTAACCAATAAAATAACTTTAAATTTGGCTGCACTAGGTATATGTATAGTGACTCCATACGATATACAGGCTACCTTTGTGTCAAAGTCCATCAATATTGTTTCAGTAGTTTGCATGTAAAAGCAGGCCAAACAAACAAGCAACGAACCGACAAACACTTTCGCATATGAAATATCGCTACCAATTTCTAAAGGTTTTTTCGCATATGGCCAGTTTTGCGGATTAAAAGTAGTTTCAGTGTTATATATTACGTTATATCACGTTGTATATGTGTCTGAATTTCGCAAGTTTTTATTATTTAATTGGTTAAAGAAACCAAATTTTGCAATTTATCCCATAATACGAGGATTAAAATCCATTAGGAAGATATATTCCAAGCTTGCCATGTAACGCGTCTAAAAGACCAAAGATGGACCAATACCGTTACCACATGGAAAGGAGACCATTTAAATTCTAACTTCTAACTGATAAATATTTATAGCAATGTTATTGTAATTGTAAGTAGGAAATAAAAAAAAGTGCTATCCATCTAATTAAAAAACCAAAATTTTTCCTTTTGAATTTTGCCTTGCCTCTTTTAAATTCATGCGATCCCCAGAAAGTTTTGAGAAACTGCAATAATAACTAAAATGGATAATATATACTCAATAAATCTTTTCCGACGAGCACGTTACACTGCAATAACTGAAGAGTAGTAGTTCTTGGTAATATCATCATTGGCGGTTAATGACAATCGATCAGTAAGTTGCAAGGGTCACTAAAATGGTAAAAAAAATATTTACCCCAAAATGGAACCTAACTTAAATAGCACAATAAAAAAAGTATAAATGTCATCGTTCAGCTACAGTTCAGTTAAAGTTGGAGCAACATTTGGTTAGTAGAATCGGACCCAGCGGTTTGGCAACAATATCAAAGTCAACGGGTCATTGCCGTTACAAAGAATGGTAGTCGGTACCATGAAAGTACAAAAGTACCACTTTTCGGTGCTGAATCCAATACGTACCGAACAATGAAGTGCAATCTAATTCATTAGTAGGTTTTACGACATATAAGTATACATCGATGTGAAAAGATATACATGGAAAAATAAAATAAAATTTTCAAACAAGGGTTACCTACATTTATTATCACATGAGACGTAAAACTTTTACTGTTGAAGACATGCATACGGAAGGACCAGATGGAAGCTGCATGCATCCAAGATAGTCCTGCGACCTTATTAAGTACGTCTTCCACATTGTCGGTGGACGACATACCTGCTCTACCAGACTCTCAGTCAGACGGACAGATGGACAAACGGATAAACAGCATCAACCTACGGTTGGATATAAATACGGATATAATGATATACTACCACACTATTGCCTACCACATTTAGTTCAAAGAATTTTACCCTAAGACTTAACTGAAACCACACATTGAGCGTTATGTTTTAGTATTTATACCTTAGATTTATCATAGTATTATGATTTTTAAGTGCTAATGCTTGTTTAGATAAACCAAATCTTGAAATACATCCCCATACACCGGTTAAAATCAACTAAGAGAAAAAAAAATTATGGTTGGATGGGTGCCTATAGAAAGTGTCTACGAGATTCAAAGCCACACAAATGAATTGAATAAATATGAGCAATGATGAGAAATATTGTTTTAAGATTTATCGTTGGTGTAGTGGTGGCTTTGGAATGTTTGTAGGTTTGATTTCCGGTTAGGACAGTTGTTGGAATTTTCCGACAGAGAAATTCACACTGTCTGAAACACTGCCCTGTAGGTGACAAAAGGCCTTATACGAGTATGGGACCAATACGTACCTGGTATGGGTGTTTGATAAATACATGAACCTACCTGTCTAAGATATGTAAGCATGAACATAATGGTATGTTTTGTTTAAAATATGTATATCATTATTTACGTTACATATAAATTACTTTTACTAAAGTTAAACTCCAGGGATCCTTTGAAAACAAACTTATACTACATGTTTAAATATTTATTTTAAAGTTTACTTGTAATGAGTTTCGTGTGAATCAAAACAAGAAATACAAAAAAATGATATATAATGTTTACACAGACCGTATTAACAAAATGGATGCCCAAGTCTTAAAAGGCGTTACGATTTGTAAAAAGTTTATGAGATATTTATGGTAGAAACGCTGTTTGTACATACAATTGAATTGTAAAACATTCTCCACGTAATGAGAATGTACTTACTATATTTCGTTTAGCTCCATATATATACCTTTTAGTATAATGCAATGACATACATACATATGAAAATATCATACTTATAGAATAAGAACTTAGCTGATTGAAAAAGAGCAAGCATTTTTAATTTTTCCTTATAAATATCAAGAGAAGGACTTGATTTGAAAAAAACGTTCAATTGACTACTTTTACAGTAAACAACTTTGAGAAGGTTCGATGGATTATTAATTATGTATGTAGGTACGAACTGACCATTTCATATTTTTGATATTTATACTGACCAATATAAATGTATTATTTGTGGCTCCGCAACACAGCTGACGATTGAACTATTTGCAACCAGTCCACAATATACACAGGCTTCGACGGGGTCAAGAGACACGTACAAACACTCACATGAGAGCTAATGCAATCTTATTCCTTAATCGATGTTACAACATCCAAGTATTTACGGATAAGGTTTAAATATTATAAACTACCTTTCAGCCGCAGACCTTCTTACGTTTATAGTGACTTCCCGTTACGGGATACCTATGTGGCAAGATTCGTGAACATCGGTTCACTATATTAAGCGTAGAGCAGAACAAACAAACTAATTAATTACGAACCGACAAATATTTTCGCATTTAAAATAATATTATTATATACTAATGTAATAGCTGAAAATAATATTTAAAACGTTCAGTTTTCATGAGTAGGTAAAAGTAATTTTAGTGCTAATTCTGATCATCACTATTCATGTTAGTGATTTGACGCAGCTTTTTCTTGTAAGAGTTATCTATTCTAATTGAGAGTCTATTCCATATGCTTAGGTACTGTCACATTATTTGTGTTACACGATGCTATTTTAAATGTACCGATTATTATGTATTAGTGTAATGCTATAGGCTATAGGATATAAGGAGTCTACTTACAACATAGTTCAAAGTTTTTTTTCTCTATGTTAGTGTATGGATAGTTTTTTATTTCACACATTATCAATAATTTAAAACACGTAGGGTACAAAATATTGAATGGAATAGAATATATAATAGGTAGTAGTAATGATTAGGTGGCGATCTCCATCCATCTTGTATACATTGGAGTCAGTACAAGTCTATCCGCTAGAATTCTAATGCCAGTGTTGTTGCTTATGTCAACTCTGAACATGAAGGATGCTATGCGTTTCCTCTGGATAGAATGAAATGAGCCAACCCGGGGCTGTGAACATTTCAGAAGCGCTACAATGCCATAATATATTGTTAAAGGTGCCTCGCGTTCTATATTGGCGTCATCCTTCAGACTGGAAGTTACAATATGACTAAAGTACTGTAAATTATCTACAATTTTAATAAGTTGTCTTACATATGTATTAACGAAACAACTTTATTCAGACATATACTTAAGGTAGAGACGCTGTCTGTATACTCTATATATTATTACTTCAGTGTTTAGACTGGTACGATTAGGGTAGAAAGTATTGGAAGGCCAAAAGCTATGGAAAAGGAACCTTTGAATAGAACAGTTGTACCTACTTCTTCGTACCTAATTATATAAGGAACGCCCCATGTAACCTGAGTTAACTTTGTTGCAAAGATTTCATGCTCATGGATGTATCAGCTTCTTCATCAAGTTACTATCGATACCACCTCCATGTAATAGTGAAAACTTAATTACATGTAAAGTTGTTTCACAATAAACAAATTAACTAACGATGACTTGACAAACACTTATATTTTGAATCTCTAACGGCTGCATAGCGAAATTATATTTTGCAATCTGCCCCCAAAAAAATATGATGGTTAAAATTAATTAGATTACAGAGATAAATGTTCGGATCAGTCATATGGAGTTGTACCGAACTCAGAAGACGCGTGTTCGAACCTCATCCTAGAATTTGTAATTTTCTCTCTTTTATTGCAATACATACAGGTCTATCTCTGTGCTAAGGACATATTAAGAAACAAAAATGAATCCCTTGGACAGCGTTTCGGACTAATTTCTCTATCATAAAAGCTGCAACAGAAACTTCCATAGTCCAAAGCCCTCGAAACGTAGAAGACCGCAATGGATAGCGCTGCAATATTTAAAGAAAATCATCGTCTTCAACCACGACTCCGATGTCAAGAGTGAACGACGAAGAAGGAGGAATTATAATAATAAAGTTGTGCGCTCCATCCCGCACCGGCCTGAAAATGTATTATCCTACATAATGAGTTTTAGTTTAAAAATGTATGTAAAGATCATTGATGCTATCACTTTTTGCGTTTGAAGTTTAAATTAAATCGCTTCTGTTGTAGTAATAATCACTTAAAATGTTATTCAAAAGTTTTATAAAATGCGTTTCTATCCAGCTAACCAATCAAATTACTTTAAATTTGGCTGTACCAGGTATATGTATAGTGACTACATACGATATACAGGCTACCTTTGTGCCAAAGTCTATCAATATTGTTTCAGTAGTTTGAATGTAAAAGCAGGCCTTTTCAAATTTCAATTTCAGATTCAAAGCCACACAAATGAATTGAATTAATATGAGCAATGATGAGAAATATCGTTTTAATGTATCGTTGGTGTAGTGGTGGCAGCGCTGCTTTGGAATGTAGAACTCTTGGTTTGGATTCCCGGTTAGGACAGTTGTTGGAATTTTCTGACAGAGAAATTCAAACTGTCCGGCGTCTGGAACACTGCCCTGTAGGTGACAATAGGCCTTATATGGGAGCAATACATATCTGGTATGGGTGTTTGATAAATACTCCTACCTACCTCTCTAAGATATGTACGCATGAAATTAATGTTATTTTTGTTTAAAATATGTATACCATTATTTACGTTACATATAAATTACTTTTACTAAGGTTAAACTCCAGGGATACTTTGAAAATAAAAACTGTTTTAATATTTATTTTAAAGTTTACTTGTAACGAATTTCGAGTGAATTAAAACAAGGACTACAACAATTTTATAGAAAATTGCTGAGTAATTAAGTAAATTAAGTCATTACTTACTTTTGAGTAATGAATATATATAAAGAATAGGCTCCTCACTTTTCATACATCGTGAAATAATTTTGGGACTATCTCTGTGCAAAGAACATATTAATAAACAAAAAATCATGAACCGACAAATACTTAGCTTTTCATGACAACTAATTATAATATATATCGATGCAAGAAAACGTTTTTGCTGTAAGTTGTTTAGCCAAAACCCAACTTTTCCCCAGAGCCAAAGAACATTAAAAATGTCTTCAAAAAATCTTTGACAGAAATATGATTTTTGTAACACAGTTTTGTTATAGTAATAATACTCATGAAGAGCAATGAAAATATTTTTGTTAAAGTTATTACCTGTAGGCTTTTTACTACTTACAGCAATTGACTTTTCATTTAAAGATCTGACGTCGTAAGTAGTTTGGTGACTTCTATGGAGATAAGTTTCGTATTTTCCACACATTTGAAATGCTTAAACTTGAATAGGTATCTACATTACCTACTATATAACAGAGGTAAGACTAACTCTAAAAATGCTGATATAATACATTACACTTTATTGGCATAGGAATGCTGTTAGTTATATCAGATGTTTAATAATAAACTGAACTTTTGCTGTAGTGTAGTGTTAAAACACTGTGTTTAAGTGACTTATTCCTAGCTAATTGAACAAGGAAACTTTTCAAAATTTAACCTGTTGTAAAAAACTTATAGTAGCGATATGAGACCCAGACCGTTCGACGCAGATTTTTTTTCTGAATATAGCTGTGCGCTCAGTAAACTTACGCCGTTCTTGCTACTTACAGCTAATACTGTTTTCTTACGTCTCCACTCCTGTTTGACATATATACGGAGTAAGTATATCATGAGAATCGCTTTGGAACATTGAGACAAGGGTGTTTCAGTAGGAGGTCGGAAGATATCCAACTTATGATGAGATACGCCGATGATACTACTCTTCTCGCTCAAATAAAAAAAGACATGGAACACCTGTTGACACGTTTAGAGACAACAAGCCTCTCCTACGGACTTGTGATCAACAGAGACAAAACCAAGATGATAATCGTAGACCGAACTGAACTAAATCAACCTTACATTTCTGTGATTGGCAACTGTGAGATTGTTCAATCCTACGTGTACCTAGGATCCACGAGCACAAACACGAGGGGCTAAGAGAACGAAATTCAAAAAAGATTTGCTAAGAAGGGATCTGCCGTTGATAAGGTCAAAAGAGTCAGGTGCAACCGAAATATCACCAAATCCACGAAACTCTGCATGAAGAAAACTTTAGTGTTGCCGATATTTCTCTATGGCGCAGAAACATGAACGGTTCACCTGAGAGACAGACGCAAAATCGATGCCCTTGAAATGTGGTGCTGGCGGCGACTGCTGCGGACGAACGAGAGATTATCTAAGACTGTGCAAATACTTGTCCTGAAATACTTCGGACACATTATTCGACATGAAAACTCCATAAAACGACTCGTAGTCCAGGGGCAAGTAGAAAGCAAGAAGTCGATCACACGCGTTGGGCAGAACTCACAAAAGCTGAAACAGAAACTTCCATAGTCTAAAGCACTTTTTAAGTGTTATTTAAGATTTATATGTTTTTATTAAAATTCGTAATTAGCAGCCTTTCTATAACATATTTCAAAGATGTAGGGTTTACTCGAATGTTAGTTCGAGAGTTATAGTTTATTCTTTTAGAGTTTATTTATGCATACGTAAGTTTTTATTGTTTGTTTTTATACTCTAACGGCTGCTTAGCGAAATGTAACTTTGCAATCTGTCCCCTAATATGCATGTTACAATAAATTAATGTAAGACGTCCACTGCTAAACATATGCGTCCCGATCGATTTAAAAAAGACCGCATGGAAGCGACCTGTATAAAAGTTCGGTCTGTGGTTACCGGCCCCATCGGTCATTAGTTCAAGTCGCTATGTGTCATGTCCACTGCCACTTCAACTGGCTTATCCTCTGGGCTATGCGTGACTTTCGTTCGTCTACTGAATCGTTCCTCATTTCTGATTTATTTACTTCGGAATACACCGAGCATAGCCCTTTCTAAAGTTCGTTGTATGACTTTGAGCTTACATATAAATCCCTTAGTCAGTGACCAAGTTCAGTGTCATAAATAATCACTGATCACACATGACCGTTCATGTGTGAGTAAAATAGAGGATCCGAAGTCTTCTTTTATTGAGAGATTAAAAATGTTACGGCACTTGTGTGGCTAAGGCGAATCTAATGATTAATTTTATATACTTAATGCATCAAGTCATTTCGACTAAAAGGTCATTTAAATAAATAGAAAATATAGTGGGGTTTGTTTCCGCCACGGTTGTTCTTATTCCATTTGTATATCACAAGGTATTTAATAATTACAGCGTTATAAAGCTATAAAGAGAGGCATTATATTTTTACAACGCGATTAAACAACTTACTACTAAAAAAATGCTACCGTAACTTGGAAGAACTCATGAACGATTCATGCATTTATTTTAAATGTTGATAAATAATTAATTGATAAATGTTAATTAATTTAGAGTAACATGAATGAGTCGGCCCGTTCTTAGTATTGTTCCTCTAATATTGTACACACACACGACACACACACACACGAATAGGATCATTTATTACTACCATAACCTTAAGTACTGTACAAAATATTCATACGATTGCAATAAATAATTGAGTATGAGTCTGAAAAGAGAGCCACAGTGTTACCTTAGTTTGAAGAGGTAAAAACATTCGGAAATGTTGAAAAATTAACTGAAATAATTCATTATTTTGCTGCGGTGTTTGTATGAGTGCCTGCGCTATAACAGATGGTTTTCTAACATGCATGACTCATAAGTTATTAGAATATGGCAAACGAAAGATACCCCTGCATTAAACCGACACTTAATTTATCATACAACCCTAGGTTAGGTTAGGTTTGAACTGTAACAAAACTACGCGCAAGCCGAGCGAGCAAAGCGAGCGTGCCGCGGCAGCGGCCGGCGAAGCGTTTGAAACTAAGTAATGAATGATTGTGGCTTGTGGTTCATGACTAACGATAGAGTAGTGCACAAATAATATTACACACTACTAGACGTACTTTTTATTATTTGGTAATTAATTGTTGTGAGAATGACATTTTACAAATGTGAATAATAAAAGAAACAGTGTGTGAAATAAAAAATGAACAATACATACAATTTAATGCGAACATTTTTACAAGATTTACGTTTGCGAGCTGAATTTGTTTATGTAATATATTTAGATATGAGGCTTGAACCGACATATATCCACGTGGAATGTCGATATATACATACAAGAAACAATCAAATTTTATACCAGGATCTCACTACTATCAATTCTGCCGTAAGAAGACCAAAGGGTCATATTTGGCAATGAACATCTTCTCTCATAGATTTATGAAAGGACGAGATGGAAGCGGCTCGTATCAAACGTCTTCTTGAGACGTTTATGAGGTCGTTTGATCTCCAATTTATCGGTGGACGACCTACGCTGCGCTTGCTGGTCTGTAATCTCCACTGCAAGAGCAAAGCGTTCAGTGCCATGCAGGGTTCTAAAACCGTCTGGCTCCATCAGCCATCAGTTTGGCGTGTTATGTACCCTGCTCACATTCACATTGCAATATGGATGCCCAAGTTTCTAAAGAATATATGTATTCAGATATATTATGTTTCAAATGAGGTATCATTGGAATGGCCTTAATTGCTTCCTCAAAGGCTGGCAACTCAATCTCGAGACTTCTCGTATTGCGGATGTTCGTGGGCAACAGTGATCACTTACCATCAGGAGAGCCGCCCGTCCGTTTGTAATTATGTTCATACAGTCAAACCCCCGTACTAAGATTACTAACAAGTATAATAGGTTAGGGTTTTTTCTTTATGTTATTAGGAGTCGGCATATGCACGAAGCCCACCTGGTATTAAGTGGCAATCTTTGCGGCTGGTACTGCGCCTGTAATTCTGAGACACAGAAATGTCACCGGCACACATACCTTTCATACCAAACCACAGTATTGCGAATATTACTGCTTACATTACTACTGGTACGGTAAGTAGGTAGAAATGAATAAAAAAAGATATGTTTAAGGTCGATTTAATAAAAGAGATGTCACTGATTACATATTGTATATTATTAGTGAGCAGATGTCATGAACACACCACGTAACTTGAGTATACAAATGTATAAACTAGCTCGCCAGCCAGCGGCTTCGCTCGCTTGGTCTGGAATTGGTGGAAGCGCCGTTTTGGAATCTCGGGGTCGTGGGATTTTCTGGCAAAGTAATTCTTAATAGCAGTCCGGAGTCTGGAACAGTGTCTCGTAGGTGGCAATAGGTTCGCCCCCTATTGCATGGGATCAAAAAAATATCCGACAAAACGCAGGTGTTTCAAACACTGCTGCTCACCTCTTCGCGGATATCCTGTATATTTGACGATTTGTTATCTTTTGTTTAAAAATAACGGGTATACATTTGTTTTCGTTATAGTTTATTTTTACCAAGTTTTGAGTGATACTTTTTTAATACCACTTTAATTATAACATAAATTAATACACGTAAATTTGCAAAATATATTATATATTATATAAATATAGGGTATATATAAAAAAGGAGCCGTGTTACATTCTTAATTAATACAGTTTTTACGGTACCAAAGACTTTCACGAGAAAAAATACACCGTGCTTAGGTGGGTGTGAATACTGGGTATAAAGTGTGTCTTATTTTGTTTTTTTATTGCGTTTGGACGGACAGACGGGCAGACGGACACATGGAAAAAAACGCGGAGTACCTATACTTAGACTTGTACGATTGTTGTAACGAATTGTACGATTTTGAGCTTACATATTATGAGGCCCATAGTCAGAGAGCAGTGCCATAAGTCATTACTCGTAACATACACTGATGTAAGATATGGCAAGCATGGTTCAAATATCATGGAGTTTGCGGCTCCGTCTGCATGGATATTGAATATACCGAAGCACATTGTTTCCGGTCTATTTCTGTGTGAACTTTCATCAACACCAGTTTAGCAGCTTAAGCATAAAAGAAGAACGAACAAACAATAAACTACGAAGCGACAAATACGCTTTCGCTTTATAAATATTTTAATAAGCATGCTGCGTGCACCGCCTTGCTCTGAAAATACTATCCGACATCAGTTTAGTTTTCTATTAGAAGTACTACTTTACGGGCATTACTACTTGTATTAAAATTTCAAAATACATCGGTTCAAGAGATTTGTCACGTAGGAGTTCAATCCAAACACAGGTATTTTCACATTGTTATTGTTTATTGGAAATATATAGGTACTTAAGTTTTATGTAATTGCTTACAATAATATGATTCAATATAATAACATGGTTTTATGATTCACCTATAAAATAATAAATTAATAGATCTTCCAGACAAATTAATTAAAATTAGCTGTTGGTATGAATGGCTTGATAGATTTATTAATGACTAGGTGTGCTCCGCAGTAACAACCGCGCGGTGAAGGACGATAATGATGCTGAATATAGCGTAGTTACTCAGGCATAACATAGCTTTTCAATGGTGAAATAATTTTTGGACCAGTTAGTGGTTTTGCGTTTATCCGTTACATTATCAAATCTTTACTCTTTATTATTAGAGTAGATAAGGATTAACACCAAGTACACGTTAATATTGCATATTTTAACACGGCAAAATAGTAATTGTTGTCATAACTGATATAGTTAGACATATCGTATTGCACTTTTTTGTAGACATTGATGTCTTCTATAATAATAATGCAGTAGGTACATCACTCTGCTCCATTGTCAACAGTGTCCAATTTAAAAAAAAAATTGTTTGCTACTCAGTGATAATGTGGCTTTCTAACGGCAAACCAATGTTTGAATCGGTCCAAAGATATTATATACGAACTGAAAGGGAATGTCTGATACCCCTAAGAGTGTGATTGTGGTAGGAAGAGTTGTATGAGAAGCTGCATGTCTGTACTTACTTAATTACTGATAATGAAGTTGTCTCATATTCTACATGGTTTATTATTCCTTAGCCAGTGGCTGAAGGAATAAGATTGCGGTAAACCCGGAATAAAACAGACATTTCAAACGTCACTATCGAAAAGTGTGTGTTTATACATCTCTCTCGCCGTCATCAAATGCCTTTTCCTGCGTATGGAAGAGAGGACATGTAAACTCGCCCCGCGCCGGATTGATTGAAAAATTAATTTGTGAAACGTAGCATACCGAAACAAGTGAGCAGGTTATTTCCAACTACTTATTTAATGAAAAGCCAGAATGAAACAGTTTTCCCTTCGTTGTTTGAATGCGATTGAAATGCGAAACGTAAGATGCAAGGGACTCTACTTACTGTGTTCTGCCGCGAATCATTAGTGCGCAAGCGTTAGGTACTGTACTGTAAGGGTACAGTAGCATGTGAAATCAGTAAGTGTTATGTCATGGTCAGTATTATTTCTGTTACAAATTTGACACAAAAGTTTGAGTGAATTTGTAGTGCAGGAGTTATAAAATAATAATCTACTTATTAACAAAGTTGAAATCAAATAAGTTGTGAGATGGAATGATACTTTTAATATTTACACATTTTATAGTATTTTTTTAAAACATACGTAAATAACAGCTTACCTATCACTGCAGCTCAGAGATTATTCCTCTACATTTTACGAGTATAGATGCCAAAGTTCCTACAGAGTAAATATCTTAATACGAGTAGATATTCTGTTTTAAATAAGAAAAATTTAAATATCAATGAAATAACAAAGTTATTATAAAATATAATGTTCACACACTTGGAGATACCCAGTACCATAGAGTCCCAGGTGTTAGGTGCTAATCTCTGCCTTTAGCAGACGTATGTCCTCACAACTGCATTGCGCACGTAAAAATGAGACATTTTTGAGTCTCAATGTGCCTGTAATTTTACCCGCACCCATGCCCTTCAAAACCAGAACACAATATTGCGAACATTACTGCTTCAAAGTAGAAAAAGATATGGTGGCAGTCTGTCTTCCCCGGATGAACTCATTAACGAAGAGTTCTACTGCTAATATGTAGGTAGGTAAATAGATAGATAAACCCTTTATTGCAACACCACATTATAAAATATAACTAACAAATAAATAGTATAATATAATTGAATACTATTACTCAACAATAAAAAAACTTAAAATTAGGTGTTACGATCGGCGGTATTAGCAGTCAGAGAGATCTCTTCCAGACAACCATGTTATTGAAAAGGAAGCTTGAATAATAAAGATCTCAAAGGAAGTTTCCTTGGACACCTGTGGAGACTCTTGTGACACATTTACCACCGACCACACTTAGAAGTAGAGCCCCTAAAAAAAATTTAAAAGAGTTCTGGTATGTACCACTACCTACAACCTTACGACTATACCACACTCTTTTGTCTTTTTAACTCCAGCTGACCGCTCTATCCTTGAGCCTAAATT
Organism: Selenia dentaria; assembly: GCA_917880725.1. NCBI lineage: Eukaryota > Metazoa > Arthropoda > Insecta > Lepidoptera > Geometridae > Selenia > Selenia dentaria. The sequence goes on along the minus strand of OU862889.1, from coordinate 15,767,940 downwards.
GCACTTAGAGAAATGCTCGCTTTGTAACTTGTATGGGAGTTATGATTTTTCACGCAACTGAATGCAGATCTTTTTTTGACCTCTCAAGCCGATCTCCAAGACTACTGCTCACGTTAAGCACTGCACCAAGAGGTTGGATCCCTTAACAAATATACACAAAGAGACTCTATGTCCCGACTTCAACTGTAATTAGAGGCTAAATTTCTGCAATTGAACTTGTATGAAAATTTTTACTTTTCTGTTCAAATGGTTAAAGTTTAGCAACAAATACTAATGCACAAGGACAAACGCGGGCCACTCGTGGCCCGCGCACCGCCCAACACCTAGTATCTATTATATTGTTAGATATAATATGGACCCATTACCCACATAAAACTGAAGAGTCTTTGCAATTATATATTTGTTAAATTTTCTTGACATGTCTGTTATTCCTTAGCTGCACTTAGATAATAATCTATTTTATTTACTATTCGTGAGAACCTGTTATTGGCTTTTATAATATAAGTCTAATTTCTAAGTTATAGTAAATATAGTAATACAGCTATTGGTTTTCCTTAAGGCGCGGTCCAAACCCAATTTTAAAACAAATTACGATGCTTTACATAAGGTTGAGAATTGCTTATCAGATTGGACGATGTAATTGCGAAGATGCAATTGAATACGTGCTAATACTTTTTATATTTATTTCTTACAATCAAATGATTAAATTTTAATGTAAGTATCCATAGTTTACTAGTAAATTTCATTGGGAATTCGAATAAGATACATTAATTGAAATATATTTGCCTATAATTGAATAAAAATGCTTTTTCCCAGGAAGCAAGTAATAAAAATTGCAAAATGACGGAATGTTGCTGATTTTTTTCTATCGAGTCAGGTTTGCTCAATCGTGTATTGGCTCCCATACTTCTTAAGAACATATGTTCAATTTACACTACGTTTATTTCAAACTTCGGTTATTAGGTTCAAGCGTCGAAAAACTAAGTTTTCGCGAAGTCGAATCATGAAATTTGGTCGTAATCTACACTCATTTCGCGTTAAAAATAAAAAAATAAAGCTAAGGTTCGATGTGTAGTAGGTAAAGCTCGTGTTTGTCTGTACCTAAAAAAAAATTACATTTTCTCTAATACAATTTACACATTTCGTATATCAGATATAAATATAGAAATAACGAACAGTGAAGTTTTTTCTAATCACAGATTAAAATGTCAATATTTTGAAGGAGCTTTGGAGATTTCATCACACTCACATTCTTAATTGAACGTGATTCATTGAACCTTTGTTATATTGCGCTCAGCCGTCCGGTTTTGGGTTCTCTAGTGAGCGGTTGATTCGCAACATAACAAGAAAGAGAGAGTCACCCGTCGTCGTCTGGTTGCTGCAATAGTGTTTGTTTTGCAAAAACACCGCCTCTGGCAAGGCTGTCGACACCACGCGCCGGTACTACAGCCGGATCTACTCCGCTCATGATTGTTACATGTATGTGAAAACATACACAAACATCGTGATAGTAATAATGTGCGTTAAATATATCTATAATTATATAAGAGATATTTTATCAAATTACTTTTACATATTGTAATATGTAGTTTGATTTTATATTAGTGACTATGATCATGTACCTAATTTCGTAACGTATATCTATATATAAAAGCGAAAAGTCACTCACTCACTCATCACGAAATCTCAGAAACTACAAGTGCTAGGAGTTTCAAATTTTGCATGCGGGTTCTTTTTAGGACGTAGGTGCTCACTAAGACGGGATTTTATGAAATTCAACCCCTAAGGTTTTTTTGGGGTTGATAGTTTGTATGAAACTTCGTTACTGCTAGGTCTAAAAGTTTTAAATTTTGCATGGGGGTTCTTTTTTGGGTATATGTACTCATTAAGACGGGATTTTGTGAAATTCGACCCCTAATTGAAATCTGTAATTACCGTATCCCGCGAGGCCACGCGAGCGAAGCCGCTGGCGGGTCAGCTAGTTCACAATAAACATCGGATCTCAACATTACATTGTACTTCGATGTATCTTAGAGAGTAGAGTCTTTAAAGTACATTATAATAAAAAATTGAAGTTCATAAGTGCGTCTTTGATGCCTAAATTGAATAAATTATTTTGACTTTGACTTAAATTTTTGAATATACATAGTTTACTTGTCTAGTATATTGACGTAATGAAAACGTCCTAATTTGGCAAATATGAGGTGCTACTCTTCACCTCACTTCACATTCTTCTTGTTACTGGGATTCAGGATTGTTATGATTTAAATCACTTGATTAAAATCAAATGATTCTTTTATAAAAACCAATGATTTAAATCAATACTTTTTTATTACGACGTAATCAGCCAAAATGTGTCAAGGGATGTTTAATATGAATATTAAAAGAACAGGATCTTGTGGCACGACTAGAGCCAATACAATATCCAAAGCTCTAGACTTCCGAGTGATACGAGTATGTGTTCTTATCTGGAAATAATTAATAGATCAACTAGATGAACTAAAGATGATGTAAATGAGGGCTGTCATGAATCGTAACCGCCAAGCCATGACACGAGCGCATTGTCTAGCCTAGATGGTCCAATAGGTAATACAAAACTGCCCCAGGAGAAGTTGTCGACCGATGAAAGTGATGCAGCCTTGCAATTTTTGCAAGAAAATTATGGAGAGACTGGAATCAGTATGATGCGTAGCATTATTCGTCTGAATGCAAAAGTTGGAGCCTTTCACGGGATAATTATTTGATTGATTAATTAAAATCAAATTAATGTGATTTAAATCCAATTAATCCGATTTTTTTGTTTTTTTTTTAAATCATGATTTTTATCAACCCTGCCGGGATTTGATTACTTATTGAAAATTAATGGCCTTACTTATAAACGCTGCTTAAATTTAAATAACGTCATTTATGTAGTACGGCGCAGAAAAAAAAATGTAGTGCGCTCTATTAAACGTCACTTAAATTTAAGCAGCGTTCATAAATAACTCCCTAAGAGTTTATGTTCGTTTTACAGTCGACAGGTATTAATAGTCCGGTTAATTATTGAAATAATTATATGAGTATGAATGTTCGACAATAAAATAAGAAATTAAGGACAATCGATTGTTCTTTTTTATATTATATTGTTAAAATATAAAACACTATTTATGAGAGTCACCGTCTGCACCACATAATTGTTGTTAGGGGCAGACTGTAATAAATTGTGCATATTACGCGTAGCCATGGTCATCCAACCCCACGGGGGCCGTTAGCCAAAAGTATAGCCGTCTGCCACCGCGTAGGGGACATCCATGAGGGCAGACAGTAATAAATTATGTATTGAACCTGATTTATTACATTTAGCACAATACAGTTGAATATTTAACTTGGTAATAGCACAGTCTATGTAAACCTTATGTTTATGCTGTGGTAATAGTGTTAAATATTTCAACAAGAGATATTGTCTGTGAGAAAGCTCTTTATTTCAAAATCTATATTACAACACAATAAAAGACGAAACGGCGACCAATTGCCGTCTCAAGTCCACGTATACTTTTATAATTAGATAATTATACAAGTACATATACAATTATACGTGGACCTGAGACGGCAAGTGGTCATAAAAATATAGATATTTTTTTTTATTCATAAGTTGTTTGTTGTTATTCAAAACTATTTTATAAGGACTTACGTTATTTGTAATAATATTGCAGCCTTACTTTGTTATTACTATTATATTATTAACTAGCTGCGCCCCGCGGTTTCGCTCGCGTGGTGATGGGTGATGATGATCCTTAGTTCTACCCGAGATAATGCCATTCGAAAAACACAAAACTCGTAAAAAATGGTCCAGCCGTTCTCGAGTTATAAATGGTGTAACTAATACGACTTTGTTTTATATATACATATTACAAAGATATTTATAATTGTGTAAGGGATACATAGCGTAACCATTTCTTTTATACAATAAGTTTTTAATATGTTCTTAGATGCTTTGTAAATATCTATATTTAGAATAGTATTTCTATTCTAGAAATAAAGTCCTTGTTTATGTTTGTCTTGGTTTTGTTTTGATGTTTTGTGAACTTAACTATGTAGTTAGGTTATATATTTTTTTTACAACATCCACACAAAGGTCTTCAGGTCCCAAACTAGGCAGAGCCTGTTCTATGGTAACCTGATGACTGATATAAATACTTATATACATATACACACCCAGACACAGATCAGACATGTTCGTGCACAGAAATGTTTGACCTGTCCGGGGATCGAACCCGGGACCAGCGGCTTAGAAGGCAGGGGTGCTACCAACTGCGCCAACCGGCCTAAAGCTAGTAAAGTAGCTAAATTTTATAAATAATCTCTACTCAACTTATATCAGAGGTCGCACATCGAGCGCATGAATTCGTTACACTGCACAATGCGCAGCTAACTTCACAGTTGTTTTCGTATGTAAATCTGACCTTATTTATTTGCACTTACTTTGCATGTTATCAACATCCACATGGAATGGAATCATAAGCGAAAATATACTGAATTAAACGGTAGGTAATCTTTGATCTTTGGGCAAGGTTCGCAATTCGCATCCTTTTAGATTTGATGTCTCTTGTTTACCTATATGTATATTAAATTGATTATATTTTATCGGTAGTGTGTGAAGTTGCTGTGTTTTGTGAAATTTTAGTATTTATGAGTACCTATATAAATGGTTCATATAACTGTAGAAGTAGTTATAATATTGCGTACAATACGTTTCTTAATTGCGAAACACATATTTTAATAGTACGCTGTTAAATTTACCTAAAATTTATGGTAACTAAATTTTATAAATATTGTCTTATATATGTATCTAGCGGTATTTTACACTGTAAAGATTTAAGTTAATACTATAATTTGTTCTTTGACTTTGATTTATATTATATTATTGTTGTTATATTTTTGTATTGCATATTATGTTGACATCACTAATTCGTATAATTTTACTTTAACTTCTAAGTACTTACCTACTTGTTGTTTTATAAATGTACCTACTTACCTTAGTTATGATAATGTATGATTTGTGGTGTTTTGGAATAATTCTGTTAGCACATCGATGATATGAATAAATTACATAGAAAATAAAGAAATGAATACATTTTATAAAAAGCTGGGAATTATTCGAAACATTCCACAGAATTAATAATATTACATACCTATCTATAATAACCCAGAAATGCGATAACAAATGACAAAACGCTCTGGATTACATCATAGTACATTTTTTTACTATAATAATAGACTATTATTGGCTCTGTAAGCTGTAGACCTCGCGAGTATATCGTTGCAACTCTTGCAAGGCTTAAAGTGTATAAATATTCACTGAACACCTTAAAACAAACTCCTTAAACAGAACATTTACAAAAACTGAATCTACAAAAAGAAATCTATATAATTATCGACCTCTCACAAGTTTCACGAGAATCGGTTGAGAAGTGCGACCAGCCGTGCGATTCTCTAAGAGCAAACATCGTTGCATCTTTGATAACATCCGTGAAACAAATGAGGAGATGGCAAGAAACGTTGGAAAAACAACCTTATCTACAAGGGCGATATCTCATAAAGTATTTGACATCGGTGAGCTTGTCGACAAGCGCATCGACAAATCATTACAGAATCGTACGTCAGTAGAGAAGAACAGCCGGATATCCGGACGTTCGGCTGAACGGCGGACATACGAAAGCATTTTCTACCGACTTCCAAACGGAGGAGGTACTCAATTCGACTGTATTTTAATTATTTTTTTATGTTTGTTCCCTCATAACTGTCGACTGGGTGAACCGACTCTCAACATTCTTTTTTTGTTTAGAAGCTAGTGCTTCCCATTTATAATTTATAGTTATAACTTTTTAATATATTCATGGATCACTCATTTAATTAGTCTTTTTTTTATACATTCCTGTATTTTCATACTAATTTAATTAATTTCGTATAAAAAGATTAGATTGACGGACTCAAGGTCAATGGACAAAAAACCAAAAAATGCGATAATTTCTATTTGAGATCCAGCGGAGCAAGGAAGTTGAAGTCATGACCCAGAATGTGATGTTTTGAAGTTGTTAATTGATAACAAACCAAAGGTATTAGTAATCTCGTCCTTACGACACAATCAAAGCGCGTAAGGCATTCAATGGATTCCTAATACAGAACAAGGCATTGAAAGTATCCCACGCACTCTTTACCGAAAGATGAAGCCTTCCTCAAAGCCAGAAGCTGACTGGGACCTCTACGTGTGTAACCTACTGAACGAACTGACATTTCAGAATTTACAGTGAAGTGTAAATTCGCCAGGTCATACATGACTGGTGTTTTGTTTATTGTAACTACATATATATATTTCTAAAGTTCCTTTTTTATTTCTTTTAGTTAGTGTAGTATTCTTGATAGATCTTATCAAAACAGTGCATGTAAGAATGGTACACTACAACGTGCGCAGACGCGACGCTGCTGTCGGCAGTCTCCTCTCGAACGGGGGTTCCAGAGTAGACTGTCGTCTACCGCCCAGAACCAGATTCACCATGCCGCGGATGCCGCTTAAGTAAGTATGTGCTTACTTCACAGTTATAATAAGCCTATTATATATAGTCTTTGACTTACTTAGACATGGAGTTGAGAGTGGAGATTGCGATGCTCTGAAAGTTTGTATGAAAAGTTTTGTGTTTTTGAACATACAGTGGTGAAAATTAGCATTTGGACAGATTTAAATGATGATTTCAATATTTATTGACAGGGATGACTTAGGGGGGTAAAACGGGGGATATTTTTTTTCAAAAGTTCTTTGTTTTTGGAGCTACAGTGATGAAAATTGATAACTGGATAGGTAATTTAAAATAAATAGTGATGCTTTCAATATTTTTGTCAGAGCTGACTTAAAGGGGTAAAACGAGGGATGTAGAAACTACTACGTATTGTAAACTATGCTAAATACCGAGTCAGGGGATGTAAATAGTGAAAAATAAGTTCAAATTGTTTGTTTCTCTGTATGTTTGTCTGTCTGTTTGTACGGGCTAATCTCTGAAACGACTGGACCGATTTAAATGCAATTTCGTATGGTGGTAGCTTATATCCCTGATCAACATATAGGATATTTTTGATCCCGGTAAATTAAAGAGTTCCTGTGGGATAATTAAAAATCTGTAATTACCGTATCCAGCGAGGCCACGCGAGCGTAGCCGCTGGCGGGTCAGCTAGTAATCTATATATTTAGAAGCGAAAGGTCACTCACTCATCACGAAATCTCAGAAACTACAAGTGCTAGGAGTTTCAAATTTTGCATACGGGTTCTTTTTAGGACGTAGGTGCTCACTAAGACGGGATTTTATGAAATTCAACGCCTAAGGGGTTTTTTGGGGTTGATAGTTTGTATGAAACTTCGTTACTGCGAGTGCTAAAAGTTTAAAATTATGCATGGGGGTTCTTTTTAGGACGTACCTGCTCACTAAGACGGGATTTTATGAAATTCAACCCCTAAGGGTTTTTTTGGGGTTGATAGTTTGTATGAAACTTCGTTACTGCGAGTTCTAATCTCTAAAGAACACTAATAGTGTTGGTTATGACGGAATTGCTACAAATGTTCTTAAAAAAGTGGCTTTTTTTATTTGTGAACATTTAAGTTACATTATAAATTTATGCATATGCGAAGGTGTATATCCTCAGGCACTCAAAGTATCTATAATAAAGCCATTATTTAAGAAAAATAAGAGAAATTGCGTGGACAATTACAGGCCCATATCTCTCATTCCGATTATCTCAAAAATTTTTGAAAAATATATTTATTCGCAAGTTTATAAGTACTTAGAGAAGAAAAATATTTTATGCAATGAACAAAAAGGGTTTCGTGAAAAAAGTTCAGTTAATATAGCAATTTATGAATTTTTAGAATTTGTTATTTCTTATGTAGATAAAACCAAACCCATTTGTGCTATATTCTGCGATATGACACAGGCCTTTGATTATGTCAATCATGACGTTTTGCTAAAAAAATTGGATGCATACGGTATCAGAGGTAACATCTCTGAGCTTATTAAGTCGTATTTAACGAATAGAAAACATTATACCGAAATAACAAAGATAAATGTAATGACAAAAAAGGAAGAAATTTACAGGTCCAATGAACGCATTCCTACATACGGAGTGCCTCAGGGTAGCGTTCTAGGGCCTTTGCTATTTATTATTTATATTAATGACCTACCCAAAGCACTTGATCACCCGACTACACTCTTTGCAGATGACAGCACAATAACAATTAAATGTAATAACAATGACACTTACGAATATGACATCAACAATAGTTTAAAATCAATGATACAATGGCTTGACAATAACAATCTTAAAATAAACTTAGACAAAACTAAAGTAATTAATTTCCGACAACGTGTAATTAGAAAGAAAATTTTAGTTTAGAATATAATGGTAAAGTTGTGCAGGAGGTGGAATCGACAAAATTTCTTGGACTGACTATTGATAGCAAACTTGACTGGAAAGCGCACACAGAGACTTTAACTAAAAGAATTCATTCGACAGCGTATGCATTGTACAAACTATCTTTCATAATAAACAATGATGCCATGATAGCGGCATACTATGGAATGGTTGCATCAGTTCTGCGTTATGGGATTATCTTTTGGGGCAACTCTACGAATAAAAAGGTTGTATTCAAAGCGCAAAAAAGATGCATACGAGCAATGTACAATTTAAAAAAAACCGATAGCTGCAAGCCATACTTTCTCAAACATAGAATTCTGACATTAACTTCACTGTATATTTTTGAAATAGCAACATTTGTAAAAAACAACCCATACCGATTTAATACTTATATTGAAGCATCAACTAATACTCGTAGCAGGCGAGACATTACAAAACTGTACGTAGGTAGCTCTAAAACTGCTCTGAAACACAATAGTGTTTTTAGTATGGCACCAGTAATATATAATAAAATACCTAAATGTATTAGAGAATTAAATAATGATCAGTTTAAAAATAAATTAAATCAATTACTTATTGATAAGTGTTATTATAATGTAACTGACTTTTTTAGTGATAAATTTGACATGAAAATTGAATAACTAATGAATAATGTGATTTTATGTAATGGTATTTTATAAGTTATAGCATGATGTTTGATATTAATTATTGTTATGTAAATTCTAATCTAATATTTGTATGCCGAATAAGGCAAGGACATGCGTTGTACTGATAACATTTGACTAAACCATCCTGTATGCTTTTGTAAGTGTATACATACCATGTCTCACAAATAAATAATTCTATTCTATTCTATTCTATAAAAGTTTAAAATTTTGCATGGGGGTTCTTTTCTGGACCTATGTACTCACTAAGACGGGATTTTATGAAATTCGACCCCTAATTGAAATTTGACCCATTAAAATCTGTAATTACCGTATCCCGCGAAGCCACGCGAGTGAAGCCGCTGGCGGGTCAGTAGTACATATGTATGCTTCCATTTTGCTAAACAAAAGTAGGCAGTTGTATATATAAGGCAGGTATTGAGTATTTTTAATAAATTGCCAACTTGACCCAAGAAGCTAAATGAATAAAAATACATGGACACCGATCGAAAAGGGGTCTGTCTAGCTAGAAGTGCTTATTCCGTGGTCTAGACATAGACAATTCTGCATAGGTATATTTATGCTGATATTATAAGCACATTAAGATTATTATTAATTTATTATATTATTATTTGTTCCATTAAGTTTACGGTTTTGTGGAATACCTACTTAGTTCTCTTTATCTGCACTTGCATGCGATTACGACCTCACATGTAACTATAAGTCAATCTGTACTTACATCACTTAGTGTGGTTTGACAGTGACGCTTTCACCAGCGCGGTTGGTAAGCGTCACGGGCCACGAGCTTTGTGTCTCTAGGATCGTTACATACCAACACTCGCGGATGGCCCTGGCCCTGGCGATGGTCCCTGATGGCGCTGACTGCAGAAATTCGGTCGCGCGCTTACCACCCGCGCGGACGGTAAGCGTCACTGTAAAACCAGCCTTACATCACAAAGTCAGTGACTCCATAATTCATATGTACCACATGTAAATATATAGATAGATAGATAGATAGATAATACTTTATTGTTCACAAAAACATAACAATATGAAAACTTAAATGTAATGATTACAAAAATTGTGTCACAATGGGCGGCTATATATACCTGTTACCTAGACAAATAAATAAAAATGTTTTATACATAAAGGTACATAACCATTTATTTCTTTATTTGAATAGTTTTGTATTTGGGAGATCGTACAATATAATAGGTAGATAAGGTATATCTTTTTATAATTTATTATACACATGAATAGATAGAAAGTTCGACAGGTTTTTTTATGTGCCGAACTATCTTTTGAGGAAAATTACAGAATTATTTTGAGTGGACAGTTTGTAAGTACGTAACAAGATGGAAAGTAACGTCAGCGCATGAAGCAATGAGCGTTTTGCCTCCACAGTTCAAAACAAGTTACGCAATTCGCTCGCATTCCGTTGAACCACGGATGTCTTGTCACTCTCCCTTCACAGATACCTACGTAGTCTGTACCGCTCACCCCCAATAGATACCGCATCATTGAGTTTTTGTATGCAATTCAAAGTCACACAACTAGAAAGAAAGCAAGGGGTACGGGAAACGCGACAACAGCAGGTGACAACAGTAACTGCGTTTAGTGTCTGTACTGCCCTGTGTTTAGCCTACTCAAGGACGCGCTCAATCATGTACTGACCATAGTGATGGGACCACGATGGGACGTATAACGGCCGGCCGATTATAGAATCATAATTTAGAATTTTATAAGAAGAAAAGACTTATTATCTCGGTCATTTATATTACCGACTGCACCTTGTAGCAGTTTCTTTGCTACTTATATTAACGAAAACTACTAAAAACTTATTTACATTTCTTGTAAATTCACCTACGCGACTTTGTACCAACAAATGACTATTTCAGCAGATACGCGGGCTTTGAAATAGAATAAGTACACATTATAATTATTCATTTTAATTAATTATGACAAAGCTTGGGGTTTATCTGTGGTACCTCTCTTTAATGGTAAGCTTTGTACAGTACATATACACGTTAAGACGCGGTCCAATACCAATTTTAAAATAATTTACGATGCTTTACGTAAGGTTGAAAAATCGCTTGTTATATTGGACGATGTAATGCGAAAATGCGTTAATTTTGTACGTTTTCTTTATATCTTTCGATATATACTAACACAATTGAAAAAACTGCTGGTTACTACTTTATTACTATATGTTGGATATGTATTACCTAAAAAATAATATAGTGTTATCGCTGAAAATTCTGAGAGTTTGATCGTGAAAGTTTATTTTTATGCACCTATTTAGGTTTTTTTTCTGCATAGAGCGATTAATATTTATGAATTATGTTCGGTTATTACTCTTTGTTCCTTTTCTAACCTAAGTATTTTTTTCATAGATTATTATCGAACTGTTTCGTTACACTCGATGTTTAAAGATTCTGCTTTTTACTATTATCAGGGTACGACCGCGCCTTAAATAAAGAGCTTCGTACTACCCACTATGACACAATTATTATATTGTACCTACGTATTTATTTTAGACGCTAGCCCGACTTGCTCTTAGCTACTTTCCTTTTTTTACCTTAAAGATCGCTTTATAACCACTTCAAGTTTGATGCTTGTATGTATTACCGTTCTTAAGAGAAAGCAAAAGCAAAAATATTTGAAAAACCCTTCCCTCCACTTGGCTCCCTTAACCAGAACCCCCTGGTGGACCCATTTGGCAGTACGTACTTCACATTTTTACCTTTTTTCTATATTACAGCCGAGTGAAGCCGGGGCGGGTCGCTAGTAAATTTATAAGACGAAATTACCTTTGAAGTTTTTGTAAGGAAATTCGATAAAACAGCACAATTTTGTGAACATTCAACCACCTATTACGGCTCTTAAGATACATTATTTTAAGGTCGGACACAAGGACAGCGTAGGATATAATAATAGAGTTCCGTAATGTTGTACAGGAGGGCCTAGCACGAATAAATGGGTAAGTATAAAAGAACGTGTCGTTCACGTGAAACAGAGGCCGTAGCAGAAACTAATTGCGAAAAACTATTTGTATCGTAGGCAGTAATCTGTGTCGTAGGTAAGCGTCAAAGTGTCACAAACTATGAGTCACAGTTACCCTAGCTAGATAAATGACAGTAGATCCACGAGAATATTACGTTACACTTACGCAGTTATTCGTGCTAGGCCCACAGTAGAATATGTCATTAATCTAGGGCAACTGACAGATAGCTCATAGTTTGTGCGCCGAAGCATGACGCGTTGGCGCTTCCGATACGAATATTTTCTCGCAGATTGTTTGTGCTACGGCCTCTGTAGGTACTCTAAAAAGACCTGAGAAGTGTGTCCCATGGTTTATATGTCGCTGGAATTCCCCAAGCGGTTGCTTTTCTGTGATAAGTGATAACGGGGGCCGCGGCGGTGGTGGCGAGCTGATAGTATGCCTAATTATTGTTGGACCTTAACATTATTAGGTAATTTGATATCAAGAATTTCAGTAAGCGCGCATTTCTTACTAACACAACAAAAGATCATTTTTTACAATGAGCTCGTCATCAAAATGCGTATATTTAATCAGTAAAGGTCTTATGAACATTCATTGAGAAAAATAATGGAAACATTATGCAATTGCAAATATATACATAGTTTACGTAAGTTTTACCATTGAAAATTTGGTTAATAATAATAATACCCCGCCTCATAATATAATTGCCAGATAAGTCATCAAACCACAGAATAGGTAACAGTGGGTACTACGAGTACCAAATATTGAAATGTCACAAATAATACGAGAAAATTGTGACAAGGCTTCTATATTTTACGGACCTACGTATTATTATCAAATGATGAGTACTTCAATATAATAAATGCAAAAGTTAGTGAATTAGTTTGTATTTTGGCTAATTTTCGTGCTCAATACGATTCAGATTACGACTCTACGGATTCAGGTGAAACTGAATGATGGAATAGAGACAACTTATTCAATATAATATATTGTATAAGTTGTCTCTATTATTATGTACCCATGATTAACATAAAGGCCAATATTTCCTTTTCGATGGTTTGGTTTGAACTTTTTTAAAGAATTAGGTAGGTACCTAGAATCAAGGCTGGCAGACGTAATTATTACGTTAATAAAGAAAAAAGTGAATTTGTATGAATTAATAAAAATCGATCATAGATATACACATTTACAATGAGTATCGTAAAAATGTCGCGAAGTAAAAGTTTTACCGTTTGACCGTGTTGTACGGAGATAAAACAAGAAATTAAAACGTTTAGTTTTACAATAAGCAGATTTTTTTTATGGCTGTACCAAAAACTGACTACTTTGACCGCAACGCGAATATTTTTGGGTGCGTTCGTATAACAATTAGGGCATTTTGGTGGCGTAGCCATTGTAGGCTCTTTTGTTAAGGCGCTGTCAGCTGCTAGAGCGTGCGGACGTCGTCGCCGCGTCGTCGGTGAAACCAAGGAATTGCACCTCGTAAAAACGTATTAAAACTCATTAAAAAATTATGTTTACTATTAAACAAAAAAGTAATCCGTCAATGTATGTGTATTAAAAATTGCTATTTTATCACATGTATTTCATGTCAAATACAATTGTGAATAAAGATAAAAAAGATAAAAATTTCATATATTTTTTGTAATTTTAAGTAAACCTCCGTTTATGAGATAAACTGCTTTAAAAATCCTCTTTTTTATAGACGTCAGGAGCTGACAGCACAGCGTTCGCAAGGCTCAAAAACGTTATTTTTGGGGCTGGAGCTGTTACCCGATTCGACGACTGCACAGGGCCATACAATAGGGCGCGGCGCGGCGCGACATTTTGATTATGACCTAACCTACCCACACATTGTTTGTAAACAGGCTTTGTCTCGTTACAAAACTTATTTGTTTCAAAGCCAGACAAAATATGACCGTTACGTAACTTTGAAAGCTATGCATTATCGGGACATCTATGCAGGAAGGCGGCGGCGGCGGCGGAGGCATGTAACCTATTTGTATCGTTTACTGACTAATGGCAGGTTAAGCTAACATTATTTTTATTGTAGTTAGGGTGTGTTCCAGTAAGCGCCGTCGATGCTCACGACCGTCTGCCCCCAGTTTGGCACACTTTGGGAATTCATAAATGTCCAAACTAAATGGAACGGGCACACGGTTGCGAAAAGCGCGGCAAATGACTTTTGACAATAAAATCGAATGAAACATAAATACCTACTTGGAAGTCGGCAAAAAAGTGCAACAATGGCTACGATAGCCGTTGTTGCGCTTTTTTGTTGACTGTTTATTTTTCCTTGATTTGTGTTTCTTTGAGTTTTGACATGATATTGTGGTGGAATATTAACCGTTAACTGTTCGAAATGGTATAAGAGTGTAGGCAAACAGAAAAGTACCATGAAACGTTGTTTGTGTGTTTTCCTCGTCATCCCCTTAAGCAGTTTTAGTAACGGATCCACCTCGTTACTAGAACGTGACGTAGATTGGACTGTGACTTAATGACGGACTTATTTATGTGATTCTATAGATATGCTGACTATTTGAATGAAACTCTTACTTGATGTAACTGTATCTATTATACCACCTATTTAACTTGAGGAATGGCAAAAGTCTACTTAAAAAGTAAAAAATAATATACATATTTGACGTTTTGACAGTGACAGCTCGCAACGACCGCAAAAACCCACCTTCCATCCGCGAGAGTTATCGATGACGAATCGAGCTCACTCACAACACGATGTTGTGGGTTTGAAATGGTACGGCTGTGCGAACGACGCTACCGATTTCGGCTCAAAAAGGAATACAAACCAAGTGGGTGTTTTCACAGTGAATGCATGGTGTATGTTTGTGACAGAATTAGAGCCGTTACTCATTATAGTATGCGGAGTGCTTGTGGCATGTAGGTAGCATTCACGAAGGTGATGTTGGCCACCGTCACGTTTCGTTGTTTGTAAACACACGGACCTACCTACATACCTACCGAGTACGTATCGGTAATATTGATGAAGGTTACGCACGCCTGCAGAAGCACCAATGAATGCCGTCGGCGAATAAATAGAAAACAGCCTTCTTGGACAATAAATTATGTATCGAATCGATAGTGGGTATGATATGGTCGTCGTGCTCAAGTTTGTCAACACTATTAATATACTTAGTGATTTATTAAGACGTATTTATGACAACTTCAACGACCTTGCCCTTCTTACTATTGCTTATTCTGTTCCCATACCAACTATGTGGCTTGCAGCCGCCCGCACCAGTAAATAAGATCATTTTTAAATCAAGGAAATATGAATACCTATGTGTAAAAACCAAATCATGTTTTAGTTTTCAAAAATTAGTTAAGTATTTTTTAGAGCCTAGAATGTACCTACCTACTCTTTAAAGTAGAAAATAATAAATAAAATATGTTTTTTGAATGATTCTTATTCTTTACTAAAGATATGACCATTTTCAGTTCACAATTCGTTCAAGGTCGGTAAGTGCAGCATTTCTTTTTCTTCCTCTCTCCAATCATACCTATATGTACGCCGTCTTCATGCATGGCTTCTGGCACAAAATCCAACAATATTTTCTTTCAAAACCACTGAGGTACCATTTGGTGGTACCATTACTACGTAGTAATGGTACCACCAAAACACATTTATTGGGTTAACTGTTGACTACACTTACACACTACTTAAACAATATAGTAGGTATATTATGTGTGGTGGTACCTACACACGGAATCATCGGTGCACGAGTCCAACACGCACTTGACCGATTTCCGAATATGTGCATATTAGTTACTTACATGTTTTGACTTATTAAAAATAATTGTATCATGTCTTATCTTACGCATCGAAACCGCGCTCACATGAAATAGCTAAGCTAGTTAGTGAAAAAGTTCACAAAGATATTGAGAGTTATTTTCTTTATTTATTGTGTAAATAAGCACGAATTTCTATGCGGACCAAAATAAGCCTTAACTGGAGTAGGTAGACATCGGAGTCAAAACAAGTTACGCAATAGGAGGCAAGTAGAAAGTCAGCTGCACAAACATGATATACCTACCTCGCTACCTCCATAGTCGCAAGGGTACCTACATATCATGCGACGTAAATAGGGTTGCCCATCTCTAAAATTTGGCAACTAGAACAAGACGCGTGAAAACCCTGGGTTTTAACATATATATATAAAAAATGTCATAAATCACCTTTAATTTATTTTCAGACCTAAAATTAAACTTCATCTTTTATCATATTTTAAATGTACCTAACAAAATAGAATCTTGACACTTTGTTACAAATTATGTTAACAATCAGTGAGTTTTTTTTTAACCCGGACTACAATGAAATACCGCCAGGACGCTCCTGCCCTCTAAACTAGGACAAATCCGGGAAGACCCGGACGGATAGTAACCCTAGACGATCACGGTATTCACGGTATATACCTACGTCGTACGGTTGAAAACACACATCAAAACCAAAACCATGCAACATCAGTAAGTGGGCCCAGCACGAAAATTTGTGTAAGTGCAAAGTCCATGCAACATCAGTAATTGGGCCCAGCACGAAAATTTGCGTAAGTGCAAAGTCCATGCAACATCAGTAAGTGGGCCCAGCACGAAAACTTGTGTAAGTGCAAAGTAGGTATTTATTAGGCACTAACTAATTGTATCGTTGACGTACATACAGTACAAACTATCATTTATCTAGCACAACTGTGACACAGATAACTCATAGTTTGTACTGTATACATCGACGATACAATTACTTTACTACGAATTTAAAACTTAGGGATACGAGTAAATTATTGTGAGAACCGGCCGACGGTGGTCCCTGTGGTTGGGAGCTTCATTAGTAAATTTTAGTAAACTACTTAAGCTTAGCTTAACTTAGCAAGTAAAGTACTTATTATATTTTTTCAGTTTACTTCTACGCCGCGGTGCAGATAGATGTCCACAAACAGGAGCCGATGGAGACAGTTCGTCAGATACAAAGTCTTGTCGTGTCGTGCGTGATAAACACTCGCCTCAGTCATGAGAGAACGACCAAAGAGAGAGATTATATTTTTAGGGTTCCATACCTCAAAATGAAGAAGGAACCCATATAAAATCACTTTGTTGTCCATCTGTCCACCTGTCAAGACCATATTTCTAAGGAAAGCGTGGAGGTGTCAAGTTTCAAAATCTATATCAAATACTCGAGTCTTCGGTCTTTTTCAGCGGTGTAAAAATCAAACTTGTAAAGAGCCATTTAGATGGGGAGACTTTCTCGACTCGTAGATACGAATACGATACGATAAAAAGTTGCTTCGTGCAAACATTCACGATTCTCGCCCTTCCCCTTGGGCGACAATTGGCGCGCAATAGAATATATCTGTCTCCGTGTAAACAGAACTACATACAAAGCGAGAATTGCATTTCGAGTTTTTGTACCAGTCGCTACCACGAGTGTAGTGCGCGTGGGATTACCTATATCTGCTCTTCTAAGGCAATAGTTAAGGCGCGGTCCGACCCCAATTTTAAAATAATTTACGATGCTTTACGTAAGGGTGAAAATCGCTTGTTAGATTGGACGATGTAATGCGAAAATGCGTTAATTTTGTACGTTTTCTTTATATTTTTCGATATATACTAACAGAATCGAAAAAACTGCTGGTTATAACTTTAGTACTATACGTTGGCTAAGTATTACCTAAAAAAATATAGTGTTATCACTGAAAATTTTGAGAGTTTGGACGTGAAAGTTTATTATTGTGGCCCTATTCAGGATTTTTTCTGCAGAAAGAGAGTTATATTTATGAATTCTATTCGGTTATAACTCTTTTCCTATTCCTTTTCTAACCTTAATATTTTTTTCATAATATATTATCGATCGGTTTCGATAAAAATTCTGCTATTTACTATTACCAGGATACGAGCGCGTCTTAATAAAACTAACATAAAATCTTCATCACATATTTTTAAGATTGCTGTAATTTCCTTAGATTATATTACTCAACTCCCAATTCTGTAGCAAATGCATTAACAAATGCTTTTCTAGCATCACGGTTTTTATAATGAATAGGTACATAGGTATTCTCCGTTTTTCTCGTAATTATTAACACTCGTAATTACCTACTATACCAGAAGTACCAATTTGAATGATTTTTGTATAATTTTGAGAATAATTCTGTAGTTATCTCTACAATCGAAAGGCAAATCTCGCACTCAAATTGGTTCAAACCGATTTGTACGATACTCGTATAAACATAAAAAAATGTCATACGAGATTGTGTTTACACAAGCCGAGTACTCGTAAGCAAGAATCTTCTTACTATATATTTCGCCGTGCAAGCAGTCGCAGTAATTAATCGCCCACGGATAATTTCTTGCGAATCTCGTATGACAGAATCATAGGGGACAATAATTTAGTTCTTACCTGTATGTAAACAATAGGATACGATAATGTTATGCCACATTGCTTGCAATAATAGCGTACGATTTCTCGCCTAGAAACGTACGAGAAACTATCTCCATCTAAATGACCCTTAAGCCGACGCAATCAAAAGATAAGACAGTTTATGTTGCCTTCTTTAGCATTCTTTGCGATTTCACAAGGGAATCAAAACCTAGGGTACTTTCCGTAGACCTAGAATCATGAAATTTGGCATGAAGCAATGTCTTAGAGCGCATAAAAAGGAAATAATGAAACCCGTAAATATGTAGTTCAATAACAAAAAAGCGAATTTACTATTTCAAACTTTTCAATTTGCGATTGGTACAACAATCGTGTCTAGAGATTGAATGGCAAAGTTAAGTTTGTCATATAGTGACATTAATGTTACATAAATGTTTTCATAATATATAACCAATATAATACCCAATATAGCGGCAATTAAATTGTAATACTCTAGATAAGTATTTTTATATTTGAACTTTGTGCTTATTTGTTGCTGAGTAAATAAATAAAATAAAATAAATTAATGTACGGAACGCTCATGGCTGCGCGTGTCTAACTCGCACTTGGTCTTGTTTTTTTGTTTCCTGTGTGTATATGATGTGAATCGAAATACATTATTTTACATACTATTATTCTCAATTGTTTATATTCCTACTATTTTATTTACTACAGATAGGTATTTCAATACCTACATAATACAATTACTGATTGATGTGGAATCTCCTACAGTAGTACTAGTATACTAAGTAGGTACAACCTAGAGAAACTTGACATCACAGGCAAGTTGGAAGGCAAAAGACCAAGGATAAGAAGTCCAATGCGCTGGTCGGACCAAATTCGTACCGCACTTGACAGTATAGTCAATAGTGCGATACACGCTGCTGAAGATAGGTCAAGGTGGAAAGACTTCGTTCGGCAGAAGGTGATCCGAAGGGGCACTCTTCCACGGGGAAGGGTGCCCCTCAGCAATAAGGAAAACGACACAAGGAGGGAGGAGGAAGTTGGTATACTACCTGCTTCTGGTCCAGTAAATTTCGCAAATAATAATGGAATTTAACGCATTATTAATGTTATTATTACTCAAGATAAGAATGGATTACTAGGACGTCTTTGTGGTGGAGAAGACGTTTTGTCTTCGAAAACTTCTGTTGCCGGAAAGTTATTTCTATGAAATTTCGTTCGAAGTTAGAG
The DNA here is from genome assembly GCA_917880725.1 of Selenia dentaria. Lineage (NCBI taxonomy): Eukaryota > Metazoa > Arthropoda > Insecta > Lepidoptera > Geometridae > Selenia > Selenia dentaria. The sequence goes on along the minus strand of OU862889.1, from coordinate 15,748,238 downwards.
CTATTAGCACCGAGTAAAGTTATGTGATGCGATTCACTTTATTACTTACCTTGTGTAGAGTCGTTCTCACCGTCCAGCCAGCCCGGTAGTGCGCCTTATTATGTGTGGCGCTTAGTCTAGTCGCTGATCCCCTTGGTCGCCGTCTACCTTGCTGAATGTTCCTGGACGAAGGAAAGATGAGTTACATTGATAATTGAACAGGATGCTCATTACAACTTCGAGACGTCATCGACGCGAGCGTCCCGAACACTACTAGAAATAGACCACCGGATGTGGTCAAAACTATAGTCGAATCTTATCGACAAGTATTACTTGAGTAATCCCGTATTTTTCAGTAAAAATCTTTTAATATTATTCTATCCCTCACCATACCAGAACCTCAGACGAGAATGTTACCTAACTATTAAAAAACTTACCAAAAAAATGGAACCCACTTCAATACCAACAATAAGTGTGAAATAAATCGTTAATTCCAAAACGTGGAAATACGCCAAAGCACCCACGTCACCGGCATACTTAGGTCCTAGATTCTAGAATCTAGATCTTAATATCTAGATATTCATCTAGAATCTAGATGTTCCCCTAGGTACACTCCCATTGCCGTTACAACTTGCAATTTCCGAGTGTTTACCTATCTAGATTCTAGATGAATATCTAGGGATATAGGTACCTAGGGGAATATCTAGATTCTAGAATGACGGCCAACAGAGAGAGATGGCGGGACGTCGTGAAGCGAATAACATCTGCCCCTAATACCAATACTACATGACGGCCACACTCGCTCTGCCAAGAGCGGCTGAGAAGAGCGGCAATGGGCAAATGGCAATGTTTATTAATTCTTTATTGCAATTTGAATTATGTGTAAATTAAGCAAATATTTGAAATATTGGGTGGTCGCCTAATGAAATAGGAAAAATAGAATTGTTTTAGTTTGCGGCTGGGTGGCCGGATTACTGACAATTTGTAATTTGTTTCCTTCGTTCTTTTTATATGAACATATATATATAACTTTAGAGTTGAGTTTTGTTTTTACATATTATCAATTAAAAAGATATTTTCATTTCTTAGTTTACGGACACCAATATGTGTGAAAATATGACGACCGACATCTAATCACAGCCAGTTAATGATGTGTCATTTTACGATCACCCGATAGTTAGCGGGATATTTTGTTGAAATAATTATAGTTTACGGGTAATGTACTTATAAATAACAGTTTAATAGTCATAATATACAATTATACTAGAATCCTATATTATATTCACACTAATATATTATAAATGTGAAAGTTTGTGAGTGAGTGAGGATTTGTTTATGTTTGTTACTTACTTAGTTACTAGTTAGTTTTGTTAGTTACTTCATGCTAAAACAGTTTTGTTATTCTTTAGACGCAACTCAAACTTTGCCTTTTAATTTTATTATAATTTTATTAAATATAAATTAATTCAGAATAATCGGCAATTTAATGAAACAATAACATTAACCACGATGTCAACTCCGAAATCAACAACGTCCACTAATCTGCTTGATGTACCTATTTAAAAACATGTATCTGCCTGAACCTTTACCGGAGATAACGCAAAACAAAAACACCTTGTGATCTTGTTTATACATCTAGAATAAGATGGGCAGAGCATTTTGAAACGAAACCAATTTTAAAATAGAGAAGATCAACGAACAGCGTTAATCTAAACTAAATAAAATACACGCTGCTAAAAGGAAACAAAATCAAAAGCAATTGGGAATAAAGGTAAATAAAGCACAGTAAGCAAAAGTGTGATACGAAAGATAAAAAAAAATAGAAACATTGGATATGATATCTGTACTTATATGAATAATATAACGATGCCAAAGAGAGACTATTCAAATGTAACGATTGCGACCTTCAAGACTGTAAAGTAAATTCCCCTGTATTAATAGGAGATCCCTTTTTTCCGCCATTTTTTTGTCCTAATTTAATTGGCCATAACGAGTTACGCATATTTTTTGTCATACAAATATTTTGACATAATTGTTTTTGGCATACTTACTATTTCAGTAAGCATACACATATAATTTAGGCTAATAGTTATTGCCCTACATAATTTTGATTTGCATGAAACTAAAAGGCATATAGTTTATTCGTCTAATAGTTATTAGGCATAAAGATCCGATTTACCTCTGAATTTCGACATGTTCAATATTTTCTCCCACAGAACGTAGCGTAGTATCTAGTCAGAGCAAAGTCACTATAGATGCTACGACGAGCTAAGCGAAGAGGAGCGTTAGGTTGAATGGTGACCATGACCACACATAATTAGACAACCACGCAAAGACAAACCGCAGCACTTTTGGGATATGTCGAAGCAATAATTTGTTGAACTATGTTTTTTTGAAGTAAGCAACTTGTCGAAGTATTGAACTTGCCAAAATTAACCCCACAAAAATTCCAAAACATACTTTTTCCCTTATTATGCTTAAATATCATATCATTAACAAAGCATTATGCGTAAGTAAATTTAGACTTTAGAATATTATGCTTAACAATTATTGTACTTAAAGTAGTTATGCTAAAAATTGTGCCAAAAAAATTATACTTACCAAATGAATATTGTGCGTAACGATTAGAGCAAATTTTCGCTCTCTTTTTCTGTGTACTGTTTCATTAAATACATAGATTGCATTTCTGAAATGTTACTTTCTTAGTTTTATCTTTTTGGTTTTGTTGCTTACATTTTTATTCGTTCCTTAAACCCCCACGCAAACAGAGGGGTGTTATAAGTTTAACGTGTGTATCTGTGTGTCTCTCTGTGACATCGCAGCAGCCAAACGAATAAGCCGATTATGGTTAATTTTTCGTTTATTGAGAGTGTTTTTGGCTATTGTTCATGAAAATCTTTCGTTTTTCAAAGTTTTAATATCATCAGCTATTTTCCACTTGATAATTTGATTCGAAATTTGGTATTGTTACATCAATAATATTGCAACATAGTTATAACCTTGACCTGATGCTACAGCATCACCCTAAATATGCAGGATATCTAACTCCTCATCAATTTACCGCAGAAACTTCGTGTCTGGGTTCATTAGATGGTCTCAATGAATAGATAGATGATAATAAGGGATGATGATAGGATTTTTATTACTGTTTAGTATTTGTATTTAGTATTGTTGAGTATTGACGTGAATTAAAGTTTAAAAACTGCTTATTTTCCAAACTTAAGACTTCCTCATTAATGCATTAAAATAAGAAAAATTCGTTCGTATACTTATAATGTAGCTGATAAACTACTTGATTTTGATTTATTTCCTTGCAATAACGCTTTTATATTGTGGCCGCAATCTAGTGCGTAATCTAGCATAATATTGAAGGTCGTTAAGTACTGAAAAAAGTGGCCGCACACTGACGTATTGCGCTTTTTTCAATATTATATTTGTGATGATTAATATCTTATTAGAAACCCATTATTATTTTGTATTTAATTTCAACTAGATTATGTATGCTACACTTGAAAAAAAATCAATGATCTGAAACTTTTATAGGTACTTATCTATTTCAAAACATCGCCTGAGACACAGGTTTACCTAGTTCAGACATGGTGTAATATAGGTATATCAATAGTTGGATTAGAATTAGGTCCATGACGTCCATCGAATCGTAGCTCTTATGGTAATGAATAAAGATGTATTATTATATTATTATTATCACGAAGTAGGGAACTCTACTAAAAGGTCGCAAACTAGCGCGTAGGCCCTAGGTAGTAGAACTACGTAGTCCTATTATTTATTCTGTGGTATTAGGAAGAGGGGTATAAACATTTAAACTACAAGGACTAAATGCTACCAAAAAAAACACCTCTTTTCCTAACAATATGTCCAGTCTTCTAGAGCAGTTATCAATTATATTTACCTACTAGTCTCGCTCGTATAGCTAGCTAATTACACTAGACTAGACTGATAAGTAAATTGTAAACTACTAGTCCTGCAAACCTTCTAGGTAAGAATAATGTAGGTATTATGCGTACCTACACCTACACATCAGACTAAACTATTGATAAACACAAACGACTTTGGGCTCACAAGATTAGATTCAAGGCCGTCTTGTCTAGAAAATGTTGGGTGGGAAAAGTTGGGTTATGAAGCTCTTGGCTAGTATCATTCGCACAAAATAGCAATTATTATCAATCCTTCTACTGGATGGAGAAGCAATTAATGAATAAAAACAACAAAAAAGAGAAGTAAACATACCAATTATTTCAGACATCGCAAAATTTTGACCTCGCTAACTCGATATTTTGTTACAATTTCCTGAAACACGTAAGAATTTTATATTGTTCTCTTGCTTTCTTTATCACCATTTCACACACATGTCCACCAGGTTTACAATGATAAAATCACCAAAATGCACTAATTTAATACATTTCTGATTGGCAAATAGATCTAATATGTATCTAAAAAAATACAATTCACGTCAAATTACTATTATCAGCCATTCAACCTAGAAATCGAGCATGACTAGTTAGAATAGCAAGTTCACGCCATCTAGCGGCTCTTACTCAAACAACTAAGACAGGTGGTTTTTACACTAAGTAGACACAAACAAGTCACATCACATTACGTCTACCTAGGTACCATATCAGATTACGACACCCACTTTCATTTAGTTTCACGTGTAATCCAATGTGTAGCGCTTTTCACCAACTATTTGGAAATAAATGATAGTGAACCTTTGTGAAGTGAATAGCTGCGATACAAAAGTAGAAAAAAGTAGGTATTTTATTATTTAACTAGTGTGTACTGTATACTATAGGTATACAGTAAATACAAAGACATTTAAAGAGATCTCTTTCAATTTCTTTGAGTAGGTACACACAGTTGCGATAATCAAGCTGCGACGAGACCTGAACATTTTTTTATAACGAGGCCTCAATTCCAGTATTATAAAGTAATTATCTATGCCTCAACTGCAGTACTGCTGCCTGTGGTCGCTATTCCAAGCGCGGCGACATGCCGCGGCTGCACAATGCATTATGCAGTCCACACTTTTTAATTTAAATTTTCGTCTTTATCTTTCTGTTCAAATTTCGTTTGGCGCTGTACTCGTAAGTTGAAGACGAAAATTTAAGATGAAAAGGCAACGTATCGCTGCTCTTCTACTAGAAAATAGAAAAAGAAGAATAAATAAACAGATTGTACTGGGTAAGTGGGTACATCTATTAGATACTTAAAGTATCTACACATGATGCAATTTCGAATGCAACATGTGCTGTAGCAATCTGCTGCGATCCAGCAAATTGTATCGTATCGTATGTAGGCGTGTTGTGACTCCCTTCCAACATGTTGGACGTCGTATCGTATGTCCTAGCATCCAGCAGATTGTTACAGCAAATTGTAAGCCCCGTTGTATCGTGAGTAGTGCGGTTGCATGCAATCTGGGCTCAGTCGCGAATCGCGATCGTGCCGCCTTCCCGTGGGTGGCGTCGCTGTGAAATTTATTAAATGAAATATGTAAATGGATGCAAAAATTTATACTACAGAAAAAACTATATTGATAAGAATTTCAGAAATCTATTAATGACTTGCCACATTTATAGAATTATAAAATAGTTATGGCGTATTTTTACTTTTCCCTTAGCAGCTGATGTTTTTTCTTTGTGAAAATAATTGACACGACATTGTTCCTTCCTATCCAAATTTCTCTAGACTAAAAATAATGATTTTAATTATTAAATAACATAATATTAGGTTTAATTTATTGTAGTATTGCTGTGCATCTATTAATACTCAAAGTAAAAATTAATGGCTATTGTCTCTTAGTTTCAGTAGGTATAATTGACTCAGCGAAGGCAATCGCAAGACCCGTTTATTGATATTTGGACAGCATTTGAGCAATTTTCATTCACGTGTGCACGCTGTGGCGATCCAACGCGGAAAAAAATGGTAATCGCCGCTGCAACGTGTGTAGAGGACGTACAACCGCGACTACAGCAGATTGCTACAGCATGTTGCATTCGAAATTGCATCGTGTGGAGATACTTTAACAACGTTCGCCTGTGGCCGACCATTCAACCGCCAATGACAGCCTCGTTCTCTCTGTCGTCGCTCGCTACTTGTCTCGTTCGCGTGGGTGGCGAAGGTAGCTGGTCGCAGGAGTTAAATAAGTTTAAAATACAATTTAATATTTTCCATTTTTGATAGATAAAATAGAAAAACAATACATACAAATGAAAAGATAAATCATTCTTGTTTTTTACACTCGTCCTAGTATTATGTTATGTAGCTCTACCATGAGTTGGCAACATAAATATCATAGTCATATAAAGTCGATACTCGATCTCGCCTACCTATCAAGCTTGTGATTAGCGTAATCGCTGTCAATTTTATTTCTACTATTGACCGCAAGGCGGTCCTTTTTTTCGCGGCAGTCGATAGCGAGCATCGATTGGTGTCAATGTTGTAAACTCATGGTAGACCTACTGTCTGCAATTTCTGAACACGCAAGAAGGCATTTTTTCCTAAGTGTTGAACACGCGCTGCATCGTTGCCAGAATATGTCAAAATGTGGTTTAGGTCTCCTCCGAGAGGATATACAAACACGCGGGATAATCATACATAGGCAAAAAAGTGGGTAATAATTATAGACAATGACTCGCGGCTTCTCACTTTCTCACGTATAGTTTGTAACTAAGTATGTATGTGTAATATCAAATTGTTTATCATTGCAAATGAATTCTCTTAAATTAGCCTATCCATGCAGATAGGTAAATAAAATTGAAGTATCTACTTGCAATGTAAAATCAAATCATTTATTCTGTATAGGCCTAAGGGGGCTCTTACAAATTTTATTGTCATATTACTTTTATTATTTCTTAAATCTATAAACGGATCGGAACGGAACGCGACCACGACTGAGAAGATCCAGCAAGATGTAAAAATAACTTTTTACTAAAGCACATGTACGATATGTACTTATTGTAGCTCATTTATAATAACGGACTAATATAGTATTTAGTATAGTAATTAGTATTTATTATAGTAATCAGGTCGTGATTGTTATTTTTTTTATTTAGTTTAATTAGCTCCTACTTACATTACTTCAACTATGGGAACAATATAAGTTGCATCAAAATCGATTCAGTAGTTTCAAGATATGGACTAACACGTCTAAAGCTGCGTCCACATTTGTAACATTTTACCGTGACCGTATCAGACACGCGTGTCAGTACCGATAGTGTGGACGTCTTTTGTTACGCGAACAATTGTTACAAGCTGCAGATACGATTTAACCCATTCCGAACACTGAAGCACAGAATTTACAGCAAGACAATCTACAGAGTTACGATCTACTAGTCCGGTCCAGTGTGGACGCTGGTCTGTGTAGGAACTGATACGCATGCAAGTTACGTGTTACGAGGCCATCCAACGAAAGTCGGGTTTTTCAAAGGATGTTCGCTATTGTCCGCGTGACCAGGAGACGTCCACACTTGGTTTGTGACACGTGTCGAAGTACGCCAGATGACACGGAGTAGGAGCGGATCACGTCGAGCGCCCCCGCCCTCGCTCCTGTAGCGATGCCATGCCACGCACTCTAGTTCGACACCATGCGTCTACACTTGTAACATTTCATCGTACATGATTTGTGACCGTGTCAGCACAACCTAGACCATTCACACTAAGCGTAACATGTTTTTTACGATGTCACGTAGTCCGGTCCGTTGTCTTGACACAAGTGTGGACGCACCTTAAGGTGGCGTCCTGAGTGGCTTGGTGTAAAACTAAGAAATATTTTGTACTTATTTTTACCCTCGACACCCATCCACTGCACAATACGATAGTAATTACGTGGTTTCGACATTTCGATAAGTAAGCGCGGTAAACGTGCCGTCCGACCTACAGAACTTGTGGACACCAAATAAGCCGCCGCAACGCGTACATATACGAGAGCGAGTTCTTTGTTGCGTCGCAACGCAGCATTGCGGTGCCACACCGCTGTTGTGTTTTCGCCCTCTACTTCTGGTCCGGAGCGGCGGAACCATGATGGTTGCAGTACCAAAATCACAAGACTCCATTTCAGCACTGTGCAGTGTGGTTTCTACTACATATTATAATGTATACTGATACTCGGGCCGTTGGGAAAGAGTCCTAAGTTTATATTGTTACCATGGCCATAATTCTAATAGTAAAGGATTTTCTATGTAATAAAAATACTAAGTAATTATACATCCATTTATTATTCTGAATTTAATACTGTATTACATAGAAGAAATGCACTTCTTAGAAACATTCAGAAGACTTCCCTTTGGGACAGCTTTTAATTAGGAGCCTCTCTCCATCATGTACTTTACAAATTGAATAAATACAAACGTTTTACTATGTCGTCCGTAATATATTTGAAGATCTGCATTGCCACATACTTAAAAATCTATGTATATTTTTCACAATTTTTTGAAAATAAATTCTTATATAGTAAGCACGAAAAGTACGTTTGCATATGAGATATCGGTTGAATAAATAAAATTTTGCAAATAAACAACAATATTATACTCTAGTTTTGTTTTACTGCCGCTGCCACATAATTTTGTCAACAACATTTTGAATCACAATAAATAAAGGTAAACCAATGAATAAAACTAATAAGAACATCATCATTTTGGTGACCACTTAGAAAGGCGTTTTGACACATATCCAACATAGTGACAATTTCTTTTTGAGAAAACACAGCAGAGAGAATAAATTCTACCAATATAAATACAGGCATCTTAATTCATTCAGTCAAAGTGGAACATGTATAAAATATTCATTTAATAAGATAAGAAATAATCAGTCTTGTTTAGAGAAAACATTTTGTCAAAACGCAGTTGTGCACCACGCCTTGATATATTATCACAATACAATATGTCAGATATGATGTCATCCCTTCTCTTGGACGTAACTAGTATTATAAATCGCCTGCTACGCTACTTAGTGTTATTATCACAGTTGTTTAGTAGAGGTGGGTGCAGTACTTTGTACATAATAATATGCAGGAGCTACCTGCGACTCGCGATCATACTCGACAGTGGTCACGACACGAAACGACATTCGCGCATCCAACGACGCTACGCACGCGCGTCACGAGTAAGGCCGCGGCCGTCTCGTAACGTATAATGTATACGTAACGTACCTAACAAGATAACGCCTCTTCACGCGCCGCGCCGCCCCTTCTCAACTTCAATCAGACGTACCCAACTTCTCAATAACATATAGCAAACCTAACGTCGGTCCATGGACAGGCTAGCATCAATCATGATATACTCATCTTTGAGATGAAGTTAGCACATACCTATTACGCATCCTTTCACGGCAGTCTTTCTCTTATAATGTACATAAATAACAAAGCAAATCTCGCATTTCGATGAGTATAAATCACGCGAGACTCACAAACACGCTGTTCACCCCTTATATTTGTTTTAATAGACCCGTTGCTATTATACTGTTCTATAATACGGGATTGTTATATAGATAATAACTTTTACGTCCCTTTATACTGGTTCAATTTCGTCACCTAACAGTTAACTGAAAACTAAATTGAATAACAATAAATTATTAAACCTTATAACTATTATAATTATATCTGTGAACGACTTGCAAGCTTTGTTGTCACAAATACACATGAAAATTCGTTCCAATAGTCAAAAAATATATCTTTTTGTCTAATAAAACACTACCTTGTTTGCAGGTTGCGCACTTATGTATTAACAATTGACCAAAAAAATGACAGGCTATTATAGTAATGATATATCACAGATTTTTCCAAATCTTTGGACTGTAACGGGTATCTGAAGAAATTATGTAATACCGGTTCAGAATGTTTTGTACCTATCGCGATTCCTATTTATAAGCTTTCCGAACCCGTACGTGCAAAGAACTCCAGTTATCAAACAGATGAGTTATTCGAAATAATCATGTCATACAAGATAAAAAAATAATAAACCACTTATATTGCTACAAAAGTAATCCCATGTGTTTAATTATTTACTCATTATGTTCAAAATACTAATGTCCCTACTTTAAATGCATGTTATATACATCCCCCCTACCTTGAAAATGGTAAATGAGTTATAATTCAAATTGAAGCCCAACTCACCTAGTGCCATATTGACGCCGACTAAAACCTCTCTAGGCATTTATGTCGAAGTTAAGTATAATAAGATCTAATCTTTAATATAAAAAAATAACATTGAAATCAGTAACCTGAAATGTCATTGACACCCACTAAGAAAAATATTCACATTTTTATCTGGCAATACAGATTGTTATGAGATATCAAAAGCGATTAACGCGTTTATAAGTATCCTTTTCTAACACTAAGAAGTCCCAATATACCACTGGATATTAAATGTTAACAATAAAAATAATTTATATAAAATTCAGCGACATTAAATTATTTCTCCTACAATGTCACTCATCTTCTATATGTTTCGTGCATTTCGTACATTATACAGACATTTTAAAGAAAACGAAAGGTACCCCAATTACACAGGAGGGTACCAACACCAAACTACTCTAACAATTATATTGATTTATCCTAACTGTGGAATCAAGGTTCTTCAAGATCCACAAATCTTATTATTAAAAATAATTTAATTACTTATTGGCCACAGCTTGAAAGTAAGAACATTTGTAGGATTTTCAACCAAATGTCTAAGTAATAACATTGTGTTCAATGCATGATAGCATTGTAAACACATAACTGGGATCTTACTATAGCCAATAAATAATAAAATTAACATACTACAAACCTAACACACAATAGTCATTAATCAAAATGGATCTGAAAGAGAATTCACAAAATAGTTTCAGAGTGGTGCATAGATAGTATGAATAATTCAAGACAAATGTAATTTCTTATGCATAAATGTCAAATTACAATGATGAGTTGCCAACATAGTTTAAAGCAGTTTTGTAAGCCATCAATCAGATCTAGCAAATTATTCTAAGAAAAAACAGTTAAAATAAAAGGAAATTATAAAGAAACAAGACCCTAATTTAATCGAACAAATATCGAAAATTTGAACAATCTTAAAATAATGAAAGACTAAGCTCACATCAATTGTGTGAGTACCGAGAGAACAGATAAGTAATGAACAATGTAACATTCTTACCTAAGTCCACATTTATATTTGGAATATGCATGTATTTTAATAAACGAGAGCTAGAATGTGTTTAGTACAACTTATTGCTGTACCGGTGCTGCGTAGAGCAGAGGGCCAGGTGGCAGGTGTGGGTACGGCACTCCGGCGCCCACAGCAGCTTGGTATGCGCAAGGCCCGCCACCGCCCACTCCGCCGCCGTAGAACTTGCCGCCTAACAACAAAATCCTTGGTTAATCAATAATAATTATCTCAAGCCTGGAATGACCATTCATTCCACAACCTTACCACGGTAAATATCCCATTAATAATCATATAACTTTAGTGAACAACCGTGATAGTTAAAAACAGTGATCCTTCCCTAAAACGCTATATTAAAAACTTTGAGAGGAAATTAATCTGTTGGGATCAGCAACCCTCTTTAGAGGCAAGGTTCATTCATAAAATCATTGTTATTTTTTATCCTGATGCGGACAAGTTAAATGACAACACTAATGAAATTGTCATGTTTGTAGATATAGATTTTCTAAGATATTTGCGGTAGTAAAATAAATATATATAGATATTTGCGATAATAAAACGGTGAGTAACTTGTTTTGCATTTCTTTCCACAAAACACCCATGCAAACTTCTTATATGAAAAACTTTGCATGCTGAAAATTTATGGACCTAGTCACTAGTACAATAAAAGTAGACTTTTACTTTGGTGTTTTATGGAGGATTTCAATAATCTATATATCCACAGTTTTCCTTACTACCGATAGAAATTTGACATAACATCCATACAAGTAGTGTTAAATATCTATTTCTAGTAGGGTAAACTGGCGATAGATAGGTTTTTGACACCGGCTGTTAGTCTGCTTACACTGGCCATAATTAACAGTGTACATGAGATGTGAAGAAATATTTACTATACAATAGCAGACCCAACAGAGGTAAATCTTCCAAGGTTCCTGTCACATTGAAAAAATGTGTACTATGTATTTCCGAATTTTAAATTATCCGTGCGACAATATTAAGCACAGTCAACTTTCCTCCATAGTGGCTATAAATCTTTATCAAGTCCTGGTCTCATCCTTAAACAGTCAAATTATTTTTTGACTTTGCCTTACGTATTCACTGCTGAGCTTCTGGAATACGGAATTTAAGAATTGTTTAATTTTTAAACTTGCCCATCATTTCCTGGGGATGCATCTGGTAATGAGGAGGTGTGGCGAAGTGAGGTGGCGGCGATCCATATGATGAGCCAGACCCGCTAGGCTTGTTGCCGGCTGAGTTGTTATTGCGGTATTGCTGGCCCATGTTGCGGTTATCTGAAAATACAAGTGATCATTTTCATTACAATTACATTATGGGAAAAATTTAATACATATGTAATGAAAATATTTTTCCCCGACTACATTCACTCATCATCAGCCCACATTTGTCCATTGCTGGACATAGGCTCTCTTAAAGTACACCACACAGCTCGGTCTTCAGCTCTTTGCATCCCGTTACTGTCAGCCGCCTTCTGTGGAAGTTCTCAGGTCATCCTACATTAAGTTTGCCTAAACATTGTCTCCACTCGAGAACTCATCTACTTCAGCAGTTATCAATTGTTTGGGAAATGTGGCCAGACCATTGCCACATTCACTATTTGTAAATATTAAAGTACAGCACCAAGAAAATAAAGCCATGTCATTTCAAATTTGTTTCTTCATGGTACATGTTTGTTCCATACACTTTCTGACTATGATTTTCTTACAACTGGAAAATTCAGGATTTAGATTTAGATAAGTTTTATAAAATGATTTAAAACAAACAACACATTGGTGTCATAAAAAAAATTTCTTTTTACTATAAAGCCTAAAAGAGTAGAATAATGTTAAGTTTCCATTCCACCAATATCTGATAGGTCTTAGCAAGACATGCAATTTTTTGAATTGAAAGTTTATTTCTATGTATACCTACTAATCATGAAAACCTAACAAATCCTGAAAATTGTTTATTGATCAGTTTCAGAATAGATACATACTGTTATATGGGCGCTGTCCATATCCATTCTGGCCATTGTAGTTGTTCTGGTATCCACCATTGTATCCACCTTGGTAGCTGCCCATGGACTCGAAGACGTTGGGGCTTGGGAATGGTACTGTCTTCTGATAGTTATTGGGTCTGTATCCTTGGTTGCCCTGGTTTTGATTGTTGAAGCGGGGTGGTTGGTTAGGGCTATGGTTTTGATAAGTGTTTGAATTGTCTTCAAGACTCAAGTTTGCCATCTTGTTGTTCCACTGATTGCTAGTCTGACGTGGTGAGCTGGACCCACTGTTGCTGCCATTGCTGTTATTATTATCTTTGCGTTGTTGCCAGCGGTTGCGACCTTTTAGAAAAGAAGTAAATAAATGCTAAAATAATGGTAAAGCACAATACCATAAGGTTTATTTAATTAAAATATGGGTTCGCATAAAATTAGTTTTGCTTGTTTACTAAACAAGAGCAGTAATATTTTCTTATGAATTCAGCGTGATGCATTATATTACTTAGTTGTGTAGTTTTGTTAATAACCTGTGTTGTTATTGTTGTTGCGAGCCATGTCACTCAGCTTGCTGGGAGGGTTCTGTCCAGTTTCCCGCAACACAGCTACAAGCCCGCGAGCTTGTCGGGCATCTCCACTGGTGAAGTATGTGTAAGCAGTCCCAGACTGTTGGCAGCGACCAGTGCGACCTGCATAAAATCTTGTAAGTAACAACCAATCAAGTTGTAGAAACTATAGGCTAATTTTACAATGAATGTCTCCACTACTTACCGATTCGGTGAATGTAGTCCTCAGAAGAATTGGGATAGTCAAAGTTAACTACAAACTTAACATCTTCGACATCTAGGCCGCGGGCAGCGACATCAGTGGCGATCAGAATAGTCGTGGCACCGTTTCTAAACTCAGTAAGCACGGCGTCACGCTCGGGCTGAGACTTGTCGCCGTGAATGGCGAGAGCTTTGTGTCCCATACGGCGAACAGCACGCGCTATATCGTCCACCTGAAATAACAGTTCACCACATATTGATCAATCTTCACTAAGCAAACATGTTTTTCATTAATTTAAAAATTTTGCTTATGAATATAAATATTGTTATTACCTTTTTCTTAGTTTCTACAAAAACAATGACTTTATTGTCCCTCTCAGATGCAATCTCCTTCAATAAGTTTGTTAGTTTTGCTTCCTTTTCATGCTCTTCACAAACCTCAATGATTTGCTTGATGTTGTTATTAGCAGACAGATTAAGTGACCCAATGTTGACCTTGATATAATCAGTGAGAAAATCTTCAGCCAAAGCCTGTATTTCCTTAGGCCAAGTAGCAGACCACATCAGCACTTGGCGGTCTGGCCGAATCTGTTCAATGATCTTACGAATCTGAGGTTCAAAGCCCATGTCCAACATCCTATCAGCTTCATCCAATACAAGATATGTGCATCGGCGCAGGTTGGTAGTGCCTCGTTCAAGGAAGTCAATCAATCTACCAGGCGTTGCAATTACAATCTCCACACCTCTCTCTAAATCTCTAGCCTGGGGACCTTTAGGTGAGCCACCAAAGAGGCAAGTGTTTCTGATGGAACCATGGGCACTGTAGGCTTGAGCAACAGTTTGAATCTGTTGTGCCAACTCTCTAGTAGGAGCTAGAATCAAAGCAATTGGCCCATCACCTCTTTGAATGCGTGGTTGATGAACTATGTGAACAGCAGCTGGGAGCATGTAAGCAAGAGTTTTTCCTGATCCAGTTGATGCAATACCAACCATGTCACGACCAGACAAAGCAATAGGCCAACCCTGAGCTTGTATACCTGTGGGTTCTACCCAGCCTTGCTCTTTGATTGTGCTCATTACATGATCAGGGAAGTTACCTTCATCAAAAACCTGGTTGGGACGGGGTACATTATTTCCAGTGACAGATATCTCCTTGGTGGAACGGAACATTTCTACTTCTTCATCTGTGCGGCTATCAACATCAGCATGTGGCTTGTAGAAATCTTTTTGAATTGGATCAAGGTTACCAATGTCCCACATGGGCTTGATCAAGCTATCCCCAGGGTGTTTGGCTTTCATGCTTTGTAGTTTACGTCCTTTGAAATCCATGGTTTGCTGTGGCCCATTAGGGTTAAAAATTTTCTTTTGGACAAAATTCTGTTGTCCATTGGGATTGTTTGGATTAAAGGGTTTCGGAGCAAAATTATTCTTTTGGAAATTTTGTTTTGGACCACCAAAATCCCCTTTATTGTAGAACTGCATGTTAGCACCAGCAGCTTTGTCTCCATTGTAGTCATTTTTCTTTTGAGGTTGGTTCTCATAACTGTTCCTAGGCCTATATTCCCCTGGTCCTCCAAAATCACCGTGGTTTCCATTTTTAAAATCGTTTCTCATGCCATTAAAATCATTTCTTGGTCGGAAAGGTTTGTTACCCATGAATCTTGGACCAAAATTCTTTGGGCCCCCAAAATCAGGCATCCCATTGAAAAAGGGAATTTTACCGAATTGCTCATTGCGGTCTGGGCGGGGCCTGAAAAACATTATGTTCTAAATATATTAACTATGTACCTATTAAGCAAACATAATTATTCACATTTTATGTGAATACCAAATGTGGCAAGGGTACAATGAATTTCCATTTAAATTATTTGGTTCTACATAACTATCTTACTTCACTTTATTAAACTACTTCTAATAGAAATTGGAAGTTATGCAGGTATAGAAAACAATTCAAGGTCAGCCCATGGTAGAGAAGAGGCATGTTTAGGGGCCTAGGTAGCAATAAAGATTTAGTTTATTAGGTTCATAAATAGTTATATATACATAATCGTAACAGTTATACCTAAGCATGAGTGTAACAAAATTCTGCATCAGCTGGTATTTCATTCATAGAAGGATTGGGTGTATGAAGTAGGCGTATACAAATATAATGTACTGATCTAGATAGATGGGTGGTACTGCTAACAAAAGATGAATACGGACATACGGCGCATGGAATATTGATTTTTCTATGTAGGTTACGCATACGCACAAGCGCTCAGCTGAGCAGAATGCAGTTCACAAAATGGCGGCTTCGAAGTCTGATGTACGGATATTTGAATGCCATAATATTAAATACCTACGTGATGAACTTAAAATTTGTTTATTACAATCAGAACAGGCTGAAATTAATAATATAGACAACTCACATGGGGTGTTGGTTGTGAAAGCCGTTGTACTGCATTTTCAAGGCGTAGGTGCGTTTTTGCTTGCCTGAGGTGTCGTCGTAGTCTTGTATCTGGGACATACATACAATTTCAACAACTTTACAAAGCTATTTGACAAATACTATACGTAGATTAAAAAATCGAAGATACAAACTTACCTCTCGTTGAGAGAGAATTTAGTAATTTTGTTGATTTTTCATTCACGAGCGACCCTTTCACTAACCCGGCGAACAAATCGGTAATGGCTGCCAAGCAAGATGGCTGCCAAGTAGCCAGTACAAATACCAGACAGAGGAAACGGAAGTCCATTATTTTAGATATGGTTCGTTTTGATACCTAAACACAAAGTGCGTTTAGATGCGCTCGATTTGGCAAAAATTAAAACTATGCCAAGTAAATAAGTTCACAAAGGCGATCAAAATGGAAAACCATAAATGTTTAAATTTAAAACATTTATTGAAATGAGCCGCAAACTTACTAGTAATGCTAGTAAAACGGATAAGGCGTGATTAGGGTATAGTCAAAACATAGCAAAATAAACGTAAATTATAAGCTTCTCGAAGACCAAGCAAAAATGCATGTTTAAAAATGCTTTCGCCAGCATAGCAATTCGAACTGTATGAACCAGACTAACATGGTATGAACACGGACTATAAAGCCCTAACACACGTTCGGATTTGGTACGAACGGACCACGTACTTGGTCCGTTTCCGTACCAAATCTGACCGTCAGTAGAGTAGTCCGGCGCACACGCTTTTCACTTAGAACAAATGACAGAACTGTAGGTTTACCGGGAATTGTAATAGTGATTTCACTTTCAGTTAGATGACACTAAATATAAGTTCATACATTTTAATATTTTTACAATGAAAATATGTTACCAATTATGTTACATTTATTTAATTATTATATCTATTATTTATTAAATGTATTTAGGAAAAATAATATTGTTACATGCAATGCACTAATTATTGTGTGGTACCAAGAAAACTTATGCGAGAAACGGAACGTAACCACATGTCAAACATTATTAGTGATGTTTCTATGAAGCGTCGTAAGAAAGAATCGATTAACGTTGGTCAAAAAATTTGAAGATATCGGATTTAGTCCACTGAGCAAGGCTAAGTTCATATAAAGTTGCATATGAACTGTTGTAAGTTATGTTTGCAAGTCTGCAACGTCTATACAACAAAGAAAACAAGTCCCAGTGAGCTTGAAAGTACCTGACATTTAAGGATTTACTGAAACATTATTTTTGGAAGTTGTTATAAGTTATTGTAACTTTTAAGTACCTATAACATTCATTACCCTACAATATAACGTTTAAGATATGGTGTTTATGCAACGTTGTAGAAATATCCGAACAAGCTTACAATTGCTCGCACATTAAGATTTGTTTTAAGCGTTGAAACATAACGTAGATTTTTCAGTTACACAAACATGTGCAGAAGTGACAGGCACAAGTAACGCATTTAATCTAAATTCAAGTTGCAGCAATGAGTCTGTAAGGTTCATGTTTAGTGGGATTTTTAGCTGTACTAAATACCTTTCTGTGACTGGGTATCACCAAAAAGGGTAAACCAAAGACACAGGGTTCACCCAAGAGCCCTAAATGGTGTACCTATCCCTGACGAGTCTGTTACGATTTTTACCGGCTGGCCTGTCTCGCTGCGTGGCAAACGGTGAATTTATTACTACTCATTATGGTTTTCCTACGAAAAATGTTAAAAAAATAATACATGCGATATAAGATTTTAATCTGAGTTCGCGATAACGTATTGGTTGTTTCAATTGAAATAATACCGGATATATAACTCCTTTCTAGTTAGTACAAAGTTACTACAGGCATAACCTTGCTGTCAATTAATCCTTATCTAGACTTTTAATAAAGAGGAAAGATTTGATTGTTTTTAACGGATAAGCGCGATAACTACATCCGGTTCAAAAATATATTTTACCATTAGAGAGCTATATTATTATATGATTTATGCCTAAGTAACATACACTATATTTGATTAATCATCCATCTGCGGCGCACAGCTAGTCATTATATAAGGCGGATGCAAAACCAAGAGGGATTTTCAAATACTAATGGTTTTTTTTAATACTGACCTTATAAATATTATAATACAACCTACATATTCCCCACGGTTTATGACACTAGCGTGTACAGACACTCACAGAATTGTGACAATCAGTTTAGTCACAACACAGAAACCATAGACAAAAAATTATGAAGTCAAGTCAATTATTTTAAATATATTATATTATAATCGATTGAAACCTTAATAGCTGTTCAGTTAGCATTATCGATTTATTAAATTCTATAATGCCCATCATTAAATTCAAATTCTTTTCTTTCAGTTTCAATTTTGTTTCCTTGAAAGTGTTTTAATAAATATCTTTGATAGATTACACTACTTTTTATTTGTTTACGGACTCCGACCACTGGACTCTGATCTGCTTAACAACGACTCAAACCTACTTGGAAAAATGTCAGATTCCGCAAGAAGTTGCTGTGTAGCAAAATGTAAAAAAACCAGTAAGTACAGTAACTTAAACTTAATAAACTAGTAGTTCCTGTAGTTCTGCGAACAGTAGACCTCACGGGCACAGTCTATCTTATATTGAATAGTAGAACATGCATACCAAGTTTCGTCAAGATTGGTTGAAAAATGCAAATTATGTCTAATGCCCATTTTGTACCTACCCCAATATCAGTTGGGAACTCAGTTCTCAAAGTTGTTGACGAGTACATCACGATGACAGACAGTCAAACTAGGCAGGTCCAACTTCGAGAAAGAGGTCAATCGTCGAATCCAACTCGGCTGGGCAGCGTTCCGGAAACTTCGCTCGTCAAAAATACCTCAGTGCCTAGAGACAAGAGTCTTCGACCAATGTGTGTTACCAGTGATGACTTATGGCACTGAAGCGTGGTCTCTTACTATGGGCCTCATAGATAAGCTCAAAGTCGCACAACGAGCTATGGAGAGGGCTACGCTCGGGGTTTCTCTACGTGATCGAAACAGAAATGAGGAGATCCGTAGAAGAACGAAAGTCACGATATAGCTCAGAAGATTAGCCAGTTGAAGTGGCAGTGGGCAGGGCACATAGCACGCAGAACAGATGGCCGATGGGGCCAAAAGGTTCTGGAGTGGAGACCACGGACCGCCAAGCGCAGCGTAGGTCGTCCACCGACACGGTGGACAGACGATATGACGAAGGTCGCAGGACGACGTTGGATGCAGGCCGCTTCCCACCGGTCCTTTTGGAAAATCATGGGGTGGCCTATGTTTAGCAGTGGACGTCCTACGGCTGAGATGATGATGACGAAAAAGGGTGCTGAGTCATTAATGCTATGTGATTACATTAAAATATACCATCAGGTTCCGTAAATGTAGGTACCCACCAATATGAGTTAGATTAGATACCTACCATAACTAATGTCTTTGGTAGTTGTCAATACAAAGACACAATATCTTGAATTTTTTTGCGATCAATGCAAAAGTAATAATGTAAAAATGGCCTAATCAGTAATGCTCCAATTCTAGGTTAAGCCTATTTACCATCTTTTATCACCTCATCAGTTACCATCAGGTGAGGTTGTAGGCTCATCTTCAATCAATCTGAAACGTATCTCATTATTAGTATTTCCACTTTAAGATAATCAATCCCATGAAATAGTAGAGTCATGTGTGTGTATTGCCAGCGCACTCACATAAACATGAGAAATGCATGATTGATTTCTGGCTAGGAGTCAAGGTACAACATAAATTAACAAGTCAAAGTACAACATTATAAATAAATTTGTTTATTTCAGGGACACATGTCGACAACAAAACAATGTTTGTGTAGATGTTAAACAAGATTAAGAAGAAAAAGGATACTTATGCAACAAGACTGAAAAAAGCTGTAAACCTTTCAAAAATGTAACTTCAAAATACACTAAGACAATTTACAAGCCTTGCAGCCCTTTTCATAATGATGCTATTTAGAGAAGTAACAAAACACAAAATGGGTAGGAGATTCACACAAAAAGAAAACAATAAGGCTCTCAGTCTTTACAAGCAGGGATACCATAGATGTAGACCATGTTAAGATAACCCCCGCGCATCCGCCGAGACCGGCGGTCATACGATAAGCTCCGCGTATTTGTTATCTAAAAAATTAGAAATGTCCGCGCAAAACACCGAAAGTGCTATCCGCGATCTAACTAAAACAGTTCTCGACCTACGTGACATCTGTCTCACAGTGTCATCTCTTGAAAAGCTCGTGCTTAGCCAAAATAATCTATTAAAGAAACTAATTGGTGATAGTGACATTGCGAATATATCGGGCATAAATTGCAATAATCTGGAAGTAGAGGGTAGCCAGCCGAAAAAAAATATCGGAATGGCCAGTTCGCGATGCCAGCGTTCGTGCGTTATCGTCTATTGCTTCAGTCAGCCGAAAGGGTAAGGGAGGACGCAACGTATCGCCCGCCTCGTCTACAGCACGAGCGGTGACGGCGAAGCTCGCCCTTCCTACCGAATCGGGCCGACCGTCTCCGACTAATACGTGCCTACGCCAACCACACCGATAACTACACCGCAGCTCGATCTCCAGAACACAGGTGTGAGGATGACTCATGTGCATCCAAACAATAATATCAGCGCGAACCGTAGCGACGAGTGGACTGAGGTTAAGCGTCGGCGCTCTCAACAAGCAGCGCCCGATAATGTAACGCGCGGCACTGCCGCCCCTGGCTCAACTGCATGCTTGATATCTGCAGCTGAGCGCAAAACCTACTTACATCTGTATTATGTAATGATCGGCACGACTACAGAACAGGTGACAGCGCACTTGAACAATATCTGTCCTGGTGAAAACTATTCCATCGAGGCCATAAAATCTCGTGGCGACTATGCCTCCTTTAAACTAACAGTGCCTACGAAACATGTCGATAAATATTTAGCATCGGAACACTGGGCACTAGATGTTTGCATTAAACCGTAGCGTAGTGGGTTTCGTAAGCCACAGAAAGGCGAACAATAATGTTAAATGTAAAAATTACTCACTCTTCTATCAAAATGTGAGGGGTCTCCGATCGAAACTTGATATTTGCAGAAAAGCTATACTGACAGAATCAGCGGACATATATGCGTTCTCGGAGAGATTTCTGGTAAGCGGTGTTGGCGACGCGGAAGTGTTTCCGGTTGGATACAGTGTAGTGCGCCGCGACCGTGCCGGAGACTCAGGCTGGGGCGGCGTGCTCTTGGCTGTGCGCGATCCGTGCAAAATGCACGAAATAGTCGACGTAGACAGTTATACCAACGATATCGAAGTCGTGATTGGTTTAATTACTCTTAAGTATAAAAAAATGATATGTGCTGTTGTTTACATTCCACCCAGTTCTACTGAAGAGAAAATTTTAAATACCTTTACTGTATTAGAAAATCTCGTAACAAAATATTCAAAATTAGATATTGTAATATTAGGTGATTTTAATTTAAATTCTTTTAACCATAATATACTATTGCATTATAATTATATGATGAACTATTGTAAATTAAATTAATTAAATTCGATTAAAAATAATTTTGGTGGAATGTTAGATCTTGTTCTCAGTAATTTGGGCAATGAGTGCATCGAGGTGAGTGGTGATGTGGACCCCGTGGTCCCCGCGGATGCATACCACCCGCCGCTATCGGTGAGCGTGCGGTGCGCGCGCCCGGTCCGTCCGCGGCGCCGGAGACTCAGCCGGCGCGCGACCCTCGCAACCGGTCTGCGATTCATGAGCATTACAGTGGAATTTCAGTAAAGCAGATTTTTATGCACTTTACACTAATATAGCATCCACTGATTGGCATGACATTTACTTACATGCTGACGTTAATAAGGCGGTTAGCGTGCTTTACGAAAAATTAGAGGTATGTTTCGATAGCTGCGTTCCACGTAAACGACCATATGTTAAAAATTCCCGATATCAGTACCCTATTTGGTTCACATCAAAAATTATTAGTAACATTAAGAATAAGTATTTCCATTTAAAGAGATACAAAGAGCAACGCAAAGATTTTAATAAAGAAATGTTCAAGTATTATCGCTACCGGGTTAAAGAACTTATTAACTTAGAGTATACAGAGTATATTAGTCGCACGGAAACGAATATAAAAAGTAATCCAAAACTGTTTTGGAAATTCGTAAAAGAACTGCAGTCCTCTAAGCAGTTTATGGATGAATTTGAGTATGACGGAAACACTGTTTCTGGCACTGATGCAGCTAATGCTTTCGCTAACTATTTTAAATCGGTATATCTTCCTGATGACCCTATTCTATCTGTTGGCGAGGCGGAAAGACAAGCAGCTACCTTCTTGTGCTCTTCTCGCGTTTCGGTGGACTGCGTTAGTTCGCGAGACTTCTCACTTGCGGTTCGGCGACTAAAAGCACATTCTGCCGCAGGACCTGATGAAATACCACGTAGTAAAGAATTGCTCCGAAGTACTCAAATTACCCCTGCTATACATATTTAATTTAGCTTTGAATACTGCAACATACCCATCTACTTGGAAAATATCTAGCGTCACTCCAGTACCCAAGGATGGCTCCAGATGTAAAGTGGTGAACTATAGGCCTATTGCTGTTCTTTCGGCATTCGGCAAACTGTTTGAGTCCATTCTGAACCGGCTTATCACTGGGTAGGTCAATACGCAGCTCACCGATGCTCAGCATGGGTTTAGGCTAGGGAGGTCCACTGCCACAAACCATATTAATTTCGTAGACTATACTGTTACCGAATTAGATCATAGACGGCAGGTGGACGTTGCTTATTTTGATTTTTAAAAAGCTTTCGACCGGGTCCATAACGATATCTTGCTAAGTAAATTTTCTGCTATAGGCTTCACCCCTAAGTTATTAAAAATTTTCTCTAGTTATTTTTTAAATCGGAAACAGTATGTACAACTTTTAAATTACCGTTCAGACTCGTATGTGACTTGCTCCGGTGTCAGTCAAGGTAGAACGCTGGGACCAACGCAGTTCTTAATAATGATCAATGATTTGCCGGATGTCGTTAGTTCGGCGAGGTGCCTTTTGTTTGCTGATGATTTGAAGCTGTTCTTGGGTGTAGGAGACACAGAAGATGCCCATGTGTTGCAGAGGGACATCGACAATGTTGTCGCATGGAGTAAACGTAACCAACTCGAGTTCAACTTGACGAAGTGCAAAACAATGACTTTTACTCGATCCCGTTTGCCCATAGTGTACCCCTATAGCATAAACGGTGTCCTTCTGGAACGTGTAAATCGTATTAAGGATATAGGATTAATCCTGGATCCAGAGTTAACTTTTAATACGCATATTACTGAGCTGTGTGGCCGGGCATTTAAATCTCTCGGCTTTGTCATGAGACAGACAGCGCGGTTTCAAGACAGATGCACTATAATTGCTCTGTATTATGCATTCGTTCGGAGCAAGTTGGAGTATAACGCGATAATTTGGGATCCGCACGAAGCAAAATACAGACTTATGATTGAAAAAGTACAAAAGAAATTCGCACGATATCTCTATAAAAGAATCTATGGATACTACCCATACCTCTATCCATCTTTATTCGTTGGAGGTATGGTAGGTATAAGTACCTTAGAACTAAGACGTAAGTGTGCTTTAATGTTCCACTATTATCTGCTCCTCAATAACAGGATAGATACTCCTTGCACGTTGGCGCGCTGTTCCCTATTGGCACCGAACCGAATGCTGGCGGCGCGCACGGGACGCTCGCGGAACTTACTCGCGCCACTTGCACGGCGCACGTGCGCCGCACGGTATGCACCCACGGCAGGGCTCCGTCACTAGCTCAAGGTCACGCGCTATATGCCTACCGCTCGGCATATCGTCGACGATACAACCGACAGTGGGCTGCCAAACGCCCGCCTGAGCGCGCGCACCGCACGTTTCCCGCGTAGTATTATTGACGAGCGAACGAAGTACCTACTTTTTTGCGAGTCTACTGCCCACAGGGTCACTAGTAATATCTGTGCCCGCGCTTACACTTCGAAATGCCGAAACCACGTAATTATTGTGCAGTAGATGGGTACAAAAGTCAAAAAACAAATGAAAATTTGTCGTTTTTTTCATTGCCGAGAGACGAAGAAAGGTGAGTAGTGTTTAAAATCTATCTTTATCAATTTTGTCACCATTTATTTCTTTGAACACGTGTAGTTAAATCGTAAAAGGAGTTTTTTGAGTCAGGTAAGTATTATAAAAGTGTTGTTTTTATAGGTAATAATAATTCCTACTGTAGTTCCCATACTTAGTACTTACGCAATGGGCATTGTCCAATAATTTTAGGTTTCATTGATATTTTTGCTATGGGTATGCTATGTATGGGTATTGCTATAAGACGTTTGTCTGTGTCTCGTTAGGCACCCAGGTACGTGTAGATTGTAAATTAAAGTAGTTACAACCAGATTCAATAAAGAAACGATTCAAGTCAGGGTCAACAAAAAAAAACAGGATGCAGTGGCGAATAGTGTTCTAGATTATCCCATCACTCAAATAAACAACTAGGAGTCTAGAAATTTCTACATAATTCTACCACGTTCCAGAACAGCATCGAACATTCTAGATAACCAGAAACCCATATGCAACATCTAGAAAGATCGATAAAGTTTCTGGAAATGCTTACTAGAATGTTCGATGCCCGTGTGTTTACATTCTGAACTTTAAATTAGGGTTCCGCGGTAGAATTATTTACCTATGTCACCGTGGTTCCGTGGTTTCTTTATTGATGCCGTATACAGGTTGGTTTGGTTATGGTTACTTTTTTAGCCGGCAATGGCTGGCATGCGTGCCGGGGTTGCCACGTTGTCGCACGGTGGATCAACCCCATAAAAGGGGTGGGACTTACGAACTTTAAAAACCATAGTTCAAAATTCGGGAAAAATAAAATTGTCAATACAATGCATATTGAAATATAAAACATCTTTGTAGATTGTTTTTTTTTTTTCGATATGACCCATAGTTAATGAGTAAAATAAATAACAACCATCTCCTTAGTATGGAGAGTAGCATAAAAAGCTATGTAGGATCATGATTCCTCCTTGTTTCGGATTGCGGTTTTTAACAATATAAGTATTTAAATAATTATTTGCTAATTTTTATTCATTTACACATGGTGCCCTTAACACGCCCCTTAAAAGATATGTGTAACACAGAGTGAATTCGATTTATTTATAGCGAATACAAAAGTTTATTCCCACTCTCGATTCGTTTCTTTCATAAAGAGTTAATTTTAAATGTCTTTTTTTTCAGGCGCCGGACATGGCTCGAAATAATAGGGAGACCTGATTGATTAACAACTCAAACAAAGTCCGCTTGTCATTTTGTTTGCTCGCTACATTTTGACAAATCTATGTTAAAGTACGTACCACAGCTGAAACCTGATGCGGTACCCACAAAATCACTACTAGATCAACCAAGTACTTCCAACCTCAATACAAACGAAGACTGTGAAAATGTGTCGACTCAAACGAAAGAATCATTTATCAACGTTCTATCAGCAGTTACCATTAAGGGTCCTGATAAGAAGTCATCATCTGTACAAACTACGTCAGACAACGCTAGCGATACTACTACACAAACAACACAAGAGCTTTCGTCTGATACACCCAGGAAACGTAAACTTCGACTTGAACATAAAGAGACAGAAAAAAAAAGAAGGAAGCTTCAGCATGAATTAAATAGAATACAAAAAGAAATCCAATCAAAAGAATCTGAATGCTACGAAAATTTCAGTTTCAATAGTGAAGATGAAATTACTAAAAGATTTGTCAAACTTATTGAGTGGCAAAAGAATCTGAAAAACAAGTCTAAAAGAAACCGCTACGATCCAGAGTACAAACTTTTTGCGCTAAATTTACACTTTTCCAGTCCTCAAACATACCGATGTCTGAAAACATTCTTACACCTCCCGAGTGAATCTACCCTCCAACAATTTAATATGGTTATTTCCCCCTAAATTTGAAGACCGTATTTTAAACTTTTTGGAAGCAAAACTGAAGTCTTTGTCAAAAAATTCAAAATATTGCACATTATGTATAGACGGAATGGTGCTGAAACGGCACTTACATTATGACACTAAGTGGGATGAACTAATTGGCTTACATAATATAAATGGTAAAGTCAGCAAAGAGGTCGCTTCACATGGCTGTGTGATAATGCTTCGAGGTATAGTTGAAAATTGGAAACAACCTATTGCATATTCCTTTTTAGCTTCACCTAAACATTATAAAGATCTAGAAGAGTGGTTGGATGAGGTGATTTTAAAATTGTTTAACATAGGGATAGAAGTACAGGCAATTGTTTCAGACCAGGGCTCAAATTTTGCTAAATATGCCAAAGAAGTAAAAAAAATCACATCCGAAAAGCCGTATTTCATGCTACAAAATAGAAAAATTTACTACATATTTGATACTCCGCACTTGTTAAAGTGTATCAGAAACAACCTACTTTCAAACGATTTTATTTATGAAGGCAAACGAATTTCGTGGAAATACATAGAAGAATTATATTCTCAACAAAAGCAAAAAGACTTACGATTGATTCCTAAAGTGACTGAGAAACATATTAATCCTAACAATTTTCAAAAAATGCGGGTAAAGTATGCGGCCCAAATATTTAGCCGATCGGTTTTTGCTGCTATTAGCGTTCTTGTCAGCAATCATAGCTTGCCAGAAGAGGCTCAATATACCGCAGACTTTATAGAAGAAATCAATAACATATTTGATGTCCTAAACTCTAGCAAAGTTTCATGTCCTAACAAGTATCAAAAAGCATTTTCGATGAAACAATATCAGATTGGATTATTAGAAGAAGCTGCATCAATGTTTGAGAAAATTATAGCCATAGACAAAAAGACAGGAAGATATAAAACTAACCAAATTCATACTTTTAAAAATATACAAATTACTATTAGATCTGTAATAATGTTAAGCAGAGATTTACAGGAAAAGGGAATAAAATTTATATTTACACGACGTTTAAACCAAGACTGCCTGGAAAACTTCTTCGGAGCTGTCAGACAACAGGGAGGCAACTGCAGAGACCCCACCCCTATCCAGTTCACAAGAGCGTTTTCTAAATTATTCCTCAGTAATATGTTGCAAAATTCACGTACTAGTAACTGCCAAGAAGATATTTGTGACTTGCTGCAGAGGTCTGATACCACCTCATTTTTTGAACGACCCAAATTGGGCCCAGCGCACAAGGAAAGAACACCTTCATCGATTGCCTTAAACGGCGAAACCGATTACCGATTTGATTTGCCTGCGAAAAATGCGTTGACCTATGTATCAGGGTATTTACTATATAAGTGTAGTAAAAAACATAACTGCACTAGCTTCAATGCTTTGTTACAGGAGAAACCTAATGTTGACGAAACTACACTGTATACTCATTTTAAAGCCTATAACAAAGATTCATCTTTTTATGGCGGGCTAAAAGTCCCACCTGAAACGTTTAATAATTATATTGAAGAGTTAGAAAAAGTATTTTTAAATAATTTTGACAACGTCATAATGAATCGGCCTGGTAGCACCATATTACAACTTTTAAAAACCGTTGATTTTCCGTCGCTTTGCTACTGTTTTCCTAATGATTATTTGTTAAAATTATTTACGCGATTTAGAATATTTTCTACTATAAAATTTAATAACAGAGAATTCCGAGAAGGGAAAAAATTATAAACTATTATATAAAACTAAAACATATTTGATGGACAAATAAAAAATATAGTTGATTCGCAACATTTGTTTTATTACAATAATCATCATAGGTACAACCCTAGCGCATTCTTACGATGACGCGTTGGCACGTGACTCGCACGGTGGCCAACACAGTCTCGACTCTACGTGCGTGTAATTATGGTACATTTCTTCTCGTCTTGAGCAGCAGGTATTATTATTAAGATTTTGTAGGCTATTATAGAGTAGGTATTTTCGCTTTTTTATGGGAGTGATGCATCTGTTACGTTTTATTAATCTGTGCCCACGGCCCACGCCGTCGATCTGCTCAATGCCTTGATTGCAAGCGACCCAGATGTTGATCTGTTTTTATGCGATGCGACACATTTATTTATTATTGTATTAAGTTTATTAGTTAATTAGAGTGTTGTTTTTATGTAAGAATGTATGTATTTTTGGCTTGCTGCACGGCTTGGTATTAACTGTAAGTGCAACAAGCATCTGAACTAAAATAAATAGAATGAAGGAAAATTCTAAATGAGCGTCATGGATTTCACTCAAAACTATTTAAGCCAGGTTTAAGAACTGCACGGAACTTACAAAGCTGATGTAAGAAAACTTTGATATTCAGGGGGAATATCAAAGTTTTGAGAAGAAATAATAATCCTTTCATTATGGATTGGGATATGTTTAGGTTCAATAAAATTGCCTACTCTATATGTTAATTTTTATGAAAAATAAATATTTACGTTATACTAATCATGTAGTTTTAATAAGCCTGTCAATCCCTAATTAACCATAGGCTGGTAAAACTTGGTATTGAAATATTTCTTTATTTTGAACAGTATACCTAATGCTGTTCAAAATAAAGAAATATTTCATTATATTAATAATTTTATGATATTGATATCAGGTCACGTGATGTGACGTCACATAAATTTGTTGATTCACTTTGCGTTAGATGACGCTTTGAGCGTTTCTTAAGCTGATGTCTCTATATACATATGTATAATTTACTCTATGGTCCGGCGTACATTATTATTATTAATTGAGTCCGTCTCGGTCCGCAGCGGACACGGTCTGCTCCGTACCAAATCCGAACGTGTGGATGGTTGGGCCGGACAAACTACGACTATCCGTGTTTGGAACGCCAAGAAGGACGGCCACGCGTGCTGTTATACCGCCAGGGCTAATTAGGTTTTTATAAAAACTAAATATGATAAGCTAGAAAAAAGGCGGTTTATTAAAAAGAGCCCTTAGAATAAAATATTGGATTTACGAAATAAAGTACTATGTCCTTAGGCAGTCTTTACACGAGAGAGGGTGGATGGAGACTGAGGAACAGGGAATGGTAAACTGAACTACTCATAATGCATAAATGCTGACAGTTAGTGTTTAGGTGCCTAACGGCAACAATGCATACCAAGGGTGCATATAACAACCCCCCCATCAAGACTAAACTTCAGGGGTTGGAATTAAAACTGAAGTTTACGTAAATGGTTTAGACAATATGTCTTAAACGAGGAGGAGCAATGGCAACAGGGTTATCTTCGGATTCGGATACTGAAGGGGGGCGAGAGAGTTCTGCGTTTTCTTTAGAATTATTTATATCGAGACTGCAGCCGGACTTGACATAATAATGTTTTTATAGTTTATATGAGACAAACAAGATAATTATAATTAAAATAAAGGTAGTTATATTTATAGCATCATGCGTCCCGTATCTGTCTAAATATGATTCCTCATTCAAGATACTATCCGCGTTATCTATTATTCTATTCGATGGTTTATTGTTAGAAGATAAATTTTCTTGGTTAATATTTTGGAGCTTGATAAGAGACACACTAGACTTAAGTTTGCTTATTTTATCTAGGTTACAACAGGATTCATTGATAAGGTTAAAATCAGAGTTTACTATTTCTAAACTAATATTAAATAATCAAGCTTAGGGACAAGTTTTACATTCTTGCTATATGCTATACAATACGTAGGAAGTGAGAGTATACCGGTACCTAGAATATTAATGTATACACTGTAGAGTTTTTGCATTCTATATGTAATTTAGTTATTTCGGATTTGACATAGATCCATCTATTTTGACGCAAAGAATTCCAAATGTTTATTTGTCCATATATCAATTTTGTTTCGCACTTCACTGGTAGTGACGTAATCACACGCGTTATCAGTTCACTTTCACAATTAGGGTTTTCACTGGATGATACAACACTAGAAGTGTCACAGACGTAATGTTCTGGGAATACACTCTCACAGTTTTCTAATTGGTCTAGGGTACAATAACGTGTTTTATCTTTGGTCATTGCAATGTAGTTAGTGCCAGGTATAATCACACTGTAAGAGTTTGGCTTAAGCGCATCGTGCGGAATAGGCAAAGGTAAGTTGCGGTATATAAAATATTGTTCCGGGTTAACTAAAGGAAGCTTAAGAATTGTTGTAACCTCATTGCTCTTTATCAGTGCTTTCTATAGAATACTTTTATAAAACTATCTTTGCTGTATTGTCAGTTCTGTTATGTCATTATAAACTAGTCACAAGAAATGTAGTTTATTTTATTGGCGACGAGATAAAAGTGATTTATGTAACATGAACGAAGAAAAATTTGCACAGTTCCTAAGTGCTCAACAGAAATAACAGGAACAAGTTACACAAATTTTAAAACTGTTGGTACAAACAATGCATAAAGGTAAGGACACACAGATGAAAAGTGTGAACAGCACTCCATCCACATCGAGCGACAAGATGACGATTATAAAAAATTTCAATATGGAAAAATACCAACCGGAACATTGCAGAATTGAAGTTTTCATATATTTCTTTGGAAATAAATGTCAAATTCTCAACATAACTAACGTCAACTTACAGAAATATATTTTGTTAAACACTTTAACACCAGACATATTCCGCGAAGTAAAAGTGGCACTCACGCCTAATTTTGACTCAAGTACGTATAAAGACATATGCTCCAAGCTGCTAGATTTATACATAATTTAAAAAACAAGATACCGCGCATTAGTAGAGTTTTGGAGTTGCACAAGGGAATCCTCTGAATCAATGGAACAATACGCAAACAGACTTAAAAGTCTGAGTCGGGATTGCGGCTACAAAGACAAACTACTAGAACGACAACTGCGAGATCGTTCTGCTACGGGTTTAAATCACACAGATTTAGAAACAGATCTGAAACAAAAGTGGCCTGACTTACAAGAGTCAGGAAGAGAGGTGACATTACGAGAAATTGTTTCCATTGCACAATCACGGGAACAAGCAGAGCATGATATACCGGGCACAGATGTCAACAGGATCAAAAATAACCGAAAGCAGAAACCAAAATCAAATACGAAAATGCAACGGAAGTTACGTTCAGAACAATGTTTCAGATGTGGTAGAAACGACAAACATGACGTCTCTAAGTGTGCTGCAAAGGACCAAATTTGTGATGAATGTAATATCAAGGGACACTTTGAGAGCTGCTGTATTAAAACAGGACGGGCTTACATTTTACAAGATACGGGGAAACACAAATACAAACGAAAATTACACAGAATCAGCGATACTCAAGCTTCAACATCTAGCTCTACATATGAGTCAACGGACAGTAGTGAAGATGATGACGAGTATGTCTGCAATACTATCGGCAATAGAAATAAAGATTGCAAACAAATCGACGTAATTATTGACGGAGTTCAATGTACTATGGATTGGAACCCTGGTTCCATACACTCAATTATCAGCACCGAAGTCTGAAAGCGAATTGGATCCCCAGCTTTAACCAAGGGGCCAAAGCTCAAAGCTTACGGCAACAACAAATTCCAAACAAAAGGAATTACCGACGTAAAGGTAGAATATGAGGGCCGACAAAAAAATTTGCCTGTTGTTGTGATGAAGAATGCAAACCCGATACTTTTTGGTCTAAAGTGGAGTGAAGAGTTTGAAATGGAATTTCCAAAACCAGTCTACTCAGTCAAAACTATAACCCCAACAACACTCAAAGAAGTACTTAAACAATACAGCGAGCTTTTTAATGGTAAACTAGGTAAAGTTAACAACTACCAAGTCAACATTCATATCAAACCTGGTGCAGAGCCAATACCTAATCGACCAATCAAGTTCAGTATTAAAAGAAACGTTGAACGGGAGTTGGATCGTCTTATTGATACTGGCATCATACACAAAGTAGATTCAAATCTAATTGCGTTAGAGTGGGCTACACCTACCTTAAATATTTTAAAACCTACCGGTGACATCAGAATTTGTGGAGACTACAGCACTACAATAAATCCTGTTCTAACAAAACATTTACATCCAGTACCAATCTTTCATAATTTACGTCAGAAGCTAGCAAACGGCTTAGTATATACAAAAATCGATCTTAAAGATGCTTATTTACAATTTGAGATAGCTCCAAACTCAAAAAAATACTTGACAATATCAACGCACAATGGTTATTACTAGTACAATAGAATGCCATTCGGTATTTCAACCGCACCATCAAGATTTAAAATTTTCTCGACCTATTTCTGGGAGATATACCCAATGTAGCCGTCTATTTCGATGACATTGCGCTCACAGGGAAAAGTCTAAATGCACACCTACAGACTCTCAGTACAGTGTTAAACCGGCTAAAAGAGGCTGGCCTCAAAGTGAAACTAAAGAAATGTAGCTTTTTACAAGAAGACATTGAATATCTAGGTCACATAATTGACCGAAATGGAATACGCCCAACAAAAGGGAAGATAGACGCAATCACCAAGGCTTCACAACCAACCAACGCAAAAGAATTACGATCTTTTCTTGGACTTATAAATTATTACGAACGCTTCATCCCACATCTTCATGGATTGTGTGCAGATCTCTATGAACTAAACAGTGGCAAGCAAAAATGGCGTTGGTCAGACTATGAAAGTAAAACTTTTGAGGATGCTAAAACTAGCATTGCAACTTCAAAACCACTATTAGCATATGATGAAAATGGCCCTCTCTATTTAGCGTGTGATGCATCTGAAAAAGGAGTCGGGGCCATTACTTACCACAAAAATAAAGATGTTGAGCAACCTATTGCATTTGCGTCCGGGAAACTATGGCACTCTGAACGTAAATGTTCTGTGATTGACCGAGAACCGTTAGCAATATTATTTGGAATTAAGAAATTTGACCAGTACCTAAGAGGTAGAAATTTACATTAGTAACTGATCATAAACGTTAATTTACATTTTGGGACCGCAGCGTAGTAAAAATAGACTAGTGAAATGGGCTCTTTTAATCGG
Source organism: Selenia dentaria (assembly GCA_917880725.1). Lineage (NCBI taxonomy): Eukaryota > Metazoa > Arthropoda > Insecta > Lepidoptera > Geometridae > Selenia > Selenia dentaria. The sequence continues at coordinate 15,714,918 of OU862889.1, read as the reverse complement.
AAGTTATCAGGACGAAATATGTTATCAAAAGGGTGAAAATAATATTTTGGCTGACTGCTTATCCAGGTCATCAAATCCAGAAACTGAACCATCAAAAGTTGAAAGTGTTGTACATAGAACAACTTTACGCCTTTTAGGAAACAGAATAGCTGACCTCCATATAACGGAAAAGAATCTGAGCCTAGAGACATCAAGGGACCCAATTTTGTCACACGTATGCCAGTGCTTAAAGACCGGGTGGAGAGAGATGAAGTATAAACAAGAGATTAAACACTATTACAGAAAACGTTTTGAATTGTCAGAAGAAGGCAAAATTATTATGTGGCAAGGCAGGATGGTTATACCCGAGGTACTCAGGAAGGAAATCTTAGGCTATTTGCACAGAGGGCATATAGGCATATCTGCTATGAAAGCACTCGCACGGTTCTATGTGTGGTGGCCATCACTCGACGAGGATATTGAGAATTTTGTTAAAACTTGCAAAAGATGCCAGGAAAACAGGCTATCCAATACTGAATTACCAGTTTTTTCATGGTCAATACCTGAACAAGTTTGGGAGAGAACTCATATAGACTTTGCAGGTCCATTCGAGGGAAAATACTGGTTAGTTTTGTGCGACGCTTTGTCGAAATGGTGTGAACTAAGGCCTATGAAAAACATGACATCAAAGAACTTATGTCACACATTGGATGACATATTCTGCACTTTTGGTCTCCCTCAAATGATAGTATCTGACAATGGGGTCTCCCAGTTCATATCACAAGATTTTAAAGACTACTGCCTGTTAAACTAGTAACCCTCATTGCACACTCACGCCCTCACGCTAATGTCACCCAAGTTCAAAAAGATAAGTTACAGAGACAAGTTATTCTGTAAAAATCAGTGTAGCCAATTCAAAATTTTACTTACGGCTTTGAGCGTGAAGTTCATTCTTTTCAATAAACATCACTACACAAAATTTAATTACTGTTAAAATCGGATGAAGCTGGTGAACACCAGCAATTAATTGGTTACAATACAAGTAGATGTTAAAAAAGACTGAAAACGTAATTGTGTACGTTTCGCAATAATTAGAAATAACATGCGACTATACAGTAGTAGTCGTTCCAATTTACGTTCTATGGTTTTTCGTAGTGACGTTATTTAAATTTAAGCAGAGTTTATAAGTACGGCCACTAGTCTAAGTGAGAAAAAAAGAAAAGGCTAGGATAAAATCTTAAACGCTAGTCCCGCATAATTCCGCCAAATCAAAGACTTTCCTACAACGTTAATTTGCATCGGAGGTATAATTAAATAGTTTTGTTCGCTAACCTATTTTTGCACTTTATGATACAATTACGCATGAGTATATTATGAAGAAAGCATGTGGAGCCTGTAACAATCTTACTCATATTCTATACTGTATTTTGACACTCAATTGATGGTAAATCTATTTATAGAATCCTAATCATGGCTACAATACTGTAATTATCCTGGTCACGGCTACAGCAAATTGTAACCGCCCCTCTCTTTTTGATCCTAACTCCCGGTAATAAAAAGTAACTAGCCAACTCGTCCCGTAGTCTAAAGTTCTAATCCTGGGAACGGTACTTCCAATTGTAACTACCCCTAATCTGAGCTAATAATATCTAAATGATTCCGGCCTACGTTTTTAATTCCTCAGATGAATAATTACACATAACTAGATCGAATCATAACTTAACATTATCCAGACAATAAATCTAAACTAATGAATGAAGAACTGATTAAATATATGGCCAAGGTGTGATCGTCTAGCTCATAGTGGAAGGACCGAATATTGTGAACCGTGGTAACTCAAGTTCTTTTCAGGAAATACTGAGACAATCCTATCCTAATTGTAAGAGAAATAAATTATTATAACGATAAAATTGTACCTAGTAAGCACATGAAGACAAATCTTATTCCTACTGCAAGGGTTAATTAAAATGACCCTAATACTGTTATACCATTTTGACCCCAATCCTGTCGTTACTATTAGAGATTATATTTCGCCATAAGATTTCTATAAATTCGCAAAGCATAGATTGTAATAACCTCAAGTAAATAACTTCAAGTAAACACAAAATCAAATATTTAAATGCAGAACATTTGTACCTAAGACATGGAATGACACAGAAAATTATCACACACCATAAAGTAATAAATCATAAACTAATTAGTTAATTATTGTTAATAACTAAATGTAAATATCCATAGTTGTATTTGTTTGATCTATGGTAGTCAAATGTTGTTCAGTAAAGGTAATTATTTTCATGTTTTCACCTAAAAATTAGAATTCTACGGATATTTATCATTGTAGATAACCAGAGCTAGGAAAACATTACGGGCTTGTGACCGTAAAACTGGGTTAAGAGCTCTTGACGTAATTACAACACTCCCCATTGCTGTTCTAGCTCAAATTACTCCTTTTGATACTTATTACTAACGCTGAATAAAATTTGGAAACACAATGCTGAGATAAGAATATTTTATCTAAGTTTTGTTAAAGCTTTGTTAATTTGTTACTGTATAAATGATTTGTTGCTACTGTGTCTCATTTCACCTCCTTATTTTATTTGCTGGACTATCTTTAATTCTATAAAACAGTCACAATATCCAGACAGATAAATGTCTTCAACATAACATGATTAATTGACAAATATTTATTGAACAATTAACTGATAACTGATAATATTAACCAATGACTTGGACATCTCTAAACTGTCTTTTAGTCTACGAGAAATCCAAAGAGCAAGTGTCTCTATTCAATGATCAATTTCATCAATCATAACTCCATTATTTTAGAAGAATAATTTATTAAGTTTAACATTTATCTTGGAGACATCTCATCTATCCGGAAAAGGTCTAAAATCCCTAAATTCTAGGACTTACGTGAGTAAACTCGTCCAACAGAGTTAATCCAATCCCCTCTGGCAGGTGGCAATTCACTAGCACTTACACTTCACTTTTCACAGACACTTTACTTTGAATATTTCACTTTTCACTTTATCGCGGACAGCAACTTTGGCTTCTTGACGGTAACTGGTTTGGTCGGCCCATTCGTCCCCTTTTTATACTACCCAAGTGTCCGTATCTGGTCTCCATCCTGTCTCCGACTCAACCAATCAAACTCCTCGAGTACCCATTTCGACCAATCGAACCCTCGTTCCATTTTCAATTATTGATGAGCCATTATTAGCTTTCCAATTTTAAATTTATTTGAATTTAGAATAATGTACGTAAGCTGTCCTCATCTTGTCTCCGACCTAACCAATCAGATCCCTTGAATACACATTTTAAACCTACGTTCCTTTTTTTAAATATTTATGATATGTTATTTTGTTTTACGAGTTTTATTTGAATTTGGAACCTGTCTCCAAACGTTCTCAGCCTATTTACATCATTCAGCTGCCGTGATTCTGAATTATGTTAGTTAGTTAATTATTTAATTTGTTAGATCTAACCTGTTAGTTTTAATCATTTCCTAGTATTGGAAATCTATACATAGAAATGGAATCGTTAGTTTGCTAATCGTGAGGATATTAAGAATCTTAGTTACTGCATAAAACCTCTTAACATTCACTTTGCTTTTATTAGATATACTTTTGCATAAAATCCTGACTTATTAACTTCATTGACTGGAAGTTCTATAGCTCCATGATCTATGTCTGACAGTCGGAATTTAGTCTATTGAGATATAATTTTTTAGATATTTAATATTTCCAAAGGGTGCTATTAGCCCCCCCTTAGATTAGATTTCCATCATACTGATGTATCTATATATTTGTGAACGTAGCGGAACGCATTGCGGACCGTTACAGCCGACCCCTGAAAAATTTGCGAAAATCCCAAACATATGCAACCGGAGGAAATTTTTCACCTTTGATAAACTGTTCACAAATATAAACCAATAATAATTATACAACTCCTAAAATATAACACTGTGTAATTCTAGCGTAATTAGTATTTGAATTCAAACAATCGAATGTAAATGTAGCCCTACATCGTGTGGTGAGTCCTTTAAACCGAACCGAAAATGAACATTCCCCGAGTCCCAATGTGAGCTTTTTAATGCTTTAACTTTGATATCAAATCACCCCCCACAAGGGAATCTACTTTGAACGGGGAAATTGGGTTGTGAGTCCAATCTATCAGAAGGATATGATGAAGATGCTTCCCATCCAAACCAACTTTTCGTTTGCCAAGAATCACAGCTACATCATCCCATTCATTACAGACTCCGTTAACAGCAGAAAGATGTTAATCTACCAAAGCCGCAACACCACACTCAGACGTGAACATCAAAGCAAAATCCATTTTCAACTGGGAGAATGTGTAGTTGCCGAGTTTTGAGTGTTAGCTTCGTGTGCAGAATTGGTCCCAATGAAATCAGCTTCTGCTGATGCGTAATATTGTCAACAGACCTAACCTAACACCAAAGTAACTCCTTCATTGAAACCAATTGTAGAGTGTCAGTTAGTCTATCAAACAAAAAGGAAAAATAAAAGACTAACCAGTTCAAATTCAAACACGAACTAGCCGTCTTATGCCTACTAGTCTGTTAAACTACTAAGCCCTGCTTACTTGAACAACTCAGTTTATCCAATCATCTCTTCCATTAGTTCTGTCTTCACAAATCAATTAATACTCTCCATCCAAACACCTGTCAGAATCTCAACTCCACGATTTTCCACGCCACTTAACAGTTCAACACCCCAATATAGGCAATAAGATCACGAATTACACAGTGATTGTAATAGTTTATATCAATTTCAATCAAAGCTCTTCGACCCCATTCCTTATTATGACACAGACCCCGCTCATTTCTTTTCAATTCTATAATATACAAATAAGACTGAAAATTTCCTCTTGGTTACCTAGGTCTTTAAGAAGAACGCGTATACCTTAAATTCTTTACTGTTTATATGTGCCCCGACCCCCTTATAGCAAGACTAAATCATATTAAATAGGCAATGTTTTGTATGATCTCCATGGCATTTGGCGAATTTTATAATTTTCTATATTTTCTTGACAATTGACACATAGGTGACTTATTTCCAATTATTTTAAACAAGTGTTTAGTTAGCATCACCTTATGCCAATGTTTGGCTCATTTTCATGTAGTCATCCACAAGTTTTTTTCTTATTCCTGAAAAGAAGATTGTTACTTCCCCCAATGGGTATGATATTTCGTTTCATTCAGAATAATTAAATAGTATAATTTGCATTTCATCATCCTTAAAATTTACTTGAAAATGCATATAATAGATTTGGTTATCTCTGCCCTAATTTCAGCATTGTGTTTCCTTAGCATTGTGTTTTTTTTTCGTTTGTTTGTTTCCATCTAAGCACAGCGTTTCCAAACCTTAACAGCGTCAATTATTTACAACCTTACAAAATTTTTGACAGTGACTTCCAAACATTTTTAAAATATGATACATTGGCTTGATTTTAAACCGAAATTTTGGAAAGACCGCCAACACTCCCCTCCATCTATGTATATGTGGGTAAACTTTTCGGTAGATGGGTCTTTCCCCTTTCCCAGCATGACAAGTTATTATTATTTCATCGCTTCTCTTTTTTTTTTCTTTATTTATTGCGATGTTACAGACATTTCTTAAAATTAATTACATAAGTACCAACCAAATTAGTTTTTTTTTGTTTTTTGAAAAGCCGCCAACTCTCCCCTCTACCCAAGTCTTTAGATATAACCCCCTTTTTTTATAAAATTATTATAAATCATATTCCATTTCGGTATGACTTATAATTACTATGATTGTAAATTAATCGTGTGAAAATATATTATTAAGAACTTATAATTTTTTTTTCTTATATATTTAGTTAAATAGTTATATCCAATGATTTGGGTAGGCTTTTCCCTTACCGCCTGTGGTTGATGTATTGGAGTTCATTACATATATATATATATTTTTTTACATATATTTTTATATACTATCTTAAATATTTGTTACATAAATGAATTTATTGAATTTAAATGACTTATTACATAACCTTGGTATATTTTTCTATACAAACTTCGACAAAACAAATACTTACAATTATTATTGCATTTATGTCTAAAAAAAAATTTTTTTTTATATGCATTTTAAAAACAGTTATTATGATGTCCAACCAGAGAAAACTTACATAGTATTTTATAAGGCAATTACTTTTATTTGAAACCCATTAGACTGAGTTTCAGTCAGGCCAAGAAGCTAATTTTTACATCTACTACTGTGTATTTAATCCAACCTCGAATTACATGTTATGTATTCACTTTGCATCAATCGTTATATAATTCAAAACCCTTACCAATTTCTAACTTAACACTAGATAATATTAAATTAACAAAACTCTTACTATTACAAGTTATAGATTTAAAAAAGAAAATACAATTTAAAAGTATATAAAAAGTTCAAAAATTTAGAGAAAAATTAATAATAAAATACTCAAATAACTATATCTAATATTATACAAAATCAATTACTATTATATTGTTTCTTACAGCTACTTACTCGTTACGCTTACAACTAATGCTTACAAAAAGTATTAATCTAATATCAGTCGTTCCCAAGTCAGCCTACTTAGGTTAAGAGATTTCTTCGGCCCCACTAATAGATTTTACCAAGTTATTTATAATATTTTGATAAGTGTATAGTGTTAAATTTTCCCCTAATGTTGTTTGTTTTTGGATCAACTAGAATATACACATTTTGATATGGGATTCCTGCTATTACATATGGCCCTTCATATAAAGGTGAAAACTTTCTTGTTAACTTCTGCATTGCATCAGATTTGTTTAATCTTTTGATTTTTACCCAATCTCCAATTTGATAGTTAATTATCCGATATCTCTGATCGAACTTAGATCTGCGTTGCTCCCCTTTTTTAACTAGGTTTGTTCGAACGGTTTCACGAACCTTACTAACATCCAAATCCATATCTGTTTTGTCTATACTTTTATCGATTGCTAATCTCATCGGTTTCCCATATAATATTTCGCAAGGTGTGAACATAGTACTACTGTGTATGGTATTATTATATAACTCTTCTATTTTTGGTAATGCTAAAACCCATCCCTTATGGTTTAGTCTACAATATGTTCTAAATAACCGGCCTAACTCTTTATTGACCCTCTCTGTGGTATTTGGGCGAGGATTGCGGACGCTTGTGAAGACAACGTTAATTCCTTCTCTTTTCATGTTCTGTCTCCATACTTTGCTGGCAAATTGTGAACCATTGTCTGACATAACGGCTTTTGGTTTTATTATGTCAAAGAATTTCTTCATCCGACCCCATACTGCTGTAGTTTTTGCTTTTCTTAGCTCATAAAACTTTACAAATTTGCTGAACGAATCTTGTATGACTAAAATGTAACTCATTCCAAACTGTCCTGCCGGTAAAGGCCCGTATAGATCTACCATAACCAGATCCCCTATATTTTCGGTAATTATTGAGCGGCAAGGTCCTACATATTTTACTGTCTCGTTTTTTGTTATTTGACAGTCGTGACATGTTCTTATTACCCGTTTGGTCTGCCGAGTTAACCCCCTCCAATAAAACCTGTCTCTAATATATTTAATCTCTTTGTATGCACCTTGATGACCCATTTCTGCATGAACTTGATTTATTATATCGACCCTCAAGATTTCCGGCAAATATATCACTGGTTCTAACCCTTGGCGTGGTTTAAAATATAAAACCTCGTTCTTTTTTATACATCTTCCTACTAATTTGTCTCCCTTGTCCGACTGTTTAGACCCCATTTGCATACGTTTCAATAATTCTCCTATTTCTTTGTCTTCCTTCTGTAAGATTGGTAATTTAGCTAAATTTTCCAATAACCTTTGATTAACTGTAACGCCCATGTACAAAATTTCAGGATTTTTAATTTTGTCCTCTTGTAACAAATCACTTTCTGGAGGATACCTAGATAGAATATCTGGCGCTATATTATCTTTCCCTTTTATATGTTGAACTTCATATTCAAAGTTTTCTAAATCTCTTCTCATTAAAAGTCCCTGATTTTCCCCAGTTACTTTAGCGCAATCATGAAACCGTACCAACTGGTTTTCGTTACCTATGTTGAATAATAACCCATTCTGCTTGCTATCTAAATTTATGGTAACCTCATTTGATTTGAGCCAATCAAAACCTAAAATGAGATGGTTAACTAGTCCCGGAACTATTACGAACCCTATGTCAAATATTTTGGTACCTAACCTTACAGGTAGTAGAACTATATTTCTAACTTCAACACTTTTGTGACCTACCGCGGTTTTTATTTGGAATGGTTTGATGGGAAGTATTGGTATGTTTCGCGTTTCCTGTTGTTTTAGCTTTTGCCAAAATTCCTCTGAAATACACGTTATGTCACTGCCTGTGTCCACTAACCCCATGACCTCATATTCAAATATTTGAACTTCTACCTCCGATTTATAATTTTTATATTTATTTTCTGGGTCATCTTCTTCAAAATCGGAAAATACGGTATGAATCCTTCCGCTTAATTCTCGCTCGTCTTTGGTCTTTAAAACATCTACAATATCTTGTAAAATGTTTGGTTTATTTAACTGTTGAGTTTCATACCCTAACCCTATTCCACTTTTCCTACCTTTTACCTGTATGGGTATCTTAAGCCCTCTATCATTCATTCCTAGGGTTTGCCCTGGTACCCAACCCGTTTTTAACATAATATTTAATGCCGTGTTCCCTATCCTTGAGGCTGACTCGGGAACCACATGTCCAGCCTCGTCTAGTTTAACGCTTCTTCCTCAACAACTGCTACCTCGTTCACTTCCCTCGGTTTCTGCCATCTTTGATAATCTCGTTGTAAGTCCTTCTTTCTTTTATCCAACCCTTTACTTTGTGCAGGTGAATTAGATTTACTTTGGTTTGCAGATGCATAGGTATGCAACTCTTGCTTGCTAATATCGTCCATTTCCCTCAGGAATTCTGCCGTCTCTATGATATTCTCAGATTTTGAGGTAGTCCAGACTTGTTGGATATATTTTGGGTAATGGCGCATTATATCTGCAACTAACTGTTTCTCCGGGATTTTATATTGTAGCATTTGAGCTTTCCCCGAAATTCTTAGGAAATGCGTAAGCATCAAAGGGGTTTTCGTCCTGTCCCAGGTGCTCTGTACTATTGTCCTGCGTAAATCGTTTTGAGATTTTTCCCCCCAATATGTTGCCAAAAAGTCCCGTTTGAAGTCTTCGATTTTCTCCCACCTGTTCCTATATACTCAGGCCCAATCCCTCGCATCTCCTACCAAGCAATCCTGCACTAGTTCTAACTCTGTGCCCTCTCTTGCTGCTTTGATTATGTACCTCTCCAAGTCCTCTAGGAAATTAACGGGATGTACACCTTCAGAATCACCGAATTTTGGTTTCTCTAGATTAACATTTTTGACATTGTACGTTATATTTTTACATCGTTCCTCCGTTTCAAGTATTTCTCGTTGAATCGGTTGAGCGTTATCTTCAGTGCCATTTCCTATTTCAATGATATTTTCAGTTATGTCGCCTGTTGAATGACTCGAGATTTCGGTGGATTTTGCTAACTCGTACGTGGACTTTACTGTTTTCATTTCTTTAGATAATTCATTTATTTTCGACGCTAGTACTCCTATGGTTCGTCGTAGTGATCGGTATTTGAGCCCCGTTCCCACCGTAGCTTCATGTGGTCTAGTCTCTTTCCCTAATCTTGGACGTTTAGCCTTGCTGGCCCCATTTGTCCCTTGTTCATTTTGAGATGCTTCATCATTTGGAACACTTCGCTCCCCCCTTTCCAATATAAACTCTTCTCCCGTATACTTGACATTTCTCTTTAAATTGCGCCTTGGTCTACCCATTGTTCGCTCCTACAGAAATTAATTCAGTAAGTACCTTTATAAACTCACAACAACAAAATACTAAAATGAACTACCTACTTTAAAGCTTTTAAGCAGTATTGTAAAATTTGATACGCATCTCCTACACTACTTGTAACTCACAACCCTATTCATCTTCACTAATAATTTATATGCAATCCTCCAAATCCCTAATTTACCTAACAAACAGCGCAACTTCTTTGACCTCCGAGCAAGTACCATAATATACTTAGCCAAAATTCAATAATACTATATATTAAGAAGAAGGAAAAAATAAAATATCAATACGATCAATCACACGAACTCAAAAAATATTCGCCAACAGCACATACATTTCTGTATTATTTGTTTTCCTATACATGTTGTGATGACATGAAAGTAAAAATAAACCTTTTGTAAATTAATCCATTCTATTTCTAATCTTTAATTTGTTTTGCAAAGGATTTTTTTTTTTTTAGATATATTTATATTAATTCAAGAGTTTCGCTATAAGGTTCTATCACAAATTTATTCCCTATAAAAATAATCTTAGGGTGGAACATTTCCCGCAAAAACATATCATGTTTATGTAAATATTATTTTGTGAAAAATTCGAGGAACGGATTTCAGAATTTTCGCATTAATTTCACATACAACCTGGAATTGCAATAACCGGCAAATACTCTCGCTATAGATCGAATGCACATAATCGAATACTTGGAAAACTAATGATTCGGAATGTAGCTGACATGTAACGACGCCTCCTCGGTAATTATTATTTCTACGACTATCTGGGTAATAATCTAAAACAACGAGTTTTTTTTTTATAATTTTTTTTTTATTTATTTATTACGGTACCATATAGCCTTATCTAAAATTTCAATTAGTCAATTATTACGAAAGGAACATCATTAACACAGATTAAGTAGATGCGACATCGCTAATCGGACCGGACCTATAGTCGCAGCGTTCCCAACCGTACGGTAATTATGGCAACTCAAGTTGGCAACACTGATCTCATAGAGCACATACTGATCTATTGTGATTTGTGGTAAAAGTGACGCCGCGCAACGTTTATTTCTAACTCATACTGTTTTAATTAAATATCGGGAACAATACCCTTATTTTATTGTGTTGAATCGTTTTAAAAGGTGAGTGACATCATTATAATCGTAGATTGAATGATATGGGACATATCGCCCGGCATAGATAGCGCATATACTGTGTTGCTGCGATTTTCGCGCTAAGAATGGCGTCATAATATCAACTCGCATTGTGCTAACGAAATTACTTAGTTTTTGAAGTTTTAGAAATTGAATTTTTGTGCAAAGCTTGTGTTACAATGTTCTCGTTTTCTTTTTAGGACATAACCATGACTGACCACATATTTAATCGGAAAATTTATAAATTCCCGGCACTCTGGGACTCATCACATATCCACTACCGAAGTATTGCAGTAAAGGCCTCACACACAATGCAACCTATCTACTACTATTTATTTCCGGTAAGTTTAATTTTCTACTAACTAATCTGTTATGTAAATTTGTATGATAATGAAACTGATTCTATCCAATACTAATTTAGCTTTATTAATGAAAAGATTTTATTGAATTGCAATAGATACATTTCATTACTAATTTTCCATTTTAAAGATTTATTAGGGCAAATCTACCGATAAATGCCCCCCATGCTAGCTTGCTAACTATATAGTATACCCCTTACTGCAGGACATAATTATGATAACTTATGAGCTTAATGTTCAAACATTTGTATTCCTGCACATCAATTCTAATATTTTTTATTATATCATTCTACTCCCAACAAGACAAGAATGTATAATGAACTGCTTTTCACCAACTGTTCCTAAGTTCCAGTATATTGTAATTAGAATTACCTTTTCAGCATGTTATGTAACTTCTAACAGTTTTGTAACATATTTAACCAACTTCAGAAAAAAGATTTAAGTAGTATGTATATTTTATAGGAATGTTCACTTTACTTAAAGATGTCTAGTTCCTCCATGGCTATTTTCCAAACAAAAATATATTATCAAAATCGGTTCAGCATTTTTCTTTTTTCCAATTTAACTATAAATTAGAAGATAGTCATAGAGTCTCTAATGAAGAACAATCTTCCAAACCTACTGTCCTACTTCAGGAATCTAACTCATGATTATGACAATTTAAATCAAAGACGCTTTGCTAGCAAAGATGTTCGTACTACTTGATGCTATTTTAACATGCTACTTTCTTATCGTCTGTTCACACTAGTAGTCATATAATTGGGTATTAATTAACCAAGCGTTTGTAATAGTAATACTTTCTGCCTTCGACACTACAAAACTGGAAAACTGTTTCATACTATAATTTTTTTTTATGTTTCCTTTTCCTTTATTCCAGGTTTATCTTGCTTCTTACGCCTCAATCCTACCATATACCTGACCAAGTTCCAGAGCCCAAGACAAAACTTATTCAAGCCTACATTAAACCTGAATCCCGTCTATCCTATGTCTATTCCAATTTCCAACCTCAACCAAGTTAAGTTAATTAATTTTCCTGCTGCTTCCAATCTATTATTTAAATTTTATAACATCATATTCCTCATATTGTCAAATAACTGGTAATCTTAATTTACATTTTGTAACATATTCCTACTGTCAAATACTCTTAAGGAATATACCTTTTTTTTACTTCTGGTCACTTGAATTTTAATGAAGGTTTTTCCCCGACCCCCGTCTAAATAATTTCTAACACTAACTTTTTGTTGAACACTGTAGTATACAAAATATGTAAGTAAGTAACTAGACAAGATTTTCAGCCCTGGGCCACCGTTACATCCCTAGGTAAAGGTTTTCACTGTAAAACAACTATGTATTTCACCGTACAATTCCTTCTTCTATCATAAGATCATACTCATATCATCATCATTTTCTCTGAGGGGTGATATTATCATGATTTTATGTATTCTAAAATTGAGCTCCTACACTTCAAATGCTAGTACACGCACTTACAGACAAAATCACGATGGTCGCATTTTGTTCCGTTTACAAATGTAAATGTTTCTAATGTTCACTATGCGAACATCACACAAATCTACCTGCCTTACTCTCCACAGTTATATTTCAATTATACTGACGGTTAACAGGTCTCCCAAGTGATACCTTCACAATGTTTCTGCTTCTTGGAATTTAGTTTCATTTGGTGGAAACATACTGACTCTTACAACATGACGCCAGAATCACTCTTGCCTAAAACCACTTCGGTTCACGAGACCGACTAACTATAGTGCAATTGTGTTTCTAAGACTAAACATGCAGAATTCATACATTCACCATAGGGAAAATTTAATTCAATTTTGGATTACTAAATGATGATATAATCGCCTCTCTACTCATTGTGTTTTATTCTAGTTTGTAAGTTCCTTCATTACAAGGCTATTTACTTATTTACATATTTGCATAACCATAAATCGTATTGGTTCAACATAAAAATGTATCCTGTAATATCTCTCCAACAATTCTCCTAGAACAATCAATCTAACCTCACTACTTTGCTATTTGAGAAAATCTATGCCTTCCGACCCTGATCAAATTAGGATTTGCAGTTCAATAAAATAATAATTAAAGTAAATTCATCGCATACTGTTCCATTTTCCTGTGTCTCAAGAAACAGACACACACATAATAACACCATAATCATCCAAGACCAGCACACCAATATTTATGTTATTTACACAAGTTTTTGTTCCTAGTAGGGATCGAACCCATGCCTCTGCCCACAAAGCAGCCTGTCACCAACAGTCATTATCATTAAGTTAATCACTATTTTGAACTAGTTTCCTACACTAAAAATAATTAAAAGCTTTCCTATGAACCTATATCACATTCAATCTACTTTAAATTTGCTAACAAGACTTCATAAATTTCTATCACGTATTCCAATAATTGTCTATGTCTATAATGCAAAACCTTTATTTAGTAATTAACCCACATACTCAAGATACTCTGTACTTTACACTGTGACTAACTGCATATTGATATAAACGCAAAATGTACTACCCTTTTGTCTCAGATTCCTGTCCATTCTCACTGCAACAAATTGTGGCGAGATATGCCTAAACATTTCTCACCACCTTCAAGTAATCTATCCACACTTCACTACATAAAACAAATCTATAACTTAATTCAACATAAAACTGTAACCAATCCAACCGTTATTGTTACCTACTACAAGACTTCTTAAAACCAATTTTCAGTGTCCTGACTCCTGACTGCTAGATACAAGTTTTGTTCTACGGGTTGTCCTGTCTACCAACTGCTGCAACTCTTCGAAACAGTATTCGCCTAATCCGTAAGTACTTTCTCCATAAAATAATACACACACACAGACACATAAGAATTATTAGAGCTCCCGTATGACATTTTTTTTCTTTCTATACTAATACTTTTGTCGCAATTGAAACTATTTGACTACTTTTACCTAACTTAGTGACAACACCAGCTTCATCAAAAAAGGTTCAGCTTCTTTTTTATTATTTTATTTTCTTCATATGTATTGAAATATGTAATTGCGATGCCCTGACTCAAGTCCTGCAGATGTTTTAAATGAAATAAAATAGCATACATCACTCATCACTAAAAGGTGTCAAATATATTTTGTATAATACTATTAAGAGCTAATAATTTATTAAGAATTGCAGTCAAACTATTGCACACATATTGACATAAATTGTTTATTGATTTCCTTCCTAAGATAAATATATATATACTAGCAGACGCGACGCGGCTTGGTTCGACTCTATATCGCGAGCTATTTTTTATTTTATTTTTTGCTCCATCTGTTGGCTAAGCTTTGAACTATTTGTACCTTTAGTTAACTGGATCATGTCACTATACCAGGAAGCTATTAACATTCTATACTGTTTATCATAATGAACCTAAAAACGTGTAGATGGCGTTTTATTGAACTCGCGGGAAATTTTGAAATTGAATCTAGCACACTGTAGCTTTAGAACTTTATTTCACCGGGAAAATTCATTAATTTTCATATTTAAACACAAAGTACAAGCATTCAAGTTTCCCAACCGCTTTTTTTCTATCTGTAACATTTTAATTCTCTTTTCTGAACGAGTTTTATTTTCATTTTCAGATTCGATCTACAAGCGATCCCTACTCGGCCACGCATACAAGAAAAAAAATGAAAATCAAACCTGCTGACTCCGAGACCACCGCTTAGTTTTAATTTAGATTTATCTAGTCCTAAGCATAATTTTTCGTAGATGCCGTTTTATTAAAATTCAAGTTCTATGCGTTTTTTCTTTATAAAATCAGATATGCAATAAAGCTTAATAACCGTACTTTATCTACATACAAAATTGCATCAAAATCGCTGTTGTAAGGAAGTGCAGCAATATTCGCCCACACATTCATAACGCTAGAATTAGATATACTAAGCCTTAGAATATAATACAGTCAATAAAGAGTTAGAATTAATTATATTGTAAGGAACCTTAGGCGTATATTGTAAGGAACCTTAGGCGTATAAATGTTTATATCTAGCTCTGTAAGTCGTAGTTGTTTAAGTATATAGTATGTTCGTAAAGCCCACTCACCAATGTACATATTTGTAGTAAGTAATGAACCGTACCTATAATATAAGTAAAGATATTGTGAAAGTAGAGTCAAACACGTAGTGAAAATGTATATGAAGTAAGTACGATTTCATAAAACGGGTAGCCAATAGAATCGGCTCTTTTAAAATATTTATACCCAATCACAGCTTAGCCCAGCAGACAGGGAAAAAACATTGTGCGCAAAGGATAGCGATAATAGCGATAATTGTTAACGTACATTGGTGTAAACAATAGGCCCTCGGCGAGACGAGGGCACTAATTGCTAGAGTCATAAAGTAGCCTTATATAGAGCCCCAACGGGGAATTTTATGCATTGTACATCGGACCGTGAAAGAATATACATCTCGAGTTGGAAGCCGCCTTTTTCTTCTACACACCCTTGCGACCTGAATTCGCCTACAATTTCTTCGAGCCGGATCTACACAGAAGAAAAATGAGCGTGAAGAGCTCCATCACGACGCGCGGCAAGTTACGTCAGCTTAACGCGGATAAGGAAAAGCGTCGTGATTTGGAAGAGCGAACTGACTCGGGCTTACCGTCGGAAATAGCGCCGGGATCCGAATCGATTGCCACAGCGTCTGTGCTGACTCCGGTATTACCAGCGGGTGGTCGACTCATAGACCACAGCTTGGAAATTCCACCGCGCATACCGGAGTCGGAACGTAGCACACGAAGACGTCATGGCTCTCGCTCTAGTCGCGCTTCGTCCAGAGGCAGCCGCAAAAGTGCTGAATACCTCAAACGTCGCGCAGAATACGAGGCTGAGCGAGAGTTAGTGCGCATGAGAGAGGGTCTCGTCAAAAAGAAGCTGGAAGTCGATCTAGCCGAAATAGAAGCGAACGAAGATGCATCAAGCGCCGAAGAGGACGAAACAACAACTCGGCGCGTCGAAGAATGGATCGAGACGACACCTCAAGACACGACGCGAACCGGTATTTTCGCTACGGCCGCAACTCGCGATATGTCCACGGCTCCGCAGCCGGTGTTGACAGCGACCCGCGAATCGCACGCGCATCGAGACTCGCCCGCGTCGCCTACGCCGGCCGCGCCACGGACGGCGCCCGCGCCCCGCGCACCGTATGCGCCCCGCGTTCAGCCGACGCCCCGGGCGTTGGCAGTGGCACAAGCGCCACCCGCGTCTCGTGAACAGTTCGCGTCTCACCCACCGTTCGAGCATCGTACTGCTATATCGGGTGAATCACGCGCGCCTCCGGTGTGCACGCGCCGCGAGTGTTGTGAAACGCGTATGGATTGTGAACGCCAGAAAGTGACCAAAGAAACACGAAGGCCCCTGCAAGAGAACACACGGCTGGAGTTCAACAAAGAAACGCAAGAAGATAAACGCCGAAGCATATCATATGACAGGCGGGACAGAGGGATAAACCAACTGACAGAAGCACTCACGCAGCTAGCAAGACCGCGACCAACACCACGGCAAGCGTATGAGCTGCCGTACTTCAACGGAAACCCGTCGGATTGGATCTCCTACAAGAGCATGTACAACGACACAACAACGATGTACGAATTCAAGCCACACGAAAACTTAGCGCGGCTGAAAACATCGCTACAAGGAGAAGCCAAGACGGCGGTGGAAGACTTGCTACGCTCGTCAGTCGACCCCGACGAAATTATGAAGGCGTTGGAAAGGACATTCGGACACCCTGTGTTGATACTAGAGTGCGCGTTAAACAAAGTGCGGAACCTACCCAAAGTGTCACAAAGTGGGCGGGAATTACCAAAGTTCGCTGCGGCAGTGAGAAATTGTGTGTCGCTGTTAAAAAACATACGCGCAGAAGGCTATCTACACAATCCGCAGTTAGTGAGTGAACTGTTAAACAAACTGACGCAAAGCCAGCGGGAAAAATATGGCGACTTTGCGATGGGACTAGATAACGCACAAGGAATGGATCTGCGAGTGTCACCTAACCTACAGATATTCTCGGAGTTCCTGGAACACTTGGCGCAGGCAGCATCGTACTACACGCAAATGGACATGTACTCCGGGGTACCTGCACAAGTTGGACACAGTAGGCCCCACAAGACAGTACCAGTGCCGGCAGTGCGAAACCACCAACCCATGCGCTTAGTGCAAAGAGTGAACGTGCAAAGCGAACAATCAGTGCCCGATAAAGACAGTGAGTCACCACAACTAGACACTAAAGTGAAATGTGCGTTGTGTGAAGGAGAGCATGTGCTAGTGAAATGTAAAAAGTTCACGGACCTCAGTGTGAACGAACGTTGGGAATTCGTGAAAGCGCAGAAACTTTGTTTTAAGTGTGTGCAGAAAAGACATTCGCGAAACATGTGCCGGGCTAAGCGTTGTGAGAAGTGCGGGTACTCACATCACTTAATGTTACACGTGGACAAAGTCGCTGCGCCGGAAAGTGTAACGAACGTGGGTGAAAGCCTAGCGAAGGCTTTACTTAAAGTGTTACCAGTGACTATCGCGGACATTAATGGAGTGAAAAAAGACGTGAAGTGTTATGCTCTCTTGGACGATGGGGCAACAGTGTCATTGGTGGACAATTCGCTCGCGAGTGATGTGAAAGGACACAAAGTGCCGTTAACGATACAAAGTGCTCGTGGACACAAAGTGACGGACTTATCATCGCGAGTGGTATCAGTGACACTGCATGGACCTAACGGACAGTGCCAAGTTGTGAAGTGCCGAACGTTGACACGGATGGATCTGCCTACGCAGACAATACCGGCGGCCGCAATCGAGGACAACGCTCACCTTCGTGACCTGGGATGCGAGGAAATGAGGGGAGCCAAGCCGCTGCTATTGCTGGGACAGGACAACTGGGAGCTCCTTGTCAGCCAGGACATCCGCCGAGGAAAATCTGGTAAGCCTGTTGCTTCTTTGACCAAGTTAGGTTGGGTGATCCACGGACCCATGGGCGGTGTTAGCGGGAGTCAAACCGTGAACTGTATGGCAGTTTCCCTTCCCGATCTACATGAAGAGGTAAGAACTCAGTTTGAATTAGAGGCGATCGGGATATCTGAGGACTTGCGGAAACACCAGGACATTGAGAGAGCCAAGGAGATCCTGGACAACACCAGCCGGCGCACAGCAGACGGGACCCAGTGGGAAGTAGGCCTGTTATGGAAACAAGAGAAGGTAAGCTTACCCGACAATTACAGGCACGCGCGTAAACGTCTGGAGGGAATAGAGAAGAAGATGGATCGAAATCGCGCCTTCGCAGAGACATACGCCGGTCAAGTGGAAAGATTGGTAAGTGAAGGGTACGCACGGAAGGTAGACGTCAGCATAGAAACCAACCCGGTATGGTACCTACCCCACTTCGGGGTGGTGAATCCTAACAAACCAGGGAAATTGAGGTTGGTTTTCGACGCTGCGTCTACGTTCGGTGGTACCTGTCTGAACGACAATTTACTTACCGGACCGGATCTCCTGAATTCACTGCTTGGCGTTCTATTCAAGTTTAGAGCGGGGCCAGTAGCGTTTTCAGGGGATATCGCCGATATGTTTCTGCGAATCCGAATAAGAGAAAAGGACCAGAGCGCTCAGCTGTTTCTGTGGAGAGGAGCCGACCGTAACAAAGATCCAGAGGTCTATGTGATGAACTCTTTGATTTTTGGCGCCGCCTCTTCGCCTATAACAGCGATATACATCTTGAACAAAAATGCAGGTGAGTTTAAGAGCACTTATCCCGAAGCAGTGAAGGCGATACAATCCAAACACTACATGGATGATTACCTAGATAGTGTTTGGTCGGTCGAAGAAGCCAACAAGTTGATTGAGGACGTGACACGGATCCACGCTGTAGGCGGATTTGTTATACGTGGGTGGGCCACGAACTCAACAACACTACGCGAGAAGCTAAAGGTAAGTATGCCGGAGCGTGTGGCTCTAGACAAAGGTGATAGCGCCACGGAACGTACGCTGGGGATGATATGGTCGCCGGGGACAGATCAACTGGCTTTTGACCTCTCCTTCAAGCGGCTGCCTGAGGACATCATAAACGGCAAGGTAATACCGACGAAAAGAGAGTTCCTCCGGTTCATAATGTCGATCTTCGACCCGCTGGGATTTGTCTATCCTTGTGTCATCCAATCTCGCATTATAATGAAAAGGATATGGACGTCAGGGATACAGTGGGACGAAAAGCTCAAAGAACCGGAGGCAGATGTATGGTTTAAGTGGCTGCATAACCTTCAAGCGTTGCGTGACGTTCAAGTCCCGAGATGGTATGGGTTGCAACTAGATGAGCTAGAGTTGCATGTGTTTGGAGATGCCAGCGAGTTGGCCTATGCAGCCGTGGCCTATTTAGTAGGGAAAAATGCAGATGGGGATAGGGAAATTGCCATAGTGATAGGAAAAGCTAGGGTAGCCCCGCAGAAAACGGTCTCAATCCCTCGACTTGAGTTGCAAGCTGCCGTACTTGCCACCAGGCTGGCATGCACGGTAGAAAAAGAGTTAGGGTTGCCCATTAAAAACAAATATTTGTGGACTGATAGCAAAACAGTCCTGAAATGGATCAACTCAGATGCCTGTGAGTTTCAGCGATTCGTATCGCATCGGCTATCTGAGATTGACAAAAGGTCAAAACGAAGCAACTGGCGCTGGGTTCCCTCGGCGGAAAATCCGGCCGACAAGGCTACTCGGTGGAACTGGCCCAGTGATTGTAAAGAATGGCTTTCTGGTCCCTCTTTTCTTTGTGATCCGCAGGAACGATGGCCGGCGTGCGACGACAGCGAGGCGCGTGAGGAGGACCTAGAGCGAGCTCAGCGGGTGCACGCTGTTTCGACGCCTGCCTCGACGCTACTGGACAGCTCGCGCTTTTCAACCTGGACGCGCGCTCAGCGCGTGATGGCCCGGGTACTCGCCTTCATCGGTCGATGCCGGAAACTCCGCACATCCACGGAGTTGACTGCTGAAGATCTGCATGGAGCTGAAATGTACCTGCTGAAGTCAATCCAGGCAGAAAGCTTCCCTGATGAGATCACTACGCTGAAAGGAAGGCAGTCACTACCAGCGTCGAGCAAGCTGAGATCACTCGACCCGATGCTCTACGAGGACGACCTGCTACGGGTGCGAGGGCGACTCAATGCCTGCCCAACTCTGACCTTTGACGAGAAACACCCAGTCATTCTCGACGGTCGTCACCCGCTGGCAAGGAAGCTGATCCACCAGTACCACAAGGCAGCTCTACACGCCAACCAGGAGACCGTCGTGAACACCATGCGAGAGAAATACTGGGTGACGAATCTTCGAGCGACCGTCAAATCAGTAGTTTCGAGGTGCCAGCTTTGCCGGATCCGAAGGGCAAAACCAGTCGCACCGAAGATGGGAGATCTGCCGCGGGGAAGACTGGAAACAGGCAGACGTGCTTTCGTCCACACAGGCGTGGACTACTTCGGGCCAATGGAAGTAGCAATTGGACGGCGCCGGGAGAAACGGTGGGGTGTGCTTTTCACCTGCTTCGCGACACGCGCCGTGCATCTGGAGTTAGCATCATCTTTAAGTGCTGATTCGGCGATTCTGGCCTTGCGACGTCTGATAGCGCGCCGTGGGCAACCAGCTCACCTGTACTCCGACCGGGGAACCAACTTCGTCGGCGCGAACACGGAGTTGCGAGCAGCACTGAAGGAGCTGGATCACGAACGAGTGAAGGACGAGGCTACCACGAAAGGCATCGCTTGGCATTTCAATCCGCCAGCAGCACCACACATGGGCGGCAGCTGGGAGAGGCTGGTGCGTTCAGTCAAGAATGCGTTGAGGCACACCCTGAAGGAACGAGCGCCACGTGAGGAGGTACTCTACACCCTCCTCACGGAAGCTGAGTTGGTCATCAACAGCCGACCCTTGACGTACGTGACTAGCGACACCGACCAACCGGTCGTCCTGACGCCGAATCACCTGCTGCTGGGAACTACTGCAGGGAGTACTCCAATCGCCAGGCGAGACGACATCGACGTTGACGCACGCCGCCAGTGGATCAAGGCCAACGCGCTCGCGGACCTATTCTGGAGACGGTGGCTACGGGAGTACCTGCCAACACTGCAGCAGCGACAGAAGTGGACGGAGTCAGTCCCTAACATTAAGATAGACGATGTAGTTGTCATAGTGGACGAGTGTAGACCGCGAAACCAGTGGCTTAAGGGCAAGGTTACAGCGCTCCACTATGGCAAAGACTCTATTGTTAGAGTAGTAGATGTGGCGACAGCAACAGGGGTATTGCGACGACCCGTGATGAAGATTGCTGTGCTTCCTACAGATGATGTAATCGGTTGAACCCTCTTACAGGGGGTGGGAATGTAAGGAAGTGCAGCAATATTCGCCCACACATTCATAACGCTAGAATTAGATATACTAAGCCTTAGAATATAATACAGTCAATAAAGAGTTAGAATTAATTATATTGTAAGGAACCTTAGGCGTATAAATGTTTATATCTAGCTCTGTAAGTCGTAGTTGTTTAAGTATATAGTATGTTCGTAAAGCCCACTCACCAATGTACATATTTGTAGTAAGTAATGAACCGTACCTATAATATAAGTAAAGATATTGTGAAAGTAGAGTCAAACACGTAGTGAAAATGTATATGAAGTAAGTACGATTTCATAAAACGGGTAGCCAATAGAATCGGCTCTTTAAAAATATTTATACCCAATCACAGCTTAGCCCAGCAGACAGGGAAAAAACATTGTGCGCAAAGGATAGCGATAATAGCGATAATTGTTAACGTACATTGGTGTAAACAATAGGCCCTCGGCGAGACGAGGGCACTAATTGCTAGAGTCATAAAGTAGCCTTATATAGAGCCCCAACGGGGAATTTTATGCATTGTACATCGGACCGTGAAAGAATATACATCTCGAGTTGGAAGCCGCCTTTTTCTTCTACACACCCTTGCGACCTGAATTCGCCTACAGCTGTAGTTGCTATCAACATTGTTTAGAATCCTGATTTTACGATACCAGGTTTCTATTGTAATAAGGTACATATTCTATTATCAATTCCTGCGGCACTATACCCGTAGTAACAAGTCGCTTATCTGTTCTGGTATTTATTAGCATGGGAATCCTAAGTGTGAAGAGCCTTCCAATCCTTGGTCACTACGGTTCCTAATTGTAACTAAGCTCATCTATATCCATGGTCACGTCATCAACTTGTAACCATCCCTGCCTTTCCATGGTCAAGGCACCAAATTGTAACAATCTTACTCATATTCTATACTGTATTTTGACACTCAATTGATGGTAAATCTATTTATAGAATCCTAATCACGGCTACAATACTGTAATTATCCTGGTCACGGCTACAGCAAATTGTAACCGCCCCTCTCTTTTTGATCCTAACTCCCGGTAATAAAAAGTAACTAGCCAACTCGTCCCGTAGTCTAAAGTTCTAATCCTGGGAACGGTACTTCCAATTGTAACTACCCCTAATCTGAGCTAATAATATCTAAATGATTCCGGCCTACGTTTTTAATTCCTCAGATGAATAATTACACATAACTAGATCGAATCATAACTTAACATTATCCAGACAATAAATCTAAACTAATGAATGAAGAACTGATTAAATATATGGCCAAGGTGTGATCGTCTAGCTCATAGTGGAAGGACCGAATATTGTGAACCGTGGTAACTCAAGTTCTTTTCAGGAAATACTGAGACAATCCTATCCTAATTGTAAGAGAAATTAATTATTATAACGATAAAATTGTACCTAGTAAGCACATGAAGACAAATCTTATTCCTACTGCAAGGGTTAATTAAAATGACCCTAATACTGTTATACCATTTTGACCCCAATCCTGTCGTTACTATTAGAGATTATATTTCGCCATAAGATTTCTATAAATTCGCAAAGCATAGATTGTAATAACCTCAAGTAAATAACTTCAAGTAAACACAAAATCAAATATTTAAATGCAGAACATTTGTACCTAAGACATGGAATGACACAGAAAATTATCACACACCATAAAGTAATAAATCATAAACTAATTAGTTAATTATTGTTAATAACTAAATGTAAATATCCATAGTTGTATTTGTTTGATCTATGGTAGTCAAATGTTGTTCAGTAAAGGTAATTATTTTCATGTTTTCACCTAAAAATTAGAATTCTACGGATATTTATCATTGTAGATAACCAGAGCTAGGAAAACATTACGGGCTTGTGACCGTAAAACTGGGTTAAGAGCTCTTGACGTAATTACAACACTCCCCATTGCTGTTCTAGCTCAAATTACTCCTTTTGATACTTATTACTAACGCTGAATAAGATTTGGAAACACAATGCTGAGATAAGAATATTTTATCTAAGTTTTGTTAAAGCTTTGTTAATTTGTTACTGTATAAATGATTTGTTGCTACTGTGTCTCATTTCACCTCCTTATTTTATTTGCTGGACTATCTTTAATTCTATAAAACAGTCACAATATCCAGACAGATAAATGTCTTCAACATAACATGATTAATTGACAAATATTTATTGAACAATTAACTGATAACTGATAATATTAACCAATGACTTGGACATCTCTAAACTGTCTTTTAGTCTACGAGAAATCCAAAGAGCAAGTGTCTCTATTCAATGATCAATTTCATCAATCATAACTCCATTATTTTAGAAGAATAATTTATTAAGTTTAACATTTATCTTGGAGACATCTCATCTATCCGGAAAAGGTCTAAAATCCCTAAATTCTAGGACTTACGTGAGTAAACTCGTCCAACAGAGTTAATCCAATCCCCTCTGGCAGGTGGCAATTCACTAGCACTTACACTTCACTTTTCACAGACACTTTACTTTGAATATTTCACTTTTCACTTTATCGCGGACAGCAACTTTGGCTTCTTGACGGTAACTGGTTTGGTCGGCCCATTCGTCCCCTTTTTATACTACCCAAGTGTCCGTATCTGGTCTCCATCCTGTCTCCGACTCAACCAATCAAACTCCTCGAGTACCCATTTCGACCAATCGAACCCTCGTTCCATTTTCAATTATTGATGAGCCATTATTAGCTTTCCAATTTTAATTTTATTTGAATTTAGAATAATGTACGTAAGCTGTCCTCATCTTGTCTCCGACCTAACCAATCAGATCCCTTGAATACACATTTTAAACCTACGTTCCTTTTTTTAAATATTTATGATATGTTATTTTGTTTTACGAGTTTTATTTGAATTTGGAACCTGTCTCCAAACGTTCTCAGCCTATTTACATCATTCAGCTGCCGTGATTCTGAATTATGTTAGTTAGTTAATTATTTAATTTGTTAGATCTAACCTGTTAGTTTTAATCATTTCCTAGTATTGGAAATCTATACATAGAAATGGAATCGTTAGTTTGCTAATCGTGAGGATATTAAGAATCTTAGTTACTGCATAAAACCTCTTAACATTCACTTTGCTTTTATTAGATATACTTTTGCATAAAATCCTGACTTATTAACTTCATTGACTGGAAGTTCTATAGCTCCATGATCTATGTCTGACAGTCGGAATTTAGTCTATTGAGATATAATTTTTTAGATATTTAATATTTCCAAAGGGTGCTATTAGCCCCCCCTTAGATTAGATTTCCATCATACTGATGTATCTATATATTTGTGAACGTAGCGGAACGCATTGCGGACCGTTACAGCCCTAGGCCAACAGGATCGTGGCGACTATTTTCCAAAATGGCCGTAAGTGGATACCAGAAAGACAAGTAATACTCACAACCCAATCTAATAATCATCAAAATAATACAATTTAATATCATAATAATTGAATAATGAATTAATCACGTCTACAACTTCATCACTTAATATCTCAGTTAGACTTGTCTGAAGGCTGGAACGTTTTGGCATAACACGGTTCAATTACGTGCATGATTTTTCGTGGTAGGTAGTACCATTTATTCGTGGACTGAATTTGAAATTTATGTATTTCAAGTTCAGTTCATGAGTATGGGACCTTGAATTTTTAACCAGTAATGTATGAAATAATAAATATGTATATTACCTACTGCCATCTAGTGTGAAAATTTGATAACTATACAGCGCCATCTCATGAACTATTATCATTCGTGGGACATGAGTTGCGTAATAATATATATTCTCAATATATAGTATTATCTATGCCCTACTCTTCAGGTTTTTTTTTCTTTTCCTCCGCCCTGGAGGATTTGGCTTTGCATGACTAATGCATCTGCCAGTGTCAAGTGGTTTTTCATGTTTCATAATCTTGTCCACCGAGTCTTGCCTTCTTCAGTGAAACGTACAGCCATAGATATATAGCTTCCATGGTCTCCAGATGCTCTGTTATTTTTAGTTAGGTATTAATTTTGTACTTTACTCATTGAGTTTCAGGCTCAGAATGCGTTAGCATCTGTTAGTCTGTGGGTTCAGACTACTACATATAAATTACATTTTAGTATATAGTATCATAGTGCGTTCGAATAGATCACTTCTGATCGTTTTTAGCGAAAATAACGTTAAAAACGCTCACAAGGGGCGTTCGAATTGGGTATCTGTGGGTGAATATTGTCATTCATGTCTCTTTGTTCAGCGTTCGGAAAGCTAAAAAAGAATGCAATTTTTGACCCACGTCCGGAGCATGGTTGTTTGTGATCGTTTTTAACAGCATAATTATGCGATTCTTGTTCTTATGCTCAGTTGAGCGTTAGAATACGGTGTGAGCAAGAGTGGCAAAAATAACGTTTTTGAGCTTTACGAACGCTTTAACAAAAGAGCCATCAATGACAACGCCACCAATGCCCTCATAAGCTAAACGAACGTACCTTCAATGTACTCTACATAGCTCTAATCAAGGAATATTTAACTCTCTACCGAGAGGCTCTAATCTATGGTCCCACCTTCTAACTTGGCGGGCGCAATTTTCTTTTTCAAAATTTTAATTTTACTTTTATCTATAAATAGTGATCAGAGAAGTACATAGTGTAGTAGTATATTGTACATATAAGTAAATTTGTATTTAGTAGTGTATAGTGAGTTCATCTCGGTAAGTTCTATTTAGTTGTTATGGAGGAACCTCCTGACCCGGGCGGCACGGTTCCACCGGCTGGACGTTTCATCACAATAGCTGATGAATCAGTAATTATGGATATTGACAAGTCTTTGACAAGATCTTCTCTTGTGAGTATTGAACCTCAGAATCTAGTTAGTGCTAACAAACGAAGGAGGAAAAATTGTACTAATGTAAATAACAATGAAAATGATTGTCAGTTAATCTGTGATGAGGTCGCCATTCCACCAACGAGTACTTGTGAAATAAAAAATAAGCTAGAAAGCAATGGCGAGAATCCTGGTGATTCATCTAAGGATAAATCACCAAGTTCACACCAATAGGCAGAAGTCAGTATGAATCTTCAGATAGTGCTCCATATATTGTGCATGTACAAAGGGAACAGTCGTATCCTAATGACGGCTCTACACGACGACGAAATATAATGTGAGCAATATAATAAATGGTAGCGTGAAACGGATCGGACGTAATAAAATTACGCTTTCTTTTTCTAAACATAATGACGCAAACACTTTTATCAACCTTAACAGTCTAACGTCAAACAATTTGAAAGCATTTATACCTACTTTCAGTATCACACGCATGGGGTTAGTTCGTGGGATACCCACCGAGTGGTCTCCCGAAGAAATAATTGAGAACACCAACATACCTACAGGATGCGGTAAAATATTAAAAATTCGTCGTCTTAACTATAAAGTTAACGTTGGTGGTTCACCTACATGGAAACCATCACAAACTGTGGTTATTACTTTTACCGTTCGTAAAGCTAAAAAATAAAAATCGTGCTTTCGGTTCAAGAAAAATTTACATATCTATCTTTTGACATATTATATCGTTTCTAAGCAACTAAAAACAAATTCATAAAAAAAGAAAATTACAAAGAGTATCAAAAAGTTTGGCACAGTCGTGCACATTCTCCCCCCTTTTCATAAGAGGACGATCTTCTTCAGGGGCCGGCGTAATATCCCAGCGGAGGTCCGTACGTCTACCACCCGTACAACGCCATCACGACCAGGGAAAGTAGCAGTAATCACTCCTCGTGGCCATGTACCTCGTGGTAGATCTCCATCTGCGATTAAGACTAGGCTTCCAATTCGGGCTACCGTTTCTGTGGTTCCTCTTACGCGTCTTGGAGCAAGATTTGGTAAGTACTCGCGTACCCAACGCCTCCAAAAATGATCGGCCAGCCGAACAGCTCTGCGCCAGCCACTTCTGCTGCACAAGTCTGCCTCGCTCACTTGGGCTGGGATGGAGCGGCCAGATGAGCTTCCAAGCAAAAAATGAAAGGGCGTGAGGGCTTCTGGATCAGCTGGGTCCGGTGAAACATGAGTTAGCGGTCGC
The DNA here is from genome assembly GCA_917880725.1 of Selenia dentaria. Lineage (NCBI taxonomy): Eukaryota > Metazoa > Arthropoda > Insecta > Lepidoptera > Geometridae > Selenia > Selenia dentaria. The sequence goes on along the minus strand of OU862889.1, from coordinate 15,687,083 downwards.
GAGTTGACCAAGGCTTCAGCTTCCATTAAGAGTGTTGCCAGTACTTCATTCGTTGGTGTTCGGTCTCGAAGCGTGACTTTGAGTGCTGTTTTAACAGTTTTTATTAGGCGTTCCCAAGCCCCGCCCATGAATGGTGCAGATGGCGGCACGAATTTCCATTCAATCTTATTATTGGCCGCATATTCAAGGACTGCTTCACTATACAGTTCACGTAAAATTCGGTTAGTACCCACAAAGGCTGTGCCATTGTCTGAGAAGATTTGACTTGGCGTCCCTCTTCGGGCGATGAAGCGGCGAAGACACATTATAGCACTATCGGTGGAGAGGCTGTGCACTACCTCTAGGTGTATAGCTCTCGACGTCATGCAGGTAAAGAGAGCGACCCATCGTTTCTCATGTCTACGCCCGACAGTAGTCAACAAAGGCCCAAAATAGTCTAATCCCACGAATGTGAAGGGTCGTTTACTGTGTGCGAGCCGAGCTTCCGGTAAATCTCCCATAGCAGGTTGTACAGGGTTTCTACGCACTAGTTTGCATAACTGGCAATGTCGTACAATCATCCTGACAGCATTTCGCAGGCTTAAAATCCAATACTGCTGCCGAAGTTCGTTGATGACCGTTTCCGTGTTGGCATGTGCAAACTTTATATGGAAGTGTGAGATTAAGAGACGTACAGCAGGGTCTTTTCCATCTAATAATATAGGCTGGGTATTGGTTGTGACATCAACGGTAATAGCGGCTCGTCCTCGTGCGTATAATAGGCCATTTGATTTTATGGCTGGAGTAAGGCTCACGAGTCTGCTTTTCGGCGGAATGGGTCGTCCACGATGAAGGCAAACTACTTCTTTTCGAAAAGTGATGTCTTGACTCTTTCGTAATATGTGGACCTCCGCGTTTTGAAGGGCTTGTGCTTTAAGTGGTTGAAGGGAAGGGGAAGTAGTGCATGGCGTTGAGCTACGTTCAGGAAGAATAAAATTATTAGAAACCCCCTTCACCCTGGTGATGCATGCAGCGATGAAATGATGAGCTCTAGCAGTTGCCCTCACCAACCTGAGCCATGAATTAAAATGGGTCGGATCAGCAGCAATTGGTAGCGGCAACTCTACTATATTATTACAATTGCATGTAACGTCATTAATCAATGGGTTCGACAATGATGGTGATTTAATGACACGTGCGGATGGCTTTAATTCTTTGTCTTTTGAGTTTTCTATATTCTCATATCCTGCTATCTCCTTTGGCCATTCTGTCGAAGGAGATAACAAAAATGAGGGCCCACACATCTAACGCGACTCCATAGTTAGTATGCTACGATTCACACGTGTCGCATCATCAGCGACATTGAGGGCGGTGGGGACCCAGCGCCATTCAGACAGCGCAGAGCTTTCCCGAATTTCTCCGACTCGATTAGCTACGTAAGGCTTATACTTTCGAGCGTCACTACGCAACCAACCTAAAATAGTCATGGAGTCGCACCAGAAGTAGCGTCGGTGAGGTTTGTGACGATGAGCGTCAGATATGAAAGTTGCGAGACGAGTTGCTATTAATGCTCCTTGCAACTCCAGGCGTGGTATGGAAGTTGGTTTTAGAGGGGTGACCCGAGCCCTACTACAAACAAGAGCTAAACTTACTTTACCATGAAAGTCAGTAATCCGCCAATACGCGACGGCGACGTACGCTGATTCACTCGCGTCGCAAAGGATGTGCAACTCGCGCTGTAAAACTTCTGCATCTCGCAAATTATAGCGTCGCGGTACGCGTATTGCTGCAACTGACTTCAAGTTCTCAAACCATTCGTTCCATACCTTCGAATCAACTTCGCTAAACTTTTCGTCCCAGTCCAGACCTTTACGCCACAAGTTTTGGAAAAGAATACGGCCCTTTATTACGACTGGCATTAAAATACCCAAATGGTCGTAGATGCGCATAACTTGTTTTAATGATTGACGTTTAGTGACTGGAGCTGAAGAATCAGATGATATTCCAAAGCTAAATTTTAACTCGTCAAGAGCAGGTTGCCAGATCAGACCTAGCGTACGATTCACAGCGTCCTTACATAGCTCTATACCCTTGCCAGACACCACATCGGATAGTAATTCTACTGGCAGCTGGGCCAAAGCTGGTGGATTATTCGTTAGCCAACCTCGCATTTCGAACCCTCCGCGTTTATGTATCGTCACAATTTCACTAGCTAGACGAACTGCATGATTCAAACTATCAACACTACAGATGAAATCATCCATGTACATATTGCTTTTGATAAGCTCTACGGCCTCGGGGAAATCATCACGGAACTCTGATGCGTTGAGATTCATAATGTAGATCGCTGTCGATGGGCTAGAACATGCGCCAAATATCATCGAAGACATGCGATATACCTTTATGGGACCGGAAGGATTGTCGCGCCAAAGAAATCTTTGCGCATCTCTATCTTTCTGGATAATTTTTACTTGTGGAAACATTTCCTTAATATCTGCTGTGAGAGCGATCCTTCCTTCCCTAAAACGCATTAGAATTCCAAGCAAGGATTGCAAGAAATCAGGCCCGGGCAATAATATGGAGTTCAACGAGACCCCTCGTGATTGCGCCGCAGCATCATGCACGACACGTAACTTGCCGGGCTTATTGGGATTTGTCACACCAAAGTGTGGCAGATACCAACAAACACCCTTCGGAATTAAACCGGTACATTCTTCGGCGTAACCTTTGTTTAAAATATCGTGGATATTTTTTCGATATTGTTCTGCAAAATCAGGTTCTTTCAATATCTTAGTCTCGAGACTCCTAAACCTAGATAGCGCCAACGGATAGCTATTTGGCACCATTAGACTGTCCGCCTTCCAGAGAAGACCTACTTCGAAACGCCCATCTGGAAGTCGGTAAGCCGTGCGTTCAAGGATTTCAAGTGCGCGTTGGTCATCAGTGCTACGCGCCTCGTGTCTAGATATTCCTATCGCGTCCAACTTATATTGCTCTTTAATCAGTTGATCGAGTTCGTGTTTGGGATTGTCAGGTTCGATTAATTGTACATGGCATATTGTTTCGACCGGTCTGCTTTTGCTACTTGCGAAGCCGAAAAGAACCCAACCTAATGCCGTCTGTATCGCCACAGGTTGTGACTTAGTCCCTTTCCTCGTGGCAGTCGCTATGGACAGGTGCCAATTATCGATGCCTATAATTAACATAGGCGTAGCGTTTTCGTAGCACAAATAATTACCTATGTCAGTTAGATGTGGGTACGTACGTAAGACATCGCGGCTAACTGATTGTTTGCATGCTATGCCTAAATCACTGATTGAACGCGCTCTACGTACTGAGAAGATTTCATTTGCGTGTCGTCCTTTTATCTGAAAATCTACATACTTCACAGCCGTCCCTCGATTTAAACCTCCAACGCAGTCAAAATATATGTGACTTTCCGGGCCGTCGGCGCCGATACGAGTGGAGATTTCAGAATCGATAAACGTGGTTGTAGAACCGTCGTCCAATAGCGCAAAAGTGTCTACACTTCCTAAGGGCCCTGATACTGTCACTGCAACTATCTTCAAGAGAGGGCGGAGAGTAGGGCTAACATCCAGCACGCTCAGTGAATCTGACGTCGCGGTGGTGTGCGCGGCTACCTCTCTAGCCGTATTATGTCCCGAAGAGCTCGAAGTTGTTGCGGCGGAAGCCTGGAAGGAAGAAGTGTTAGACGTGGAAGCTACATTTTCGTCTACGTGAGCCGTAGTTGTAGGAATAAAATCAGGATCGTGCAGTAGGCTATGATGTTTACGATTACAGTCGTCTACTTCGCACTTTTCTTTATTCTTATTACACAACCTAAAAACATGAGGACCTTTTTTCAAGCAACGATAACAGACCTTATATTTTTTTATAAAATGCCATCTGTCGCTTACTGTCATTGACTTGAAAATGTCACAAACTGATATGTCATGAGGTTGTTTACAACAAAGACATGAAATATTTTTGTGAATGTTATGTTCATTTTTTATAGTTTTAGTCGACGGGTTGCATTGCTCGTGTGGAATAGAATGAGATTCCGACACAGCATGAGCACGTTCCCGTGGCACGTTACCATAAGTCTCAGTCATATCGCCAAACCTTGCGTGTAAATCCACCTCACGTGCTAGGAACTCGGACAGCATCTCAACCCTCGCACTACTGGATGTAGGGCCGTAGGTGGTATACGCTGCTGCGTAGTCAATCCACCGTGTGCGTAACAATAGGGGCAACTTGTTTATCAGTGCCGAGATCAATTCTGGGGAATGTAGATAATCAGTTTCGTTCAACAATTTAACTACTTCTACACAATTACGTAGGTACACGCGAAGAAAACACAGACAATTCCTTTAATTCGTTATTAATCCTAGGTAAGGCGCGAATTGTCGCGACCTCTCGTAAAACGATTTGCTCTGGACGGCCGAAACGCCGATCCAATTCTTGCATGACTACACCAGGTTGTAGAGCCGTGGCTAGAAGTACACTCACTGCTTCACGCGCCACCCCTTTCAAAGTCACACTAAGACGAGCTAGATTTTCAGAGGGCGTGAACGTACTTGCCGAGTCATTATAAGATCGTTTGAACACTAACCAATCCAGAGGCGATTTTCCGTCAAACGTTGGGAGGTTGATGTTTACTTTTTGACGATTGCTATTTAAAGGTAGCATTTTATTGACTAAGCGATCGAAAGCAGAGACGAGCCGGTGCACTGGTTCTACGTCTTCTTGCCGCTGATGGATTGAAGAAGGCACCAAATCGTAGTCGTCTCGCTGAATGCTGCTCTTTGACGTCAACGGCTGTTTTTTTCCTGAAGTATCATTACGAACATCTTTATAGCACGATGTTGAAGCCTGTGGAAAGTTGACATTTTTAATACCAAGATCAAGTACTGTCTGTGGATCATTATTTATTTGGTTACTGTGTTTGTCACCCGCTAAAGTGTGCTGGTTATACGTATTACTTGGCAAAACTACACTACTTTCATTACCTTTTTCCAACCAGTCTCTAATACTACCTCTGCTGCGACCGCTTCGAGTGCCGTGCTCACTAGTTTCAGCCTCAATTGCAGCCAGTTCAGCCTGGTGTTCCAGCTCGGCAGCACTTTTTTCGAGCTGCAACCTTTTAGCAGCCAACTGCGCTTGCAACTCTACTTCTTGCGCAGCCAACTGCGCTTTCAGCTCCACTTCTTGCGCAGCCATCTCCATTCGTGCGAGGTTACGGGCGTGCTGTGCCTCCGCTGCAAGCTTCCTTGCAGTGACCGTCGCTGAAGAGCGGCTCGTGCGCGATAAAATAGAGTGCGTCCGCGAGGGGCTGGGCGCAGCCGTACCTTCTGCAGTGGGCACATTACTCACCACCTGCTCTTCATTAACAATTGGAGAAGTGTGCTCGGGATGAAATGATCCTACTAATTGAGAAGTGTCGGCAGCTGGGGGTGGTATCAAACGGGATTGGCTGCGTGTGACAACCATTGCAATTACAAAATAAATTAATTCCTATTTATATAAGTAACAATTATATGAGCACTGTTTCCATAAGTGATTCAAATGCTATGGTAGAAGGACCACTATTTTACCGTTCATAAAGCTAAAAAATAAAAATCGTGCTTTCGGTTCAAGAAAAATTTACATATCTATCTATTTATTTATTTATTTATTTAATGATGATACCACACTTCTTGCACAAACAAAAGAAGACTTGGAAGAGCTTCTGACTCGTCTGGAAACAACTAGTCTCCAATTCGGACTTGCCCTTAATAGAGACAAGACAAAAGTAATGGTAGTAGATCGAGCAGGACACAACACTACAAGAGTACTGAGTGTAGCAAACTGCGAAGTGGTGCAAAGCTACATCTACCTCGGCACTACCATTTCCAACTCTGGAGGATGCGAAGACGAGATCAGGCGACGTTGTGCTATCACGAGGTCAGCAGTAGAACGACTGGGAAAGATTTGGAAGGACAGGCGTATAACCAAGAAAACAAAGGTTCGTCTAATGAAGTGTCTCGTCTTTCCAATCTTTCTCTACGGAGCCGAAACATGGTCTCTGAAACTGCAAGATCGCCGGAAAATCGATGCGCTGGAGATGTGGTGTTGGAGGCGGCTGTTGAAAATACCATGGACAGCGTTCCGCACCAATAACTCTATCCTCAAAGAGCTTCATATACGAGATAGACTATCGTCGATTGTGCAGTTGCGAATACTGAAGTTCTTTGGGCATATCTCCAGAAACATGAACTCGATAGAGAGGCTTGTGGTACAGGGCCCAGTAAAAGGCAAGCGTAGCCCTGGTCGGTCACCAACTCGCTGGACTGACTCCATCAAAAATGCCACGCAGTCTACCATGGTGCAGTGTACTCGCAATGCAACCAGCCGCCAGAAATGGAGAAACATTGCGAGACGAGCGGCAGCCCTGGGAAGAGACGAAGACGACAGCGAGGAGCCTTGATGTGCCATCACCGCAATCACGACCACTCTGCCAAGAGTGCACGACTAAGAAGAAGATTTATTTAATGGCAAACTGTTTGAGAACACTTTTGCCAACGACACGTCAGATGAGATATAAGTATAAAAATAAACGGCAAAATTTAGAATTAATAATCTGGAACAAAAGAAAGTATCTTATTAACTACATATCTAAAATGAGATCTAGGTACAATGGACTAATGACAAAATGAATGAAACTAGTAAAAGAAAATCCTAGCGACAACAGAAAATACCAACTAAAGTTTAATATCATTTTGAGAGATGAAGGATGATAATACATTGATAGTGACAGGATTTATATTACACAGGATATTGTCTATATGAACAGGTAATGGAAATTTATAATGAATAAGTGTAGTATACATAACATCATGATTAAACCGAGGACAAGAAAAGAAAATATGGTTAAGGCTTTCATCATCTAAACCACACTCACAGATGGATGAATTCTTAATTCTAAGCTTCTTAAGATGAACAGCAGAACAACAATGACCAAATCTCAACCTAGATATAATAGAACAAATTTTCCTATTGCACTTAAATTTAGAAAACCAGGGTTTAGCTTCAATATCTGGTTGATATTTTGAAAAATTAGAGCCTTTATATTTACTACTGATTGACCATCTCTTCAGCCATCTACGTTTCAAGTCGCGAGCAGGTAAACGTAAAAGATCTTGTGGATAATTTTTAAAAGGCACCTTATCACCACAAATTACTGATTCTTTTGCAACCCTATCAGCCTTTTCATTACCAGTGATATTACTATGACTAGGTACCCAAGCAAAATGAATAATATAACCTAACACAGTACATTTTAATAAAAGCATTTTACATTGAAATACAATCCAGTTCCTGGAACCAATTTTGAAGGGATTACTCTGGAATGCTTGAAGAGCACTTAGAGAATCTGTAAAAACAACAGTTTTATTTAATTTAAACAAAATAATATAGTTAATAGCTTCCATAATACCCCTGCATTCACCCATAAAGACTGAAGTTTCAGGTGGACACTTTATCTTTTGAACAATGTCATAGTTTTGATGATATAACCCAACACCAACACAACCATTCTGGTCTAGTTTAGAAGCATCAGTGAATATGCAATGCCAGTCACGCCAAAGGTTATCCTTAATCCTAAGAAAATGTTTATTAGCAAACGGATCCCCTTTCACTATGTCTAAATTAAGATGCAAAGTGGGTTCAAAAAGAATAGATTGATAATCAAATTCAAATAAGGGGATTTTGGGACTTCTATGCGTTGAGAATTTAAGGTTCTTAATTGTAACATAACTAACAACTAAACAAGGAGTTTTATTATGCGACCAATAAGGCATCAACATGAAATTATTTAAAAGCTGTAATTTAGGAAAAAGGGCATGTGAAGAAAACTGAAAAATGCGGAACAAAAACATATCTGATAGGTACTGCCGCCTTAGATCCAAAGGCGGTTCAACGCATTCTACTTGCATAGCATTTTTAGGAGTTGACTTCATCGCCCCTAATATTATACGAAGGGCTCTAGCTTGAATCAAGTCCAGGGCGCTAAGTGCTTTTTTATTACATGGTTCATACAGGAATGACGCATAGTCGATAACACTACGGACAATAGCGTTATATAAGAGTTTTAAATAGAATGGGTGAGCACCCCACCAAACTCCAGCTAGACATCTTAATATATTAAGTCTTTTCTCACTTTTTTCCGATATATATTTTAAATGAGATGAGAAATTTAGTTTACTATCTAGAATAAGGCCCAAAAAATTTTTCTCATTTTCAACAGGTATCCTTATCTTGTCAAAAAATATGTCCAGTCTTGGTTTCAAACGTTTCCTAGTAAAGATAACAACTGAACTTTTTAAAGGAGCTACATCAAGGCCATTATTAAATAACCACATACTCAATGAAACCAGAGCTTGAGAGATTTTTTCAGCAGAATTTACAATATTACGATCTGCTACATATAAAACTAAATCGTCGGCATATTGCAATATACGACAGTAAGAAGAAACAAAATTATTTAAATCAAAGGTGTATATATTAAAAAGGAGAGGGCTTAAAACAGAGCCTTGAGGCAAACCCTTATTCAAAGTTCTTATGGCCTTTATTTCACCATCAACTCTTAATTGAGCTGAACGATCTACAAACAAATTAATAATAACATTAATAATCTTTGTAGGAATGGACAGACTAACCATCTTATTTTTAAGAATAGAGAGGTTAACATTATCATAGGCTGAGCATATATCCAGAAAAGTAGCAACAATTGACTAATTTCTGGAAAAAGACAGCCTTACATCAGTAACAAAAATAGATAAGCTATCTAAAGTACCTCTACCTTTTCGAAAACCGTACTGACAGTTAGGCAGAAGATTTCTATTTTCTATGAACCATTCAAGGCGATTTTTTATTAGATGTTCCACAATCTTGGTAATGCAAGAAGACATGGCTATTGGACGGTAACTAGCAGAATCTTCTGGATCTTTGCCTGGTTTTAGGACTGGAATAATAATTTGCGCTTTCATTTGTGGTGGGACAGAACCTAAATCTATCATCAAATTCACCATTTTGAGATAATACAGTAAAATACTGTCACCAGCATTAACTAAAAATGAATATGGGATCCCATCTGGACCAGGGGAAGAGTCTTTAAGTGAGGATAGTACAATACGTAATTCCTGCATAGAAAATGGTGCAAAATCTTCAATAACAGGACTAGTAGATAAAGTATCAATAAAATTAGGGACAAATGGAGGAGCCAATTTATCCATAAACTGATCGACCCAACTTACACTACTTGGTGGAGAAGGATCCCTGTATAAACAACGGAATAAACGAATGGATTTCCATACATATGAAGAATGGATATTAGGAGAAATGGAAGAGCAGAAATTTTTCCAACCTGCTGACTTTTTAGAGTGAAGTATATATTTAGTGTCAGACATAACCTTAATTAAATTATCATAATTGTCATTTGTCATGCTCATGCAATACAACTGTTCAGCATTCTTTCTATCCTCAACAGCAGAGATACACTCATGATCCCACCATGGAGGAGACCTATGTTTCATGTTTTGTTGCTTGAGAGGAAATTAATGTTTTGCTGCAGTGTGAATACACTTTATTAATGACATCAGACATTCATTTAAAAAATGTGGGAGAATGGGTGGAAGTTCAGATGCTACTCCTTCTAAAAAAGATGAAAACTTAGACCATTGATCAGACAGAGGGTCATTGCTTATCTTATACTGCATTAAAGGCTTATATATTATTGGCTCTATCTTAGAGAATGGTAGATCAAATACAATAGGGAAATGATCACTACCAAAGCAAGAGGACAGAGTTTTCCATGACATAGAAGGGGCTAGGCTAGCCGACACCAAAGTCAAGTCCACAGCACTAATACGTTCAGTTGGTTTTGTACGACGTGTCGGAGAACCACTATTTAACAAACACAGACCTTTATTGTCCAATATATTAAATATCCAACTAGCCAGACCATCCACAGCCAGGCAACCCCAGACTGGGTGATGTATATTGAAATCACCCATTATAATTATGGGACCAGTGATTCCAGACAAGCCATTATAAATTTTGTTTAAAATATAGTGTGATGGCCTAGGTATATATAATGAGATGAATGTAATGTTTTTAAAACTGACAGCAACTATTGAAAAGTTGTCAGATTCAGTAGAAAATGGTAAATGTACAAGATGAGTATATACAGAATTTCTGACAAGTATGGCAGTACCACCATACCCATCAGCTTTGTCATCTCTGAAACATAGATAGCGTGGAACCTTAAAAAAGGAACCAGGCTTAAGCCATGTTTCAGAGATGGCAATTATAATTGGGTCAAATTTATTAATGATGTACATCAGATCAGTCTTTTTGCTTAATATGCTTTGACAGTTCCATTGCAACCCTAGAGAAGGAGCCATCATGGAATGATTGTAATAGAGGAGTAGGAGAAACTTGGGCAGCGTTGGACGGTACAGATGTGTTAAGGAGCCTGGTGAGAGCCTGTATGAGCTCTAAAATACTATTCGTGGGTAAGGAGGTACCAACAGGATAAGCAACCCCATTGGTATTAGAAATAGATGGATTGCTGATGATTGCCTGATGGGCAGAATGGTCATAACCATGTCTATGAACTGGAGGGGGTTTTGGTTTGAGGAAAACTGTTTTTTTATAGGAAGATGATTGACTAGGAGATTTATTATGAGAAAATAAGGGGCCAGATGATATGTTTGCATAAGAGGTTTTAGTCACATCACTGTAACTTTTGCCTCTTGTGGGAGAGTGTAATTTGGAAGCCTCTGCATATGAAATGCTTTTTTCAGTCATTGTAACTTTAATGTTCTTTTGCCTGTTATACTCAGGACAACACCTATTAGTTGAAAAGTGAAAACCTGAGCAGAACAGACACGAAAATGTGCCTTCTTCAGCATCACACGAGTCACCTGTGTGAGCATCACCACATTTGAAGCAACGAGGCTTAGACCGACAGTTGTTTTTAGTATGGCCAAAGCGGCAACACTGAAAACATTGAATTGTGGGGTAATAATATTTCTCAACAGAAAGGGAATTGTAGCATAAAAACACACGGGGTGGAAGGATCTGACCATCAAAAGATAGAACACATGACTGGCTCGGTTTATACACTGGTGTACCATCAACAACAACTTTATAATTTAAGCGTCGTACCTTAATAATGGGACATGAATGTAAAGGAAGGCTAATGTTTTCTAACACTTCCTCTTCAGTCCATTCCACAGGAACACCCTTCACAATGCCCAAACGGGTTGTTCCAAAGGCTGGAATAAAGGTTTTATAGCCCTTGCTCTTTACAACTTCGCTGGCTATAAAATCATTGGCTGAGTGCGCATCAATGAAAGATAAAGAAACTCGGTTTCTCCCAATCCTCTGCAAACTACCATCTACAATATTTATAAAATTGTTTTGCCTTAAAAACCGTCCAAAATTAACTGGATGTAAATATGTATTCACTGAAGTGGACAATGAATCAGTCTTCTGCACATGCACAACAAATGGTCCCTTATCTGACAGGTTATATAGCTGCCTATTTGAAGGTACATAAGCAGGAGTATTTAGCGTTTGTAATGTCGTCACTGGAGGTGACGCAAAAGAATCAGTAATCTGAGTAATCTCACTATCATCTTTAACTGAAGATTTCTGTGTTTGTCCCAAGGGGATGATTGAATCCTGAGATGCTTCTTTAGACTTTTTTAAATGTTTTTTTGAGTGATTTTTCCGCTTTATGGTCTGAGCTTCAGTTTGCATTTGTTGGACTACGACATCCAAAGAAGAGTCTGATACAACAGACACAAATTCCACCGGGGATGGAACTGAATATGAGATATCTCGATCTGGGAGTGAAGATAGTTGGCTATTATCGGGGGGCCAACAAGCCCCCTGGGCCTCGTCCATAAAAAACAAAAGCCTAACCTAACTCAAAAACAAATGAAATCTACTATGAATAAAAATACTTACCTAGAACTTTACAATTAACATACACTAAACTAAAAAGAAACTCTACATGAAAATTAAAATACAATCACTACACTCAAAACTAAACAAGATATTTTCTAGATATTTGGAAAAAAAACCAAACCACCCGATCTATCTGACGTTTCGAATCTCTCTACATATCTATCTTTTGACATATTATATCGTTTCTAAGCAACTAAAAACAAATTCATAAAAAAAGAAAATTACAAAGAGTATCAAAAAGTTTGGCACAGTCGTGCACAATTACCTTTGATGGTAAAATCCTACCCAAACGTATATTTATTTGCTACAATGCTATTACAGTAGAACTATATACATTTCCAACAATTCAATGCTTCAGCTGTTGTAGATTTGGCCACACAAAAACACAATGTCGTTCAAAACCCCGCTGTTATAAATGTGGACAGGAACACACAGGAAATACATGTCATACGGAAGAGGATTGTGCCATATGTTGTCTTTGTTCGGGTCGTCACTATGCAACAAATAAATCATGCCCAGAGTTTATCCGTCAAAAAAATATTAAATTATCTATGGCCGAAAACAGTGTATCTTATGCGGAAGCCTCTAAGTTACATCCTGCTATTGGTAAATCCTATGCAGACGTACTGTCGTCACCTAAGCCCGTACCTGTAGAAACACCTATTGCATATAATCCACAGTCTTCTACGAGAGCTTCATACAAAAAAACTGTTGTGACTAAACCTCATACACTTTACAATACTCCTAACGGTTACGATCGTGTAGCACACCTCCTGCCATATGCAATGCATATGCCTCCTGGTCCCAAAGGTTGTGGTTATGCAAGACCTAATCACAATGACGAGCAATTATGTCAACAAACTCTAACCGAAATTATTACATCTTTAATTGATACTTTAACAAAAAACAACATCTTATTACCGTCCAACGTTGCCCCATTACTAGAAGCTCTGAAAAAAAACCCTCGTCACATGTACCGATCCGCAAGACATCCCTTTCGGTCCGATACTCACCATGGTCAATTATTTCTGTCTCAGAGAGGACAGAATTGATGGGTATGGCGGTGTTGCCTTACTCATTAAATCGTCTTGTTTTTTTAATGCTTTATCTTTTCCCTCTCACCACAATGGGTTTTCTATTGTTGGTGCAATTGTAGATCATATTTGTTACATATCTGTCTATGTTCCTCATCCTTCCACGGCTATTTTACAAGAGATCAGTACTATTTTCTCTACTCTTACTAGACCTTTCATTATACTTGGTGACCTTAACTCTCAACATCTTTCTTGGGGAAGTTCAACTTCTAATTTGTACGGCAATCAGCTTCTTGATATTATTGATACTCAGAAACTTTGCATATTGAACAACGGGGCTCCAACCCGCAGAACCAGTCCGAATGAAGGTATAAGTGCAGTTGATTTATCTATTTGCACGCCTGACCTTGCAAGTAAATTACTTTGGAATATACTTCCATATACTTATGGCAGTGATCATTTTCCAATTATCATTGAATTTTGTGATTCTAATATTACATTACGAGAACCTTCGAAACAAAAACCTCGTCTAAAATATAGATTAGCTGATGCTGATTGGGTCAGTTTTAGTAAAATAATAGAAAGTAATATACTTACTCTTTCTCAACCTACTATAAATAACGAAAGTACTTGTGCTGATGAACTAACTAACTTAATAACAAAAGCAGCAGATGAAACATTTCCTGTAAAAAATGTTGTTCTTAATAGAATTTCATCACCTCGAAGCCGAAGAACAATGCAACAATAATATGACATCCGAAAATTTCCAAAACTTACAATATATAATAGCACATCATCATCATCATCTCAGCCGTAGGACGTCCACTGCTGAACATAGGCCTCCTCCATATAATAGCACATACAAAAAAATTACTTAAGAACAAAAAGTTATCCGGATGGAGGAAATATTGCACATCAATATCTCCTTATACTCCGTCTTCCGTAGTCTGGCAAAACATTAGAAAGTTTAAATCAATGTTTAATAATAAAACACTCCCTCTGCCCTTCGACATGTCCAACATATTTTTAGACTACTTAGCACCGCCTTATGTTCAAGAAGAGCTTTTTGTTACATCCTCAACAACCATTGATCAAACAGGCCTTAATTCGCCTTTTTCGTACGGTGAGCTTAAAGGTATATTATCAAACATAAAAGATTCTGCTCCAGGCGAAGATGGACTTCCATATTCGTTATATAAAAATCTTGGCGAAAATTCATTGTACTATTTGTTAGATTTAATTAATACTTTCATGATGTCAGGGCACATTCCGAAATCATGGAAATCCCAAATTATCATTCCTATCTTAAAACCAAACAAAACAGCAAGTGATATTACTTCCTACCGGCCTATAGCACTTTCAAATGTTGTATCAAAAATAGCAGAATCATTAGTTAAAAATCGCCTTGAATGGTTTATGGAATCTAATAACCTTTTAGCCAACACGCAGTATGGTTTTAGAAGAGGAAGGAGTACATTGGACAGTATTAGTATCTTCATAACGGACATTCGCCTAGCTTTATCTAAGAATGAGTCTGTTATAGCACTATTTTTAGATATTAAATCCGCGTACGACAGTGTGATACTTCCCATACTAAAACAGAAATTAAATAAATTAAAAGTACCTTGTATGCTGTCCAACTTTATACTTAATATGCTGAATGGTAGGTCTGTGAGACTGGACTCATCAAATGGTTGTAGATTTTTATGGAAGGGTCTCCCATAAGGATCTGTCTTGAGCCCTTTGCTCTATAACATCTATACCCATGATTTAGATTCATCTCTCGTACATCCTATTAGGGTGTTACAATATGCAGATGACTTACTTATATAAATAGGTACAGAACAACAATCAATAACGAATGCTTGTGATAATATGACGGTATCCTTAACCTACCTTAAAACCTGGTTTGATGAACATGGTTTAGCGCTATCAGCGAACAAGGGTGTCTCAGTGTTGTTTACTAGATTGCGTAATCCTCCACCTATTGATATTTCTTACAATGAAGAACAAATTCCCCAAAACCATGACGCTAAATTTTTAGGTTTAGTTCTCGATTCAAAACTATCTGGGATTCCGCATTGTGACTATACCGTCTCTTAGTGTGAACGTCGGCTAAATATGCTCAGATATCTCGGGAGTTTGGTGGGGCGCACATCCTCTCTCTCTTAAGTTTGTAACGGAACAGGCTCTGGATGAGGATTCCGTCACGATTCACAAATATAGAGACATAAAAAGTATCTTGGTATGAACAAATATTAATGAAATTTAGATAATCAAAAGTAGAAGAAACCGTTAATGCGTGATATTGAGATTAAGATGTTTAGTCGGGTATTTCTTATAGCAAGACTATACTTATTGAAAATGATAAGCAGCATAGAATATTTAAGCTTTCAAGATATTCTATGTATTAACCATTTAAATCGATTGTTCAAACAGAACTGATAAGTTACTTCAAGGAAAAGGAAATGTTGAGTAATCCTTTAAATACATAAAAGTTATAAGCAAAATAATACAATTACCATGAAAATAAGCAGCATTGATATTTCTAACCATACAAAGGTAATGTGAGGAACACATTTTCGATATGTGTCCGTGTATTTGAGTTTGCTTCATCAAAATGAACCCTAAAACAAATGAGTATTGACGCCGATCTGACGCCGATAGGAAGGGCTTTGATTGGATCTACGTACCTCTGATCGGCGTCATTCGAAATTCAAAATATGTGTTGTCATGAGCGGATTTTGATGAGAATTTGAAATTAGAATAGGAATGCGCTGGAGGGCAGAGATTGGCTGAGGTGGATCTGAAGCCGTTTTGACGCCGATAGAAAGGGCATTGATTGGATACCTATCGGCCTCAAATCGGCGTCACTGTCAAGTTTGAGAAAGTATATAAGCAGTAGAAAGACCGAGAAAATGCTTATTAAGGCGAAATGGTAGAGACGTTACACGGATATTGAGAGGGTGAAGCAGACGCAGACCGCCGGGCGGCGCAAGGGGTCTAGCCAGCATAGCCACTCGCGGGCGTATGGTTACTTGATAGTATTCTACTGACTTATGATTTTCAATTCGCCTGCGTTGTTAACTAATTAGGTACGTTATTTTAAGTAGGTAATTATTATGGTGTAAAGATTTATGACAAGATTTACTAATACCATTATCATACTAGGCTATGGGTGTCTTTATTGTAAATTGGCACGAGTAAACGATTAAATAGTTTTTGTGATTTTAATAAACTTTATTTTGATTACCTATTATATGCCAAAACGAAGAAACTATAAGGTACCTAAAAGTAGTTCATAATATTAGTTATGCATTGGTTGGACCAAAATACTTGCTAATACTTGATAATAAATACAGTTTTATTATTAATATTAGACAATAAACAACACATACTAAACAAATAATTTTTGACCATGTTACAAATAAAACTAGGGCTTGAATAAGATAAAACCGGTATTTGATACACAACCACGTCAAGTCCTATCAAATACCGGTAAGTTAAAAAACCGGTATAATTAAATGTTGTTTTACTAAAATCCAAAAATCAACTTCAACTATGGTATAAATTTCGTATTCACATAGGTATTGTAATAACAACTTTTTTATTAATCATGACATTAATACTGAAAGCTTAAATAAATACAGGTTTTCAAATGTTTTCTAAGTGCCCTTCAGGCCTTCACAAATGTATTATGTAAGTCTAGTTAAGTAAAAAAAAAATGTCCTCCTGTATTCCTTTAGTAATTATAAAAAGAATTTTAAAATATAATATATATATATAAACAATGCCACGGACCCTTTGATATCTGTGAACTAAAGCATTATAAATAAAAAAAATGCAGATGTTCAATAAAAAAATCTTATTAATAATAAATAATATCTAAAGAAATGGTGATATTTGTATTTCCAAAGTTATGAGAAGAGATTTACAGTAAGAGGTGAGTCTAAGCTACAAAACAAATAGTTACTTCTCAGAGCCTCTCAACGGCATGCCACGGTTTCGTCGTGAATCTACTAACTTCGGAAGCATATTATTATGCGTCTGGTAGAAAGTAACAAGTTCGGTCTCCATTTAAGTAATAGCATAAAGTATTCATCTTTTTATATGAAAACGTAGGTTTTTTCATTCTCTCCTCCCCAAATACCTAAAACGCTGCTTTGTTTATCAGTTACTCGTAATTGCCATTTGACCTGATAGTACCATTTACTGTTTGTATTTATTTTTGTATGTATTTTGTAATATTAAAATAATTGGACTTTGTCATTGGCCATTTTCTTCAGATTTTGATGAATTCTGAAGATGCTTCCTTATTGTCTTCATCAGGCATATCAGGTACTGCCACTTGTTCCCCTGCATTCCCCTTTGATTTTCGAAAAGGTTAACTCTATTTCTTTTTATTTTCAACGCGTTAGGTTTTTTCTCTGATGCTCTCTTTTACTTTCTGGTTTTATTTTTCACACCGAGAAAGTGAACTTCCCCGAATTTTCGACCAACGATTGCAGCTACACCAGATAGCGCTTTATATAAGTTGCCATATGAGCGTTTGCACCATGATTCGTCTGCAAAAAATCAATTACTGGAACACTATTTATTAAGTTTCCTTCTTCGATTGCTGCTTCCCGTTCCTTTGCAGCAGCGCGTTCCATCACCTCTACCGCTGTAGCCTCCAATTCATTAAACATAATATGGTCTTGTATTTTTGCGTAATACTTTTCTCGAATAATAGGAATATCCATGGCTGCCATAGTTTTCTCAAATTGTGAGTATCCGATACCAGAAGCTACAATTCCAGAAATCGCTGCAGTGCGTTCAGGCCGGTATCATTATTTATATCATCCGAACACACTTCGAAAGTTTTCTTGCACATCTTAGACAACTAAAATTTGAAACAAGCCCATATCTTTTTTCCGTCTGTAAAACCAAGCAGCTGAAATCACACTTAAAGAGAGGGTTGTGCTTTGAGTCCTTCAATTGCTTAAAAAAACAATATCTACTATTCTGCGACCTGTCGATTCTTTTGTGCTTATCTCACACTCCGGCTCTTCTAGGAATGGTATTTCTTCACTGGAACAATAGATACAAAATCATGTTGAACATTTTTATCAAAAGTTTAATGACAAGTAACAAGTTAACTTGTTGCTTCAGTAACCTTATGATAAAAATAACAAATAGTAACTACTTTAATTCTTACTTTATTAATCTTTGCTAAAAATACTGTATTAGTATTACTGTACTACTAATACTGAAGTAACAAATTAAATACAAAGAGTATCTGAATTATTTGAAAATTAAAAAATAATTTTAAGTAATTAGTTTGACATATCATAAAATTTTCTCAAATAAAAGTAAATTGTAAGATATTATTATATAACCGACTACAAAGAAATTAACCATCTGGACTCTAATATATTATGTCGGCGTTGGGTAGTTTAGCCGGAATGCTGAAGCTAGGGATATGTTAGTAATAAAATATAAATAAAGCGGTACGCCTAAATAAAAATATCGGTTTTATTAAAACCGGTATGTCTGCCCTATACAAGTGGCTTATTCTTGAGCACCAAATTAGATGGAAAACGTATACAATATACATGTTTCATTCAAATGCATATAACAAGCTAGTAATACCTATTAGCTTATGAGATGGGAAGTAGAAATCCATACAGACTTTATTAAATTTTTTACTCGCCTGTTTTTGGCAAGCGACCATGTGGTCGCAGATATAAATTTACTATGTAACTTACTTGAAGAAACCAGGTGTAATAACTGGTCGAAGATTTTCGTATAACACATCGGAAGATTCCGGTAAATTTGTTGGCAGCAATACTTCGGTATTATCCTCATGGGATTCCTTAGACAATTCTTTGTAGGGCGGAGGGCTGTAAAAATAAAAGTCAAATTTCTACTAATATTCTAAATTAATCCCTGAAAACTCTGACCAGGTAGTCATCAGGTCGGATAAAATATATAAATATGTATACCTATGTGTTATTCTATACCCTATAGAATATCATATTGGTATATATACATAAGCTACCACCATACTAAATATCATACAAATTCAATCGGCCGTCTTACTTACGTCTCAAAACTAACACACTAAGACACTTAGAAATTTTTGCATTTATAACATTAGTTTGATTATGGTCGCCTTATTTTCATCATCATAAAATATTTTATAACACTACGCTAAATCAATTAGGTACAGATAACCTACGCAAAGACTATGAATGAAAACAATCAGGTAGGTAGGTACTTACATATTTGTCTGCAAGTTCGATAATCTGTTTCTATTGTAAATCCGAGCAGTTTTATTTTTCTTCTTATCTTTATTTCCCAAAAGTCGATAATATGGACTAAAATAATGTAGTCGTCCGGGCGCGCTGGAGGGAATAAAGTTGTACACGTCCACTCTCGACAACGCACTCTGGCCGACTAGCGGGGGTCGGGAGCCATGGTAATGGCTGCATACTCAGTGCGCGCGTTTGCAAATGGTTTCAATATTAACTTTACTTTATTTTCTAAAAATAATCTTACATTTGTACAAAAAACTGAGTTCATAGACGGATTTGTGTGTTTGTTAGGATTAAAATGTGTATTTTTGTTTTTAAATATCTTTGATAGGAATTAAATGAAGTTGATTCATTCCACGCACCGACGGGAACGGCAAAAAGGGTATTTTTTAGGAGAGTTTACGATTTTTTTCTATCGAGCCAAATTTATTTAATCGTGTTTCGGTGACCATAGCCGAATAAAGAATTTTGTGAACTTTTAATGGACGTAAAAAACAAATGTCACTTAATTGTTTTAAATGGTCTAGTTTTAAATATTCGTAACGACGAATCGTCAAATTTGACGCATATTTCGTCTTAAATTCTCGAACTTCCGTGAGGTAATATATTCTGCTACGGACATGGTTCCGGACGTGGGTTGGATACCTCACGGTGACAACTAAAATCCACCTCGATAGGGAACGCCCAATCCTTAGAGTTGGACACTTTTGGGAGCGAGCCAACAATCGCTTTAACCTATTGCAATGGGTACGATTAACTGCTCCTCACTTCGATTGGAATGAATACTCCAGTGGAAGATGTCTTCTATGTATTATATGTATTTATTTTCCTCTCATACTAGAACGTCGCACTGCAGCCTTCCATAGCTTCGGCTATAGCGGTATAGTCGCGCGACTATTTCCGTGCGTGGAGTTGGACACCCTAGGGGCCATAGGTTCGATTCTCGGCTTGGCACCGAACTTTAGAGGCTAGTTAGGGATCAAACTTGAGCCATCCTATCAGGGGGATGAAAGCTCATGCGCAATTAACTTTGGGGGTAGAATTCTCGCAATTGAACGTTTCGTTTTAACTACAGTTAAGTTGTGGTACATTCGGTAACATTTTATTTTATATAAATTTACGTAAATAATTATATTTTGAAGTTATTTCAACTGTTTTTCATTACTTTTACGTAAATAATTATATTTCGTACTTATTTCAGCTGCTTTTCATTACTAGCTATTAAAATGGGTAGTATTTACCGTCTCTTGCCGGTTTGTGAAACGAAACGTAAAATTGACGCCATTTCGTATTGTCATTGTCATCGTCAGTCAGTCATCTTTTGTGTTCCTTGCAGTTGAGCGCGTTTTCGTACTCCTGTCGGTAAACAACATTTGACTACTAACATGGCGTCTCCGAAGCCCCAGGTTTCGTGTTCTGCCGTGCCGTCTGAAGAATCGAGTGTAGTGGAAGTGTTGGACTCTAATGAGCCACTTGTCGCGAGCTCTTCTTCAGGCCCCTCGTGTGGTGCCGTTCCGTCTGTAGAATCGAGTGTAGTGCTAGTGTTGGACTCTGATGAGCCACTTGTCGCGAGCTCTTCTGCAGGCCCCCCGTGTGTGCAAGTGTTGGACTCTAGTGAGCCACTTGTGCCCATGACTGTGCCATCAAAACCAGTAGCTGGTAGTTCCCGCGCCGTTCTCAGTACCGTGTCGGTACTGCCGCCTGCGTCTCCAACATCGTCTGAGAGCAGCGTGGGTGATGCGGAGCCTCGAGCTCCTGGGTCATCTGGCCGAAGAGTCCAATATAATTCCGATGAAATGAGGTTGGTTCGCAGTGTTTTCTTTAAAAGCCACATGTGTAAACTTCACAGAAAAAGCTGACGAGTAGAGCAGTAATTAGTTTTCTATAATGGTAATTTTTGTTTGTTTTAGGTCTCACTGGAATATGTTTAAAATCATAACCAGGTTCAATACCCCAGCTCAGTGCATTGCATTTGCTGAAGAGAATGGGCTCCTTCTTAGGGAAAAAATATGCTCACACCATAAAAAACCAATGTCGTTAAGCTCCTGCAGCAAGACCGGGCAGTTTGGCCTCTTCCGATGCAGGAAGAGCAACTGTCGCTCTAAGGCATTTAGTCGGGCAGCAGGAACATGGTTTGAGAATGCGAGGCTGTCTATCGAGTTACAATTTTTATTAATGTATATGTTCAGCCAAAAGTACAGTTATCATCAAGTAAAATTAGAGACTGCCCGTGAAAATAGAGAAAGTGTTTTATCAACAAGGACAATCGCAGATTGGTTTTCTTACTGTCGGGAGACAATTATTATTTATGAGTTGGAGCACCAGGAAATTAGTGGCAAGATTGGTGGTCCAGGTAAAATAGTGCAAATCGACGAATCAAAATTTGGAAAAAGAAAGTATAACAGAGGGAGACATATTGAAGGCCACTGGGTGCTAGGCATGATTGAAAATCGGAAAGATGATCTGAGATTAGAAGTGTGTCCCGATAATGTTAGATCTGCAGAAATGTTGGTGCCGCTAATACAAAAGCATGTGGAGGTAGGCACTGAAATCCATACTGATTTTTGGAGAGCCTATGATTGCCTACCTCAATATGGATACTTGCACAAGAAGGTCAATCACAGTGACCCCATAAATAAATTTGTGGCACCAGACGGGACACACACTCAGAGAATTGAAAGCCACTGGCGAAATTTAAAAGTGATGTTTGGTAGGGATGGTTATAAGGGAAACTTCACAGACTGGTTAATAGAATATTCATGGCGAAGAAAAATAAAAATAGCACATAAAGATGTTTTTGAAGAACTAATAAAAGCAATACAATATGTGTATAAAATTGATTAATAAATTATTAATTAGTATTTAATATGTTTTATTTTAACAGTACCTATTAGGGCAGATATCAAATAAAGGTTAGGTTCAACTTAAATCAAAGAACTGAATTGATTGACTCTCACTCTACTTGGTACGAGAATGTCCTACCTCTAGTGTTTTTATAAAGTCTGAAGTGCTTAGCTGCCTCTGCCTGCTGTTTGTTATAATTGTAGGCATCAGACGAGCCAGAGCCGCTGAGGCTGGTTGTCAAAGGTGACCAACAAGCTGAAGCTGCGGAGGTGATGGTCTTACCTTGTTTTTTACAATTATTATTAATTTTGGGTTGAATTATGAATTGACTGGCACAAGATTGATATTAAATGTTGTGGGGATGGGTAAGGGTTTGGTCTCTGATGGTAACAATAACCCTCTTATGCATATTTTACAAGAAAACAATATACAGAAATCTAACGACATTATAAATAAGAACACCACACGAAAAAAAATTAGGTTAGGTTGAAACTGCGACAACCAACGCGCGAGCCGAGCGAGCGAAGCGAGCGTGCCGCGGCAGCGGCCGGCGAAGCGCTAAAAAGTCAGTTACACATCCAACAAAACAATAAATTAGATCAGCGAAGTGTTAAATAACGTGAGGTCATGATTTTACAAAAATAAGCATAACTCAAAAACTATGCATTACCTTGTAATAAAAATGGTGAAAAAGGGAGGGGAGGACCCTATCCTTCCCCCCTTCAACCCCCTATTTCATGCCAATCTATTAAAAAATATTATCTTAATTTTAATCCATAAAATTAGGA
Organism: Selenia dentaria; assembly: GCA_917880725.1. Taxonomy (NCBI): domain Eukaryota; kingdom Metazoa; phylum Arthropoda; class Insecta; order Lepidoptera; family Geometridae; genus Selenia; species Selenia dentaria. The sequence continues at coordinate 15,664,127 of OU862889.1, read as the reverse complement.
AAATTAAAAAAAAAGTAAAAAAGGGGGGGTTCCCGTGCTTATTATTAGAAGAGGGGGGAGGGAAACCCCTCCCCCCCTCCCCCTCCCCCTCCCCCCTTAATTCGGCGGCAGTCAATGGAAAGTCGTACCTTAAACAGTCTGCAATTGTCTTTATATAGTCTGATTAACCTATGATTGAAAAAAAACGCGGGAAACGTCGAAAAAAGCGGACGTAATTTTACAAAGAAAATATTTTTTTGGTTTCTTTTATAGTATTAGTAGTAATAATAGTGTATATATTTTCAGTATTTAGTTTATTTATCTTTATTAAGTGTATTAGTTTATATTCACCGGACTCGGTAAGTTTTTAGCTTATTCTACATGAATGAACCGCCCGACCCGGGCGCACCGGGGGGCTCAGCCCCCCGGCATCTAATATTGTGACGATTTTTACCAACAAAGTATTATCTAATGAGTCTGGCATGGACACGGATGGATCGGTAACTCAGCACGCTGCCCGTAAAAGGAGTCGTTTGAGTAAAATTTGCAATAATTGTAACATGAAAAAGAGGAAGCATGCGCAGGCTATTGATGGTAAAACTGGCTGCCGCTGTTCAGATAGCGAAGCTAGTGACAACATAAGTAATAGTAATAACAACATCCCCACACAATGTATTGAAAACCCTATTGTTCTTATTCCTTCTTCATCCAACACTGGCCCTAGTCCCCTAAGTTATACTTCAGTTGCAAGAACAAAGTACGAGTCGACTGATATTGCACTCTTCATTGTTCATGTTCAACGTGAAATGAAAACACCAGATGACGGTTCCATTCTGCATCCAGTTACATTTGGTAAGTTCTTAAAAAGGAATGCCTTTCAAAGTATAGTAAATGGTTCAGTGAAAAGAATAGGTAGAAACCGAATTTCACTTGAATTTTCTGACTTTAGCGATGCCAATTCATTCTTATGTAGTAAAAGCCTGGAAACTAATAACTTAAGAGCGTTTATACCTACTTTCAACATAACTCGAATGGGTCTGGTTCGCGGGGTACCGTCAGAGTGGTCAACAGAAGAAGTAATTGAGAATATTTCTGTTCCTGATGGATGTGGCGGAATTCTAAAGGAATAAATTATAAAACATTCATAGACGGATCCCCTGTGTGGAAACCTACACAGAGTATAGTAATCACTTTTGATGGACAGGTATTACCTAAAAGAATATTTATGTGCTATAATGCACTGCCCGTTGAGCTTTATTCTTACCCTACTATCCAATGTTACAACTGTTGCCGTTTCGGACATACAAAGGTTCAATGCCGTGCTAAGCCTAGATGTTTTAAGTGTGGAAATGACCATTCGGGTGATACCTGTGACGTAGAGGAAGAAATAGTATCGTGTTGTCTATGCTTGGGAGCTCATTTTGCAATTAGTAAATAATGCCCTGAATTTTCGCGACAAAAACAAATAAAGATATCAATGGCTAAAAGTAACATTTCTTATGGCGAAGCAGCTAAATTGTTTCCATCTGTAAACAAATCGTATGCGGCAATTGCCAGCTCCGTCCCTAGTGTAGTTTCAGCTCATCCCAATTCTGCTCCTACATATACTAACCAGCAGCCATCATCTCATACGTCATACAAAAAAACAGTGTATATTAATCGCCGACCGGCTTCCAAGCCTACAAAGGGCTATGATCAATCTGCACATCAAGCAATTATTGATGATTATCGTATTCCTAATCCTCAAAATGGTTGCGCCTTAAAAAATTCAAGTAACTCGTTGATAATGTCAACATCAGATATAATTCAAATTCTTATTGATACATTAACCAAGTCGAATATTGCATTACGGTCCAACGTCGCCCCTATAGTAAGTATGTTTAAAAATAAAACCTTTAACAATGGCGGCCTTCAAGAAGGTAATACAGTGGAACTGCAGAAGTGCAGTTCCTAAAAAAAGTGATATTATTTATTTAATAAACAAACATAATGTATGTTTATTCACACATTCAGAGATCTGGCTAAAGCCAGGCATTATTTTTAAAATCCATGGATTTTCTTGTATAAGGGATGATAGGCCTGATGGGTATGGCGGTGTCGCTATACTCATCAGGCAGGCCATCTCTTTCTCTCCTCTATCTCTCCCTAGTTTTAATGAGTTTTCCGTGGTAGCAGCGCAAATCGGCAGCATTTGTGTTGTTTCCATATACATTCCTTCTCCTTCTTCTTTCGTTTTCCAAAAACTTAATGATCTATTTAATCTCCTCCCTAGACCTTTTATAGTCCTAGGTGATTTTAATTCACACCATATTTCTTGGGGATGCTCAGTTACAAAATCTTGCGGTCAACTGCTATTGGACGTAACTGATACTCATAATCTTTGTATAATAAACTCTGGCTCACCAACTCGACGAACAGCTCCGCATGAAAACACTAGTGCAGTAGACTTATCGATTTGTACTCCAAACTTAGCTTCTTTAATAACATGGCGCACATTATCTTCCACCTTTGGAAGTGATCATTTTCCAATTGTTATCTCTTTGCCTACTATTAGAGCCCGTGGTATAACTCGTACGCCTCGCTTGAAGTATGTTCTTAATAATGATAATCTTTGGGATAGTTTTAAGACTTGTGTAGAAGAAAAGTTAAATAAAATTGCAAATTTTCCTCATATGTTTACGAATTGCACAGAGGTTTTTTCTAATATATTAACTCAAACTGCGGATGAAATATTTCCCTTAAAAAACTCTGCATCTGGTTTAATTCCTTCTCCTCCCTGGTGGGACAAAGAGTGCACTGATGCTGTAAATAAAAGAAAAGAATCTGAATTTCAATACAATCTCAATATGTCTGACGAAAACTTTAATAACTTATCTGATTCACTTACTCAGACGCGTAAATTACTCAAAGAGAAGAAATTTGAAGGATGGAGAAATTATTGCCGGTCAATTTCTCCTTCTATAAACCCTTCGGTAGTATGGCGTAATATAAGAAGATTTAGAAACGATATCAGTGAGTCTACCAACTCAGTACTTCCACCAAACCTGTACGACGAATTCCTTAATAACCTTGCACCACCCACAGTTCCAGAGCAGGATTTCTTCTGTAATTTTGTTCCTCCTACAATTCACAATAATTCGGCCATCTTGTATTCCCCCTTTGTACTACAGGAATTATTAGGAGTGTTGTCCACAGTGAAAGACACAGCTCCTGGCGAAGACGGTATTCCTTATTAATTTTTAGCCAAATTGAGTGAACCATCTCTTTTGTATTACTTAAATTTGATAAACACCACTATGTTATCAGGAAATATACCCAAATCTTGGAAATCACAGTTAGTTATTCCCATTCTCAAACCAGGTAAAGCTCCAACTGAATTATCGTCATATCGTCCGATAGCATTATTGAAAATAGAAATATATTGCCTGAGTCGCAATTCGGTTTTCGAAAGGGTAGGAGTATATATACTTTGGATAGTGTGGGTACTTTTTTAACTACTATTAGAGTAGCATTTTCACGCAATGAATCAGTTGTTGCAAAATTTTTAGATCTAGAGTCCGCGTACGATGACGTTCTTCTCAATGTTCTCAAATCAAAGGTACATAAACTTGATATTCCAGAAATCCTCTCATGTTTCATTTTTAATCTCATGTCCGGAAGGTCGATAAAATTAGACCAAGCCAGGGATCAGTACAGACTTGTGTGGAAAGGGCTTCCGCAGGGTTCAGTATTGAGTCCTTTACTGTTTAACATATATACTCACGATTTGAAATCTTCCCTTCAAGGCTTAGCTGAAATATTTACAATATGCTGATGTGTCATAGTGTTGTACTCCTCAAACAGATCCATTATTACAGCAAGTACTCATTTATCAAATTCTTTGAATCTTGTTAAAGACTGGTTAGACAAAAATGGCTTGAATATCTCTGCTCATAAAAGTTCTGCTGTCGTATTCACGCGCCAACGGTTACCTCCACCAATATCAATACACTTTGATAATAACTTAATACCCATGAAAACACAAGTTAGGTTTTTGGGGGTATATCTAGATTCATAACTTTCTGGTATTCCACACACTGAGTACGTTGTAGCAAAATGTGAAAAGCTTTTAAATATGTTGCGTTGTCTTTCGGGTGTTTGGTGGGGTGCACATCCTTTTTCCTTAAAGCTTCTCTACAACGCTCTTGTACGAAGTGTTCTAGATTATGGGACCTTTACCTATAGCCATGTAGTGTGGCTGGACTTCGGAAACTGAATGGTATCCAATCAAAATCTTTAAGAATAATCTCTGGTGCAATGAAGTCTAGCCCTCTAAACGCGCTACAAGTCGAATGTGAAGAACCTCCTCTACAATTAAGGAGACAGTTTTTATCCGATCGTATGTTTTACCGCAATTTTCAATTTTTGAATAGTTTATTAATATCAAAACTTTACCATCTCGCCAATGTTATAGAGTCGTCAGATTATTGGAAACACAAACCTCTCCCTTGTTTGGTTCAAAGCCTAATTAAATTTAAAGGAATATGCGCTCCAACCTATCGTTCTCCAAGACTTAGCCTGTTTGACAGTAGTTTTGAAGCACAAATACAAATCTCAACAGTTCACTTTAATTTAGAACTCGATAGATACAATGACTACGCTAATATACACTTGAAATCAATTGTACAAGAAAACTGGCCTGATTGGCATCACTTGTATACGGATGCGTCTAAACACACGTCAGATGGTTTGGTAGGTGTAGGTGTTTATCATGTTCAATACAATATTGTACAAAAAATAAAATGTCCATCCGAAACATAGGTATTTTCAGGAGAATGTCTTGGACTTGTTAAGGCTATTGATTACATTTTGCTATTTAAACTTAAAAGAAGTTTAATAATAATTGACTCCATAAGCAGCTTACAAACATTACTGAGGTATCCTTTTAAGTCAAAACTACAATTCCCACTTATATCTGAAGCTAGAAGTAAACTACATTTATGTACATTGAACGGTCTTTCCGTTAATTTTGTTTGGGTACCTAGTCATTGTGGTATCAAAGGCAATGAAAAAGCTGATAGACTTGCTAATCAGGCTGTGGCGTGTGGAGATTTCGTTCCATTCATAAACTACACACATGACTTAGCTTCTCTTCCTAGATCTTATCTCCGAGATATCTGGAATAGACTCTGGGAGAGAAGTGGCCGTATCAAAGGAAAACATTATTTTTGCATACAACCACAGGTTCGCACTAAACCATGGTTTTCTAACAAAAAACAGCAAAATTGTTACTTCAATTTTAATAAGAATGCGCCTAGGTCATACTACTTGTCCAGCCCATATGGCAAGGTTTGGGATAATCAGCAGCCCGCTATGCGACTGTGGTGACTTTGGGGTCTGGACCATATTTTCTTCTCATGCCCTACGTATGAGCGTGCTTCCTTTTATAATACTTTAATATCCATCCATGTCCCTTTCCCCACTAATATAAATACTTTGCTTTTCAATGCCAACCCTCCTATTTATAACGCTTTATCTGATTTTATCTCTAGTAATAGTATTAAACTGTAGATAGTGATTTATAGGTACTAGATACACATATAATTATTAAATTTAATTAACTAAATTTTTATTCATAGTGTATTTAACGTATAGTTTGTGTGTACATAATGTATATTGTAATATAAATATTTGCATAAAAATCTGACATCTGATCCTATAATTTTTTACAAGAAATATTCCAAACTTTTTGTATATATATATCGCGCCACGTTTCCCCAGTTTTTTATCGTACAAAATGAATGACTAAAACTAACAAAACAAGACTCGCTGGACTAGATAAGATGATGACAGAAGGAAAAACCACTTGACACTGGCAGATGCATTAGTCATGCAAAGCCAAATCCTCCAGAACGGAGGAAAAGAAAAAAAATCTATGATTGTCTGTGAAACTAAAGTGCAAAACTGCGATACCTGCGATATACAAAGCTATATTCACGCTATATTACTTTAAAATCTTTGATACAATATCTCTATTATATTCTCTTTGGATACAATACAAAGTCATAACATGGGATAAATGAGTCTAGGGTTAAAAGTAATCGAAAAAAGTACTTTATTTATTTACACACTTAGCAGTACAGATTCATTTCGAGATAATGGAGAAAGAAATGAACTTTGGTGATTCAACAGCGGATAATCTTTATCCGGCGTTATTCCAGTGTTTCACTATAATTTTATGCGGGTAAGTTGCAATTGTAGTGCCAGTAATCTGATTCATAAAATATAAATATAAATAAATTATATGTAAAGTTGTTTTGTTTTTATTTACAATTAATTAATTATCTACAGTCACTCAAGGTCAGCTTTTTGTCAATAAAAGTGTGCAAATCAATTGTTTGAAAACATTTTCTTCTAGGTATGTAGCAGGCCGCCTCAATGTGGTCACATCAACAGAATCAAAGGGAATAGCTACATATGTTGGAACATTTGCGCTGCCATCTCTTATCTTCTTATCTCTTGCCAAGCTTGATTTCTCCACTGTGAACTGGACATTCCTTCTTTCTATACTACTAGCCAAGGGTTTAATATTTTTTGGTGTTATGATAGTCACCATTCTGGTGTCAAAGCCAGCTAACTTAGGCAGAGCTGGTATTTTTGCAATATTTTGTACTCAGAGCAATGACTTCGCTTTGGGATATCCAATCAGTAAGTATATCGCCTATTTGTTGAACTGCATGTAAATATAATATAGCACAGTAATGGTAAATATAGTACATTAATTAGGCATTGATAGAATATTATGTATTCTACACTACATGTAACATCTACTCAGGTATCTATCTTCTGGGCTATCATACAGTTCACAATTTTTTTTTCTAAGTAGGTACTACCTAAGTATATCATGCAATTTCATATTAATCATAGTCAGCATGCTTGTTGAGTATTTAGACGCATAGCCAGAACTGGTTGATGTGATCTCATATTCGCTTCAATATTAGTTCAATAATAGTGGCTATTTCTTACTGTCTGGTCAGAAATTTCTACACCAGTAGCCGTCCTTAGTGTATTTTGAAGACTCTTGCAGTTAAGCAAAGTTAACGATGTAGAGATCTTGCAAACATGTCGTTTTCTCTTTCGATATTGACCCCGCATTCATGAATATTCTCCTGTCTCACGGTAACACATCCAAAGACTGTAGACAATAGAAGGGGCTACTAGACAATTTCGTACAGTAGTTTCGTAGTTAGATCCTCAAAGCAATATATCGGTGGGGTACGCAATTTAGTCGGATCTGGCATTTTGGCCAAAACTTACCCATTAAGCAAGTAAGTCTCACTATGAATAACAATACTAAAAAGACTCGCTTTATTCTCTACTATTCTTTAATAGGTACGTACTCAAAAACCTCTTAAAATTTGTTTGTTTTGTGATTAAAAAGTAAAGAAAATTCAATTGCGTCACTTTGTTTTTAGGTGTTTATAGACTCTTGTTCACTTTATTGTTATTGAGAGCTAATAGAAAATGCCGATGCTCATTTGTTTAGTAATTTCTTTGACAATAAGCCTCTACATTGTTTAGGGCCCAGTTATAAAATTAAACCCGTAATCAAAAAGTTAAGTTCCATTTTAAATTTTTCTTCCCTTAATTAGCGCGGTAAGTATATCAATATATTATTCAAATATTACATTATCTGAATAATATTCTATTATGTGAAAAATATCTCCAAACCTTTATCTATAATAAATTTAATAGAGACATGATCTTATATATAGGTTCAGATCCAGGCTAGGTCACCACTTAACCCTAAAGTTATAGAACTGTGTAAGCTACTAAATCATTTGATTGTGCTCTACAAACATATTTTTATTCAGTAACATTCAGATTCGAAAACTTTCAATTTATGGTTGTTTAACAACATGTATGTAAAAAAAGTGATAAAGAGGATAAAATATGTAAGTGATAAAGTAAGTGAATATTTTGAAAGTTCGACAATCCCAGCGAAACTAACGAAATGAACTAACCAAAAGTATGCGCGGGTATTACTACTATGATACTCGTAATATCAATCTATACAGAATATCATTGTGTTTAAATGACAAGTACCTACAATAGCAATAGTTTAGTTTAGAAGAATAAATTTAGGTATGATATGTGGTATGACTATGTGACTGCCTTTAAAACTATGCAGCAACTTATGAATTGAGACATGTAGATTTTTCTAAATCAAACAGCCTTTAAAGGTGTACAGTAATAGTAGATTATGCACCGAGGGATTAAAGCAGTGTCTTACGTCACGGGCGGCATATTGGTCCCTGAGCGTAACGGGGGCTCTAGAGTTAATCCCTGAACTGTTCGATTTTCGTATAAACTCTCTTCACAATTCCCGTATCTACTTCGCACTAAGAGTTTTCCCACAAGTATCGTTTCAAATCGAAATCACTTTAATCCCTTGGGAGTTTCATACAACATTACCTTCCTATGTAACGCCTTTCTATATGTCAAGATTGCGTGATATGTAATTGGACATTGTCGAGCAGCTGGTATAAAAAGGTGTTATAAAATGTGCTGTAATTTATCTGTGATGTTTTTTACTACGATTACTGACGAGACAAGAGGGGCAAGTCGCTCGACTGTTTCTAATCACGCTTGCCTATAACAGTTCAGTGCCATTCAGAGCTCTGTACTACTTTGTGATTCTTTCCATGGCGGGCTCTGCAATAGTGCTACTACATAGTAGTTGTGTTAAAAAGGTCTTAATGAATGCTTAATGAAAACGGCATTAAACAATAATAATAATAAAAGTAGTAGTATCTTCCATAGCCCATTATCTTTCTTATCACTAATAAGTTCATATCCCTAGCCTTGGCTAGGGATATGGCAAGCCATTTTACTAATTTTTTATAATAGATATACCATGTCACCATCCATCCAAAAGTTACTGTTTTTTATACTACATTGTATTTGTATATCAAACAGGCCTCTAAGTGTTAGCTACATCCACACTTACGCCTTTGTAAAGGACCGGATGAGATCCGTGAACATAATAGAAATAATAATAAACCGCATGGGCGGCTTTGTGGCGAGCGGTGAGTGGCGACACCGTGGACCCTGATTCTTCCTGGGGCTAAATGAGACCCCTGACCCCGGCTTGCCTTAATTGGCCGTCTGGGGGGTGGAGATGCAAGAGCAAGTAACAAAAAGCTCCAAGGGTGGAAGTGTTAAAGAGCATAACGCCGGTAGTAGCGCTCTAGTGAAACCGCAGCACACCTCTCGACACCCTTTAGCCATCCACACCAACGTTCCCCTTTTGTCACCATTGATGGTGGCCCTTATGGGGGACCCGTTTAGTGGGTGGCAAGTCACCACCTGCCTAAATATTTTAACATGAGACTAAAATTGGCAGGTGCCGTTTATTTTATTTTAATTTTATTTATTGTATGTACAAAATCCACAGCCCTTAAATAAACAAAACAGTATCAGGCAACTTAACTTAAGGCCAATAACGGATTTACATTATATAAATGTAATTATTAACTACAGTCGTATATTAAATTGTAGTTGTTGTAAGGGTGTTGAGAAAGATAGGGAATGTGTGAAAGTGTGTGTGTGCGCGTGTGTTTATGTGTGTGTGCGTGTGTGTACATATACTATATATACATATATTTATACTACATTGTATATTATATTTTATACCAAACAGGCCTCAGCCCCACTTATGCCTTTGTACAGGACCGGACGTAATCCGTGAAACAAATGGAGTAAGATAATAATGTATTCAAGACTAGGCTACCGACTTCGTAAAGATGGTGAGATAACTTCTCATCGGCTGTATATGGATGATCTCAAACTGTTTGCACCGAAGCACCAAAACCCGATGAATTTCTGAAAATTACTGAAACTTTCAGTAGTGCCAACAGGATGGAGTTCGGGGTAGATAAGTGTGCGGTCATGCATGTACAACGCGGGAAGGTTGAAAATTCTTCAAATTTACAACTTTCTGAGACAATTACTCTCACTATCTTTCTGAAGTTGAAAGTTCTGAAGTTGGGGGGCGTTTAGTGGGTGACAAGTCACCACCTGCCTAAATATTTTAACATGAGACTAAAATTGGCAGGTGCTGTAGTCTCATCCATAGCCATCTATTTTCCTTACATGTATGAGTTCATATCAATAGCTTTGTTATTAAACCCATTTTTGTAATAGATAATCCATGTCACCGTCATCCCAAATTATATTTTTTATACTACATATACCAAACAGGCCTCTAAGTGTTGGCTACAGCCCCACTTATGCCTTTGTAAAGGACCGGATGAAATCCGTGATAAAAATTAAATATAATAATAAATAACCTATCAATCAGAGAGAGAATTATGAGTATTCCACGAAAGCTTAGGTATAGGAAACTATTTGAGCTTTGATTAAATTGAGTGGGTTAGTCCCACTTGGATTGCGCAGATATGAGTCAAGTTATATCTCGGAGACGAGTCTATTAAGCTGGTCCTCCATACTATCTTTTAGCCTAAAAAAGTACGTTGAAGATGACAACGGACTAGTTCGGATCTGCCTATGTGGACCCGACATTTGCAGACCTGTTTATAAAAGCACATCTTATTCGTCTGAATAAAAAGACCTTGGCATTTTCAAAATAATGGCACGACAATTTTATCAAAGCCGAGAACACGATTTTAGAAGCTTTTTAAACATATCAGCGTCTGGCTTAGATAATTATAACATGCGGAAATGGTGAGTGGTATGTTAATATGTAGGCTTGATACTATGCCGACGATACTGGTATTTGTTAATATTAATGATATGCGTACACTAAATGTCACCATACAGTTATTATTTACTAGCTGCGCTCCGCGGTTTCACTCGCGTCGTGATGGATAATGATGACTAATCCAAGTATATAGCGTTCATCAGGGATAATGTAGGATTCTAATGGTAAAATAATTTTTCACATCGATCGAGTAGTTTCAGAGCCTATTAAATTCAAACAAACAAATCTTTACTCTTTAAAATATTAGTATAGATGATACGAACTGCTGCGCCCACGGTTTCGCTCGCGTGGCGGATACGACGGCGATAAACGTCGCCATTACTCGGTTTCTACTCTTATATGCAGAAATTTATTTTTAATATTATTTTATTTATTATATATAAAAAAATATCTTACAGATCCATACATCTATATAAACAAAATATATCTTTATATAGACATATTCTCATTAGTGATAACGGCTTAAGTAAAGTAATTTTTTTTCGATATGAATTGTACTTATTTTTAATGCATCAGCATTCTCTCAAGTATTTAGAAGAAAAAAAGAATACGTTAGTAAAATGTCAAAACCAAAGGGAGTACAACTACGTAAGTCAAATCTACGGTCGTTGCTATCACTGAGGCCCTCAAGAGTTGATTCATCCGACTATGTTACTATGAAATCGAGTTACAATGTCATTAGCCTTTTCAATCTCTGAAATATAGTCACTTTTTCTCTTACTTATCAGTATATGCGTTCAACTCCAGAAGCGACACTCCAACAGGTTTTTTATAAAATCATAGAATTGTATCATTATAACAACTTGTTCGCATTTCTGAGCCGTATCATTCACAAAAATCAAGTGAGATCGTGGTCAAACTAAAATGTAAATATTTACTACAGTAAACTACGAGTATTTTAATCGGTATTTTGATGTTTTCAGTAAACGCGTTGTATGGAAAAACTCATCCCGAGTACGCGCTGTACCTGTACCTAATGGCTCCAATATCTCTCTCCATTTTGAACCCGGTGGCGTTTATTCTGATGGAGATACATAAGCAAAGGGAGCAATCTCAACAAGTCACTGCACAGGGTCAGTTCAACTTGTGCACAGGAAAACTACTAAAGCAAATACTCAAAGGAATCCTGTTCAATCCTGTGCTGATGATGACCATTCTGGGCATAGTAGGGAATGCGGCTTTTCAACACCAAATATCTATTTATATTGAAGGATTGTTACAGGTATGAAGTGCTTGCAAGAGTCATTTATACGAGCAGAGCTCTATCCGAACAAGCTAACTGCGTCGCGGTATTATTACACTAGTTATTGATGATAGAATTACCAATTTGCACTGAGCTCGCGTTGTGAATTTTTGTCCATACTCCTCCCTCTGAGAGGTAGGCCCGATTGTGAACAGTTGGAAGGTGAACTCAAACTTTATTTATTTTTATACTCTATTGAATAAGGTGATAAACTGATTATGAGAAACGTTTTAGTATGACGATTTACCACTTATTCTTTACACATAGTATATATATATATAATTTTATTATGCCATGCGTCTTAGCGCATTTTTATCTGAAAACTATTATTTCCACCCACTAGCTCGAAACAGGTTCCATTGTTTCTAAAAGTCTAAAGAACACATTTTTATTAATAATTTTTGATCATTTCATATTTTAATCAAAAGCTGGACGAATAATCAGTTTATTAAATAGGGAAATATTTGGGCTAGGGTGCTCCTAAATATTCTAATACGTAACTCTACTTACAATGTTAATAATATTATTTTGCTATGCTGGATATTCTAACCGGGATATGGCCTAATTTTCTGCCTTCATCCCTGGCAAATGTTTAATGTTGCGCATTATATCTAACATCCTTCTCTTACCTCATGGATTTTGGGCAGTGACTTTCATCCAATTTTAGTAATTTAAAAGACACATAACTACTCTCATTACTATCTAATGTCTGCTAAGCGAAATTCAAATTTGTTCAAATTAGACAGATAATCAACGGATTCGGGAGAATTCCAATCTGCATCCCCAGGGTTTGCCCATCGACAAGTAACGCGATTAAAATAAAAGTACTTATAATCAGGCATATAAATACTACTCTTCGAGAAAGCTCAATGCGGCCTACTTGAGTTGTCCTTCTGACCCCTCATTCAGAAATTTCTCATAGATAACTAAATATATCCGATTGGCTATTTATCCTATATCATAGATTTCTTATTGAGTTATTCAAACCTCGGAACGTGCCACATGTGGGTTCTGTTACAATTTTAGGAGATAAATACGTGAATGTTTTTTTCATTCACCTAGCTCGTAAGAAGTCGCCTTTTTTCAGCCCTTATGTGTGAAACAATGTGTTGACAACTTTCATTCTTACAATTTTTAATTGTCTTTAAAGTTATAAGTGTCACACGAGGTGATAATGGTATTTTGTTTCTTGTGCCTTTGAATCCCTGAATTCGCTAGTTCTTGGCTCGCTCAATTCGCTAACTCGAGATCAATTATGGAATCCTTCACCTGTACGGGATGCAAACTCAGTACCTACTCCCAACAATTGCGAACTTTGCTCTCATTTTGCTCAATTGGATATTTATTGAATTCGCGAAGATAGTTCACATTAAAAATGCACAAAATATGAATTGAATTAAACAAAATCTTATCGATTGACAGATCAGTCAACGTGCGATTCAGAATCGGGTCATGCCGACATGGTGTATGTTCAAAATCTCAGTTGATAACTGTCTAATATGAATAAGTATAAAATTATTTGTAAATTGTAACCCACAACGACTTGAGCATTATCAAAACTATCTTGCTTAGCACATTTTCCAGCTAAATCTATGTTCTTTAAACAGGTATTTGGACAGTCTTTTTCGGCATCTGCTCTCTTTTTGCTGGGGCTTCGAATGGTTGGACAGATCCACAGACTAAGAGGTCCCGCACTACTCTTACCTTGTGTCCTAATCATGGTTAAATTGTAAGTTAATTACGACTAAATTTTCAGTTGCTTTATTAAATGTTATATCAATTAGGTAAGTACCTACATTTATCGTTAATTGTGTCTTTTGGATCTTCATATTTATTTAATTTTTTACGGCTCCGTAAAAAGTTTGTAGTTACTCCGCCTTCGGAGTGTGGGGTCCCAGTTTCGATCCCTGGCCGGAGTAAGTATTTGTGTGATGAACAGAACTGTTTGTTCTCGTGTATAAGATGTTGTGATATACGTCGTGAAAAGTTAACCAACAAACAAACAAACAAACAGTTACGTTTACCATCTAAATATAAAAAAATATTTCTAATCACAACCAAATATTTGTAGGATATATCTATGTGTAGGATGACTGGTAGAAAATGCTTTAGCATTAAGTCCTCCATTTACACTTTATTTAGTGCAATAAAGAATTAAATAAATAAATTCATATGTCACTCAGGAAAGATGTAGCTCATTAAGCTGATGAAGAATTTTCAATATCGGTTCTGTATTTCACTCGCAAACTTACAAACTTTACCACTTTATAATATTATATATATACATATTATAGTGTAGATTCTGAAGTAGTTTAGTGTCTCAAGTAACATTAACCTGTAAACAAATACCTGCTAGTACAAACAAATGCGTTAATCTGTCACTATTTGCTGTCTTTATGCCTGGAACTATTGTATTGTAATTTAGGTGAAACTTGGCATAGAGATAGTGCAACCCAGAGGAGGTTACTTAGTATATAAACTTTATCTCCCAAAAGTCCCAAAACTCTGAGTAAGTTTTAATTTTGCTAGCTCTGAAATTAAGTTAATTAATTTACTATTCCACACAGGGAATTTTACGCCGCGTTTATGGTGCGACTCATGCTTTCAACCTTCCCTTTAAACTCATTGTAAGCCGGGAGTCTGATGGTAATTCTGTGGCAGTACCTGTGGCACTGAAATTTTGTATGACACTGCACTACGAACTTCACCTCGAAGCTTTGGTTTTGAGTTTCATACGCCCAGTGATTTCACTTGATACAGTGTCCTTCACTTGCGTTAGTACCTATTTATTATACGCCTTCACGCCCTAACACAGTAATGCTTGTGCAGTGCTACTAAACAAGAAGTATCTTGCACATATGACCTTACTAGCTGCGCCGCGCGGTTTCACTCGCATAGTGATGGATGATGATAAAAAATATCCTTTGCGCCTAATCTGTCTACATACCAAATTTCATTCAAATCAGTTCAACCGTGATTGACTAATAAACCTCCATACATCCTAATAATAATATTCGAATTTATAGCAACATCTGCCCGCGGTTTCAACCGCGTGGTAATGAATGTTGATGATGACAAAAAGTATCTTAGGTCCTTCCCCGGAATCTTTCTACTTGCTACATTTCATCGAGATCCGTTCAGGCGTGAAAGCGTAACAAACAAACTCACTTTGGCATTTATAATATTAGTACCTGGATGACAGACTTTCGCTCGGTTTTTTTTGAGAAACCTAGGCCAGGTTTTTGGCTTAGTGTTGCTAACTTAACAACGCCATCTATTGTCAAGTAGCTTTAGCTTTGCTGGGTCGGTAAAAAAATTTGATGTAGCAGTTTTGCATTGCCCGACAACACGGATAAAACTACGTTTTCAAAAAAATAAACCTAGCTAGATCGTTTTATCGTCCCTGAAATCCCCTGCATACTAAATTTCATGATATTCGTTTGGAGCCGTACAGTGGCCCGAGCACGAAAATCTGTTTAGGTGTAACGTAATCGCATCGTAACGTATTTAGTCAAACTATCATTTATCTAGTAGAATAGTGGCACAGATAACTGATAGTTTGTACTGAAATCTGACGAAACGACAACTTTACACTTGAGCAGATTTTCGTGCTCGGCCCACTGATTATTTATACACATATATAGGTTATAACAACCGATACAGTCCAATAGCTTCTTGATGATATCCGATGGTAGTTTTATCACAACAAAAAGTAAGAACATGTTTAAATACGTTGAAAATGAACTTTTTTATCATGCTTACAGGTTGATTCTGCCGGTGGTAATGAGAGCGAGTGTGAGCGCGCTGCACGCTGGAGCTAACGAATCCGAGACAACATCGCTTTCTACGTATGCTTTCTTGTACGGAACTATACCTACTGCGCCCGCTGTATTTGTATTCTCTAACTTGTACCAACTGGAGATTGATTTGGTAAGTAAAATATTGATATATGAAACATAAATTGCGACACCAATCTTTGCAATTTTAAAGACAAAAATACACATCCTCTTTAGAGATAAATTATGTAATTAAAAATATGAAGGGTTGCGAAACCACACGTAAGTTAACCCTTCAAGGGTCGATGTCATAATAACAATGAAATTTCTATTATGTCTGGCCGTGTGACCTTTGATGCAATATGTGTTTGAAAAAACTGTTTCGGTTGGATAATTCTGTCAAGCTGTTCAATAGATATCGTTTCGTCCCCACACGACGGTTAAGATCAAATTAAGTTAAAACTCGATGCTGGGACGACGGGCCTCGGTGGATGGTCTGATACTAATTGAATTCAACAAGTTATTTCATACGTTTTAGTGTTGAAGTCGGTTACATGTATTAGTAAAATAATGTTATTAATTTCAGATGGCTTCGTCAATGGTGATTTGCACATTTCTATCGGCGCCAATGATGTTCTTATCCGCGGAAGTGATATCGATGACCGCGGATTATGCGGATCAACTGAAAAGATTCGGTTTCGATTTGTCGATAGTGTCTGTTGTGGCTTCGCTGTGGGTGATCACCGTGTTCATGATCACGAAGAAGTACAAACGGATGCCGCACAGACTGACCTTGTGTTTGATTGTTTCCCAGGTGAGTAACTAAAGAGTATATTCAAAATCATCGCAACATTACAATATTATTTTACTTATCGAAATTTCTGCTACGCATCGACGCCAATACCTCATATGACTAACGGAACACGAAAACGGACAGTATTGTGAAATAAGTACAAATACATTTCACGATATAATGCGCATTATACAGTGTGTAACAAAAGGTGTACCTTTTGTTTTTTTGGACAGCCCTGTTAGATTTGCCTATACTTGGAGTATGTTGGGGTCAATGCACTCTGCAATCCCCACACCACCTATTTATTTAATTTCGTCCCCCTAACCGTCTTTGTCCTACTTTTTCCGGGATGATCCTGCTTGAGTATTTGAAAAACTTTGGTTACTCGACGGTTACTCGGAATTGTTACTACTTCCAGGCCAGGTATTCAGTAGTTAGTTAGGTCCCAATTGCATGCCAAGCTTCTGCGCGTGCGGTTTTAGTAATACCACACCTTTTTGTTACACGCTGTATATATTCCTATGGACAACGATGTATTATTATTGTTTTGGAATGTGAACACTTTTTTAAATTAAGAGCTTGTTCTTTACAATACATACAAATGTCCCGCCAAATTTAGCGATGAAACACATTACTCGCTAAAAGCAAATTTATAAATCTCCTGACACAAAGTAAAACGACTGTGTTTGTAAACCAAATGTTGTCTTTACTCTGATAACATACCCTATATCTTGCCTGTTATTGCACTTAATTTACACCATCGCGCGCGTCATTGAGAGGGGAGGACATTTGGTCAAAAAGAGCCTCAAATTTCGTTCTGCGCGACCTTGGAAATGGGCATAACGAGTAATCTATCCGAGATTACATCAAGGGATTACATGAGTCAGTTTATAAGTCGTGAGATGCAGACCCAAATATCTGTTTTTGACGTGAATACGTCATTTGCTACCATACGGGGGCAATCCGCAAAACCTAATGTTAACAAATTCGGGGGATATAGTTTGGCGTTGTAGTTGTGAATCTATCCTTTACATCCAAAATTAAATTATATCACTGGATAGTTAAAGAATCAAAGACTTCATTACGATAACCGCGAACAGTGACGCATCGCGCGGGTGGAGGGGAAGCGCCGCCATTTTGAGGTTATTTTGCTGCGTATCGAGATTTGCAACAAGTATAACTTTGATTCGGAGAAACGTATTCACGTACAACACAAAGCCGTGTCCATGACACAGCCACACCCCATTTTTATATAGCCTGATTCCTGCTTCTATAGATATCCTCTCTATAAAATTTTTGTAATCTTGAAAACGCGGACAGTCTAGCTAACCAAATGATGCAATATCATGAGTATGATCCCTGTAGCTCAGTTGGTAGTGATCCTGCCTTTGAAGCATCAGAGATCCAGGTTCGATCCCTGGGCGGGGTTAATGTTTGTGTAATGAAATGAAATGTTAGTTCTCGGATCTTGGGTGTTTTTAATGTGCCAACGTGCAGTGTGTCCATGCCTCTCGTGAAATACGGAATCTTACTGCGGAGGAAGTGCATACGTGTTAAAGAAAAATATAGTTTACTTTTAGAAAATTAAACAAGAGTCAACTTCTGGACTGCACCAATATGTACAAACTTAAACTAAAAATTGGAAAATACTCTTCTTACGTATTATGTAGATGAAAACTACAAACCATAACGCCAGTGTCATAGAATGCGCACTAATAAGACATTTTAGTTTTTTTATGATATTAGGAAACTGTACAAGCACGAGGCTCACCTGATGTTAACATACATAATAATGAGACATTATGTTGAGAAAAGTGGCCTGAAAACTTCGCCTATCCACCAAGCCGCACTGGGCCTGTGTGGTGGATTATAGCCCAACTTCTCTCTCTGAGAGGATGGCTCGAGTCCCAGCAGTGGGAGCATAATGGGCTGATTATGAAGTTGTTAAGTCTCATGTGCCTGTAATTTCGCCGGCAACCATACCTTCAAACCAAAACGCAGTATCGCGAACATTGCGGTTAGGTAAAGGTAGATAAAGGTGGCATTACTACGCTGGACGAACTCATTCACAAAGAGTTCTACTGCTCTTGAAAAGAACTATATATAGACTCAGTATGTATCTATGATCTATGTATATTTAAGTTATATTTATAACTTCATACACAACTTCACTGAAAACAGTGAATAAAAAAGTCTTTTAATCACTATTTTGGTGTTTGAATTCAGAACACACTAATATATTCGACCTCCATCTCAATGCTTATACAACCTCCTTGCGCAAAAAATACTCGATACAAACTCCTTGCGCAAAGAATACTCCACATACAAACTCTATGTGCAAATAACTCCTCGAGATTTGATTGGTCTATATTAGCTAAAAGGAGTTGAGCATTAGAATAAAAACTGTTTTGTGTTCTTTGCTACCATTACAGAAAAAAAAAACAAAATTACTCCTAATTTTAGTAATTGATCTTTTTTTTATGTGTATTTTAATTCATTTCACCTTCCTTTATTCTTCTTTAAATGTGTTCGCTTAATTTATTTATTTTTCTCGTAGTCATGGTATAAAGTATAGTATGCAACTCTCGAATAAAGTACGGATTTATATTGAGAACCATGAATCACTCGCGTCGCGCTGGATTCTAACGCTTGAATCACTCGCTACGTTCGTGATTCAACCATCAAATCATTCCACTACGGTCGTGATTCATCTATGGACGCTTTAAATCCGTCCTTTATTCACTAATTGCATAATATACTATTTTACTGCTGTATATTAATTTTATTTTATATGCTACCAATTTTGTATAATTTAATGATAAGCTTGTTATTAATAACTTTTACTGTAGGTGTTTAGTTATGTACTGTACAATGTGTATATCATTTCTATTGTAAATAAGCTGTTTCTTTATATATATATTTCAATTGTGATTTTATCATCCTTAACTCTTGGCAAACATCCGCCCGAGTGGGTATATGCTGAAAAACAACGTAGCGCACGTACTTCACACACGTAGCGCTGCATAATGCTGAGCATATATACCTTTTGCCTTGTGTAAACCTATGTCGTTAAATCTATTGTAAATTATTATCTTTAACTGTTATGTACTAAGGCAATAAATGATTTAATTTATTTATTAGAGACTGCCCGCGACTTCGTTCACGTAATACGCTCGGCCTTCGGCTTCGCCATAACCTCTCGTCTTTTCTTAATTTTTTTTAATGTAAGAACCTTCTACGAAGTATTAGAAATCATTTTAAAAAAGATGAACAAAATCGGTAAAGCCGTTCTTAAATTATAGCGTGACCAGGAGAAATAGGGGTTAATTTTTAAATATATATGTATAATTGTATATAGAAAGAAGCGTGCGTATATATATATATATATATAGAATTATATTGTATACCTATATAGAATTGTATAATTTTTGTAGTTGGTGCTAGCACTGAGCGTGATATGGGGCGGGCCCGTCCAGAACCACACGACGTCATTGCATGCGACGCTTCAGCAGGCTCTCACTACCTTCAGCATGTTTTCATGCATGCTGTGGACTTCCATGCTGTCTGTTGGGATTCTGATGTTGGAGGTAAGTGATAATAAAACAATCTGCCATGTACGAGTCGGGCTCGCGCACGAAGGGTTCCGTACCATTCTCTATAAATCTCCCATACAACAGACATGCTTTTTTGCCGTTTTCTACCGACTTCCAAAAAGGAGGAGGTACTCAAATCGACTGTTTTTTTATCTTTGATGCCTCATAACTTTCGATAGGGTGGACCGATTCTCAAAATTTTTGTTTGAAAGCTGGTGCTTGCCGTGAGTTCTCATTTAAATTTCATCAAATTCGGTCCATTAGTTTTTGAGTTACACTCCAATAACTGAATAGAATGGAAGTCGGTATTAAATTTTTCACATTGTACTTGATATAGATAATGGTACGAAGGGTTCCGGTTTCTTTAGTATTTGTCGTTATAGCGGCAACAAAAATACATCATCTGTGAAAATGTTAACTGTCTAACTATCACGGCTCATGAGATACAGACTGATGACAGACGGACAGCGGAGTCTTAAAACGGGACCCTTTTACTCTTTGTGTACGGAACCCTAATAACTACACTGCGTTCTTCATAAGAATTTCCTGCAGTGACAAAAATAATGAATGGTCTTGAGATGGGGATAAATGACATTGACAAGGTGCTTGTTAGAATGACTAACGGCTGGTGTCAATAGACTATCTATCCACAGTTTTCCTTACTACGAATAGATAAATAACATAACGTCCATACAAACATTGTCAAATATGCATCTCTAGTAGGGAAATCCGACGATATATAGGTTGTTGAAACCGGCCGTTAAATAGTTGTGATTTAAAAACTAAAGTTTGAAATTAAATTAAACTTTTAGGTTTGTTCAGTATAAATAGAAATTATAGGATTTGAAACATCATTAGCAAAACATAGCCCGGAAAGAGAGGTTCAAACTACGAAGAAATAATGTCAGGAAGCATTATTCAGAACAAATTCCAAAAATATACACAAAAGATGGCCCGTCAAACCAAAACGACGTAATATGATTCCAAATATGAATTACTTCCGAGGTTACAAATAGACATGTTCGGTGATTGGTTTAAATTCAGAAGGAAAGCAGGGATTGGTGTGGACCAATCCCTGCTTTCCTTCTCGCGCGTGGGCGCGTGCTGCAACGTCTACTATGACAGCTGAGTCATAGCGGCGTGAACGATTGATTTAGCACGACTTTTATTGGGTCATTTTTTTAAAGCAGTTCCGTTGTTGATATTATTTCTTCGTAGGGTTCAAAGCAATAAGGACACACAACAAAATAAAACGTGTTTTTTGCACTATACGAACTAAATGAGAACGAAACACTGATTTTTACTTACCGTTTTGGGCTGAGAATTAAAAAAAAATTATAAATATCAAAAATAAATTTGAAATGATAAACCGACCATGTCGGAAATAGTATTTTTTACACTTTCCATTATTAGTTAATGCATCTCTTTATTTTCTCAGACTAACAGACAGACTAGGCCTGTAATAATGGGCTGTAGATAGATAGATAGGAAACACTTTATTGAAACACCATATTAATATTAAAAAGTACAATTCTTAAACCTAGGAAAAGTAATGGGCGCTCTTATCGCTCAGAGAGATCTCTTCCAGACAACCCATTCTCAGAGGAGTATCAAATATAACATGGACGGTAACAATACAAAATCACTAAATAGGTACACTATAAATATCTACATATATATTATAGTAAATAAACTAATAATTATATTTAAATACATGCATACATAAATAATATACTTGTATAATAAATACGTATATAATATATAATGATAACTAATATACATCGTGAGTACCGAGACACAGGTCAAATAGACATGTTCATGCATACACATTGTTGACGTGTCTGGTAATTGAACCCGGGACAAGCTGCCCAGAAGGCAGGTTTCCCAACAACTGCGCCAACCGGCCAGTAATTTGATATATATGTACCTTGAACCTAAACGAGAATTAAAAAAAAACAATTATTTTACAGAGCCGCGGTCCGTGTTTCGTAATGACTTTGTGGCCAGTGCTTTGTTTCGTCGCTTGGGGCACCCCCATAGTGATGATCGTCATTCTGTTGATCACCAAGGATGCCGGCGACTTGGATATCAAATCTATTGACGCTATACGTCTATGCTTGCTGGTGTTTTGTCTTACAGGTAAGTTAACAAGTATTTCCTAACCTATCACGTAGGTATAACAAATGTGCTCGTGTCAAACCTATGACTAAACCGCGGAGCAATAAAAGTGTGGAAAAGAGATGCCTATATAGTGCTTACTTTAAACACAACAAAAAGTTCAACAACAGATTTAACAAAAAACAATAACACAATTTTAACTTGAATACGGTACTAGAACTACTGGAAACGTACGGGCACTTCGAATAGCATAGTAATCACGTCTGATTCCCGGCTAGTCACCTTCAACCAACATCCGACTTGATAGACAAAGACAACAGCAATTGTACATACTAGTAAGAAAGAGACAAACTTCTTACCTGCTGCTTGTAATTCCGCGTTGACTCATTGTTCGAACCGGTTACATTGTTAGAGTGCATGTTCAGCCCTAGGCCCTGGCAAACGATCCTTATTTTGACAACCTTATGAATGATTAATTATGTCATGTAACATATCGTTGGAATGGGTAATAACTAAAGAACTTTTTAAACGGAAGCAAAATTAAAAATGGCTTTTAGTTTTTTGGGTAATGTATTTAAAAGTTGTCACTTTTCGTAACATTGACACAGATTTCCCACTTTGAACGCTCAGAAATTTGTTTTTTTTTAATATTAATTGTATCAAGTAATAATTTATTTAGTTTAAGAATAATTCAGAATAGAAATTCGCGCGGCAGGACCCCGACACACTGGCTGCGTTAAAGCTAAAACACCCAGATCCTTCACGTTCACTTAATTTTCCATCAGATCCGGAAGCGTCAGTGTCTGCCGTGTCAGTTACTGTGGAGGACGTAATATCGACTCTTAGTTCTTTTTATAGTGGTTCTGCGGCGGGCTTGGACTGGATCCGGCCGGGGCATCTTAAAGAATTAACTTCACTGTCGGCCGGTGAGAACGGAAAGCGCCTTTTAGGATGCCTAACCAGGCTGGTAATTTTTTTACTCAGTGGCCAGCTGAACCCCTTGGTATGTCCATATCTTTACGGTGCCTCGCTTTTGGCGTTGACGAAGAAGGATTGTGGCGTGAGACCTATCGCTGCACTGTCGGTACCGTTTTTCGCCGTCTGACCGCCAAACTAGGTTGCCGCGCTGTCAAAGACAGTATGGCCGGCCTTTTGCAGCCGCACCAATTGGGATTCGGCACTCGCCTAGGCTGTGAAACGGCTATTCACGCCACGCGAGCTTTTGTGAAGAATCCTGAAAACAAGGGTTATATTTTGCTCAAGCTCGACATTTGCAACGCTTTCAACACTTTGGAGAGAGACGTTCTATTGAGTGAGGCTAAGGAAAAAATACCTTCTCTCTACCCCTTCCTCAGGGTATACAAATTAATACAAATAACTCCCCTCATCAGGTATACAAATTTCCTTCTTATCTCTTTTTTGGCAATAAACTAATTCTTTCACAAGTGGGAGCCCAGCAGGGGGATCCGCTTGGGCCACTCGTTTTTAGCTTGGCCATTCATAAAGTGATCCTCGGCCTCAAATCAACTTTGAACGTGTGGTATCTCGACGATGGCGATTCAATTTTTCTTTGTGCAGTTCCAGAGGCCATTACTTTTAGAATAAAGCTACTCCTTATAGATTATGAACGCGATTATCTTGATACGTATGTGTTTTGCTGTCCCGAAAATAAGTTACCTGTTACGGACCACCCCAACCTGGCTTTGTCCTGAAGAAGTTTCTTCTTTCGGTTGTGGGGTAGGTCTTGAACGTCTCTCTACCTCAATGGAGTCAGGCGGCTCTACCGATCCGGAATGGAGGTCTCGGAATACGTTGCGCACAGGATGTGGGCCTGCCAGCTTTTCTGGCGTAGGCGCATGGGATTGCGAACCTTGTCACTGTCTTACTAAGTTCCAATGGTGAGGAGGTGAGTATACCGTTTGTGTCAGACGCTGTTTCAGCTTGGTCGGCCCTCAACCCGGGTGCGACGACCCCAGTAGCAACGAACGTTCAACGGGCGTGAGATGATGTTTTGGTGAAGAAGATCCTAGGAAATTTATTGGAGGCTGCTAGGGGAGCTGATACGGCCAGACTGCGGGCTGTGTCGCAGACGGAATCTGGACCATGGTTGCATGCGCTGCCTTCACCTCACCTGGGCACCTTACTTGACGACGACTCTCTTCGTGTGGCGGTGGCCCGCCGCCTGGGCTGCAAGGTGTGTGAACCTCACAGATGCACCTGCGGATCCATGGTGAAGGCCAATGGCCGTCATGCACTGAGTTGTCGTCGTTTCACAGGGAGGTTCCCACGACACCATGCTCTCAATGACATAGTCCGTATAGCCCTTGTATCAGCGAACGTTCCCTGCGAGCTTGAGCCTGCAGGTCTGAGCAGATCTGACGGTAAGAGGCCCGACGGGCTGACCTTGGTGCCGTGGAAGAACGGCAAGTGCCTAATTTGGGACGCTACTTGCGTCAGCACTGTTGCCCCCAGCCACCTGACTCGCACCGTCAACTCCCCGTCAGCAGCTGCGGAAGACGCCAGCATTGAGAAGAGGCTTAAGTACGCTGCCTTGGAGCTGCTTTATCATTTTGTGCCCGAGGCTGTGGAGACCATGGGCAGTTGGGGGCTGAGACTAAGAGCTTTGTAGAAGAGTTAGGTCGTAGACTTTGTGACATCACCGGTGACTCCCGCTCCGGTTCGTTGCTGGTGCAAAGGCTGGCCATAGCTATTCAGCGTGGGAACGCAGCGAGTGTAATGGGCACCTTTCCACCGGGAGCGGACAGGGGCGGGTTATTTAATATTGACTAGAAGGTTAATTTAGTCTTTGTAATTTATTTAATATGATTGTACTCGTATAATTGTAAATTGACATGAATAAATTTTTATTATTTATAAAAGAAGTTTAAGGATACATTGCAGAATACAAGCATAAGTTACTTTGTGGTATTTCACCACAAATAAAAAAGTTATGACGGTTTAAAGGGAAGATTCCGGGTGATTTAAAAAAAAAACTAAAAATTAACATATCTAAACTACCGTGACACTTAGGACATAGGGTCTATCAGGGAAAACTAGCGCATTACCCCCCCAACCCCCAAAAAAACCCTGTCGGTCCATGCACCAAACACCCTGTATTTATACACCACCAAAGTATGTATCGGTTTTTTCGGAAGCCGTTTTGTGATTAATAAATATGAAATTTCTCACAGAAGGAGTTTAATAGCTTTTGCATAACTTTTTAATATAGTTTTGACAATGTAGACAATATAGCTATTGGTCCCCCATTCATCCAAGTCGTAATCGCAGTAAGGTTTGCTCAACCGTGTTTATGATAAACTCCAATGTGGGTACTTGGATAAATCTCACTAAAATGATGTATCGTTTGTAGTGACAACTGGCTGCCTCATAGTGTACATCCGTTTCCGCCGACGCAGCGCACAATTCGCGTCCCTCGCGGCGGATATCGCGAGCTCCAGCCCTCCCGATGAAACTACAAGCCTCGTCGACAACGCTGATCCCATGTCACAAACGCAGTCTGTCTCTAACACTGGTGAGTTAACTATTTTTTTTAACCACGCACGTTGCAGTGCCTGAAAAATTTAATACCGACTTCCATTCTATTCAGTTATTGGAGTGTATCTCAAAAACTACTTGACCGAATTTGATGAAATTTAAATTGGACCACACGGGAAGCACCAGCTTTCAAACAAAAAAGAATTTTGAGAATCGGTTCACCCAGTCGAATGTTATGAGGTAACAAACATTTAAAAAAATATAATCGAATTGAGTACCTCTTCTTTTTTTTTGGAAGTTGGTAGAAAAGTAGGTTGATTTGTGCGAAATCTATTGTATTATTGGTCAAATATGGCGAATCGCTAGTCAACGGGTTAATCAATGAAAATAGGGCATTGTCGTCATTGCGAGCATGCCGCCCTAATCTAAAGGCTCTAATACAATTTATGTATATACACAACAGGTGTGTTATACTTGTTTAAATTATTTGTGCTTTTCAATTTCAAAGCAAAACAAATTGAATCCTATGCGAACGGAAGGAAGTCGATGGTACGTTTCGAATAGAGATAGTATACTCTTGTAGGGGAGAAAACGTGGCCTGGAAGAGCTTAAGGCGAAATGGTAGAGACGTTACAGGGATATTGAGGGGGTGAAGCAGACGCAGACCGCCGGGCGGCGCAGGGGGTCTAGCCAGCATAGCCACTCGCGGGCGTATGGTTACTTGATAGTATTCTACTGACTTATGAGTTTCAATTCGCCTGCGTTGTTAACTAATTAGGTACGTTATTTTAAGTAGGTAATTATTATGGTCTAAAGATTTATGACAAGATTTACTAATACCATTATCATACTAGGCTATGGGTGTCTTTATTGTAAATTGGCACGAGTAAACGATTAAATAGTTTTTGTGATTTTCAATAAACTTTATTTTGATTACCTATTATATGCCAAAACGAAAAAACTATAAGGTACCTAAAAGTAGTTCATAATATTAGTTATGCATTGGTTGGACCAAAATACTTGCTAATACTTGATAATAAATACAGTTTTATTATTAATATTAGACAATAAACAACACATACTAAACAAATATTTTTTGACCATGTTACAAATAAAACTAGGGCTTGAATAAGATAAAACCGGTATTTGATACACAACCACGTCAAGTCCTATCAAATACCGTAAGTAAGTAAGTAAGATAAAAAAACCGGTATAATTAAATGTTGTTTTACTAAAATCCAAAAATCAACTTAACTAAGGTATAAATTTCGTGTTCACATAGGTATTGTAATAACAACTTTTTTATTAATCATGACATTAATACTGAAAGCTTAAATAAATGCAGGTTTTTCAAAAGTTTTCTAAGTGCCTGGTGAAGCATCAATGCCTTTTTTAAATTATAATAAACATTTAATATTATTCTCTGTATTGCTTAGAGATTTATGAGTCTGTAATTATATAATTTTCGCATTCATTACATACTAGTTGTTGATAAACCCTCAAATTAAGACAGGTATAGCAGTGCCCACGCATCTTGTCAGCTGTTTAAGTTTACTAACAGTCTGAAGAGATGGCGTTAGCAGTATCGCAAGGATAGAAATACGCTCTAATAACCGAGGCACTGATTGGCCAGAGGGCTCGCCTTTTAATGTATGATATCAGATAGAGGGTGGTTTGAAATTATTTACATCCACCTCCAATATTATTATAACACGCATGAGAATGGAAGATTTACGCAAGACAAGTGCCACGGCTCGTTAATATTTTTCGCTATTTATGATGTATATTCTCCTGAAATAACTTTAAGTATATCGAATAACATATACCTACGTGCAGTGTACAATATAGTGTAGCAATCATCAAGGGAGCGATGACACAAAATTATATTTCTACGGATTTTATAACGGTGTCGCCGGCCGGCCACCATCACAGGCAGAGCATACCGAAGAAACGCGAATCTGCTGTAAATCCCGTGTTGAAGGATTTGTGGGTGAACTTGGATGGTCTACAGGTACGTGGGCATATTTATCACTGCAGTGTTGATATATCTGTGTTTTCAGGGGGTTTATCAAACGCCATGGTCAACCATATTTTCTTAGGTATTGATCGCTTTAAAAATAATCGTACGCAAGTACACACGGTGTAGGCTATTAACACGCCTCACCAGTGCCCTTCAGGCCTTCACAAATGTATTATGGAAGTCTAGTTAAGTAAAAAAAAAATGTCCTCCTGTACTCCTTTAGTAATTATAAAAAGAAGTTTAAAATATAATATATATATATAAACAATGTCACGGACCCTTTGATGTCTGTGAACTAAAGCATTATAAATAAAAAAAATGCAGATGTTCAATAAAAAAATCTTATTAATAATAAA
The DNA here is from genome assembly GCA_917880725.1 of Selenia dentaria. Taxonomy (NCBI): domain Eukaryota; kingdom Metazoa; phylum Arthropoda; class Insecta; order Lepidoptera; family Geometridae; genus Selenia; species Selenia dentaria. The sequence goes on along the minus strand of OU862889.1, from coordinate 15,635,992 downwards.
TAATATCTAAAGAAATGGTGAGATTTGTATTTCCAAAGTTATAAGAAGAGATTTACAGTAAGAGGTGAGTCTAAGCTACAAAACAAATAGTTACTTCTCAGAGCCTCTCAACGGCATGCCACGGTTTCGTCGTGAATCTACTAACTTCGGAAGCATATTATTATGCGTCTGGTAGAAAGTAACAAGTTCGGTCTCCATTTAAGTAATAGCATAAAGTATTCATCTTTTTATATGAAAACGTAGGTTTTTTCATTCTCTCCTCCCCAAATACCTAAAACGCTGCTTTGTTTATCAGTTACTCGTAATTGCCATTTGACCTGATAGTACCATTTACTGTTTGTATTTATTTTTGTATTTATTTTATAATATTAAAAAAATTGGACTTTGTCCGTATTGGCCGTTTTCTTCAGATTTTGATGAATTCTGAAGATGCTTCCTTATTGTTTTCATCAGGCAGATCAGGTACTGCCACTTGTTCTCCTGCATTCCCCTTTGATTTTCGAAAAGGTCTCTTTTTCTTTTTATTTTCAACGCGTTAGGTTTTTTCTCTGATGCTCTCTTTTACTTTCTGGTTTTATTTTTCACACCGAGAAAGTGAACTTCCCTGAATTTTCGACCAACGATTGCAGCTACACCATATAGCGTTTTATATAAGTTGCCATATGAGCGTTTGCACCATGATTCGTCTGCAAAAAATCAATTACGGGGACACTATTTATTAAGTTTCCTTCTTCGATTGCTGCTTCCCGTTCCTTTGCAGCAGCGCGTTCCATCACCTCTACCGCTGTAGCCTCCAATTCATTGAACCTAATATGGTCTTGTATTTTTGCGTAATACTTTTCTCGAAAAATAGGAATATCCATGGCTGCCATAGTTTTCTCAAATTGTGAGTATCCGATACCAGAAGCTACAATTCCAGAAATTGCTGCAGTGCGTTCAGGCCGGCATCATTATTTATATCATCCGAACACACTTTGAAAGTTTTCTTGCACATCTTAGACAACTAAAATTTGAAACAAGCCCATATCTTTTTTCCGTCTGTAAAACCAAGCAGCTGAAATCACACTTAAAGAGAGGGTTGTGCTTTGAGTCCTTCAATTGCTTAAAAAAACAATATCTACTATTCTGCGACCTGTCGATTCTTTTGTGCTTATCTCATACTCCGGCTCTTCTAGGAATGGCGTTTCTTCACTGGAACAATAGATACAAAATCATGTTGAACATTTTTATCAAAAGGTTAATGACAAGTAACAAGTTAACTTGTTACTTCAGTAACCTTATGATAAAAATAACAAATAGTAACTACTTTACTTCTTACTTTATTAATATTTGCTAAAAATACTGTACTACTAATACTGAAGTAACAAATTAAATACAAAGAGTATCTGAATTATTTCAAAATTAAAAAATAATTTTAAGTAATTTTATATATCATAAAATTTTCTTAAATAAAAGTAAATTGTAAGATATTATTATATAACCGACTACAAAGAAATTAACCCTCTGGACTCTAATATATTACGTCGGCGTTGGGTAGTTTAGCCGGAATGCTGAAGCTAGGGATATGTTTGTAATAAAATATAAATAAAGTGTTTGTAATAAAATATAAATAAAGCGGTACGCCTAAATAAAAATATCGGTTTTATTAAAACCGGTATGTCTGCCCTATACAAGTGGCTTATTCTTGAGCACCAAATTAGATGGAAAACGTATACAATATACATGTTTCATTCAAGTGCATATAACAATCTAGTAATACCTACTAGACTTATGAGATGGGAAGTAGAAATCCATACAGACTTTTAAATTTTTTACTCGCCTGTTTTTAGCAAGCGACCATGTGGTAGCAGATATAAATTTACTATGTAACTTACTTGAAGAAACAAGGTGTAATAACTGGTCGAAGATTTTCGTATAACACATCGGAAGATTCCGGTAAATTTGTTGGCAGCAATACTTCGGTATTATCCTCATGGGATTCCTCAGACAATTCTTTGAAGGGCGGAGGGCTGTAAAAATAAAAGTCAAATTCCTACTAATATTCTAAATTAATCCCTGAAAACTCTGACCAGGTAGTCATCAGGTCGGATAAAATATATAAATATGTATACCTATGTGTTATTCTATACCCTATAGAATAACATATATATACCAATATGTAATTCTATAGGGTATATATAGTATACATATAATAAGCTACCACCATACTAAATATCATACAAATTCAATCGGCCGTCTTACTTACGTCTCAAAACTAACTAAGACACTTAGAAATTTTTGCATTTATAACATTAGTTTGATTATGGTCGCCTTATTTTCATCTACATAAAATATTTTATAACACTACGCTAAATCAATTACAGATAACCTACGCAAAGACTATGAATGAAAATAATCAGGTAGGTACTTACATATTTGTCTGCAAGTTCGATAATCTGTTTCTATTGTAATTTCGAGCAGTTTTATTTTTCTTCTTATCTTTATTTCCCAAAAGTCGATAATATGGACTAAAATAATGTAGTCGTCCGGGCGCGCTGGAGGGATAAAAAGTTGTACACGTCCACTCTCGACAACGCACTCTGGCCGACTAGCGGGGGTCGGGAGCCATGGTAATGGCTGCATACTCAGTGTGCGCGTTTGCAAATGGTTTCAATATTAACTTTACTTTATTTTCTAAAACTAATCTTACATTTGTACAAAAAACTGAGGAGGTCATAGACGGATTTGTGTGTTTGTTAGGATTAAAATGTGTATTTTTGTTTATAAATATCTTTGATAGGAATTAAATGAAGTTGATTCATTCCACCGACGGGAACGGCAAAAAGGGTATTTTTTAGGAAAGTTTACGATTTTTTTCTATCGAGCCAAATTTATTTAATCGTGTTTCGGTGACCATAGCCGAATAAAGAACTTTTAATAGACGTAAAAAACAAATGTCAATTAATTGTTTTAAATGGTCTAGTTTTAAATATTCGTAACGACGAATCGTCAAATTTGACGCATATTTCGTCTTAAGCATGGTAAGCTAATTGACGACGTAGGGTTATGTTATCAACCGGCTTCCATAATTAGTAGTTTGCAGTAACTAGTTGTAGTCTGTGTTAAATTAAATTGTATTATATTATTGGAATGTATGTACTAGTATATAACTTTGTGCGTTTTCTTCTTGGCACGCAGGTGAGTCTTCGCATAACAAAATTTACGAACATGTCGCGTGACGTACCGCATGCGTAACTTTTTAATACGTCAGCCTCCGGTTTCAGGAGTTCTTTATCTCCTGAGGGCGATCGGACGCAACGTGAGCTGACTCAAACAAATGAATGGCTTTCAATGTTGACTTACGGGTTAATGTTAAAACAAAACGTTTTACCTGACGTTTTACCACTAAGAAATGCATGGCCTATTATTTAGTTCTTAAAACCACTACCATGAAGTGTATAGAACAAACGTGTATAGACTTTATGTGTTGCATAATCTGTGTAAAAATGATAATGCATGGTATTTTGTTTCAATGCTTTCCTGTGTCAGAGGATCCAGGTATTCAGTTATTTAGTTCTATGTAGTAGTATTTTACTGTGTCATCCACTTAAAGAGGTCTAGTGTAGGATATAAACATTTCCCTACCGAAGGTCACAAGCGTTAAAGACGTACACGCACGTTATAAATACGTACGAAAAGTAAGGGTCCCCACCCGGACGGGGTTGCCAGGGGGTCTCGCTACCTCTTCGAAAGCATTTTATGATGACTCCAGGGTAATACTATACAGAAACATATCACGAAATATTTAGATTTAAGGAACAGTGTTACAGAATATACTGCTTTTTTAAATGAAAACAATATTTTGTTATTATTAAAAAAATATATTTAAATGTTAATTTATATGAATATATTTAAAAATATATTGTGATAATTATCTGATATACTCAATACTCAAACATGAGTTGTACATGCAGATTTTAGTAAAACATATTTTAGGTAGGTATTAAGTAATGTTGTGCGGAGCGGATGGATTTTTTTGGTAAGCATTGTTCCATCTAAAATGAATTCGTACAGTCTATAATATTTATATCAGTATTTTTTTAAAGTGTTACTAAATATTTGTTTTCTATGCATTTTAATGGTATTGGTAGTTTTTATTATATATTTTTGTAGCCATTGAGTTTGTACCGGTACTGTGCATAACTAGTTTAGATTGGGGTAAAGTAGTACTCGTATATATGTTTATAATTAGATATTATATGGTAGTCCCGTTTATCAGTTAGTTTCTTAAAGTATTGAGGGTGTGATGAGTTCACAGTTTTCTAATGTTTGGTTTGTGGAAATGTTTTGTGTGCCTAAATAAATAAAATAATAGCGATGTTTTACCTGCAATTAAAACATTTATTAAACATACTTACCTAATTCGAAACCTAATTATACATGAGAGTAGCGTACTCGACTTCCGTTCCGAACAAGTCATGCTGTGATTGGTCCGCCCGATCTCCTCGCCCAATCAGCGTCGACTCCGCCCCTTCCGCTCCCCTCAAACCATCACCCCAGGTAGTGCGCCTAGCGCAACTTGGCTTCATTGGTTTTCTCGTGTTATGCCACCAGGCAGGTATAGAAAGTGTTAGGTTTCGAATTAGGTAAGTATGTTTAATAAATGTTTTAATTGCAGGTAAAACATCGCTATTAAACAACTGTACCGTAATTCGAAACCTAATTATACATGAGAGATGTGTTTGTTATCGCCTGGTGGTGATGGTGACGCCAATGTGATAAATCTTTAATAGGTATTGAATGTTCTGACGCCCAGCGTTCCAGGTTTCATTCACAAAACTTTTGTTGTCTGCGTAAGCATGAATTCTAGGTGAAGGAAAATTAGACTACTCATTTTAGTACATGAAACGTCCATTATTTGATTTGTCTGCCAAATCACTGCGAACAAAGAGTAAATAAGGAAGGTACGCCCAATTTCTCAATGGAACTGCTTGCAGACTTGAGGCAAGGTCAATTCATCAATACGTTCCACTAATTATGAGTTTTACCAAATAAGTAACCTTGGCACGTGTTGCTGTTCAAGGTTTATTTATGTGCTGCCTGCAACCCATCTTTTAACTCTCGAAACCACTCATGATGTTTTGAATGTGGGGCAGAGCCCCGAGCATTCTTGAATGAGTGTAGTATATATATATATTTAAATGCCGAGTGCAGTCAGTGTGCTGGACACATTACAACTGTCTGTTTCGTGAGCGTATCTGTTTTAAGACCATAGCAGTGCTAAAGTAGTTTGCAGTTCCGTAATTGAATTCTGGCAAAAAGCTTATAAACTATTGTGACATAGAAATAACGATGGCTACCATGTCCCTTGAATTAGGTAGATAAAAACTATTTTCTTCACAAATTTTCTGAATAAAATTATTGATTTATTACGGTATCGACTTCCAGGTTGGGGGGCGCGGTTGGCTAAAATAGTGATTTTAGCTTTAAATATTTACATTTAAGTATTATTATAATTTCGACTTAAAAATGCATGAGGTAAGTATTCCAGATTTGTGAATTAAAAATATACTAAGGGTCGTTTTAATAAGATTGGTTAAGAATCTTGCAAGATTAGAGCACTTGGGTTTTTGTTGGTTTCCTGGGTAATTATCTCACGAAGAGTGCTATTTTTTCCAAGCTAAACTTTCTCCAAGGAGCAGATAAGCCTAAACATTTTCTTGCATTATAGTCGGTTAGATTTTGATACATTCGTACATCTACGAGTACAAACTTTTTGTATCATTTCTGTCGCACGCGACAATGTTTAGTCAACCCACACAGGAAGCCGACCAGTCGGTCGGCATTGTTGGGACTCTGGATAGATGTAATCGTGAACGGGTAATCCAACGATCTATTTAACAGCCTTCATAAAAAAAACGATAACTAGCGGTACCAATGTTTGAAAAACATTGAATCGTTTAGAATAAAACATACCTAATAGCATCGGTAACTGAGTAATCGTGAGGTCTAAATCGGGTTGCTAATGCGACGACTGTTTCTCACTGTAATTCAGCGATCAGGAAAATTCCTATTGATTTGTTTTAAATCGGCTAGTATTTCTTATGGTATGCCGGGGGATAAACCCAACCCTACTCTGAAGTTCCAAGTCAGCCGGTGGGGCGTAACAGTGACCTTGGGAATCTAATCTGTCGATTGTGCAGAAATTGTGGGCACTCGTAAGCTTGGCAAAAGGCAAAAAGATAGGTTTCTTGTTTGCCCCACTTTACAAAAACTGTGTGTTAGTTTTGTAGTAGATCACTGTTTGGCAATACCACTCTGAACAGAGCTTCCAAAATAAATAGCTTTTCCATGAGCTGTGAGCTTTGATCTTACTCAAGTTCATAGTAGGTTTTTAAGGATAACTAATCATTTCTGTGTATATTTTGCAACGAATACGAGGATGCGTAAACGAGGTACTCGCATATATTCACGGTTAATACAATAAGGTTTTGCAGTATTAGTAGTATCTGATGCGTCAGAAGGAATTCAAATTATTATTACAATTATCTCCAGCCTTTCTCAGTGTCAGGATTTTTGTGATGCTCGCAACCGCACATGTTTTTGGGGCACTGAGCTAAAGACAGATTGCAAGCAGATATTTTTGAAAATAGTCTAGAAATAGTCATTGTAAATGAACTGAAGGAAACGGTGATTGTTTGAATCGACCGACAAGTGGTCCAGAGGAAGATCGACCTTGGCCATCCAGTCTACTCTTAGAGAAAGTAGCACGCAATGCTCGATCCAGTCTTCTCTTGGAGAAACTAGCACGCAATCATGGTTAATCAATCTGAATTTTAAGAGAGCACCGTAGGTACTTGTTTAAGTTTTTCTGATCCCAAAAACGGTCTTGGTTTGCCGTTGCCTTTAAGTCTGAGAATATTGCTAACAGCTTGGAAAAGACTGGCTTCCCATTTTTATGACACCTCGAGTGTGCATTTCGTCAACCACTTTCATTTCAATTTAGTTAGATATTTTGCTGTAACGGTCGCTCGACAAAAGCAATGACAATTTCGTGTACAATGGTAAATAGTAGTTACTTATTATGTTTAGAATGTCGAGCGGAGCTCCGAGCATTCTTCGATGCGTTCGGTAGCTCGACAAAAGCAATGACCGTTTCTTTTTGCACGGTATACAGTCACTTATTATGCTTAGAATGCAGAGCGGAGCTCCGAGCATTCTTCAATGCGTTTAGCTTTGTTACGGTAGCTCGACAAAAGCAATGACCGTTTCTTTGTGAACGGTATACAGTCACTTATTATGCTTAGAATGTAGAGCGGAGCTCCGAGCATACTTCGATGAGTTTAACTTTGTTATGGTCGCTGGATAAAAGTAATAACGTTTTCTTTTTGAATGGTACACAGTGGTCCCTTATGCTTAGAATGTGAAGCGGAGCTCCAAGCATTCTTCGTTGAGTTTAACTTTGCTTAATGACCCTCACGAAGGGCTGCTTGTATGCATATTTTATTATTATCACCTATCTCGATGCAAACTAAGCCTCTTGAGCTTTTTGAATGGTGTACGGAAGCCATTTATTACGTTTAGAATATAGAGCGGAGCCCCAAGACTTTTTCAACGAGTAATTTTTCTTGAGAACCAGTGATTGCAACCTTTATTGGTAGCTGCCTGGCACGGAAGGGTTTCGAGTGAGAATCTTTTCGTTTTATTTCGTTGCTTCCATATTATAATTTCCTGTCCTATCCCGATGGGATGAGGAGGAATTATGCCTCTTGTCGGGCTGTAAAATTTGTTAGTTACACCGGCAACGCCCTCATGTTAGGGATCGAATATGTCGACCCGGGTTTCAAGCAAAACAGACTCATCTTTGGGTGTGCAGCAGCGACTGCGAACTACAGTTGGCCACTGCAGACATTGGCGTGTGCTGTGTCACTTTCTAGACTGACCTACTTTGACGTAGCAATGTGGTAGGGTAGTGGCAGTTAGCCCGTGTTGTTCAGAAACTTATCTTGTGATGCAGTTTTTAGATGTGTTTCATTGCGTTTTGTTTCACCAGAGGTCCAGACCAATATTTCGTATGTAGGTTGTTTAACAATTACATATAGTCCAGGGACTAAAAAGACTAAGATATATTCGAAGATAAGCCAAAACGCGACCTGAGAATATATGTTATTCTACCAGCTCTGCCTAAATAACATCGAATTTTTCAGTTTTGCTATTTTACCTGGTGTGAAAGTGCATGAATTTATGTAGAAGTTTTCTTTGTACATTTTCGTATTAGAATGTGCTTTAACAGATTTTAGCCAATCTGGTACATTAATCGAGTCGATTGCATGTCATCTAAGAAATTATTTAAACTGTTTTAAGTCTGGTTTTGTGGGACTCTTTCACTAACGAGTGAACGACTTCGACCGGTTAAGCAAAGCGTAAAGTAAGCGTAGCGTTTGATTTCATTATGGGGATCACACCATAGCTAATGAACTCATAACATTGGAGATAGAAGTGTTTGAGTTTTATAGTATTAGACATTATTACAATATTGTTCAAAAGGTTGTGGTTCTATGAGCTGTTCTACATAACCTTTATTTTTCTGAAGCGTAAACTAAGATTATTACACGCTTTAACCATTTGAAAGTTCAGTGGTTTTAATTTGAGGTGCTCAGTAGGGCTTATCCTCGTTTGATTACCCACACATGTTTGGGTCTGCTCAAATCGCAGTACAAGTCAGAATGACTGTAACTTGGATTGTAATTTACCACGATTACTTATATTATAGTTGATGAAAAATAGTAAGTGTTACTCACGGTTTGGTGATGAGCCGGAGCTAAACTACGAACCAACACTTGAATCCGATACCGTTGGTAGGTCATCATCTTCTTTTTCCTGTTTTTATTCCGCTTCTTCCATCGTTGGGGCTGGACCAGTATAACTATCAATTTAAAGAATCTAAAATTCAACTGAAACAGTGTGAAACAGTTTAAATATTTCATTTATATCTAGAACCAGCGATAGCACTGGCTATAAATAAAAAATAATTAGTATTGAAGCGAACGGTAACACCGTTAAAATATTTTAGTAAGTATATATAATTGCACATGAACTTACTAATTGGTTCAGGACTTTACCTGAACTTTCACCAGCATGACGCAGTCAGTAAAGTAAATATTTCGTACTTACGACTGCTCCGGATGAAAATCCAAACGCCAATGAAGCACAGTTGCGCTAGGCGCACTACCTGGGGTGATGGTTTGAGGGGAGCGGAAGGGGCGGAGTCGACGCTGATTGGGCGAGGAGATCGGGCGGACCAATCACAGCATGACTTGTTCGGAACGGAAGTCGAGTACGCTACTCTCATGTATAATTAGGTTTCGAATTACGGTACAGTTGTTTAATAGTAATATTTCGATGTCAGGAAATTTAACATTGGCGAGAACACGTATATATTTTTTCTGTGCAATAGAAAGGTCTTTGGCATGCACGCTGTTTCTATCTAAGCTGTTAAAGCCATAACAAAAATAAAAAAAAATATCATTGGACAAAGTAGAAATAAAAACTTCTTTATTGCACAAAACTAATATATGTACATAGGCGAGCTTATTGCTAATTGCACAATTGTTTTTTTTTATGTGAAGTTACCATATTCTTCTCGTGTCTTATCTTTTTTCTCTCGTCTTATTATTTTAAATCATTTCCTGATATATTTCTGTTTTCATCTGTTTTTTTAATCATTAGTATCAGCGATTTATAAAAAAAATATATTAAATGGTTATCTAAGAGATAGTCTAGTAAAGCGGTGGATTGCTTTACCTTCACTCGAGCATTACGAACACTTTAACGGTTATTTATCTATTACAAATATTGGTTAAAAGAAACACAAATCTAGGAAAATGAAACAAAATCAACTGTAGCCATTATTGGGTTTCTTTGCCGCCATCCCATAACGACTATTGTGAAGTGTCCAAAGACAAACACGAAAGCACCTAGATGAAAACGCCATTAACCGTCACTCACCAATTTTATGACCGCAGAAAGTTTATGTAAATGTAAGACTTTTGCAGAGTCAGCCTGGGGAAGTACCGCACCTTTACCAGTTATTCAACAATGAAGCAGTAGTGTGCAAACATTACTGTGTTTCATTGAAGGGCATGTGATTTAACATCTTATATCTCATGGTGACGAGCGCAGTGCATTGCCATGCAGGGTTTTGAGCTCCTGTAGTTTAAAATTAATAATGGCACTGAACTGTTATGGTCAAGCGTGACGCTAAACATCAGGCGAGGGACTAGCTCGTCTCGTCCCTAAATTGCATTTTCGTAATAAAAATATCGTGTATAACTTAACCTTGATGATCGGTTATATAAGTAAGATAAGGCCAGAAGCATTACGAGCGCTTCATCTCACTAGACCACAACTCGCAAACAATAAATTATATTAAAATTTGTGTTTGCAGTGGCGCGAATAACTGTGTAAGTGTAACATAACATGTTGTGCACGTGTAACACTACAAACTGTCATTTATCTAGGGCAACTGTGACACAGATAACTTATGGTGTGTACGTCGAAACGTGACGCGTTGACGTTTGCGATACGAATACTTTTTCGCAAATCGTTTGTGCTACGGCCGCAGGTCATCATAAAGCAAAACTAATAAATTGGTTTTGTATGTTTCAGTGTGCTACAGAACTATAACAGCAACGCCGTCTCCGAGTAGGGGCGGTAACGCGTGCTGCTCTGATGATCCCAACTGCAATAATGGATTCGGACACTCGCACGATATTGAAGATATTGCTCACCATACCAAGTAAGTATGCCTTTCATCATAGTCAGCCCCTTATGTTATCACAGCTGGGACTCGAGCCTTCCTCTCAGAGAAGAAGGCTTGAGTCCCAGGTTTTAGCCAAAAGAGTTGGTGGTTCCATCAACACCCCCTGTACGGATGACAGCCCCCGAGAGTTTGGTTAAAAAGTCGTAAAAGCTTCCTACACACAACGGCAGACCTCGAGCTCCATGCAGCCTCGCACATAAAAATGGGAAGCCAGTCTTTTCCAAGCTGTCAGCAATATTCTCAGACTTAAAGGCAACGGCACACCAAGACTATTTTTGGGATCGGAAATATTTGAACAAGTACCTACGTAATACGTACATAATTGCGTGCTAGTTTCTCAAAGAGAAGACTGGATCGAGCATTATGTGCTAGTTTCTCTAAGAGTAGACGAATGGCCAAGGTCGATCTTCCTCTGGACCACTTGTCGGTCGATTCAAACAATCACCGTTTCCTTCAGTTCATTTACAATGACGAATATATACGAATGACTCAAAAATATTCTGCTTGCAATCTGTCTTTAGCTCAGTGCCCCATAAACATGTGCACTTCCGAGCATCACAATAATCCTGATACTGAGCAAAGCTGGGTATAATTGTAATAATAATTTGATGATTTCAACGACCACGCTACAGATGAAATCACCGTGAACAGTCCGTAAAAACTGACAGTTTGTTGATGTGTGCGTCATGCGATAGCTAACATCTGTCTGTGTGTATCTGTATTCCATGCCGTGAGCAAAGTGAGCGTGATTTCAACCCATTCCGAATGGCGGACAGAACTCATCTGTCAAAAGCGCGATATTGAATCGGAATGGAAAATAGTGATAATATCGCCAAAATCAGTGTTGACGCAAAAAGTAAGGTATCTTAAATTCATGTCTAAATCTGTCCCTTTACTCACAATTGAAAAAGTTCAGTGATGTTTTTATTTGTCGCCGGCCATTATCAGCTACAGTAACTATCATACGTAAATAATTTAAAAGGAAGCCGACATTAGCTGGCCGACTGGAGGTGGAGACGCAAGAGAGAAACAGTTTCTAGGGTGTAAGTGTCAAAGAGCATAACGTAGCTAATAACGGCTTGCCTTCACTGGTCGTCCGGAGGTGGGGACGCAAGGGCAGCAAACAATACCAAAGAAGTGGAAGTGTTAAAGTGGTGAACGATAATTGATAATGAGTGTCGACCGCCATTCAAGCGGCCACTGGATTTATCCCGGGGTTTGAACACAAATAAATAATTTGAATTTGAAAATTTGAACTTTCGGTGAAGGTTCAAATGAGGTTCGAGATGAAATTCGCATCAAAATGAACTTTTTTTTGATTGAAAATCTGTCACGAAGCACTTAACGGTGTGTGTATTAAAGCGGTATCTGTAACTGTGTATGTATGTGCCATTGTTAATTTTATAAATAATATACCGGCGGCAACATCTACTTAATTGCCAAAATTTGAGTTTAATTATCCTGTTTATTTTTCTTAGAGATTGCGCATGCCCGCCGTCCCAAAAGCACCGCTGTACTGAACCCGGCGCTTGCACGTATCTGAACGAGTTGGAGCGGGCAGCGAGCCAACTGGGGCTCTTACCCCCCGAACAAACCCGCGGCCGAGGGGGGCAGCTGCTCAAACACACTGTACTCATCATTATCTACAGCTTGTCTATGTTCATTGTGAGTGGAAAATCATCTGTAAAAAATGGCATGCATGTAAATAACGTAATTTACGCTCTATATAAGTGTGCGTAATGTACGGTATTATGTATTAGTCATTATATACCTATAGTGCAACTATAATAATAAATTAATTATAATTATTAAACACTTTACCATAAGATACGCATTACTTAAAAATGGATTTAATAAAAAACCTAAGTAGCATGAACTGGCGCTTACAATACTTTAGGCCGTGCTCGCACTGCCTTGCGTTGCGTTTTTTCTACCGTGCGGTAGAATAAATGAAGTGAGGAATCCGCGCACTGCGGTGAAACAAACGCACGTTTTGTTATTCGAATAGGGGAGACCGGATGGTTGACTATAGGGCATGTTTTGTTATTCGAATATAGCTGTGGGCCCCACACTACACGTCATCGTTATGTGACTACCATAAAAGAGTTGTTATCTGTATATATTTATTATAACGTAAAAAAGGGTACCCAATCGGTATTGGGTACATCCCTTGACTGCCTTAAGAGCTATGATATGAAGCGCTTTGTTTTCGTAAGATATAACGATCTACTTTCGTATCCAAAAAGATTTTCGGATATTACAGAATGATCTTTTGATAATTTGTTAAGAATCGTTGGTGCCGAAATTTACTACAAAGATACAAATCGAAGTATTGTTAAATTGAAATTGTAATTTGTGAAAAAGTTTATAAAGGTTACCTAACAAAAGGTAAACTAGTCAAATCATCATAGAAGACATCAATATTGTAATTAAAGTCCGCAATACCACATGTCTAACTATTACAGTTATGTCACAATTACTACTTTTTCATGTTAAAATATGCAATAGGTAACTATTGCATATTGTGTTCAGACTTAAATAACGGGATCACTCGGAAATATGTTATATTTATTTAATTTTTACTATTAACTTCTGACAGAACGAAGTCTGTCCGTCAACTAGTAAAGTCGCTTGCCGTGTCTATCTGTATATCCGCTAACTCCTCCTAAATTACGCAACGGGTTTAAATGCGGTTTTCACTATCAGTTAGATACTTTTTCATGGAATATACACCCTCTTTCATATTTAATTAAAACTAATTAAATTTTATGTAAGAAAAAATCAACCTGTAAAATGTTCAATATTTTTTTATGTCCCTCTTGCGAAGGGTTTCAATGTATAATAATCACGAAAGCCATAGAAAACATTACGTTATATAGTAACGTATGCATTGAAATACTTAATTTGAAGCAATGGAACAGTCTACACTTACGGATTTAGGAAGGGAGATCGGATATGGCGCGAGGCATTTATTCTACTGATTCGCATGTGGCAGTTTTTCAATTAGGTACACATTCCCACTGCACTTCACACCTACAAATGAAACAATAAACTCATAAAGTAATACACTGAATGCAACGAACTCATTAGATACTTTTATATATATACATTACACCAACTCATTACGGTGCACCCTGACAAATTAAACAATGAACGCTAATAACTCCCGACGCCGATAGCAGCGGCCGCACTACGCGATGATGCGCGCTGAGAGTATCGTTATACGCAATACTGCATTGCGGCATTTGTTTGTTGAGTTGTAAACAATTTCATAACACTACCAGCAATGGATGTCGAAATGAATATGCTACACACTGGCGCGCCAATATTTACGATTTTAGCCAACAAGTTCCGGAGAACTTGTTGCTGCGGCACGTGCCACCGCCTTCTCAACACATCCCCTCCCTAAATCCATGTCTATTGGGCGATGTGGGGTAATTGTAAGACCGGGGCTAAAGCAATAATGTCCTATATCTGATAAGATAATAATCGAACTGGTGCTATCAAAAGTATACAGTACTTCTTCAAGTTTAAGATAACTACTTGTGACGTTTGATTTTGCAGTCACGTTCAAAATGTCATTTCAATTAGCGAGCGGCCATTGTTGTTTGGGTTTTTCGAATTGAGCGCGGAGTTTTTAATCAAAGTCAAAGTCAAAGTATATTTATTGCTGAATTACATGTGTAAAATGATATTATAAACTATAATTGTTTCAATGTAATCTGCCTTTTAAGGGCGTGCAATATTTATCTTAGGTACATATAATAACAAATAATTGAATTATATAATTAAAATACACAATAAAATAAGAAATAAAAATGTCAAATTACGATTCAAATAAAATTACAGTGAAATATAAGATTGGTCATTATGAGGATATATTAAAATTACCATTACCTACCTAATTATAGTCTATGACATATATAGATTGAAATTTTGCCTAAAAATATATAATAATTAATTAAATTTATTTATCAACAGAATTATCGTTCATAAATTCATTAATTTTGTAATAACTTTTGTTTAATAATATCGTTCGTAGCTTTCTCTGAAACAATGAGGTTGGCAATTCTCTCAATGAAAGAGGTATTTTATTGTAAATAAATGGAGCCATGCTGAAGATGCTCTTGCGCATCAATGTTGTCTTAGGGTTACGAACGCAAACTTTATATTGATCTCGTCTATTACGACTGACGACATCAGACAGCCGACAGAATAGATCAGGATTGTATCTGACAAACATAGCCGTTTCTAAGATATACAGCGAAGGTAGAGTTAAAATTTTATATTTATTGAATAAAGGTTTACAAGTATCGGTCATGCGGAGGTGAAACATTGCCCTGATACATCTTTTTTGACATTTAAAAACTTTGTCGACATCGGTAGAGTTCCCCCAAAACATTACACCGTACCTGATATTTGATGCAATTAGGCCGTGATATGCTATAAGTATAGTTTCCTCATTGACTACTGGGGCCAGCTTATATAGGACATAAACCAGGCTATTTAATTTTTTACACAGATTTTCTACATGTTGCTTCCAGTTCAACTTTTTGTCAATATTAACTCCTAAAAATTTTGTATTATCAACTTCATCAATCGCATTATTTTCATATTTTATGTCAAGATTTGGTAAAGCAGCATTATCGCGTTGTCTAAAATGAATTATTTTTGTTTTATTTATGTTAATTTTCAAATTATTATTATTTAACCATTCTATAACCGATGTCAATGCTAGATTAAAGTCATTTACATATGTGTTAATATTATTTCATGTTATAGTCACAGTACTGTCATCTGCAAATAATGACATAGGTTGTGTAGTAGCTTTGGGCAGGTCGTTTATATAAGCTATGAAAAGCAACGGGCCCAGTACACTCCCTTGCGGGACGCCGTACTTAATTATACGTTCCTCTGATACATAAACTTCTTCTAGTTTTGTTTCATAATTTATTTTTGTGATATGCGTTACCTGTTTTCTGTTCTCTAAATACGATTTAACTAATTGTAAACAATTTCCTCTAATGCCATAAAGTTCAAGCTTATCTAACAATATATTGTGTTGAACATAGTCGAAAGCTTGGGTCATATCGCAGAAAATCGAACATACTGGTGTTTTTTTATCTACATAACTTGTCACACGAAAAAGAAAGTCATATAGTGCCATATTTATGGATTTATTTTCCCTAAACCCTTTTTGTTCATTACAAAATATTTTATTACATTCAAAATAATTATTGAATAATTTATAGATGTACTTTTCAAAAACCTTTGATATAACAGGGATAAGTGATATTGGTCTGTAATTTTCGATACATTCTTTACTTTGTTTTTTATATTGAGGTTTTATAACTGATACCTTTAATGCATCTGGAAACACACCTGCACTAAGGCTCAAGTTGACAATATGTATATATATAATCTCAAATAATCATAGTAACATGGCAAGTTTTTGCGATGAGTTCATTTTGTTGTGTTCTGAGACACATTTGTAAGCGTATTATGTATACATTCAATTAATATATTATTAATCGAAATTTCCAAAGTTGCTGCTACATTTGGCCCTTGAATTAACACCATTATTGGGGTAATTGTAATAATACAACACGGGGCAAATGTAAAATGCCAATTGCCATGTCTGGCCCCAAATGGGTGACATCTACTTCATCACCAATGATTATAATATAGAAAGACTGCCTCAACCTGATATAAATAAACGAGGAATAATATCCATTGATTATTATTTCATAAGTATGAATATTTCTTAGTATTTAATTCTAAAGTGTAGTAGCATTATTAGCACACAGATTGTTCAATAGCAATTGTTATTAACCTAAAATTAATGGCTTGATAATGGTAAATATTTTCACATTAATTCTAAATTATGGCACTTACATTTGCCCCACTACACCCTACCCCTATCATTAATATTTACATTAATATATTTTCAGGGCATAACATACACTGCCTGGCATATGATGGATTTGGACGAAAGCGGCGTGTTCATTGAGATTGAATTCTTTGACATCGCTACATGTTATGGGCAGGCGTTGGTCATGCTCATATTATTCGGACTCGATCCTGATGAAATACTAATACCTACTATCAGATACATCAAAACTAAATGGTGAGTGCTACTTTTCTGTATATATTTTCTATCAATGACTATGAAAATCAATTTGTATATCTGTTAACAATTTCAATACACTCTAATAACTAGTAGTTCTGCGAACAGTAGACCTCGCGAGCAGTCTTATCAGCGGCAATGTTACGCGTCCTTTTTTTTCTTTTACGTACTTCACAACCAAAAAAAAAAATAAACCAACATAATTGTCTCGGAAACTACTAACCCAATTATTTATTACTATTTAAAGTCAGGTACCTACTTGGTACTTGGTACTTGGTGGGCTGGCTCTTTTCCGCAACCAGGCCGCTGTGGAGCGGCCTATTTTGCGTGATAGCCGGGTGAAGCTGATCAGTCCAGCCACCCGGTGTCGCCCAAGAAAGCCAGCAGCTCCTTCAGCTTGGCGCAGGCTTCCCACACAGTCCTCGGCGAGCCGAGGTTTGCTGCCCTTTGTGCCGCCACGCTCCTGCATTCAATGAGCAGATGCGCAGCTGTTTCTTCCGCCTCCATGCAGCCTCTGCATAGGGGGCTGTCTGTAACACCTAGATTAAACAGGTGTTTGTTTAAGGAGCAATGACCGGTCATAATTCCGACGATATGTCGTACATTATTTCTTTTGAGATTGAGGAGTTTTCTGGAGAATTTCAGATTTAGAATCGGAAAAGCCTGCTTCGACTGCCTACAACCCTCGATACTTGCCCAGTAGTCCTGATGCTGGTCCTTAGTTTTTTTGCGAAACCATGCACGAATTTGACTGAAAGGTAGGGGGATCATTGGTTCTGGTCCTGCACACGTAATTCCGGAACCTCTCCTATCTAGCTCATCAGCCGCATCGTTACCTCTGGAATCGCTGTGCCCTTTTATCCATTGGAGTGTGACATTATTGTTATGGTTACTTACTTCCTCCAATAGTCGGTGACATTGTATGATCAGCCCCGAAGAGTAGTCGTATCTATTTAGGGCTCGTAGTACCGCAGTGCTGTCGCAGAGTATCCTAATATTACTATTGGTTACCTTTCTACGAAGTACTGCTGCTGTGGCTTGGATGACACCCACACATTCTGCTTGGAATATAGAGTTGTGTTTACCTAGCCCTGTTGCTATGTGTATGTTTAGTTCCTCCGAGAACGCTCCCGCTCCGGTGCCTGTTGCCATCTTAGAGCCATCTGTGTAAATTCTGACTTCATGTATACATACCTGAGCAGTCGCTTGGCTCTTCGTTTAGTTGTACGCAGTAGCTCTTTGTAATGAAGTGTTGCTTTTGTACTCTATCATAGATAGAATTTATTAGAGGGTTTCCAACTGCAAAGTCTTCTATGATTGTTGTATGGGGTGCTAATTGGTCCTGATACCAGAGGTTTAGTGCCTTTAGCCTGTACGCAGCCGCCGCGGCCTCTTGTTGTATGTATAGGTGTAGTGGGGTTAGGCCTATCAGGGCCTCAATCGCGGCGGTTGGTGCAGTGCGCATGCAGCCTGTTACGGCTACACAGGCAAGTCTCTGAAAGGTTTGTAGCTTGGTTTTGGTGGTGCTCAGGGTGGTTCTGGGCCACCACACAATTGCACCATATGTTAGTGAAGGTCTGATTAGAGTTTTATATAACCACAGGGTGATCTTAGGGCTTAGTCCCCATGTTTTACCTATCATCCTTCTGCATTGCCAGAACGAAATACTGGCATTGATTAACTTGTTCTCTAAGTGCTTGGCCCAATTCAACTTGCTGTCTAGTGTGACTCCCAGATATTTCACTTCTTCTGACAGTTTCAGTTGTTTGTTAAATAGGCTAGGTAGTGTAAACCTGCCTAGGGTTCGTTTGTTAGTGAACATCACCAGTTCGGTTTTAGCTGGGTTTATGGAGAGTTCGTATTCTATGCACCATTTTTCGACAACCTTTAACGCATTTCTCATCAGTTCACATGCCACACTGGCAAAATGGCCTGATATTAGTATTGCGAGGTCGTCTGCATACCCTACCGTGAAGAAGCGACTTGTATTCTGGCCTGGTCATTAGATCATTGACTGACATAGATTTCTACTTTTAATATCCCCCTCTACTTTGTGTATAACCTAAGTCAGGTACCTAATGAATGTAGCAAATTTTATCGAAATCGGTGGATAAATAGCGCCGCAGCAAACTTCCCCCCTTTTTAGAAAAATTACCGCTCCCCCTCACTCAAAATATCCGACGATAACCAAGAACATCCATACCAAGTTTCGTCAAGATTGGTTGATAAGTACGACCTGTACTGACAGACGTACATACAATTTAACAAACATACGGACAGATTACAGTCAATTTGGCCAGGACGCTTCGCTCGACCGGTCAATGAAAACCATTGTTTAATACTTTCATAATGTTTGTATAACTATTTTTATGACATTTTATACGTGAAATATATTTTGCTCTTCACACATGTCTTGGTGTGATTGAAGGAACGTGACGTTTCAAGTATGTTCACATACGGACCATTTGAATGTGTGAAAGCTTGGTGTACGTTTCTAACTGGAATGTCTCAGTTAATATTGGATATCAAACTAAAAACAACTACAAAAGTATGAGCTTTTCAAATATCTCTCTATATAAAAGGGGAATTTATGCACATTTCCTTTTGGGGTGTGCAGCACCCTATATGTTTAGCGAAATATAAAGTTTGATGTTATATTATTTCGATATGTTACCCAGGTTTGGTGCTACATATTTGGCACACAATGGAATTGATATATGGAGAGAAATTAGATACAGAAATATCATTTCTTTATTCGAATGCCGTACATAATTCAAATAGTTTACGTGATACATACATAAAGTCGCACCAGGGATCCACTTCTAGGTGTAGGAAGCGAATGAGTCCTCTGAAACGGCCTGAAGTCATGTTTCAGGCACTTGAACCAGCACCAATTCGGTCAATATTTTGTCAATATAGGAAGTGAAAGAGCCCCCTAAAATCTCTGCACATCATCTTAACATTAAAATTAACAATCTCGGCCTCATCCGGCCGGAAACGTCTCTAACCCATGAAAAATAATGAAAGAATTTGCAATGCTTACGGGGCGCAACATTAATTCACTTAATTTATATCAATCTGTCGAGGGCAAGTCGATAATATCCAAATAAAAAATTGCTTATAGCACTCAGAGATAATAAAACATTAACGAAATTTCAGAATCGAATCTTTAGTTCCGGAGATTATATCATACATCGAAACTCACCCTCTCAACAATATTAGTGTAGATACATCATAAAAACGTACCCTCTTTTTGGGTTTGTGGATAAAACGCTGTGTATCATTCCCATCAAGAGAAGAAGAGAAGTCGAGAACCCCAAACCCAATTATCCCAGAACTCAATAGGAAAGTAGATGCAATTTTTTTTATTTTTTTTCACAGGCACGGAGCAGACACTGTCGTTTTGCCACCTATTGAAGAGTTGAGTTTTGAGACGAAGCATGTTTGCGACCAGTTCATCACGCATCATCTGGAACGATGCAAGGAAGCTATTGCTAAGGATACCAGGTTTGTAATAGACATTTATCTAGGCTGAAAAACGTATACAACAGGCCTATACTATACTACGGTTTAGCCCAATCCATCATGACATACTGCATAACTGCGTGGGGTGGTTCTGTAAAATCAAATATGATATATTTGGAAAGGGCACAAAGAGCTGTATTAAAAGTCCTCTCTAATAAACCACGCCGATTTTCCACTAGTGAGCTATACTCTTTATGCAAAGTCCTAACTGTAAGACAACTTTTTATTCTGAAAACTGAAAAAATTTTCACATTTAGTTTTCTCGTAAGTATTTACATAATATGTTATATAGTTGTACTTTGTTTGTTACTAAGGAACTATGTAATTAGCTTACTTTCGGAGGAGGGCGTTGACATATGCGACACAGTTAATACTTCTGCAGGTGTCATCGAATCCTGTATGTTTGAAACTAAATCGTGTTATGGTTCCAAATAAATGATTGTTATTAGTATTAAACATTTAATTTATTCAAATTTTATAAAATAACATTTGGAGTAAATTTTTCACGTTTCATAACATTGTCAAATGAGAGCCCGATAGCTTTTGCAGCACCTAACTGGAAAAGCAGCCGTGATAGTATGGATGTCACGATAAACTTGTTGAGTCGATAAATTGACTTATTAGCTATCCTACCTTGTCTCTAGCATGGATCTAGTTGCGATAGCTATCGATAAACCATGCTCGCACCGCAGGTGTGATACAGTCGAAGAATAAATATGTCTCGCCATAAGAGTTCTATTCTACTTTTGGGATCTTTTTGTTATGAGTCTTTCGCTCTAATGACGCCATGATTGTCAGGAAGAATCGCGTCATCATATCTTCTTGTCATCAGTCTGTATTCTAACAGATTGTCTTCTATGACAGTTTTCTTCACTCATGCCTCACACTAGACTCGATCTAGTTGTTTCATTCCATGGGTGACCGTGTTCTGACAAATTTCTACATTTATTGAACTAGGATCTAGTCGGTCATATCTCAACTGAACCACATCTATTTACCAGATGTTGTTCCACCGCGAGATATAACCGAGGAACATGAGTATAGTAATAAAGATCATAGACGCTCCTTAAGTAAATATTTTGACATTGGACAAAACTTGATCGGGGCATTACAGGGTTTTAGGAGTTAACTAATGTATTAATAATTGAAAATAAACTGGCAAACACTTCACGAATACGCAGTCTTAATTCTCGACCAGTCCGGGCAGTACCGATTCACATGTTTGTATAATAAAGTGATACATATGGGTTATTTCCATTAAAAACTATAGCCATTTTTATTATTTACGTTTAATTTTTTTATTTTTGTATGAGAAAAAGTTGAGAAAATATTAGAAATATTAAATCTGGAGAGTTTTCTGTGGTTTGGGCCTTAACATATATAAAATAGGCATACGTGAAAGTCGAACACCTGTCGAGAATAAATATTGCATATACTCGAAAATTTGCTGGAGTTTTTTTCAATAACAAATTCATTCGCAGACTTGAGGTAGTGTATAGTTTTAGCACAATTATCCACGTGTTTACAAACTTGTTTCCAGATGGCGTATGCGTACCTACCACAATGTATTCCGTGGTTCGTGCCTAGTCCGCTGGCTGCTCAGCACCGGCCTAGCTAAAGACGACGCAGAAGCTATCCAGTACGGATGCCATTTACTCGACGGACGTCTCATAGCGCATCTTAACAACGCACATCACTTCACCAACTCCCCGCTACTCTATACTTTCAAATAAACCCACAGACAACAACCGTTAACTACAGAAGAGATTCTCCACTACATCTTTCTCCTTTATGAACAAATCTATCTATGTGAAATTTTGTGAATCGACCAACCCAAAATGCACGCTATGAACGTCTGAGTCAGACATCAAAAAGGAACAAAATTAAATGCAAGTGCAGCTTGAGTAGTTACCAAGCTCATAGTATTTATTGGTTCTGCGTAGCTTACTAAGCGCTTCTAGTTAAGCTAGATAATCCTTGAACAATACGGTAACATTACTACTATAAACCTACTGAAGAAATTAGCAAGTCGGGTGGTGGTGGAGGTTTGTGTTACCGTCAAAGATTTCTACTATAAATGTAAAGAAGACATAGATTATATTTGACAAAAGACACGTTATTAAAAATATAATTCAACATTCTAAACGCACGAAACTGGCTTCTGTGCGTCATATGTGACCCATAATAAAACACATTCCCATGTTCACATATATCAGAAATATTGCTAGGTACAGAAGTGTCACATCTGTTAATGACCAAGATAACCCAAATTCTTGGAAAACTCATGAAAATCTATCGTCTACACGAAATATTCCTACTGAATAGATAATGATATGAGTCTGTAATAGGTATGCCGTTCACAAAACATGTAGATATGATGCAATGTAGATGGAAGAAATGTATATGACTCTCGCATACCAGTGGATTCTGAATTATAATTATGAATTCCATACATAGATAGATATTTCATAGTTTATATAAGAAACGGTATATATATATTTACCGTATAGTAATTTTGCTTGAATTCCCGACTATTACGGCGCTGGAAGCGCTATGATAACTATTAAAATATAGTTACATTTCATAGTTATTTTAATTTTAACCTTATCTATATTGAAATAATGTTGAAAAACAAATAGAATACGCTATAGTGAGTTTTACGTCTTGCAGTGTAGCAAGAGAGTGACCAATACTTTATATTATATCAATCGCTTAACGAATCTATAATGTACGTTGGTATATATTGGTATATACTTCATATCATAGGTAAACATTTTGATACACATTAACTGATTTTATTATTTATTATTAACCTTCGTATCTGATTATTCATATATTATTCTGTATTACTTAGTGAAGGTACATTGACGATTTATTTTCATATTGTATACTTCCTAATTTCATCTAATAGCTCTCTAGAAGGTTTCTGAAGATCTTTTGTTTCGTAATAAAAGGCTTTATGAGTTTTGCTTGTACGCGATGAACGGTGATGAAAGTGATATATAATACGTAAGTTATTATAAATTGTTATTAATGGATACTCTAGGGGATAAAAGCAACGCGCGGTATAGAGTCACTTGACTCTACATGACTAACAATCCCAACGCCTTGCATACAAAGTTGCCGACAACCTTGCGTGCAAAGTTGCCTACGATATTGCGTTCAAAAGTTACCTACAACATTGCGTAAAACGATGCAGGGCAACCGATTTATAAATTAACGTGACACTGGGCATGTTTTTCCGTGGATTCTTAGTGTGTCCAGTGTAATGTCCCATGACATTCTACGTGTTTGTTAATTATGTGGATAAAATTGTTCATCAATATGTCGCTTAATTATGTCACTAAGTGTATCCAAGGCTTAAAATGATTGTACTACTATTATTCCCTTAAAAATGATGCATACTTGTTTTATACGGTATTCTGCTTACATAACTATATAATAACTGGTACATAGATTCCGTCCGCTCCACAATTGAAAGTTGTTCGAAATATATCATTGTATTAAGTGTTAAAGTATAAAATTGCCATTTCGTACTGAAAATTTAAACAATTTTTATTTTTATTTTTGGGTAAAATGTATTTCTTTAATCAAAGTATTTACCTTGTTATCTTTACATTTCTGTCGTCTAATATGATCGAAAGATCATTTAAACCTTATATGAATGGAGAAAAATATTTTCCTTGCAAAAATTGTCCAAATCGCGGAAAAAAATGGATGTGGCGAGATCCGGCGAGTATGGAGGATAACGGATGGTATCTAAATGCAGGTCTTGTAGTGTCCACGTTATAGTTTTCGTGTGAAAAAAGTGTCACTCTGAAATCTGACACCATCATAAGGTTTAATTTTTATTCCAAGTGGCTAGTGCGTTAAATCGGCAATTAGATATTTAAACCATTATTACATGTGTCCTTCATAACTTGCATATCTAAGTTTGCCTAAACAGTTGTTTTGTATAGTGGTACGAAGATTCTGGTGCTTCAGGTCCAAAGTTGTTTATAATTGCTAGTTATTGTTGTATGTGATGTTTGTACTTATTTATGCGGTATAATCGATAATATTGTCTAGATTATTTATAACGTTTAGTGCAGCCATGCCAAATGTAGTGTTGTGGTTGAATGACCTTGATAGCTATTTGATTGAATAGAATACCAAACTAAACGAGCGAACTAAAATCAGAAATTATTTATACTACGGTAGTTCTTATACTGTTCTTACAAAAAGCCATATTAGTGTAACACTTCTAATGTCAATTCTAAAAATTGATGTACATAATGGAATGTTTATTCTATTCAATTCTGGGTAAATTTACATCAGTTTAGAGAACTTGAAGTTAAATTACGACTAAATACCAGTTTCTATAAACTTAATACACACAGTTTTTATTATTATTATTCGAGATATTAATTTGACATTAGTTCCATTCAAATAGTATCAAATTTCTATGTTCAGTAATGTAAACCGTCGATAGATAGGTTAAAGAAACCGGTCAAGAATCTGCATAAAACATCCCCACAATTAAATAGTAAGTACCTAATGTAAAATGTATGAACTGTCATTTACAAGCGTTATGTGAACTTGGATTTTAGATTAAACACAAACTGAACTACCTAATTTACCGAAGATTTTATTTTAACTCGCTCATTTGGTCAAGTGAATTGCAACCATTACATTTATATATTGTGCTTCCTACCAGGACGCCATAACCACGCATGGCAAGCTGAAGTCGACGAATCTCAGTAATTGAGACAGGTTAGGATTCCACCAGATGGAAGGACTCTTCAGCATCCATCTAGGTTGGCACCAGTGTTGGTAGTACCAAAACTGCGATGCCAATATTGCACCTTTGTGCTTCCCTATACAGGTTATTCGGAAAATGCTAACAACCTCTTAAGAGCACAGCCAGTAACTCACAACAAACAACGTAAATTCAAATTTTTTTCTTTAAACCTAATTATTTTTCAAATAGTGCGTTCGAATAACCCTAAGTTGGCGAAAATAACGCTAAAAACGCTCACAAGAGCATTCGAATTGAGAATCTGTGGGTGAAAATGTCGTTTATTTCTTTTTCTTCAGCGTTCGGTAAAAGCTTAAAAAGGGTTATTTTTGCCACAAAAAAGTGTAATTTTTGACCCACGTTCGGAGCATCGTTGTTTGTGATCATTTTTTGACAACTATCTATTTGACATAATCATACAATTTTAGGTCTTAAGCTCGGTTCAGCGTTCGAGTAGGGTGTGGGCAAAAGTGGCAAAAATAACGTTATTGAGTTTTCAGTGAGTTGGTTATCATCAAAGAAGTATATAGTATAACTTTGTGGTTTCCAGAAAATAGTTATTGTTTATTAGTCTAATGTACTTAGTATGATTATAAATATATTGTTATTATTATTTTGCGTCTGTGATCTCAATGTGATGTCGAGCCTTTTATAATATTATATCGCTTACCAATATATAACGAAATAAGTATGTAATTTTATTCATTAAGTTCCGTAGTGTGCTATATATTTTATGATTAATTGCATGAAAGACAGTTTGGGTCATTCTTAATGATCTTTACGTACGCGAAATCAATACTTTCATAAGGACCGATCAATAATTAACAAGATTTCTACATAGCACTCTAGACTCCTCACAACAGTACCAAATATTTGATGTTTATTTATATGACTGTTAGGAATGACACATGGAGTTTTAAACTTTTAAAGATATTTTGTTATCAAATATTTTATATATTTTTACTAATGGAAAATTATAAATTTTAAATATAAATGCAATTTTAATAATTTTAACTTATTCTGTGCAGTGAATGTTTGGTACAACTTTGCATATAACATTTGTTTGTATGTATACAATTCTGCATGCTAGCAACACAATTGAAATTTTAAATCTAATAAATAGATCATAAATATGTTTTTTATGTATAACTTTTCATACTTCTTACTCTACTTCATACTGCTACTAAGCTAGCACTTTCCTGCGATTATGTGCGCGTTACGTACTACTTACAGATAAAAAGCTTAGGTATTTTTTATAGAGTTCATTTGCTAGACTGGAATTGAGTTGTTGCGTTAGTAGCGTGCTGCTACTTACTAGTCATTAAATGTATTGTACTGAGATTATTGATTGGGCAATAGGAAGCTATAATGAAATATAGGTAAACTATAGTCCAGCAACGCCGTTCGTGACTGTCCTACGGGGTGACAGACAGTGGCACGACGAAGTACCACGTCATTCTAGCACACGACTACATAGTCCAGTCAAATTAAGCGATATTTGCAAAAGTTGAAGTAGGTAATTCGCGACAGTGAGTTTTTTGATTTTATTATAGTTTAATATGATTTAAGAATCATGTCTAACTCAATCCCTATGAAATTTTACATCCGGAAGAGTGGTGATGACTATTTTTATACATAACGTATTATGTTAATTATAACCTAAACCCTTACAATCTACCATTTCACTAAGTTTATAATTACTGAATACGTCTGCAAACAAAATAAAAATAATAATATTATTTTTATTTATTGTTGCTCACGGTAAGGTATGGAAATGGTGCAAATTGATTTGGTGAGAATTATCGCTGAAAATCAAAATACACACACGCAGAGAAGTTTCCACTACCCCGCTACCCGCTGGCATCTTTAGTACCTCGTCCCCGCTGTAGGTCTGTCGCAAACGGCTTTGTTGCCGGACTATAATGTCTAACCATAATCTTATTTTGTTTGTCGACAACAACTTTGGTAAGGAAATACATCTGATAGCCATCAAAATCTCAATATTTTGCTGACTACATAATATATAAGTACTTTTTTAGTGATTATTTGTGATATGTCCCATTATTTGATCCAAACATAAGTTTTTGTAAATGTATATCTTTGTAGGTAAGCATAAATTAGTAATAACCTACTTAAATATATCTTGTTATGTATATTGTTGTATTTTCGAAATGAGCATTAAAAAAATATAAAAAAATGAATATAATATACATAATTATACTTATGTAAAATTAAAGGTTGTTTTTTTTTTGTTATATTAAATATCACGTCGACATAATCAAACCGCCTTATCGCCATGGTTTAAGCAAATTTCATAAATAAATTCCCTTTAAACACATTGTTTAACCCGTCCGAATTAGCAAGCCTCCAGTCCATTCATAAATCTTCGTCTCTCTAGCCCCCTGTGATACCTAATTTTTGGCTTCTGCTCAATAACGGTCAGCGCTAGAGTTTCGTGCCGCTACCTGTACTTAAACGTATTTAATATGCCGTTCGTAAGGGTTTTCCGTTCAGGGTATTGTTCAGAGCTGCTGTGTCGAGGGTTCAAATTGCAATGATGATCGCCGACCTTCATTAGAAGATGGCACACCGAGAAGAAGGGTTTTCCCTAATCTAAAAGATGAGTTTTCTAATTTCATAGGACAGTGAGACCACGGCATAAATTGGCTTTATTTTATCGATAAATACTGTTTCTGTCAACTTTTATCCTATCATATAACAACAATCTATGTTCGCATTGCCGCTATACCTAAAGTTATACATACTATAATGCTACTTTTTAAATTTACTTATTTAATACTAGCCTTCCTGTCCGCGGCTTCGCTGGCGTGATTGGTATAAAAATAAATTAAAAGGAAAAGTGCTGTAATATTACATTAGTACATTATTTTCGTACATGTGTCCGTCCCTTACATAGTCCAGTTGAAGTATCCCGGCTTATTAGCAAAACGCTCAAAGGTTGAAGTGTCACTCCGATACGAACTGTCATAAATACGCCGTGTCATAAACTCAACGTCCCTCTATCTAAACTAACTCTCCCTAAATCTCGAATAAGAGTTCCGCACACGTTTCAGTGAAAATAGCCTATGTAGGTATATTTCATTTACCTCATAAATATCAGTAAGGCATTTCGGAATAAAAGTAGATTTAAATAAAATATATGTTATTAAATCACTGCTTGGTTACGTAGGCAACCGAAAGTGAACACGGATGTGTTCATTGATATATTCCGTTCTGTGCTAATAGTGACTCAAAACGAATCATCCGTCTAGTGCCACTGTTTTAGGTCATTTTTAAACAACTGGCACTTAATAAAAAAACAGCAGTTATATTTGACGTATTTTTTATGCGATAGGTTGGCAAATGAGTAGGCGGCTCGTCTGATGGTAAGAGATCATCGTCGCCCACGGACATCCGCAATTATACCTGACGTCTCGAGTATGCGTGCCGGCCTTTGAGGAAGGAATAGGCTATACTGCTAGCCAAGATATCATGGGTGTGTTCCGTAAAATAAAACTACTCAAGATAACGATTATATTATTCATCTATTTCTTCAGCATTATCATCACTGTCTGGTTGCTCCGCTGATTCCCACCACGCCAGCAATCCCAGCCCAGGTTCATTAATCCCACCAATAATTTTATATGGGGCAATGCTCTTTGTTGGCATGGTCTTTACTGTGCTGTCTGCACCTGGTGGGCCGCTTGGCAAACTCTCTTGGAATACTTCACCAGTCACCCTGAATCTGATGGTCTCACCTGCAAAATAAAGAAAATGACTGGAATGCTAAAACATGCCAGGACGGATGAATGGATGTTTGTGTATTTTACGCCAAAACCGATATATTACATTTTATATTAAGCCTAAGCTTTCTTGGTGTGTCGTTTTAGCCAGATAAATGACCTGGAATACCACAGAAGACATGTTTTTTTACACGCGTTTATTGCATATTGATTTCAGGTTCACAAGATTCTAAGAAAGGTTACGATTTGTGAACTTCCCTAGTAAACTGTGCATTTAAACTGCGCTTCGTAGTTCTCTAACATAATCAGTCATCATTTAATTCGATGTTTTTTACTGCAGGAGGTATCCTTTAGACGAAACTCAAAATATTGTAGGTTGCTGAACCAATTTCTATTAAACATACCTAATTATCTACGAACCATCTCGCGAAATTCTGTTTTCACAAAAACGCATCACATATGACCCAACACATAGACCCGTAGATTAAGAGAAACAGTTCTGTTGTTGATAGACCCATTGATGGACCTAAGAAATAAAACCGTTGATGACGTCAAAATTAAATTAAAACTCGTTTTTTTTGGTAAGTTAAACAATTTATTGACTGACCGACTACATACTGGGATGGGACAACTCGACGTCTGTATGATTGGCCAAAGGTCAGTTCATATCTATTCACTAAACCCGAAACTAATTAGAATGACAAGCGAGTCCTAGCCGGTTCGTACTAAAATAATTTGTGACGAGCCACAGTAAAAAAGAACAGTGCCACTCAAAACTTCAACTTATAGCTTTAAAGTGTGGCATCAGGCGTGCATCAAAAACGGGCAGGAATGATCAACAGGCGTTCGAAATTACCATCTCGTCAGTTGATAAATGTCTCGGCGAATGATCCGATAAATCTGTGTTCCTCATATCCCGGAAAAGAGCAAACACGTAAAGTTACCTGAGTCCATAAACAAGTCGTGCTTTTCCCCATCTTCCTTTGGATATTCCCATACCCATGCTTGATCACTCTCATCGAATCTTGATGGATGTTGCAGTGCATTTGGTGGTATTAAAATATCATCAAAAAATCCTAATGTCACTGAAAAGAAAAAAGAAAATCAGTACAATGTCTAAAATTATTGGTCACACCCCGCGACTCCGCGCGCGGTACATGACTTCAGAAACAGGGAGTATTCCGAAGTTATTGTACTATTATCTCAGGTCATCATGTAAGTACCTACTTCAGTCACAATTTCAGTCAAATCGGTTCAGTACTCTTACAGTAAAGACACATGAAAACATCCATCCATCGTAACAGTCAGACATTTTACATTGGTGCGGCCTCTTCGAGGATGGCCTCAGTTAACTACACTTCAGCTAGTCTGTGGCGATTAAAACTGGGGCCACATTAGTGCGTGAATATTCGTGTCACGTTGGCGCGATAAAAACATCGGGTATACGCGAAGTTCTTCTCTACATTTTTTAAGCAGTCAACGTGTTCGCCCATTGCGCGCTCGTAGGCGAAGTTCTTGCGAAGTAGAATGGAGGAAGCACCGTCGTTGTATTGTAGGTCGGTAAATTGTTATTTGTTACAATTGTAAGAGTATCATTTACATAACAAAAAAAGGGTGGTGGACGACGACCTACCGTAGTAGGCCTTCGAATTTTATTTTTTTGTTTCTACCCACGCATTGTATGTACTACTGTTTTCTTTTTCGGGTTACGCGGATCCATATATATAAAATCGAGAAATTAAAAAAAAACATGCGGGTCAGTCTGTGGGGCCTCTGCTCATAGAAATAATGTATCCTAACGAACTGCTGATAGAAGTGAAAACTATTCGAATTATTTTGCAGACACACAACAATAGGTAGTCATGGAAACCATTATCGCGCCTAAAGATTTTACTTCAAAACTACGGGTTTGACGGGTGACTGAGACGAGTTCATTGATTTTTTCTTCACCCAAAAAGCGTTACGTTCGGTGACGACGAAGCGACTTCCATGATATAAGTTCATCCAAAAGAGCTCAACGCATCTAAAGAAGTTTTCACATCGAAATTGGCTTCGTAATAGATATTTTTTTTTCACTGCAAAACTTTCAGAATCACAAATGGAGCCGGCTTATGATGAAATCATGCAGAAACAAAACCAGTTCCACATGACACATACATCTTCTACCTCGCAGCTGTCTTAAAATCTTAAATTAATTGCAATTTGCGACTTCTTTGGTAAATAAATAGTTATTTTATAATTATTATTTAAATAACTATTTATTATAAATTAGTGTTTCAGACAAAACATGTTACTATTTTTTTTATTTTATTATAGAATAGATAGATAGACTCTTTATTGAAACACTACATTTCAAAGTATAACAAATAAGTATATAAATAGGATAAAATTGTAGAAAAAAATTGTTAAACACAAAGCTTAAAGTTAATTTTCACAATGTGCGGTCTTATCGCTCAGATCGATCTCTTCCAGACAACACAAATAATACAGCCAAAAGTGCAATAGCTTGGCCCGCCATATATTTATTTCGTCAGTAAACATTGGCACGCGAATGAAAAAGATTCCCCATGACAAACGAAATTAATCGCCACCCCCTATCCGCCTATGCTAGGCCGCCGCTGTATTGATTTGAATATCATTTTTTTCATTTAAGTACGTAAATGTCAAATTTAAGCTTAAGTAGCTACTTAACCTGAAAATGAATTACTTTGAATGAAGCAGGTGGTATGAAAAAGTTTAGTTTTGAAATTTTATGTATTTTAATAAACTTTGTCAATTATTGATATGAACCAGAAAATTGGGGAAACAGCAGGAATTCCCCAGAATGCAGGAGAATACTCCAGAAGACGTGCTATCTGTTTGCCTTATATCTAGTTTTAATAAAGTAGACAATTTACATAAAGTGGACATAGAACTTAATTACTTACATACATTTGCTTCCATTCCACGGAATTGTGAATTGAATTTTGATGAGTTGACTCACGATTTGCCATTTTTGGCCAATACCATAGATTTTGCAGAAATCTACCTACTTTTCCAGGAACTGCAACGAGCGTGGTTAAGGGGATAATTATAATAATAGCAAAAAGTATCAAAGTACCTTGGACTCCTTCATGGCTACATGATTTGATCTTCCCAACAATTATTTCTTCAACTACTGGTCTGAATACTATATATCTAAATTTAACTTCTGTGTGTGATGAGCCATCTCCAGGGAAAATATATGAGTGGCCTATATCTGTTATATCAAATAGTGATATACATAAACCTACATTTAATACAACCTGGAACAAAAGTAATCACTGTAAATAACCTATTATTGAGGTGTAACATAGGCTTCAATTCAAACTTTCTAGGCATCAATCTATTGTTGATTGCTCAAACAATTGGCACTATGGATATGGGTACCAGGGAGGATATCTTTAATTCTTTAGATAAGGTCTGTTCTAAATTATTTTCTGTTTTAATCTGTCCGAATCAGCAAGACCCATTAGAGGCAAGTTTCATTCATAAATCTATTGTTATTTTTTGTCCTGATGTGGACGGGTTAAATACACAATTCACTCCATGCAGGATGGCCGTACAGGATTTATGACTCCCATAAAATATAAGAAAAAGCTATAGATTTTCCATTCAAATACTATTATACAGTGTGTAACTTAAAGCAACTGGAAAGATTTCACATAAATATTTGAATTGCTCCAAACAGTTTCAGGCCTGGAGGGTGGAAAATATGCAATTTCAGGATGTATTTTGTAACTCGCAGAAAGACAGGTCTAAAACTGGTTAAATATATCCAATATTGGTGCAATTTAACTGTAGACTAATGGCCTTACTTATAAATGGTGCTTAACTTTAAATGACGTTATTTAGAAGTGCGCACAGTAAAATTGTTCTGCACTGTACTAAATTATGTGATTATAGGGAAATTGTCTTGTTTGTTATGCATAAATGATTATTTTAGGTCCAGTATACCAGGGCTATAAACCAGTAGACCAGTAATTCTTTTGTTTCACTACAATGCTTGATTTAATTGTAATTCGACAGCTATCTCACTTGATCAGTTATAATTATGTAAATAATTGATGTATTATAATGTGGTCCTTGTCACGGTAGGTATGAATATTTCGAATTTCGAGTGGTTCAAGCAGTGAGTTAGCTCACTCATCAAATGGGGGAGGGGTCCACAGGTAAAAACTGAAAATCTAAACGCTCAAATCATACTCATTACATGAAATGTATCATCAATATTCCGCGATTTTAATGATGTCGTATGCTAAGGGGGGTCCGGACCCCTAACCCCCGCCCCCCCTCCCCCTTATTTACGCCCATGGGTCCAAGCACACACGACCAAGAATGACAGCTGTCTCTCAAGGAAGGACAATCTTCAGAACACACTGCAGGTAGTAGAAATATATGTGTGGTATCAGAGATGTTAGGCATATAAATTTTATTGATGGGCAAATACTATTGTAATAAATAACTTAAATAATCAACCATAAATTTCGATCTACACAAGTTAATTTTTGGTAGATAAATAATATCATGTATCAATAATATCACCGAAGAATAGTGTTGGAAATATTGTATTACCTTATTTGCCAATTTTCTATTTAGTAAAGTCGTGATTGAATCAGTGAGACTTTGGTGAAAGTGTTCAGGTGTTACCCTGATAACGTCTTTCATTTCAGCTAAAACAAACATGTTTTATTCTGTTACAAGTAAGGCATGTAACAGAAAGTTAATTTGTATAATATTATTTTACACAATAAAGTCAATAAACGCATCCCTGAAATGACTATAAATAGAACATTATTTATTTTATTGTTGTTTGTTTTGTTTGTGACCACCACAGACTAACAGATGCAAGGGGAGGTATCCTGTATCTACGAGATTTTACCATTGCACACACGAGCAAAATTTAGATGTGTGCAGCGGAATTGTATGTACTGTTACAGCGATAAAATATAAACATTTATAGGGAAGCAAATTCTTTCCATAAAAAAATATTTCGTACTATTTTTAATAAAATACATATTTTACTGCCACCAATCGTTTCATAATATGTTTTATTCTTTTACATTTTTTTTGTTGTACAAAATACATAAAAAATGCTAACATTTTTGTTAAAAACAATATTATAAATCTTGCTCCAATTTTTTTATTCATCTTGCAACACTCGAATTGTATGTCAGGAAATTGAACAAATTCAATTTGAACATTTACGTTCAGTAATGTCATATTTACCGACTTATAGGTAGATCTACCTATTTTAGCTTGAGTCTACCTATCTACCACCCGAAGCCCTAAATCTACCAATTTTCGATACCACGTCTTATTGAAAATAATTTTGACATGAAACTTAGTTATGCGTGTAACAGAACCAGTAACGTCCACGTCTTTGGTTTCTACTTTCTGCGCAGGATGCGAGCAAAGTAAAAACCAAAGACGTGGACGTGAGCATTCACTAAAAATAAAGAACATTAACAGCGCGTGACAGTTGATAATGTTGACAGTACAATTATGTTACACTTATGCAGATTTTCGTGCTAGACCCACAGGTAAATCTCACGAAACGAAGGTGTCACTGTCAACATTGTCAACTGCTCATGGTATGTGCATGGAAATTTGACTACAATTTCGTTGGTTTACTTGATTCTGTGTATGTCATTCGTTGATAATGATGCTGATCATTGTTCCATAACCGACCAATCTTAGCTTATTTTCTAATCTATATACCTGGTACTGGCGGCATTGCGGCAATCCCACAGAGGTAATTTATTTGAAAATGTTGAAATTTGAATCTACTACTTTAACGTGTGATTTTCTTTTGTTTTGTTGTGCTGTGACTTTCAATAAAAATATATATTTTAGAACTTTAATTTGAATATACTAAACAGTAATAACTAAATAGAGGCGAATTACATGATAATGGCGGAGACGAAACACGGAGTCAAAGTGTTCGATCTCTAACGTGAGTTTTGCCGGTTAATAATAATAGTTTAACGGTGTCAACGGTCAGTAGCTACTCGTATTATTAGTAACCGGCAAAAGACTCTGAGATTAGCTCAGCTCTAGCTAGTAGGATAATTGTGCAGGAAATGTAAAACCAAGAACGGAGAACCCAGCTCGGAACACTTTATAAAAGCATGTATACAAATTAAATAACATTTTGTTTAATTTTGATAAATCTTTTGTTTTACATTGTTATATATATATAATTTTAAATATCCACCCCATGCTTTTCTATTATCATTTATTTTTTTACCTATCAATTCAGTCTGCGGATGGCACAATGTTAAAACATAATTTCGCCTCATGAAGTAGGCAGAACCTTATTAGGTGAGTAAGTAGGTACTTATGTTATAGAAATAAAACAATTTATAAGAACATTTATTTCATAAATTTATTAAAGTTTAACTAAGTAATGGACAAAAGTTTAAAAATATCAAATGTAATAAATTATTTGTTGGAGGCAAAGTGTCCCGAATGCTGGCTGCATTTCCACGTTGAATAGCTATGCAAATTTTCTTTGCAAAATATGAGCCAGCATTCTGTTCACCTGACGCTTCAACCAAACGTTTGGCCAAGCCCTGAAAATTTTGTACACGCCACTTAGAGAAACTTTCTACCCCAAACGGCACAAATGTGTAACCTCCACCGAGATTGGCATATTTGCATCGTTTAAAGGTTTCGGCATTTTCACTGCCACACCAGCCTGAGCGTAAGTTTCTGGACTGACTTTGTTCTTTCTTGTCTGTCTGGAAGTCTGGACTGTCAGCATTTAATGCATCAAACAGCTGAACGAATTTGCTCAAAAGTGTAGCTGTGGCGAAGACTTCTGAGGGAAGTTCATCTGAAATTAAACAAAACAATAGAAGTTTAAGTACCTGCTACATATCAATTTGAATAAGCTAATATAGGGCTTTTATTTGAATTAAAGGTATTTTTATATATTTCTACATGAAACCAACAGATTAGTCTGTAGAAACAATTGTATTATTTATAAAATATTCATAGATTTGATTTTTTATTGTTTTATTTTAAACACATATCTACTACTATTGCTTTACTAAAACGTAATTTAGGCAGGACAGTGACTTAATGATAGATGTGTGTACGTGACTAAGTCTTTACTCACGACTATGTCAATAAAAATCATGGATCATTGAAACTATAAATATTTACATTATACATATTAACTTGTGAAATGGCAAATGTTCAACATGTACGACTACACTTATAAAGGAAAAATAAATGTGCAATATCTGTTACAAATAAGTATGAAAGCTATATTTATGCTTCTGTGCCTCCACCATAGAGTTTTAAAATCTCAAACCCTTATTAGAATATTCTGTCGTTCTTTCGTTCTTTCACTTCACTTACATCTGGTCGTGTTCCTTTGAGAGCCAAAATCGATCGCGTCGTTCGCATAGCCGCCCAACCTTTACCTTTCAAACTCGCAATCTGAGCTTGGTACATCATCGATTACGTCACAGCTCACGCTCACGCCACGACTACAACACTCGGGGATGGAAGGTTTTGGACTTGCGGTCGTTGTAAGCTGTTACTGTCAAAATATCAAATAGGTTTATGATTCATTCGATTTAATTGAGAGAAAATATGACGCGCTTTTTGCGACTTTGTGAGTGTTCTATTTGGGTTGGGCATTATAGGTATTCATCCTAAAGGAAACACAAAACCGGGGCACGACAGTCGTATGTATTAGCGGTGTTTACTGGAATGCACCATTAGGGTCGATTTCGGCTTAAAAAGGAACACGCCGTAAATAATATTGAAGTAATATTGTTCAACCATTTTGTGTTGGTACGATAGTAAGTATGATTATTTTAAGCTTATTACAAGACGCTCCTGATTTATGATAGTTTCGTAAAAGGTGGGAGTAGGCCCCGTTGTGTCATCCATCAGCCCACAAGCAATAGTAATTACATTACTGCAATCTGACTAGAGAAAGATAGGACAGATGGTAGACGAAGGTACAGGCACATAGTACCTATATGATCTTATTATAGGTATCACATGGAGATCAAAGTTAAATTACATGTTTTTAGGTAACTGTAATAATAATACCTACTGTAAAATTGAAAACGAGAGTAGGTACCTAACTATGCTATTAGTTATTCAATATAAGCAAGATAAAGCATATATGAGCATAAAAATATATATGATTAACATACCGTTCAACATTCGTTTTACCAGACTTAGGGAAACGGTGAAATGAGACCACACCAGCTTGAACAGGAGTTGCTCCACATTTTGCACATTTTCTGTACATGTCCGTAGACATACTTAGATTTTATAAGTTTATAAGCTATCACGATCACTTTTGCAAGAGACAACATTAGAAAAGGGATATTTACCGTTTAATCCATTTTATTTGAGTTCTTGATTTATATTCCCGACAACATGGATTACACGGTAAATATCCCGTTTCTAATGTTACTAATACTTGGACAGTTCTGCGGAAGCTTAAATTAAAGGACACTATAATAACACTATAATAACATGAAATATCCACGAAAATACAAAATATTTATTTATTTATTTATTTAATGGCAAACTGTTTGAGAATACTTTTGCTAACGACACGTCAGATGAGATATAAGTATAAAAATAAACGGCAAAATTTAGAATTAATAATCTGGAACAAAAGAAAGTATCTTATTAACTACATATCTAAAATGAGATCTAGGTACAATGGACTAATGACAAAATGAATGAAACTAGTAAAAGAAAATCCTAGCGACAACAGAAAATACCAACTAAAGTTTAATATCATTTTGAGAGATGAAGGATGATAATACATTGATAGTGACAGGATTTATATTACACAGGATATTGTCTATATGAACAGGTAATGGAAATTTATAATGAATAAGTGTAGTATACATAACATCATGATTAAACCGAGGACAAGAAAAGAAAATATGGTTATGGCTTTCATCATCTAAACCACACTCACAGATGGATGAATTCTTAATTCTAAGCTTCTTAAGATGAACAGCAGATCAACAATGACCAAATCTCAACCTAGATATAATAGAACAAATTTTCCTATTGCACTTATATTTAGAAAACCAGGGTTTAGCTTCAATATCAGGTTGATATTTTGAAAAATTAGAGCCTTTATATTTACTACTGATTGACCATCTCTTCAGCCATCTACGTTTCAAGTCGCGAGCACGTAAACGTAAAAGATCTTGTGGATAATTTTTAAAAGGCACCTTATCACCACAAATTACTGATTCTTTTGCAACCCTATCAGCCTTTTCATTACCAGTGATATTACTATGACTAGGTACCCAAGCAAAATGAATAATATAACCTAACACAGTACATTTTAATAAAAGCATTTTACATTGAAATACAATCCAGTTCCTGGAACCAATTTTGAAGGGATTACTCTGGAATGCTTGAAGAGCACTTAGAGAATCTGTAAAAACAACAGTTTTATTTAATTTAAACAAAATAATATAGTTAATAGCTTCCATAATACCCCTGCATTCACCCATAAAGACTGAAGTTTCAGGTGGACACTTTATCTTTTGAACAATGTCATAGTTTTGATGATATAACCCAACACCAACACAACCATTCTGGTCTAGTTTAGAAGCATCAGTGAATATGCAATGCCAGTCACGCCAAAGGTTATCCTTAATCCTAAGAAAATGTTTATTAGCAAACGGATCCCCTTTCACTATGTCTAAATTAAGATGCAAAGTGGGTTCAAAAAGAATAGATTGATAATCAAATTCAAATAAGGGGATTTTGGGACTATCTATGCGTTGAGAATTTAAGGTTCTTAATTGTAACATAACTAACAACTAAACAAGGAATTTTATTATGCGACTAATAAGGCATCAACATGAAATTATTTAAAAGCTGTAATTTAGGAAAAAGGGCATGTGAAGAAAACTGAAAAATGCGGAACAAAAACATATCTGATAGGTACTGCCGCCTTAGATCCAAAGGCGGTTCAACGCATTCTACTTGCATAGCATTTTTAGGAGTTGACTTCATCGCCCCTAATATTATACGAAGGGCTCTAGCTTGAATCAAGTCCAGGGCGCTAAGTGCTTTTTTATTACATGGTTCATACAGGAATGACGCATAGTCGATAACACTACGGACAATAGCGTTATATAAGAGTTTTAAATAGAATGGGTGAGCACCCCACCAAACTCCAGCTAGACATCTTAATATATTAAGTCTTTTCTCACTTTTTTCTGATATATATTTTAAATGAGATGAGAAATTTAGTTTACTATCTAGAATAAGGCCCAAAAATTTTTTCTCATTTTCAACAGGTATCCTTATCTTGTCAAAAAATATGTCAAGTCTTGGTTTCAAACGTTTCCTAGTAAAGATAACAACTGAACTTTTTAAAGGAGCTACATCAAGGCCATTATTAAATAACCACATACTCAATGAAACCAGAGCTTGAAAGATTTTTTCAGCAGAATTTACAATATTACGATCTGCTACATATAAAACTAAATCGTCGGCATATTGCAATATACGACAGTAAGAAGAAACAAAATTATTTAAATCAAAGGTGTATATATTAAAAAGGAGAGGGCTTAAAACAGAGCCTTGAGGCAAACCCTTATTCAAAGTTCTTATGGCCTTTATTTCACCATCAACTCTTAATTGAGCTGAACGATCTACAAACAAATTAATAATAACATTAATAATCTTTGTAGGAATGGACAGACTAACCATCTTATTTTTAAGAATAGAGAGGTTAACATTATCATAGGCTGAGCATATATCCAGAAAAGTAGCAACAATTGACTCATTTCTGGAAAAAGACAGCCTTACATCAGTAACAAAAATAGATAAGCTATCTAAAGTACCTCTACCTTTTCGAAAACCGTACTGACAGTTAGGCAGAAGATTTCTATTTTCTATGAACCATTCAAGGCGATTTTTTATTAGATGTTCCACAATCTTGGTAATGCAAGAAGACATGGCTATTGGACGGTAACTAGCAGAATCTTCTGGATCTTTGCCTGGTTTTAGGACTGGAATAATAATTTGCGCTTTCATTTGTGGTGGGACAGAACCTAAATCTATCATCAAATTCACCATTTTGAGATAATACAGTAAAATACTGTCACCAGCATTAACTAAAAATGAATATGGGATCCCATCTGGACCAGGGGAAGAGTCTTTAAGTAAGGATAGTACAATACGTAATTCCTGCATAGAAAATGGTGCAAAATCTTCAATAACAGGACTAGTAGATAAAGTATCAATAAAATTAGGGACAAATGGAGGAGCCAATTTATCCATAAACTGATCGACCCAACTTACACTACTTGGTGGAGAAGGATCCCTGTATGAACCACGGAATAAACGAATGGATTTCCATACATATGAAGAATGGATATTAGGAGAAATGGAAGAGCAGAAATTTTTCCAACCTGCTGACTTTTTAGAGTGAAGTATATATTTAGTGTCAGACATAACCTTAATTAAATTATCATAATTGTCATTTGTCATGCTC
This sequence comes from Selenia dentaria, assembly GCA_917880725.1. Taxonomy (NCBI): domain Eukaryota; kingdom Metazoa; phylum Arthropoda; class Insecta; order Lepidoptera; family Geometridae; genus Selenia; species Selenia dentaria. The sequence goes on along the minus strand of OU862889.1, from coordinate 15,595,489 downwards.
ATGCAATACAACTGTTCAGCATTCTTTCTATCCTCAACAGCAGAGATACACTCTTGATCCCACCATGGAGGAGACCTATGTTTCATGTTTTGTTGCTTGAGAGGAAATGAATGTTTTGCTGCAGAGTGAATACACTTTATTAATGACATCAGACATTCATTTAAAAAATGTGGAAGAATGGGTGGAAGTTCAGATGCTACTCCTTCTAAAAAAGATGAAAACTTAGACCATTGATCAGACAGAGGGTCATTGCTTATCTTATACTGCATTAAAGGCTTATATATTATTGGCTCTATCTTAGAGAATGGTAGATCAAATACAATAGGGAAATGATCACTACCAAAGCAAGAGGACAGAGTTTTCCATGACATAGAAGGGGCTAGGCTAGCCGACACCAAAGTCAAGTCCACAGCACTAATACGTTCAGTTGGTTTTGTACGACGTGTCGGAGAACCACTATTTAACAAACACAGACCTTTATTGTCCAATATATTAAATATCCAACTAGCCAGACCATCCACAGCCTGGCAACCCCAGACTGGGTGATGTATATTGAAATCACCCATTATAATTATGGGACCAGTGATTCCAGACAAGCCATTATAAATTTTGTTTAAAATATAGTGTGATGGCCTAGGTATATATAATGAGATGAATGTAATGTTTTTAAAACTGACAGCAACTATTGAAAAGTTGTCAGATTCAGTAGAAAATGGTAAATGTACAAGATGAGTATTTACAGAATTTCTGACAAGTATGGCAGTACCACCATACCCATCAGCTTTGTCATCTCTGAAACATAGATAGCGTGGAACCTTAAAAAAGGAACCAGGCTTAAGCCATGTTTCAGAGATGGCAATTATAATTGGGTCAAATTTATTAATGATGTACATCAGATCAGTCTTTTTGCTTAATATGCTTTGACAGTTCCATTGCAGCCCTAGAGAAGGAGCCATCATGGAATGATTGTGATAGAGGAGTAGGAGAAACTTGGGCAGCGTTGGATGGTACAGATGTGTTAAGGAGCCTGGTGAGAGCCTGTATGAGCTCTAAAATACTATTCGTGGGTAAGGAGGTACCAACAGGATAAGCAACCCCATTGGTATTAGAAATAGATGGATTGCTGATGATTGCTGATGGGCAGAATGGTCATAACCATGTCTATGAACTGGAGGGGGTTTTGGTTTGAGGAAAACTGTTTTTTTATAGGAAGATGATTGACTAGGAGATTTATTATGAGAAAATAAGGGTCCAGATGATATGTTTGCATAAGAGGTTTTAGTCACATCACTGTAACTTTTGCCTCTTGTGGGAGAGTGTAATTTGGAAGCTTCTGCATATGAAATGCTTTTATCAGTCATTGTAACTTTAATGTTCTTTTGCCTGTTATACTCAGGACAACACCTATTAGTTGAAAAGTGAAAACCTGAGCAGAACAGACACGAAAATGTGCCTTCTTCAGCATCACACGAGTCACCTGTGTGAGCATCACCACATTTGAAGCAACGAGGCTTAGACCGACAGTTGTTTTTAGTATGGCCAAAGCGGCAACACTGAAAACATTGAATTGTGGGGTAATAATATTTCTCAACAGAAAGGGAATTGTAGCATAAAAACACACGGGGTGGAAGGATCTGACCATCAAAAGATAGAACACATGACTGGCTCGGTTTAAGTTACATAATAATCTGGTTAAAACATTTTCTTAACAATAGAGAAGTTTTTGTTAAATACAACAAACATCTCTATGGTCCTAGACTTACGTCAAAAGGTGTCTGTCAAGGTTGCATTCTGTCACCTTTAATTTTCTTAATCTATATACCTACGTCGCTTGAATTTAATATTGGGGTCGAACGTTAAAAACCTAAAGTTTGCAGATGATTTGGTTGTTTATGCATCAGGTAACAATGTTTCACAAATCACAGAAATTCTTAATGATGCATTGGTAAAACTACACAAATACTTCTCATACCTTGATGTCAATTCATCAAAAACTAAGGTTGTTGTTTTTGGCAAACGATACGGAAACATGCCTCCGATCTATTACAATAACTGTGTTTTAACTGTAGCACATGACGCCAAATTTTTGGGGGTATTACTTACTCGTAATTTATCCTGGAACAATTACATAAAACATATAACGAATAAGGCCAACAAGGCTTTGAATATATTGAAATCGTTGTCTGGCACGCACTGGGGCGCAGATCCCAAAATTTTGTTAACATTGTATAAATCGTTAGTTCGTAGTCACTTTGAATATGGTTTCTACTGTTTCGCTGCAGACGCCAAATTTGTAAATATTCTAGATATATTCCAAAATAAATGTCTTAGTTTAATTACTGGGGCATTTAGAAGTACTCCTGTGAACGCAATGCAAATCGAATGCAACCTTCCTCCTATTGGAATTCGTTTTAATTATTTAAAGGAAATATTTCTTCTAAAATTATTTAGTGTTTCTCTCAACAGTTTAATTGTTAACTTATCACATACATGCAATCAATCACCCGGCAAACTATTTTACATGCAACAAGATCTACAAAGTTATTTAGACTTTCTTAACAATTTAAACATTTATAGATCAACTCTCACATTACCATGTTACAAAGGAACTTACAGAAGTAAATTACCAGCTATTAATGTAGTCATAAATAATAAACAGTCCCTCAAAGAAGAGGTAAATATAATGTTGGCAGAATGGACAAATCATCCATTTGTATATACTGATGGATCTAAGAGCGATAAAGGTGTCTTACGCTATATTTGAGCCTTCTTTAAACATTGGAGTAGGCCATAAGATAGATAAAAATGCTAGTGTTTTCACCGCTGAGGCTAGCTGTTTTGAGCGCTATGAAACATATAAAGAACCACAATTATGGGCATAAAAAATGGGTTGTGGCAAGTGACAGCATGACTCCCGTGGGACCTAGAGGCTGAGGTTCTGTCCTCGGTCTTCTGGTTAAGAACGCGGGCGCGACAGGATGATCTTTGCCCGGCCCCACGGGAGGTGGCACAGTGGCGCACCGATGCGAGGGAGGCCGCCATGGCATCCTGGAGTAGTAGGCTAGCCGTGGACTCACGGAGGGGAGCTGGAGCTACAAGGTTTCTTGAGGCAGTCCGGCCCGTACTCGAAACGTGGGTCCATCGACGCCACGGGTCGCTTACCTTCCGGCTAACACAGGTCCTCTCGGGGCATGGATGCTTCGGGAGGTACTTGTGCAACGTAGCCCGGAGGGAGGTAACCCCAGTGTGCCACCAGTGCGGCTGCGTGGAAGAAACCGCGCAACACGTACTGGAGGCGTGCCCGGGGGCGGCGGAATCAAGGCGATCCTTGATCGCAGTGGTGGGGGGAGACCTCTCCTTACCGACCATCTTAGCCAGGATGGTCGATGACGAGATGTCATGGGAGGCGATGGTCTCTTTCTGCGAGGACGTGATGTCGCAGAGGGAGACCGAAGAGCGCGAGAGAGAGATTAATCCTCTTTCTCTCCCGCTCCGGAGGGCGCGGACACGGAGGCGAGCTATTAGAGCTCGCACACCGTCTCCGCTAGGAGGGCCTGGGGCGTCGGACGTGGGGACGTCTGGCACCCCTCAACCATGAGGTCCTTCCGAGGCGGCGACGCGCTGGATGTCCCAGTGCGTCGCTGGAGCCGTATGAGGAGGGCGTTCTGTCCCTCCTCCGAGGTGTGTCTGCCCTGAAACATCGATGGGCGGACGTCGGCAAGACAGGGCTGCGGAGAGTGCGCAAACGGACCCGTGGCCTTGTTTGCAGTCGTTGCCGAAGGACATCGTGGGGTTTTTAGTCGGTAGTGAGAGTCCGACATAACCCGCGCGCTTTCCCCAGCGAGCGGGTATGCGTAAAAGCATTTTCCCCACGCAAAAAAAAAAAAAAAAAAAAAAGTGACAGCATGAGTGTTCTTAATAACTTAGCAAATCACAAATTACATGCTAACACAAACTATATAATATTTCACATTAATGAGTTGTGGCTTGAATTGACAGAATTAGGTATATATGTCACTTTTGTGTGGGTTCTTCCTTCCTTCCTTCGCATATAGGTGTTGAAGGAAATGAAAAAGCTGATTATTTAGCTAAAACGATAGTTCAATTCGCAGATGTAATCCCTGATAGTAGTCACGCAAATGTTTCAATACCATATACTTACTGACGTTCTAAGTCTCTTAAGGCAGCGTATGTGTCAGTCATGGAGTAGACATTCTTATTATAGTACGCAAGTTCAAAACAAAGGTTCTTGGTATGCATCTATAGATGTCCAGATAAATTCCACGCCTTGGTGGTTTGCAAGGGTATTAGATTCTTAAATAGGAAGTTCTACTCAACTATTTGTCGTATGCGTTTTGGCCATTGTCGATTGAACTACCATCTTTACCGGCTTAAAATGGTTACCTCTTCTCATTGCAATTACTGTCTTTCACAAGATGTGCAAACCTTAGATCATATCTTTTTTGAGTGTTCGTATTTACACATCCAGCGCCTTTTGTTGATATACGAACTTCTATTAATCTATGATAAGCCTGATTTGGTCCTGCGTTGCATTCAGGAGTTGCTTAGCGACTAGCTTGCCTAAGGAGCCCTGTGGCGCCCTCGTGATTGCTCCTGAGTGTTACGACCTGCGCCCGCGTCAAAAGTTTGCGCCGAGTTGGGAATAAATGGCTCTTGTGCCATACCTATAGCGAGTTAAGAGACGAAATTTTTGTCAGAGATAGTTGAATAACCAAGAAATCTGATACATAAACATTCATGTCAAATATATTAGTAAAATGTTATGTTACACGAGGACAAACTTGACGTAGCCGAAAAAATCAGAATTGATGTGGAAAAAAATTGTAATTTAAAAATTTTACATTAATACCTATAGGTTTTTTGCGGTAATTAAATAGTAAAAACACATATCTATCTAATTACATTCAAATATTTGAATTCGTAGAAGAAATAATATCATAAAAAAAACTTGCAATCTGACCACAAAAATTAAGTTTTATCAATAAATAATGCTTCCCAAGACAGGATTTTGATTTGATATTTATAAATATTTTGAATGTCTAGAACAGAAATATTATTTTTACCTAGTAACATATGCTTAGGTTATTAATAATTACATAAAAAATAAGAGCTACTTTGAAATTTCGGCCAATAATGATTTTTTTTTCAACTTGGGGGCCCATTTTCTAGACTTAGACATGGTGATTTCCAAAAATTTTTTTTTGTATGAAATATAAATTTTCTTGTTGGTTTTTTTATTTTATTGGAATTCTTATTAGAAATCCTACAAACCAAACTAGGTTTCAAAGAATAATTATATATCAGAAATATTTAAAAAAAATTACAAGTTTTGAATTTTTAGTACAAGCGAATTTAACTGTCACGTGACTTCGATTTTTTATCGATCCTGACATGATATGGCGTATTTATCATATTCTGAGTGGGTGTAATTACTTGACAACATTATTTCTGTGATATTTTACAATGTAAAAGTATAATCTATTCAAAATAAAGCAAATTATAACCAATCATAACAATGAGAAATTAGCTTACCGAGTGTTCTCGGTTCGTGACAAATTTATATCGTAAAATTTTGATGTCAGAACTTAAATCACATATTTACAGTATTCCTTACACATTCACGATCATTTTCATGTTTAATTTGTATCGAAATCATGAGTTTAACCCGATTAATTCACTAAAAACTATAGCACAAAACATAACCTCGCCGCCAAACACAGATGAAAAATATAAACATTGATTATATTTTTTTTTTAAAGTTCACAGATAGAACATGTCCGTGTGTAGTGTTGCCATAGAAAGAAAATATATTACGCTAAAGAATTAAACTCTATGGTTAAACATTGGGATGACTTTAAAAAATAAACAAAAGAAAAACGCATCATGTGTTCTAAGTAAATAAAAATGCATTTTCAAATATATAGACGTTAATACAGATTTTATGGCGCAGTCAGGTTTGTTTATAATATATACATACCTATATATACATATATGTATACATACAACATATAGTTTATCCTTCTGTATCGGGTTCAAAGCCACGGCGGCGATTCGACAAGGATAGACATTATAATAATATATTATATATTATTTATTATATTATATTATATTATATTATATTATATTATATTATATTATATTATATTATATTATATTATATTATATTATATTATATTATATTATATTATATTATATTATATTATATTATATTATATTATATTATATTATATTATATTATATTATATTATATTATATTATATTATATTATATTATATTATATTATATTATATTATATTATATTATATTATATTATATTATATTATATTATATTATAATAATAATAATAGCCCACTATCTTCCTTATCACTAATAAGTTCATCTCAATAGCCTGGCCATTTTACCCATATTTGTAATAGTTATAAGTACCATGTTACCCTTCATCCAATTCCCATTTTTTCTGTTTTTTATACTACTTTGTATTTTTATACCAAACAGGCCTCTAAGTGTTGGCTACAGCCCCACTTATACCTTTGTAAAGGACTGGATGAAATCCGAGATTTTGTTTTGAATAAAATAAATAATAATAATAATTTATTTCCAAGTAGAACATTTACATTTGTCTTATGAGTCTAATCTATGTTAGTTAGCATTTCAAATAAAAACAGATTTGGCGTCGAGCCTCAAACTAGGCGAGAGCCTGTATCTTGAGACTCTGAGTGCGGTTTACTAGGAAGTTTGCCAGTTTTAACAGGGTATGAAGTTATACAACATTCAACAGTTAGCAATTTAAAACAAACACATATAGGTATGTGTTTGTTTTAAACCTTATACCTTAGTAAAAATACAATTAAGGTAATAGGTAAGAGCTAGTTAATAAATTTATACAAACACAGTATATATATGTATGTATCATAATATAATAATTAATTACAGAATATCAAAGCTAAATAGTGAAGTATTTTAATTGGACATTTTGAACAAAAATATGTAGGTTGTGTGTGTGAAAGGGGTGGGTTGAGGGTGTGTGTGTGTGTGTGTGGGTGCGTGTGTGTGGGTAATACGTTGCTATTTTAACTTTGAATTGGAGATTGTTGCAGTTTGCAAGTGCGTCTAAAAGTATGGAGCCTAAATTTAGTTTTAGATTAAACTTTCTGTGTCCTCATAAGAAAGCTTTAACAGAAACTCCCTGACTATCTTTTTACATGTGAAAACTGAACAGTCGTTAATATTACACAGTTTGGACACTTTATTATAAGTGTCGATATGAGCGAAGTCAGGACTACGTCGTGCAAGCAAAGAAGTGGCAGGTGAAAGGGGGATAAGAAAAACACGCCTAGCCATAAGTTCACTATAGTCAGATCTAATCAAAAGAGACTTATGTGCTATTGCTGTACCAGGATAAAAAGGACCTTAAGGATAAACAGTTGGCGAACACGTAGCACTTTGAATTCCTCATAGAGACTATCGGTAGGGTGCCGTGCCAGAAAGCCTTCTTTAAAATTACTTTAATTAGTGCTCGTTGAGCTCGTTCTATGATTATAAAATTCGTTTTTCCAGCACTACCCCAGATTGAGATACAGTATTGCAACACAGATTGACATAAAGCCAGATATACTCGTACTTGCCGAATAATATCGAATGAGGTACAATTTCTGAGTTTCTTCATTATGAAGATGAGTTTTCTCACACGTCCTGCCAAATCTGTTATATGATCCTTGTAGTTTAGGTTTTCATCAATGGTCATACCTAGGTATTTAATGGCACTTGTTCGAGCAATGAGACTACAAGAGCATGTTTTGAGTTGTCTGGTAGTTACGCCATGCGCACAGCAATGAATTCTTAGTGATAACTCGTAAGTAGGACTACATGCGCTAGTTTTTGAAAAAGCAACATATTTCGATTTATCTATGTTGAGAGTTAGAAGGTTTTTGTCAAGTAGGGTAGCTATGTGCGCAAGACCTTCTTCCGCAAGAGAGTATAATTGATCCCAATTGTCGTGGTAGAAAATTATGGCAGTGTCATCCGCATACGTGATAATTTCTGCATTTTTAAGAGAGCTGCTGACAATTTCATTAATATAAATTGTGAACAATGTAGGGCCAAGAATACTGCCCTGCGGAACACCGTATTTAATAGGAAGGGTACTGCTGGAGTAAGAACCTATTTTTACAAACTGCCTGCGATCGCTTAGATAACTTCTGAACCAATCTAGAGCCACTCCTCTTACTCCTTGAATATCCATTTTCTTGAGAAGTAGGCCAACAGAGACGGTGTCAAAAGCTTTCACCAGGTCTAGAAATACTGCTATGCAATTTTCCCCCTTATCGACGTGCGATGACATTAAATTGGTGAGAAGTGTCGTGGCGTCTTCGGTTGACCTACCACGTCTAAAACCAAATTGCTTGTCTGACAGCAAGTGAAACGTTTCTAAGAATGACACAAGGCGATTATTTACGTACCACTTTTTCAAGGACTTTTGAGACAACATTCAGCAGAGCAATGGGCCTATAGTTGCCAGGAAGGGGTTTAGTTCCATTTTTATAAATAGGGTATAGGTATTGCAGCCACTTTCCAACATTCAGGAAATATTCCCGATGCAAGACTTAAGTTTATTATGTGGGAAAGTGGAATAATTATTGAGCTGATGGATTTTTTTAGCAGTTCGGCCGTGAGTTTGTCGGGGCCAGGTGAGCTGTCGATTTTAAATGAAGGAATTATCCCGGCAATTTCAAAAGGATCAGTAGGGCTTAGAAAAAAAGAATGAGCAGATGACGAAGATTTTTATGCTACGATAAGAAAGTCCTGGGTTACGTCAAGCTTTCTGAGTATAGAGCCTGCTCAAGTTTCACCAACTGACACGAAATGTTGGTTACAATGATTAAGCAACATATCTACATTATCCTTACTAAGATTTATAAGTTCAGAGGAGTCATTACAGCGTCTTGACGTATAACATATATTCTTGATTACTTTCCAAAGCTTCTTCGGATCATTATTACTTTCTTCTACCTGTCTACAGTTATACTCATTTTTAAGTTTTGACAAAAGTTTATTACAAAAGTTTCGGTACTTGGTGTATATTTTACGCCGAACTACGTCATCTGGACGGCTTTTCAGGTCGAGGTACAATTTGTCTCGATGACGCATACATCTCAGAAGCCCTGGGGTGATCCAGGGTTTCATAATTATCCATTTACGCCTAATTTTGATCTTACGAGTATGTTTATCAAAAATTTTTGTAAGTGTTTCATTAAAATCGGAAACAGCCGAGTTCACACTGCAGTTGTTGGTGATAAACGTCCAGTTAATACAATTTATTTCTGCTACAGCTGCATTAACATCTAATTTTGTTTATTTTGTTTATTATTTTTGGCTTGGGAGTACTTTTATTTGAGAAACATGTACCTGCTATTACTACATTATGATCCGTGACTGAAGATTCGCAAGTGACTCCAACTGATTCAAACTTGGATTTTATAAAAATATAATCGAGGCAGGCTTGATTCCTCGTAGGTTTAGAGATTGATGGAAGCAGGCCGTGAGATGCCATAAGACATAGGTAGTCAGAGTGATGTGTGTTGGATTTATTACATATATCTACATTGATGTCACCAGTTACAATGAGAAACGGGTAAGATACGAGAGTATGGAGAACAGAGTCTAGAGAATTAATAAAAGGGTCAAGATTTGCTATTTGTATAATATATATAAAATATAAATATTTATATTCCTAGAACTGCAAATTTGTCGTTAATCGTGATTAGAAGAGTATCAGCTTCGTCTATATTTGATTCATGAATTGAGGTTTCATATGAGTTCTTAGTATATATAATAACTCCGCCGTTTTTGTTTTTTGAACCGTAGTAAGATGAACCGTGTATCCTGGCAAATGATCTATTACTAAGCTTCGAGTAAGCCAACATTCTGATAAAACTATGACATCGATGTCAGCGTCTATACGTTGGAGAATAACAGAGAAGTTGTCAAAGTTACACTGAAAGCTTCTAATGTTGAAGGCGAGGACTTTGAATTTGTTATCGAGATTATGAAAAATGTTCCTACAAAATATAAGTTTTTAAACTATCATGGTCACAAACATAAGAGGTATTCAAATTATCAACGGGATAATTACCATGTACATTTTCTAAGAATTTCCGAAATTTCGGCCTCATTCGGATCATTTGATGTCTATGGTTTCGTCAATATCATCAGCCACATTAACTAAAGCCATCTTTATAATAATAAAATTGTGCTGAAAAACCGCCAAGGACCGGGATGTCATTCTATTATACATATATTTGCTTATTTGCCTTATAAACAAGAACATTGCTGGCAGACGCTTCGTTATTTTTGTTAATATGTCAATCAAAGTTTTGTGTGTCAAGTGTGTGTAAGTGTAAGTGTGTGTGTGAGAGTATTATTTGGAAATCAAGTTGTATAGAACACAGATATCCAATTTTAGAGATTAAAATAAAATACAATAATAATAAATTTAAGAATATGTCTATAGCTACATTAAATGCATATTTTTCTGGAGGAGCCTGTTGAGTGAGGTATGTCTGTTTAGAATAATTACTATGTGGAGAGTTGCTGCTGGAGTTCCTCCATACTCTTGATAGAGATAGCTGGGTTGCCTTCGAATGTAGATGGTGCCGTTTTTGACCCAGCAAAATTTTTGGCTTGCTGTCTAGCAGAACGAAATAAATGTCGCATTTCCTGTGTCAGTCGCTCTTATTCTTATTCTGATTGGGGGCGCTAAGTCCTGCACTGACGTCCCGCTTGGGGTGTATGGTGCATTTCCCCCGCCAGCTACCCTAGCCATCCCAACTCCTTTACATAACGGAGTATGACCCTGGGTCGCTGGCACAACTGCTCCAGTGATATTTGAGGTGTTAAAACTGATGTTGATTTAGAACTATAGTGATCCTCTAGTAGACCGGTAGTGTTCCGTATATTTTCCGTAGCCGTGCACTCCAACAGCACGTGCTTCACGGTCTCGTTCTCCTGCAAACATCCTCTGCACAGTGGACTATCTGTTGCACCAGTTTTATATAGATGGTAGTTGAGATTGCAGTGACCTGTGATAATGCCTACCATTAGGCGGAGGTCCTGTCATTGAAGTTTCAACAAATTATTAGTTGTGTATCTGTTCAAGGTTGGAAACATAGATTTTGCTTATTTGCAGTCCTTTTTGTTATCCCAAATGTGTTGTTGTTCTTTTTCAGTGTAGCGACGGACACTGAACATCTCCACTTACCTGTTTCTTAGTCGCATTTTTGGCGAGGGTATCTGCTTTCGCATTTCCTGGGCATGGGCCATGCCCTTTTGTCCATGCTACCACTATCTTATACTTGTTTGATGGTTTTTGTAGAGTCGCGTGACACTCGGCTATCACTCTTGACCTGGTTACCGGCCTTCTGAGTGCATAGATGACCGCCGCACTATCTAGAGTGAATGTGATTAGTTTTCTTTCCACAGGTGATGATATGGAGCCCACCTCGTCTCTATATGGTATAGTTTTTGCTGCTAACAGTAGGCCCATAGCCTCTGCTTGTGCTGGTGATGTGGTCTTATTTAGGGCCTTTGAATCTGATATACCAAGTTCCGGCGAGAAATATCCACAACCAGCTCCCGCTTTATTTTTCGCCCCATCCGTAAACATGTTGTATGACGGTGAACAACCATCCAAAGCAGTCTTCTCAGTGACCAGCTCGTACTTTCTCTCTTATCAAGGTGCGTGCTGACTATCCTATCAGTGCCTTGTGATGATTCTGGGATAATTTTTGTCACCTTATGTAAAGTTTTACTATGGTATGTATCAGGTCCGGAGTCCTTCCACTGGCCCGTAGATTTTATCCGTAGCGCTGATGCCATGGCTTCCTGCTGTATGTGAAGATGCAATGGCGTTAGGCCTAAGATTACATCTAGGGCTGCCGACGATGTGGTCTTTGTGCATCCGCTAATAAGAGAGCAAGCTAATCTTTGGGTTTGCTGCAGTTTAGCTATTCTGGTTACCAAATTTGTTCTTGGCCACCACACTACACATCCGTAGGTGAGGACTGGTCTCACAATGACCGTGTATAGCCAGTGGCACAGCTTTGGTTTTAGTCCCCAGTCTTTTCCTACTGCTCTTGTGCTCTGCATGAGAATATTTGTTGTTTTTCTGATAATATGTTCGAGATGTTTTCCCCATAAAAGTTTACTATCCATCCAAATGCCCAAGTACTTAACTTCCTTACTTAGAGTTAGCTCTTTGCTAAATAGCGTAGGTAGTTTAAGTTTGGTTACCTTTGTTTTACGTGTGAATAGTACCATTTCTGTTTTATTTGGGTTTACTGATAAATCGTGTCTGTGACACCATCCCTCGACAATTCGAAGTGCCATCTGCATTTTTTCGCAGAGAGTAGACTCGAATAGCCCCGATACCATTATGGCCAAATCATCTGCGTAGGCGATAGTAACTATTCCATCTTTGTTTAACAATTCTACGAGTTCGTTTGCTGCGATTACCCATAACAAAGGTGATAGGACACCACCCTGTGGGCATCCTCTCGTTACTCGACAGCGTGTGGTGCTAGAGTTTTCAATGCTTGCGACTCTATTGGAGAGCATGTTAGTCACAAACTTATTTACTCTGTTATCCAACATCCAAGTGTTATCCACGCATTTGTCTCTTAGCCCGATCTCGATGCTGGAGAAGGTGGTTTTATCGAAAGCTCCTTCAATGTCAATGAAAGTGGCTAAACAGGATTGCTTATTCTCCAAAGCTGATTCTATTTTGTTCACCACATGGTGGAGAGCAGTCTCTGTAGATTTTCCTGATTGATAGGCGTGTTGATTTTTGTGGATAGGATTCTGCGCTAATGGTCCACTCCTTATATATTGATCACAGAGCCTTTCCAAGGTTTTTAATGAAAATGAGCTCAGGGTTATAGGCCTATAAGACTTTGGATTCGTGTAATCTGTTTTTCCTGGCTTAGGTAGAAAAACTACCTTGACTTCCCTCCATGACTTAGGTATATACTTCCAGGCTAAGCATGCTCTAAATATCGCTAGGAGGTGGTTTTTGATCTTGGCCAGGCTCCATTGGATTAATGCAGGAAAAATACCATCGGTGCCAGCTGCCTTATATGGTTTGAAAGTACTCACCGCATAGAAGAGATCCTTCCGTAACTATAGAATTCGCAAAAGCCCAATCATCGTTATCGGGCTCGTTCGAAGTTTCGGTTTCCCATCCTTCATTGTTTTCCAAACAACAGTCAGGAAAATGAGTTTGTAAGAGGAGTTCAAATTGCTCCTTTTCCGATGTTGTATAGGTGCCATCGGACTTCTTCAATGAACCTAGTTTTACCTGATTGTCACTAGATACAAGTTTTCTAAGTCTCGCCGTCTCACTCTCCGATTGTATAGAGTTGCTATACTTTTTCCATGAATTATTTTGAATCTTTTGCACCCCTACTTTGAGTTTGTGTCGTGTTTTCTGTACTCCTGCCAATCACTCTCGTGATTGGTGTTCATTGCTCTATTGAAATGGTGTCTTGACTTTTTTCTCAGCTCACTGAGTTCCTTGTTCCACTATTTGTCTATTGAGTTCAGTATTTTACTGTTTTCTGTTTTTAAAGGACATGATTTATTGTAGCTACTTATCATAGAGCTCACTATGATATCAAGGTTAGCTTCTATCTGTTGAGGCTCTATTTCTGTGGTAGCATCTACCTGTGGCACTGTTTCCAGTGCCTTTTCTAGTGTTTCCTTGAATAGGGATCTATCAGTTTACTTAGGATTTCTGTAGGTTCGCGGTTTATGTTCCTTTACTTGTAGGCTGACCTGATTCGTCTATGATCCGAGCCAGAGAACTCCTTTGATGCAACTCGCCAGTTCTCAATGGTCTCGGCAATTTCCCTTGTCGCTATAGTTATGTCAACTATAGTTTCGGCCCTAGAAGTTACAAATGTGGGTTCAGAGCCTCTGTTCAGAACGTTTAGATTATGCCTTAGGATAAAATCTAGTAAATCTTTTCCTCGTTCATTTGTGTCTGTGCTACCCTAGACGGAGCAGTAGGCATTTGCGTCGCAGCCCACCACGCATTCTAGATTGTTTTTTTCACAGAAGTGCATTAATTCTTCAAGTGCTTGAGGTGGCGCTTCAGCTTCTATGTCCATGTAAACTGATGCTATTATAACACTTTCGAGCTGTCCATGTAGGCCCGTCTCTAGTTTTACTACCGTAAGATCGTCGGTACACAAGTGTGTCACCAAGGATGCTTTGTATGTATTCGGTACATAAACGAAAGTCTGAATTTTCCTTTGAAAGGGGGGAGAGAAAACGTTACCCCTTAGGGGATTATAACCACTCACCTTACTACGGCTTAGATACGGTTCCTGGACCAGTGCTATCGTGTTAGGTTGCTCCTTCAAGGTTCTTCGCGAAGCGGCGAAACCTGTGACATTGTGTTGGAGATTGGCCTGGATGATGTCAATATTACTAATGACGCCCTGTTTAGTTGTACTGTCACCTATTCTGTTCGTTGTGTTTTTTGAATTGGAATACGAATTGTTTATATTATCAGTATCCATCATTAAAATATTTAACATACCTGATTACTTATTTCACTAACATTTGTTGCAGCCGAGTAGCTTGAAGAGCAACTCTACTGCTTGTTATTTGGTAAGGTCAAGGAGGAGGCGCCTGCAATCTCCGCATCCATGGATGATGCCGGCGAGAAGATATTTAAGCCCATTATATCGCCACTGATATGACTGACAAACAAAGTTAAGCTAAAAAAGGGATCCCCAATTATCATTGCTGAATTACGTAGTTTGAAGGTAGGATTGAAATAAAAACGTATTACTTTCATGATTTTTTCCATTTACTGGCTATTCAAATGCGTCCCTATCAAGAGATTTCCTCTAAGGTCTCGCCATATTTCGTAACAATAAGAAACAAAAAATAACAACTAACAGACAACAGCTAATTTAATGAAACAAAAACTCAAACGTCAAATCTGCAATATTGTGACCAATGAAGTGAATGGATTAAATTTGATATTCTGAAAACTTTGTGTCATCGTCGGTGTCGTGGGAGTATTAGAGAGCACACCCGACGAACGAATCGCAGTCTTACTCCTTCGCTTGATTCGATCATTTACCGCCAGCCCAAACTCGAGTCAGCTGTCAAGGAGAGTTCAATTCGATTGAACTCAAATTTTGCACAACTGCACCACTTCTTCCCACGTTAAAAAGCCACATAAGAAGAAGAAGAAGAACTGCACCACTCGAGTCGAGTTAATCTATGGAGTGGAGTTAACTCATCTCTAGCTGATTTTTTCTCACACACACACAGTTCAAACAAAAAATATAAGTAATAAATATTGTGAATATAAGACCGCAACCTTCCCGTTGTAATGATAAAAACATCTTACAAAACGCGTTATTCTAGCCCGTTTTACTTGCACCTACACCGCTAAAGATAATAGGTATTGAAACTGAATTCTGGAGCAAAATGCAAGGTTAGTAAAGTTTTGATATAAATTTTGGCGATCTCTTACGAGCAATTTTTTATGGATACCACGGTAGAATAACCCAGAGAAGGGTACCAACTTACGTTTGGATTCTATTCTAGTTTGATCTGTCTTAGTCATGACTCTCTCCCGGCTTTGAACTCCCGAAGGTGCCTGCAGAGGTGTGAATGTGAACACCTACATTTCTACATTGGCGAGACTTGAGCTATGATTTATATCCTTTCTTCTTGAGCGCAGATTGATAATGTCACTAAGGCCCCTATCGCTTTCTCACAAAGCCATGTTGCTCAATAGATATTATACACTCTTTATTCAGAAATTGTGTTAAATTATTGCTAAAAGTTTTCCATTATCTTCACTATGACACTGGTGAGGCTGATAGGACGGTCGACGGAAGTTTTCTATATGGGTCTTGTCACCATTTCTATATATTGGTGTAACTAAAGCATGTTTCCAGTTATTGGGTAAAAACCCAGTTTCAAAAGACTTATTCATTAGTAATCATAGAACAGGAACAAGTTTTAACAGTTTTTACGGATGTAGGTCTAGGTAGTAGGTCTGGACCGGGTGAGGAATGGTTTTTCAATTGTAATATAGCTTTTTCAACATCATAGACTGTAAATGTTATTTCAGATAAATTATTTTCTATCCAGGCTAATGTAATTTCAGTTTGGTAATTTACTATGGGCTCTTATGAGTAAGCTTTTGAGAATGTATTGCAAATGTTTCAGCTATTTCAACAGGACTTGTTACTTGGTCACCATTTTGGGTTCTGACAGCTGGTGGGATGATGACTTTAGATGTGGTATAATACCGGATATAAGAATAAAATTATTTGTCTCAGTGATCTAATATGTTTGACTGAAATATACTTCTATTCTTTCTGGTTAATGCCACACACATGTTGTTTATATTCCTAAATTCTTTGTAGTCTTTGTTATCTCCTGAGTTCCTTTATTTATCCCAGAATAATCTTTAATGGGCTACTAATTTACCAATGTCACCCGTGATCTAAGGTTTGTTGTGAGCTTTGCATTTTATTTTTCTTTCAGGAGCATGTTTGTTTGATGTATTGATTGCACACAAAATGCCTTTCGACAAATTTTCCACATCACAGGTCAGGGTAACCATTTCTAGGTTTTGATTTAAGTCTGATTCATAGTTTTTTAACATCAATATACTGGTAGTAACATCTATACTTTGGAGATGTATTTGTATTCTGTAATTGACACTGTACACTAAAATCCAATACACAGTGATCACTAACCTATGGCAGGTTTATGAACAATATCCTTTATTAGAGCTTCCTTGTTCACCAATACAAAGTCAAGTAAGAATTCGAATCTTGTTGGACTTTATACTAATTGGAAAAGGTTGCTGTCGAGAAGGGTGTCTCTAAACAGTTCTTCGGGCGCAGTGAGGTGTTGATCTATTTGGATTGGCCATTTAGTGGATGGATAGTTAAAATCTCCAGCTATAATATCTGTTTGTTATTCTCAGCAGCTGTTAAAATATTTGCAAGAAGCTTGGTGTCATGTTGATTTGTCTTTGTTGTCTGGTCAATACACCCCTATCACTAGAAAATGGTAAGAGCCACATTGTATATCTTTATAGAGTGCTTCTACTGTTTCACACATATATAGTTTATTAATCTAGCTATAATTGGAGTGTTATTCACATAGTTTTTCACATGCATGGCCACACATCCACCTCTTGTTTTGCCTACTGCCTTCATCTTTTTGTGATTACAATCTAGTCTAAACAATGTATAGCCCGGTCTCAGATTATAGAACAAAAGGCAGATGGAGCGTACCGAACACGCGAGCGTCGCCACCAAAGCGAATACAAATTCAAAAGCAAATACAAACCTGCGCTAGTGCTATATGCGACTTGTCCGAAGCAACATGTTATGACTGGTTTGTAATTTTAATGTAAAAAATACCGTCTTGTGTTATTAAACACTGTAAAAGTTGTTCCCAAAAAGAAAAAAAAGAAGATGGAATATCCTTTCACAGATAACTATTAATTATTTGGCTTATATAATTTTTAATCAACATAATAACTTTACATGTGACTCGGAACACAAAACTTCAACAGTCATTCGCTTGTGTTGCCAGTATTTATTTAAATTAGTTAGCCGTTTTATTGGTAAAACTACATTTAGAAGGTCTAGGGGTTAGTGATGTAACAAAAGTTTGTTTTTTAATATCGCAAATGCGAATATTTTTTTATACGTCTCGCTCGCACGGTTTTTTTCCCAAACCTCAAGCCTTCTTAGAAAATACTTTTTATGTCAAGTTTTTAATAAAGTTGAAAATGCGAATACTTGTCTCGTTTGCACCATTTTTAGGGTTTAGCACCTCAAAAGGTAAAAACCTTGTAGACCTTGCTTTTAGCCTAAATTGACAAGTCTGGGTCAACCGGAAGTACCCTATAGGTTTTGGGTCGAAAACCCATAATATGGTAGTTCCCGTTGACCTAGAATCACTAAATTTGGCAAAAAGCTAGGTCTTATAGAACAAATAAAGGAAAAAATATATATGGCCATCCTCTAATCTCCAAAGTTTGTGAAGAGCAAAATCTGAAATAATTTGTTACCTACAAATTTGTTCGGAACCCGAGATGGGCGAGTCCGATGGAATGTTCTGTATGTTAATCTAGATTAAAAACTACCTGTGTGCCAAATTTTATCCAAATCAGTATAGTCGTTTTTGCGTGAAAGAGAAATAAACATCCATACATACGTACTTCCATTCTCACAAACTGTCGGATATATGTGTAATAATTAGAAAAGTAGGATACTATTAAAATATTAAACAAAAACAATTAAACAATGAATTGTGATATTTATACAGAACCTTCTTTATTTATTGTAATTTATTTAGTTATTAATAACTATTATTTTATCCATATATTACTTTAGTACTGTATGTTACAACAGAACGTTTAACTTTCCAATATTATAACAATTTGTTACAAAAATGAGGGAGTTAATTTTTCATTATCTGGTAACTGTACACGCACACAGATGCACGTGTACGTACAGTGCAGTGGCTCGTTGTCACGCACACATAACTATAAAGGTGGCGACACTCGCGAGTTCGGCGCACTCCATCTGCCTTTTGTTCTATAATCTGAGAGCCCGGTATGTTAAATGTACTATTGCTATCTTTGCAAGTGAGCCAAGTTTCACAGATAATAGTAATACATGGTTTATTAGTATTTATGTACAATAGGAATCAAAAAAAAAAAAGTTTGGTGGTGACAAGAAGAGGTTGGTGTACGTAATTGTAATATCCATGTAAGGATTTCTATTTTGCTGAGATAGTTGTAATGTTCGTTTTTCGCTCCGTTACACGTTGTCGATTCTAGACACGTATTTCGGTTTTAAATTGCTAATCTATGGTGAAATTTATTCTATGTTAACTTTTTACTACAAGAGTAACACTTTTTGTAGCCCCTGTAAGGTATTGTCTCTGTGGACATCAGTTTTTTATCTGTATAATTGGCTGTGGTGATCTGTGTCGGGGCTGACGTTTGGTCGATGGAAAAAAAAGTCGAATCACTTTTCTAAAAACATCGTGATGTGAAGTCAACATGTAATTTTTAAATCCGTTTGGATCGATATTTTCTTGGACATTCCCAATATGGGAAGTCGCAATTAGAAAACGCAAGCCAAGTGCCTTGCAACTTTTTTATTGATTTCCTCTAAATCATGGATTTCGAGTACGGCATTCCCGCCGAAGAAAAACGGTAAGTCTGGTGCTCTTTGCTTGAGGTCAAACTGTGATTTACTTTGGAATTTGGACATTATTTTTAACGCTAGCTTTTTATTGTTTCAGCCACTGGCGTTTTTCTTCATAACTTTTTTTGCAAGATTTTTTCTTACAAGCATTTTTCTTACGAGTATATTTCTACGTAATTTTCCCCCATGAGCATCCCGTGGAAATTATTTACTTGGAGCGGACCGCCATCTTGAGGTTTCATCTGCGCAGAAGGCGAGATTCCTTTTCCGCGTGTCACATCGTCCATCATAAGGAAGGAAATCCCATCCACGTAATGATATTTCCTCAGGTTTCAATTCCTTGGAGAAAGGTAACGCATTCATAATCTTATACGGCCCATGCCTTGAGCATGTGCAGTGTAAAATCATAAAAATAATTAACTTCTTTTAAATCAAGGTGCAATAACGATAGTTTAACAATAACGACAGCTAATAATGGTGTACGCCTTCAGCGATGAAAATACCAAAATTAGTAGTGTGCAGGCTAGTTTTAATAAACCGGTATCAGCCAGGGTCCTTCAGACTCTGTGCTATCGCAAATAAACTTTTCCTAAAATAAATCTTTAAACTATTGTAACGCTTTTGCTTCCCGGCAATAAAGATAAACGAAACTGAATGATTTTTTTGTTATTTAATAATAATATATATTTATGTTTAATAATATACAGGGTGTTTGGTAGAGGGACCGACAAACCAAATGAGCATGTTCGGGGGCCCTCTTGGAGAATACAAGTTGGCAAAAAAAAAATCCCCGACACCCCATTTTTTTTTAACTAAATCAGTTAGTTAGCTCTGTTTTGTATCCAATTTTGCTTTGCGTGGCCTGAAGGTGTATTAGAGACCAAATTCAACTAAAAACATCCGGTCTAAAACAGATTTTACAAATGTTATGGTGGTAAATAGGTACAATTTCGGAGAAAAAGGGAAAAATCACAAAAAAAAGTGAAAAATATTGGGGGGTCGGGGATTTTTTTGGCCAACTTGTATTCTCCAAGTGGTCCCCCGAACACGCTCATTTGGTTTGTCGGTCCTTCTACCAAACACCCTGTATATATGTTTATTCAGTTCAGGTCACAAAGTACATATCTTAACTATACCTCTAATTAAATAAAGTATGTAATTTATATAAATTAACACAAAACTGTGATAAGTAGGTACAATTGATATTCATTGACAACTGTGCTAGGTCGTACCTGTGTTACAGCTGTCAATGTCTTCCTCCAGTATAGTAACAGTTCAAACGGTTCATTAATTTACAAAATTAAACGCCTATCCAAGTAACGCCCATCTAAATAAATACATACCAGATTTATGACTAAAATTTCTCATGCCTACCTCCATATTTTGTTGTTTTAAATTATTTTGTGATTCACTTAACCTAGGTAGGCAAAACAACAAAATTAACAACGTAAGTAGCTATTAGCTCTTAATTAACAATACCTAAACTACACTAATAAAGTAATACATATTTATCAGCACACGCAAAGTTTTGCCGATATGAAATAAAATGTCACCCTTAATAACGTAGCGTTAAAGTGCATTTTGTTTATTCCAAATACGGTAGATATCGGCTCAAGTAAAACATTCTATGCATGCGGATAACCAGTTTCTATTATCTCTAAGTTACTCGCTGCATTGCGCGGTTCACGAAAAGAGGAACCTGAGAATGCTTAATAGATTTAGTACTGATATAAATAATTGACAAATGACAATAGTTGTGGGACATTGAATTGACGTTAGTTCTAATGACTAATTAAATAATAGCATGCAATATAAAATTTGACAATTTAAAATTAATGAGTATTCATAATTTGATTCATACTTAGACCTATATTATTTTATTATTTTTTGTTTGTAGGGAGGAAGGGAGTGCTCGTGGGTGTATGAGGGTGTGCGTGTGAGAGTGAGTGTGAGTGTGAACTTTTATATAGGTATATGTTCGAAAATTATTATGTAACAAATTTATTTTATTAACAATATCCATGTACGGGGGTTACATGATTAGTAGGTTAATGTAGTTCATGTAATGATATGTACTTACCTAAGTTAAGAGTAATAAAGTGCAGAACATAAAAATACAATAAAAAATAGTTTACTTAATTTAGTCTAACAAGTATGTTTTCGGTTTCAGCATAGCTTAAACTTAGCAAATACTCTTTCAGAACCTTTTTACATGTTTGTAATGTTAATGGATACATATTAAATTTTTTACTAATTTCTCTATAAAGATATGGACCTAGATAACTAAAATGTCTTCGCGCATACTCTGATGAGACATCAGGGAGAAGCACTAGTCTATCGACGTGTAGACAGATACTTGTTTGGATCATAAGGAGTGTTTAGATGAGTTTTTAATACAGACTTATAAATAAATATTTGTCTTACGGCAAGAACGTCAGCGTACAGTTGTTTAGTAGGGTATCTGAACGGTTTTGATAACATGACCTTCAATACAGCCCGCTGGGATCGCTCTACTCGCAATAGGAAGGTTTTGAATGTTCCTCCCCAAACAGTACTACAGTAAGCCAAAATTGAATGGCAAAGAGCATAATAGGTTGACTTCAACAACGTTAAGTCTCCTATGTGCCTTATGCGTTTGAATATCACAATGAGTTTTCTTACCCTACCAGTCAAAACTTTAATATGCTCATGCCAGTTCAGTTTTTCGTCTACAGTTATGCCCAGATATTTGATAAAAGATACATGTTCTAAAGAAGAGCATGAACAGTTTTGAGAAGATGGAAAAGAACAACGGTGTGCTTTTAGTGTCAAAACATTGTCAGGCTTGCAAACGGAGGAGTTGGAGAATGACAAGAATTTTGTTTTGCCAACGTTTAGTGTAAGAAGGTTATTGCGGAGCCAGGACAGAACTTCTTTGAGACCAATTTCAGTCAGGTCAGTAACTTCTTTCCAAGTTGGCGCAGAAAAAATGAGCGCTGTATCATCAGCGTAAGCTACAAGTTTAGAATTTTCGAGTTTCAAATTACATAAGTCATTGATTGATATATATCAAAAAGAGTGTCGGGCCGAGAATGCTACCCTGAGGTACACCGTAATTGATAGAAGTCTCTTCACATACGTAGTTGCCAATCATTACCCTTTGCTTTCTATTAGTTAGATATTCTGTAAAAAGTTTAAGCGAAATATCTCTGACTCCTATCCTCTCCAGCTTGTTAAGTAAGATGGGGACAGAGACAGTATCAAACTCTTTTGCAAGATCTAGGAAAATACCCAGGCATTTTTTTTGTTTATCTACTTGACGAATTACATATTCTGTTAGTTCTGAAACTGCATCTTCAGTAGATTTTCCAGATACGAATCCGAATTGGTTTTCTGAAATAATTTTGTATTTATTGAGGTACGAATGCAGTCGCTTGCTCAGTAGACGCTCTATAATTTTAGACAATGCAGGAAGGATAGATATTGGGCGATAATTACTGATACTATCTCTGTCACCATTCTTATGAATGGGTTTAATAAGTGCAGTTTTAAATGAACTAGGAAAATAGCCAGTGGTGAAACTAAGATTACACATATATGTAATGTATGGAACAATTATATCTTTAGTATATTTTAAAACTAAAGTAGGGATACCATCATGCCCCACTGAGCTGCCGGACTTAACTCTATTAATTGTCGTGTAAATCTCTGTGCAGTCAGTAGGAAGTAAACCAAACGACTGGGGGAATCTTTGCAATTTGAATTGAGATTCAGACGATTTACATTTATTAGTTACTAAAATGATTTCATCAGCCAACGTTTTACCTATATGTGCAAAATAGTTATTCACGTAGTTAATAGATTTTTCTGGAGTTCCTTTTAGTTTTAATAGTGATATAACATCTACATAAGTATTATTTTCTTCGAATTCATGTGTGCTGTATTTTTAATAACTTTCCAAGTTTTTTTTTGAATTCCCGCTAGCATTATTTAATTCTGATTTATCATATTCGTTTTTAACCTTTTTTTAAATTTCATTACAGTAATTTCTATATCTTTTATAAGACAATTCAAGGATTTTACTTTTGGGGTCGTTATTGCTACTTTTATGTAATTTGTCACGATGTTTTATGCACCGTAGCAACCCTGGGGTGACCCATGCTTCTTTCATTCATCCTTTTACGACAAGGAACTCGTCTGCAAGTTGTGTTCAGGTCTATTGCACGTTTTAGTTCAGACACTAAGATACCAGTTCCTACGTCAACATCGTCTGTTTCATAAATTGTATTCAAATTGTTTAGATCAGAACCAATATTTTTATAGTTTATGATTGTTTGTGAGTAATGAGTGTTACGAGAATGTTGATGATTATTTAATATCAAAGCAACACAATAGTGATCAGTGACAGTTGATGAAATTACCAATGCAGTGGCTTTTAATTTAGTTTTAAGTAAAAAGTGGTCTACACAACTGCTTTTTCTAGTGTGGAAAACATGAGGGGGGAGCAGCTCATGATGCGCCATAATGTCTAAAAATATTCATTACTGTTTGTAGTCATAGGATTTGACGAAGATATGTTTATATTTATATCACCGGCGAATATTATATTTTTAAAAGAAGGAAGTAAGAATCTGTTCGATTCCTGTGAGAAAATTAGTTAGGGAACGATAAGCCGGAGGACGGTATATCGCGATGATTGCGGTATCAGCGCCGAGTTTAATTATAAGGCAATTTGCTTCAAAGGATGCAGGTTCCGTAACAATAGCCGAAATGTCATTTCTAATGTAAACCACTACCCCTTAATTTTGGCTCATATTAAGTTTAGTAGAGTACTTAGCAAAGTTTATAAGATTGGCTATATTTTTATCTAAATTCTTAAGCCAGCATTCAGTAAGAATAACAATATCTGAGTCAAATTTTAGCTGATTAAGCAGTATTTCCATTTGAGGCAAATTGCGATCTATGCTCCGTATATTTTGACAAACTATCGCAAGTTTTTTGTCAACTTTACTTGTATATGTATGTGCTTCATGAACATTACACTGATAAGACTTCGATATTTCATAATAGTCAAGTTCGTTCGTTAAGTTTTTTAAATCCATAATTATGTATGAATATATATCTATAATATATATCCATAATTAGAATACACACATTAGAAAAAAAATACTTGATTTTTTCTGAAAATGGGTGCTGAATAGCTGACGTCAAAGATAAGTTAGACAGAACATTGACATGAGCGACTAATTTTACGTGACTGATTTTGTTTAGAACTAGATAGTAGTGGTTGTAGTTTATTGACGTGTAAAGAGTGATGTGTCGTGTTAAGGAAGTGGGAGGAAACTTACTCATTAGAGTAATATTGAAGCTGCGTAAAATGTAAAAAAATACACACATTTATCTTAACGGTTGTTTGGTCCCGTCTTTTTTTCTTCCCGCTTGAGCTCCTCAAGTTGACTGTCCTCTTTAATAAGCAAGGGAGCAGAACCCTCTTTTTTACGCAGAAATATCCGCCCGTGAGAGCACCAACAAAATTTGTAATCATAGGATTTGGCAAAATCTCTTGCAAGAATTTAGCTGTCATATTTTCTGAAATGTATATTGGTGACGCTGGTAATCCTAATCTTAATTGTTCGGTACTTAGTTGTGCGGAGTGTTGTTTGGTATATGTTTTTGCGGCACGTATAAATTCTTCCTTGCGTATAACTGTTGTAAGTCTTATAAGAACTGGCGGATCTCCCTGCGATTGTATATTCACCCTGTAAGCATCTTGAATCTCTGACTTCGTTACATCAAGATTCATCGCTCTCCCATTTATCTGCCCCCGCTTAAAGATCAAAAGGACCAAGGCTCTATCAAAAGTTATTCCAGGTGAGTAAATATATATATATATGTAGTGAATGTATATGAGTAAATGTATAAATATATATATATATATATATATAATCTTTGTGTGAGGTCGCTCCAGGCGCGATTTTGGTGAGAATATCACTTTATAGGAGCGCTCACATCCATATTTTTCAATGATACATTCACATGTACTTACAATCGATTTTTTTATTATTACATAGTTTTTTTGATGTACTATTTTAGGGGTGCCCTTTACATATTTTATGGTGATGTCTGACTCACCCTTTTTTCCAATCGACTTTTGAGAGCTTCTCAGAGCTTGTTCAGCTCATCACGCTCTTTAGGTGTTTTGTCGTCATAGATTCTTACCACCTTTACTCTTGTTTTTGAGGATCAGCACTGTATCTTGACGTGTTTTCAGTAATACCTTTATTGTTCGGGGCTTAACATTTCCTGGTTCCCGGCAACCACGATGAAACACTGAAACCATCCTCTTAGAGAAGTCAGCACCGTTTATATCCTCCAAAATTTACTTAACAAGTGATTCATCCTGCGATTTCCTGTTATTTCCAATATTCGAGTTACTTTCCTTGACACCAATCATAATTAGATTGTTGGCGCGGCGTTCCCGCTCCGTAATTTTCTCGAACAAGGCATTCGTATCGGGAGTCGGTAGTGCAGCAACCGCGGGTGCAGGAGTTGATGTAACTGCGGCCTCTTGTCTCTTCACATCATTGAGCTCTTCTCGAAGACTATCATATGCCTTCATTAGTTTAGGTACTTAAGAGGATTGCATAGCTAGTACTTTCCATGCTAAAAGAGAAAACTATTTTCTACCTTTTAACATTGTCCGATTTCAGTGATTTGTTTTTCATGGAGTCATGACATTGTTTACTATGCCGGTACGTTTTGATTTTTTCAGTATTTCAAAGTTCTATAAATTTCCTTTTTTAAAACATCAAAAAACTGAAAAAAATCAAAACGCACGGGCATAGTAAACAATGTCATGATTCCATGAAAAAAAAATCACTGAATTCGGACAATGTTAAGAGGTTGAAAAGAGTTTTCTCTTTTAGCATGGAAAGTACTAGCTATGCAATCCTCTTAAGGCGTCCCAACATGGGGGCACAAGTATAAAAAGGTGCGCTTGCCCTTTAGCCCCATCACGCGAGCCTCACTAGTTGTAAGATTGCTGCATTGTAAGCAAATATTCCTTATACAGCCATCACATTGCACAGTATTTTCCTCATTCTGATCATTCTCGCACTGAAAACACTTAATTTTTTTACGTTTTTAAGTCGATGTTTTTCGAAATTGGTATGAAACAGCCGTTACGATTTTATCGCGTCACTAAGGATTATCAGCACTTGGGCAATTTTAAAACAATTTACAATGCTTTACATAAGGTTGAGAATTCCTTCTCAGATTGGACGATGTAACGCGAAGATGCAATTGAATACATGCTAAAAGTTTTTATATTTATTTCATACAATCAAATGATTAAATTTTAATGGTAAAAGGGTCCATAGTTTACTAGTATATTTCATTGGGAATTCGAATATGATATATTCATTGAAATATATTTGCCCCTAATTGAATAAAAATGCCTTTTCCCACGAAGCACGTAAGAAAAATTGCAAACTTTAGAGAATGTTGCCGATTTTTTCTATCGAGCGAAGTTTGCTCAATCGTGTATTGGCTTCATAAAGAATACTTCATAAGAATGTATATTCAATTTACACTACGTTTTCTTTCGAACTTCGGTTATTAGGTTTAAGCGTCGAAATTTAGTCGTAATCTACACTTATTTCGCCTTAAGCACGATTCGCGGTGATTTATGTCGTCATAGAAAGTATTTCCAACAGAGTTGATTGACTAATATATACTTATATAAGGTATTTGTTAATTAGTGCACAATATTGAACGGGGTGGTTTGGAATCGACAACTGGTGATGAAAGTAAAAAAACGTCATTTTTATTGTTATAAACTCATATTCGCCGCTCCACGGCTAAGAGCCATAGTGCGACTGAACGCATGACCCGACGCACCGCTACATCGCAGAATAGATATCTGTAAATACGAGACACATACCTACCCGCTTTGCTTGTATGTAGGTTCGTACGTCGTTGTACATATTCTAAGTGGGTAGGTATGTGTAGCGATACTGTTGTCTATTCTGTGATGCAGAGGCGTCCGTTTAGTCGCGCAATGGTGGAGCTGCTGCAGAGCAATGAATATGAGTTCATAATAATAAAAAACATGCATTATTCCCTTCACTATAATGACCAGTTATCGATTCCAAACCACCCCATTCGATATTGTGCACTAATTAACAATGTCCTTATACACACATCAACACCTAGGGATATTTTGTAAGTATACAGTTCTTAAACTCAAACAATACTGGCCAGTTTTAAATTCTTTAGAAGAAAGCTTATTTTGTAAACCTTTTTGAATATCTGTCAATAAAAATATCCTAACATTTCATTAGGTTATCTACTACTATCTTACTAATAAGCTTAGATTAATGATTAGTCTCCGTGCGCGCGCTTCGACTAGATACCGCCGGCATACTTGCAAAATGCGGCAACAAATACTACGCCGAATTCGGCGTACTCGAGCCCGCTCGAGCCAGTCACGTCCCAAGCAGCGTGGTGTTACCGAGTGTTTTTTTTGTAATTATGGTCGTAATCCAAAGTAAAATGCCTGTTTCCAAAGTGAAAATGTGTAAAAATAATACTACAAGAAATAAGAAATACACTGGGATCACATACCATCAGTAAATACCATATAATTTCGCTATATTTCATTACCTTCACTGTACACGAGTTATGGGAATAGTATTCAAATAGAAAATAAGAACACGTTTTAACAGCTGGCAGTCTATAGTACATATTAAGAAATAAAAACCTATATGTAAAAAAAAAATGTTGTTAATGTTCGTTTTGATATAAATAGTTTTATCACCATAAAAATTAATCACTTTCAGCCGATCTTGAAATACCAAAATTCAGTCTTGTGCATACACGTACTGGAGAAGCTATCGCTCTTCCTCCGCTTTATTTCATGATATATATCCATTGATACATACACTCAGTTAAACCCTCAAAATAATACTAAAATCCCCGTTTTAATAGAAGTATTACGAATAAAAATAAGTTGATCTCATTAAAACATTTTTGACAACTTCTGTTAAAAATAACATTGAGTCAAAATATTACCCTTATTCCATTTTTTTATCATGCGATCAGTCCATCGACTATGAGCAGATGTGGTGTGTGTTGCGGGTAAGGTGGTACTCCTATTAGAGTCTGCCCTTTCTTGATCAAGATCAGTTCTTGCTGATTTTCCTCGTCAAAGATGTCTCGTCGCTTTTCGGCGGATACTTTTAGGAATAGTAAGCAGCCCTGCACCCATCCGGTGACGCTGTAAATGCCGGTAAAGGCAATCAGCAATTAGTCGGTTCGAAAAATAACCTACCCTGCATGCTTATTTGGATGCCTAAGCAGCAGATATTTAACATATGGATCTCTGTAAACCATGGTGTATTAGATATTTGTTTTAAGATGTAGTTCTGTACTCTGCTACAGGTTTCTTGATGTTGTTCTTTGATGGCTTTGTTACGTGCAGTTTCGTCATTCGGATGCCTACTAGTGTGCCGTACACGCCGGAGTCTACCGTATGATCTCGGAGTACATTTGTATATTATATATATTTATACTTTGGGTTTAGAGGGACGTCCAGTGGTTTCAGGCGTTAACTTTCAGCAACTTTCTTGAATTACCGAAGTTATAAGTATTTCCAGCAGAGACATCAAAATCCGATTCGGTTTGAGTGACATTCTGAGGTTAATTCCATCGTTAACCAAATCGCGAAATGAGCTGTGTGCTTGTTATAAAGTTTGAGATTTCTTTCAGTGTTTAGAACCGTGGTACCAATTGTCAGTATTTATTACCGGGAGATGATTAGAGTTGGCATCTAAGCACGTCTCTCCATGGTGAAAAAGCCTGGGTGTAATCCCTTTACGGTGAAGAAGCATATAACATCTTTCTTTTTTGAGGAGTTTATTTGGGTCTGTAGGCCAGTTTGTAGGGTCTGTTGTAGAGATTGTTCTAATAAATTAATTGACTCGAAAAGTCACGCGTTGACACTGTTACAGAAAACTATTGAAAATGTGAGGTAGGTATAGCAACAGATGTGCACGTGCGCTCGCGGTATGAACTCGCGTTGAAGTGTATTGTCATGTAATAATAATCATTTATAAAACACAGTTTCAATGCACATTTACTAGAAATTTTCGGGAAATATAACATCCCAGTAACCTCAAAAGTTTATTTCTTTTGGTTTTCAACAGGCAGTAAGAGAAATAGATCGAGGTCTCCCATGAGGTCGGAAAGTTCTAGCCGTCGACGCGACAGTAAGATGGATGGACACAAGAGCATTAACAATTCTGGTGGCATCAGCAACTCTAACACTGACATGAACATGATGAGCCAAATGATGAACCAAATGTCTCAATATGGTTGGTTACTTTACTATTATGGATGTGTAAAAATACATCTTGTATTTAATCATAATACGAGGGTCATTTGAAAAGTTCTTAGCCTAACGTACTTAATGAAACCACACGATTTTGAGTTTATTTTTATTTTTCAACATACTCTCCTCCGAGCTCAAAACACTTTTTCCATCGACCCGGTAAGGTTTCGATACCCGTTTTAAAAAAATCTTCGTCTAACTCCTCAAAATAAGCGTCCACGGCGGCTATGACCTCTTCATTTGTAAAAAATGTTTACCACCTAAAAATGTTTTCAGCAGCTTTGGGAACAGACAAAATTCGGACGGAAGTGAATATGGGGGATGAGGTAACAATTCGAAGCCACATTAATGGATTTCTGCCATGGATTGCACAGAGGTGTGAATGCGCGCATTGTCCTGATGAAACAAGACTTTTCTAACGAATAATCCTGGACGTTTTTCTTTGATTTCTTCTCTCAAACGACGCAACAGGTTGCAATAGTAATCGGAGGAGAGGATTGTTTCACCCTTTTTTAAATAATCCACGAGAATTATACCCTTTGCATCCCAAAAAACGGATGCCATGACTTTGCCCGCCGATAAAACCACCTTTGCCTTCTTTTGAGTGGGCGAACCTGCTCTTTTCCATTGTTTCGGCTGTTCTTTTGTCTCGGGTGTATTGTGGTGAACCCATGGTTATAAATCTTTCAACAAATTCTAAACAGTCGCGAGAAGTTGTGAGTCGGTTGCGTTTTTGTTCCACTGAAAGCAGTCGCGGTACCCACCGCGCAGACACCTTAGAGAATCCAAGTTCAGTAGTAATTATATGATGAGTTCGCTCAGATGAGATGCCTACAGTCTTAACTATCTCCTCGACAGTCAATCTTCGATCAGATAAAATTAAATCACAGATTTTTTCTTTGTTTTGATCAGTGGAAGCAGTCGAAGGCCGGCCACTACGGGGCTCATCTTGAATGATCTCACGACCACGTTTAAACTCTGCCACCCATTTTTTAACAGTCGCATACGAAGGAGCGGACTCACCCAAAGCAGCAGACATGTCTTCACGTATAGCTTTTGGAGTTAAACCTTTCAAATTCAGGTATTTTATCACAGCACGATGTTCAATTTTATCCATTTTCAAAAATAGATCTGACTTGACTTACGGTATCACGTGTAAACAAACAATGAGTTACTGTGAATAAACTAAACTGTGCATACTTGTTGCTAAATAATGTAACTACAAAATGAGGATAGTTATAAAAAAACCAATGACTTTAACCATGTCAGGCTAAGAACTTTTCAAATGACCCTCGTATGTATAAAATATCGGTACATAATCCTCACTTTTACTTAATGTAATATTATTCTAGTACATACTGATTCACTGGTGAAAACATATAAATCGTAGATTCTCTTTTAGGTAACATGATGATGAGCGGCATGTATCCAAATATGATGATGCAAGGAGCTATGTTGAGCGGAGGAATGATGCCTACTGGTTCCGGCATGGACATGATGTCTTCTACTGGTATGGACATGATGTCACAGAATATGGACATATCCTCTATCGCGGCGCCCATGGCTACGGGAGCCATGGGTACGGCTTCCATGGGCTCAGCACCCATGGCCACAGGAACCATGGGTACGACACCTATTCCAGCCCCACCCTTGCCTCCCACAGGGCAATCAATGGACATAAACATGATGGGTGGGATGATGATGGATCCAACCATGATGGGAATGTATACAGGCATGGACATGTCCGCAATGCTGGAGAAGAAAGAAATAGTACTGAAACACTGCAAGCTCTCTCCTCCTGAGCCTGGTACTCCGCACCCACCTCGCAGAGCGCGACCGCCAGGATGCCGCACTATCTTCGTTGGAGGATTACCGGACAAAATCAGAGAAAGTGTTGTCAGAGAGATTTTCGAAAACTACGGCAGGATCCATACTCTGAGGCTATCAAAGAAAAACTTCTGTCATATTCGCTTTGATAGAGAAAACTGCGTAGATGCCGCCATGGGCATATCCGGGTATCGTATCAAACTGACAGATACTAAGGAAAAGGACAAAGATGACATGGATGAAGATGATGATTCTCATTCCACAAATGGCTGGTTGCACGTTGACTACGCAGCTGTAAGTCCAATACTGTTTTTGCACTTTAAATGAAACTCTTTTGTGCAGTTGCAAGAAATGTTTTTTCGAATTATGTTTCTAGGTAATATTTTCATACTGAAATATACAAGTTAAGCTGTTCATTAAATTTACAGAGTCGTGATGATCAGAACGAGTTCGAAAGGCGCCAGCGCCAAGCAATGCGTATTCAACAGCAACAAATGCAGCAATTGACAGCTCAACAGGAAATTTCAAATACTCCGGTAGCGCCTGTTTACAGGCGTTCGCCGTCACCTCTCAGGGTTCAACCTTACTCCAATACTGCTGTTATTCAACTTTCTGAAAAAATCAAGAATGAAGAACATTTCTCAAGTGCACTTCCTGTAAGCTTATGTTGTTTTTTTTTATAACTTTCTATAACGCACGAACTATCTCGATAGTTTGATAGAACTATAATTGCTTTTCTAGTGTAAAAGAGTATTTAGAGTTTCAAGGCATTTACAAATATTTATTAATATAATGTTAAATTTTGCCACTTCAGACAAAACATCAGTAAGTCTTCTTGCAGACTGAATACAGACTGAATTTAACATTTGTAGTTGTACAAATGTGCCGTAACATTGTACAACTAAAAATGTCAAATTTAATGTTCTTGTTTGTTCTGGGAAATAATTTGAGTTTTTTTTTAATTTAATTGAGAATGCTTGAGTTTGATTTCAAATCAGGGATCTACTTTGTGGAGAAAAGTTAAATTGACGGAAAAATCAAAAGACCGCGTCATTGGGGGCGTTATAATAATTTATTGAAAAAAATAGGCTAATGTATATTATGTAACTCATTCCTTGATATTTCAGACATTGTTAGCTTGGTTGGAACGTGGCGAATGCTCAAAAAAAAACGCAAATCAGTTCTATTCCATGATCCAAGCGACAAACTCGCATATACGCAGACTTTTTAATGAAAAAATACAATCTGAAGAAGAATTGCAGGATTGTAAAGACAGAGTGAGAACTCAAATTGAAAATGTTATCAATCAGCGTAAGTAGAGTATTTTCCTATCTTATAAATTCACGATCAACTTTGTTAATCAGTCAGTTGGTCAAGCAACCTGTCTTACCATTCTGAGGCCACAACAAAAGAGATTAATTTTGCAAAGGTAAAGTATCACGACAAAGTCTAATGAGCGCAGTACAAGTCTGATCGTCCAAAACCAACGTGTTAAGCGTGGTTCATAAAAGTTTGTAAAAATTGGAAGCCAAGAATTGACTGGCGAGATCACCCATATGTTTTCTTGAGGATGATAGCGGGAATTCTGCATTAGTAGGAGATCGTGATCTGTTGCACGCTTCTTTACTTCTTTTACTTTTTCTTCACTCAACCTTAATGCAATGAAATTACTTGCATACGATGGACGGCTGAAAATTTATGAGCCTAGAGTATCAAAACTTAAATTAACTAAAATGTAAATTAAATTTATTTTTCAATATAATCTCTCTCCACTTCTCACAATACTTGTGAAGTGCACGTATCCCACTAAAAAATATGCCGAGACTTTGCCTTCAAAATCCTCTTCCACGGCTGCCTTCATTTGTTCATCATTTTGAAATTTTCGCGCTCGAAGATCATTCTTAAAATTTTTGAACAAGTCTTGCAAAAACAAGATTCCTTTGCTGATTTTACCCCTCCTTTTTTCTAAAATTACTTCGCGACCTTTTTTCAAAAGTGCAGTATTCAGCATTCATTGTAGATTTTTTTTGATGGTAGTCAATTATCAATACTCCATCCGAATCCCAAAAAAAAGGTGGTCATTAGTTCCGAAGTCAACTTTTCCACTTTAAACTTCTTCGGCGGCGTTTCTCCTTTTTCTATCAAATGCATTGAATTGCATCCTTGTTTCGATTTTGGATCATACTGTCGAATCCAAGTTTCATTTACAGTGACGATCCGGGAACAAATTTTAATCCAAATTGTCCTTGCACAATTATAAAAACTCCAATGAAGTCTCAACTCGTAGCTGTTTGCCGATGTGAGCATTTTCGGCACCCAAAGCGTGCTAATTTAATTTATGTGCAAATGTTTGTGCAAAATCTCTCCAATTCGTTCCTTGCTGATGCCGTACTCTTTGCTACACTGCCATATTTTTATTGGTTCCCTATTTAGTGGCATATTTTTTGTCATAATTTAAAATGGCATACATTTACTTATCCTTATATGATTTATGCACAATAGTTATGCACAAAATTAGTTTGGCATAACTTTTTTGGCACAACTATTAAAGCATAAATTATTAAGCATACTATATTCTAAAGCCAAAATTTACTTACGCTTAATATTTAAAAATAACAAGAGAAAAATAAAGTTATGGAAATTTTGTGCGATGTACTTCTGAATTTACTAATACCTTTACAAGTCGCTTACTTCGAAAAAATATATATTGACAAGTCATTGCTTCGACAGGACATATATTCGACAATTATTTTATCCCAAAAGTGCTGCGTTGTATCCTTATCGAGGTATAGCCTAATTCTGGCGCTTCGCCGGTCGCTGCCGCTGCATGCTCGCTGCGCTCGCTCGTCTCGCGCGTTGTGTGGTCATCATTCAACCTAACGCTCCTCCTTGCTACGCTCGTCGTCGCACCTACTGTGACTTTGCTCTGATTAGATACTCCGCTACGTTCTGTGGGAGTAATTCTTGTCGAATGTTTGTTCTTTCGAAGCAATGACTTGTCGAACTATGTTTTTTATAAGTAACCAACTGTCGAAGTATTGAAATTCAGAAATACACCGGATCTATATGCCTAATAACTATTAGACGAATTAACAATATGCCTTATGGCTATAAGTAAATCAAAATTAGGGCAAAACTATTACCCTAAACTAAATTCATAGATTAGATTATTTGTGATCTGTGTGATGGCCTCTGCTGTTTTGAGTGTCGCAACTTTGCCAGTATCTGTTACATGATAGTTTCATAAACTGCAAGAGAAATTAAAGTAAACTTTTATAATATGGTCGGTGATTAGAAGAGAGAATCAAACAAACTTTTCCACTCCAGTGATTACTCTAAAACACACAAAAAACAACATAAATAAGAACAAAATTCAAATCAAAAACAATACAAAAATATCATATCATAACTAAAACTACATCTACATTTATAAAATAAATATTAAGGAGGACATAAGAAACATTATGATTTTACTTTAATCTACTAATATAATTACATAATATACAGTTAATTAAAGAAGAAAAAGTAAGAGATAGAGATTTGAATGAAATAGGACGGGATATTTTTTGCGGAAGAATATCATACAAATATAAATTTGGACAGCTAAAGAAAATATGATTATAGTCTCCTTCATCTAAACCACATTCGCATAACGAACTATCCCGAATCCTCAGTTTGGACAAGTGAACGGGCAAGCATGACAGCCGGAGGCGGCAGACCGTCACTTGCTCAATTTGCGAAATTAGAAAAACCAAGGAATTTTAGGAAGAAA
Organism: Selenia dentaria; assembly: GCA_917880725.1. Taxonomy (NCBI): domain Eukaryota; kingdom Metazoa; phylum Arthropoda; class Insecta; order Lepidoptera; family Geometridae; genus Selenia; species Selenia dentaria. Next base: position 15,560,235 of record OU862889.1, on the reverse strand, counting down.
CAGTTGAATGTCGCCATAATACTTTCCTTTTAGAACTTTTGATGATTCCCAGTATTTTGACCAAGAATAATATAGATGAGATTTAGGGAGAAGGGAGAGATCGTGAGAATATAGCTTGAAATGTTCCAGAGAACCAATGTTTGCAGCAGCCTTGACACATGAATCCGCAGTGTCATTTCACCTGAATTTCCAGAATGACCAAGAATCCAGGCAAGGACAACCTTTAAACCCATACTGTGGCACTCAAATATACATTGTTTTATCTGGAGGGTTAGGGGGAAGCGAGAAGAACAGCGGAAGGGGTTGGATAAAATGGATTGAAGGCAGCTTTTAGAATCAGAGAAAACTATGGGATTGTTTAGCTTATGAAACATTATGTAACAAATCGCTTCTAAGAGAGCAAGAGCTATGAGCCTGAAAAGACTGAAGCATGAGAAGGACATTTAAAACTCAAAACAATTTTGGAAGCATCAGTGAAAAAAATTTGCCAACCTATAAACTGCGAATAAATAAGTTCACTGAATAACCCACGGGGATTGGCCGAATCTTTATCAATACCAGAGTTCAGACGCATATCTGGATAAAATATGAGAACTTGGGAAGAAGTTTAGTAAGGGGATTGGATGAAAACTGATAAACAGGGAATGGGAGTCTATTAAATTTAATAAAGCTATGAAGAAAACAAGGAATATTATCTGAGACCTGAGAACCGTAAAGGTTTACCAGAATGCAACTAAATCATGCTTACTGATATAATATGCCAAAAAACAATTATGTCAGGCTATGATTATGACACAAAACTCGTGCGTAACTCGTTATGCCAATCAGTTAGTACAAAAAAAGAATGCGAAAAAAGGATCTCATTTTTATTTGATGATCTTCCAATACGATTGTTATTATATTTTATTTTTTACGAAGACATCGGAAAAATATTTCCGATGTTTTCGTCTGTGAGGGCGATGTTTGGGTGCCCAGGGTGGGCGTCGACTTCCAAGGACTCTCGACCCTGCTGAAATAGTCGCACCCGTTTTATTTTGGCAGACGATGGTCCAGATTACTGGTTTTCCACTGGTTACCAGAGTACCTTTTTTAACCAAGGATTTAATCACGCCACGATGCTCCAATTTCGTCAAATTCAGCGATGACTCAGTCATGGTTATGTTTACAGTTCACTATCTCGGACATTAATGACCCAATTTACCCGGAACTTTCTTTAATACTAATTACATGTCGCTCAACTCGTAACAGGTAGCGAGAGCAATAAGCGCGACTGCAAAAACCTTAGGCTCGGAGCTTTTCAGCCGCCCCTCGTACGTATAGTCTGGTCTGCCCACTCTCGTAGCATCTTAAATCTCGCAATGGTCCGCCAGTTCCCTGCTGATACCTTCACCGTAAATTAGTATGCCACGACAATCCGTAATGTGTGGAGTTTAGTAAGTTGATGACAAAATGACCTGACAACGATGCTTTTACGCGTTGTAATGAACAAAATACCGTAAAAATAAATTAAATTGTTTTTATCAAAAAGTCGAGTAGAAGTATGTTGTCAAGTCATAGTGGATCCCTCTGTGTGGCAACACACTTATTGTGTCTCGCGACTCCGGCCCTGGCTGCACGCAACGATCACGACAGTCTGGTCTTCTCAATAAGCGCTCTGGATTGAAGTAGAGACTACAGAATATAATCTCTGTCAACAAATGTTGAAGGGCTGAGTCGGCCGGTCGCGAATATACAGTACAACGACGGTATGTTTTGGTCACCAACTCATAACATAATTATTTGTGAACCTCAGTCGAACAGGTGGCGAAAGTACTTAGCGCGGCGTCACATCAGCGGGTCTGGGACCATTTCACCAAACCCCAACGGAAGAACATTGAGACATGGCAGAAAATGACACAGGTATCTGCTGTTCTACAATTTTGTTTCTAAATTTATGAGGATAAACACAAATCTGAGCATAGGTAGTAAAGAATTCGCATGTATTGTCATAATACCCTGCTATCCATGCTGATTGTGCATTGCAATACGCTCGGGTTTGGCAGATGACACCTAACTCCATTACAATTAGAACTTTTAAAACCTAGTGCAATATTGTATCTCAGGAAAAGATGCTGTTTTCTTCATAAGCAGATAAACTTAAATATTTAGACTCATCCCATTATAACTAAGTGTTTTCGAATAATTACTACAGTGGCAGTGTAATCCTAAATACAAACTATGATTTATATTTATATCTAATATATATTTAACCACACACGTTGCAGTTCCTGGAAAAGTAGGTTGATTTCTGCGAAATCTATTGTATTATTGGCCAAATATGGAGAAACGCGAGTCAACGGGTAGAATTTAATTGCTCTGCAATCTTGCTATACGTCCAGCCGCGTAGGGTTTGAAAAATTTATTATTGCTTTCCTCACTGCCTCACCACAGATATTTTTTATACACATCTCAAATACAGGAACTTGGACCATAATTCAAATATAATTTATTAAAATTACCAAAGCGTCGAGGTGCATCTTTCCCTACTAAGTTGGCCAACGATGTATATGTCACTAGGTTTCATTGGACATCCTTCAAAAGAATACAGGTAAAATATGCTCACAATAGCACATATAGAGGGGATTTAGTAAGATGTCGCATTGCCGTGTTAATTCAGTTGAATCAGAGGTAAGAAATGTCAACAAAAGTTAGGTTTAATTGCAATGTATCATCAATTTAAATAGCAGACAATCATTGGTCACACCATACTCTCACAAGGATAAAATTGAAGACTGCTGTAAAAGGTAACACTCGTATTATACTAAGTTAGGCAAATGTTAATAAATTTGTAATTATTTTCTTTGTACTTACGTATGTATTCGAAACTAAAACAATAATGCTAAAAAATTGTTTTCAATTTTCCAGGAGTTCACCTCCTTGAAGGAAGACTTCAATGAAAAGTTTTATCCAGAAGAAAACGATTTCAATGGTTATAACAATAGACCTCTCGAAACCGGCGCAAGTACTGAAGAACTACAGCAACTGAAGGTAAATAAAATCACTATACTTTAAGTTAAATTTAACCTTACTTTACAGAGTCCGTTTTACGGGTGACAGTGGCACAAACTACTGCCGGATAATAAGCTCCATACTTATTTGCTCATCCACATACATACGCAGCACAAAAAAGAGGTTTGTAGCGAGTAGTAAAGTACCGATGCAGTGATGCTCTTTCGCCTAGGAATTTCACTTGCTTCAGTGTCCTGTACGCCGCAACACAGTAATGCGTGCGCACTATTGATTCGCGGCAGAATATCAGGCACTGCGATGGTATCTATCAAGGTGGATTCTTGCACAGGAAGCCTACCATCTAGGAAGTGGAGTTTCTAACCGATGACGGTGCGTGAGAATATTATTATTCTCCGTCCTCTCACGGAGTAAAATTGCTGTAAATGCGCAAATTGTTACAAACTGAGCTTTAAGTATCATTTGGCAAAAATAAAATCGGTGCTTTGTGATGGCAACATTTTTGCGGCAACTAATGAACTCGATTAATCGTCAGGTTCGGACTTGTTTGGCCGCTAAACCAGTAGGCACGGACGCGTCGTGGGAGGTGCTACTCGCCCGATTAAATAGATCGACTCGATTTAATCGTTTGCTAAACTACTTGACTGAATTGTTGTGGTTCGCAAATTTTTAGCTACTAAATTACTAGCCTAGTTCGAAATACTTTAGTAATTTAGTACAGTGTAGAGTAATTTAATTGTAAAATAATGTTTAAACTAATCGCTACTGCCCAGAAATCGTTCGCATTATGGTCGAGTACAGTGCACAAGTGAGTGTGTTTTGCAAAATGAACGGGCTGCAACGCAATAAAGTGAATAAACTGATTAAGCTAATCGTAACGGCTATTTTAAAAAAGGTGGACGACAAAATTTGTGAAATAAATAAAAAAGTTACAGGTACGAAAATGGATCGATAGAAGAGATAAACTAGGAGCTACTAATTGTCTTCTGAAATAATTAGCATTGGAAGATCCCAAAGAGTACTTCGATAGTCCAGCGAAACTACATTTTTCGGCAACTAATGAACTCGACTAATCGCCGGGTTCGAACTTTGAAGCAGTAGGCACGGGCGAGTGTAGGGAAGGGCGGGAAAGTAGAATAAAATGGATCAACTCGACTAAATCGTTCACTAAACTACTTGATTAAATAGTTGCAGTTCGCGCACTTTTCTACCGACTTCCAAAAAGGAGGAGGTACCTACTCAATTCGACTGTTTTTTTAAATGTTTGTTACCTCATAACTTTCGATAGGGTGAACCGATTTTCAAAATTCTTTTTTTGTTTAACCCGTGTGGTACCATTTAAATTTCATCAAATTCGGTCCAGTAGTTTTTGAGTTACACTCCAATAACTGAATAATATGGAAGTCGGTATAAAATTTTTCAAATTGTACTTGTAGCCAATAAATTACTCGCTACTCTAAATTACTAGCCTAGTCCGAACTAGGCATTACGGTGTGTTCCAGCGGCTTGAAAGCCAGTCGCTCATTGTAGGTCTATTGCGGTATCATCTTGGATTCCCTCATCACTGATCATCAAGTTATTTTACTTACGAGTTTGCACTATAATCATACCAAGTTTGAAGTGTGGAGGTGCTTATTATATGTATGCAAACTTAAATATATACTTATATTTTTTACTGTTTATATGTATTATAAAGTCACGACTTGTCTGATTTTTTACCTTACAATGGAACAGGGCCAATACCTTCAATTTCGTGTTACAGATTGAAAATGACAGCTTGCGATTTCAATTGGAGGCATACAAGAACGAAGTGGATGTTATGAAATCTGAAGCCCAAAAGGAGATGGAGAAATTCAAGGCACAATTCATCGCCCGCCAAGCGTTACAAGGGGCTATGCAAGGAGGTGCCGATAGTAATGTAAGATAATATTATAAATTCGAATGTTTGTGAGTGAGTGTGTATATCTGTTATTCTCTTCGCTGAAACAGCTACACGGTTTTAAATTAATGTATGTTCCTGTGAAATAGTCAATTAATTCGGGTGTCAGGCCACGAGGGTCCGTTTTTAATACCTACAATGCAAAAAACCTATGTAGTAAATAATCCACATCTCATTCCCTACTTCGCATTGTGGCTACATCGCTTAATGACATAGTAGCAAAATGACTACTACGAGTATTTCAAAATAGGTACACTTAGATACGAAACTCAGATTCAGATAGCGATCATTTCGATAAACAATAAAAACGGAAGCCTATGGAGATGGTCAACACAAATGAATGTTCAGCGACAGTGACTATGGATGGCAATAGAGAAAATAGTATAAGACACACAGTTCTCACATTTGTGGATCACATCATGGAGATATCGAAATGGCTCTGATGATGGATTCTTGTCGGCAAGAAGTATGCATCAATCAATATGGAACCGGTGAAGAAAATATTTTAAAAGTATGTTTCAAAGCATCAAAAAACAATTTGTTAGTTTATTCTGAATAAAAGTATAGCTTATAAAGAGTTTATATACAAGAGCTCGACATAAAGCTCGGTTTTAAAAATACTGAGTTTAATAAATTACCAGATGTGCTAATGCATACTAAAAATGTATCTCAGTTGCTAACAAATTTTCATTGAAACCGAAAAAAATGGCGGCTCTATGTCACTTGTCAGCTCCAGTCATCGACTTACTAACATTTTTGCTTACCGGAGTTGTCAAAACTGATGTCAGTTTTGACAACGTTAAAACTGACTGAAAAAGAAAAAGGAAAGGTCGGGAAGAAAAGGTAAGCGCAGCGTAGGTCGTCAATCGAAAAGATGGCCGGGCGACCTCATAAAGATAGCTGGACGACGCTGGATGAACGCCACTTCCAACCGGTCCTTATGGCAATATATGAAAGAGGCCTAAGTTCAGTAGTAGACACACATCCTACGGCTGAGATGAAGATAAAAAAATATTTGTGATAACTGATGAACATTCCCTTATACCTTACTGAATCTAAGGATGCAGTACTTATAGATATCCATGATTTTTTACAAAAATACAATACAATTTTTACTATAATCGTGACTTCTAAATTGATTTTCCTGAGTTATGCTGTACTGTACACAAATCAGGATTAGATTTATAGATGAATCTAACCACGAGTCGTGCAATAAGTACGGTTGTTTTATATTAATTTTATTAGTTAAAATTAAATACATTACAAAGTAACCAACATTTTTCGGCTACGCTATCGTTAAAACTAATGACTCGTTATAAACCATCTACAGATTTTTGAACCCAACTCTGATCACGTAGATAGCCAAATCTACATTTTATACTGCAAACCCAATCTGAAAGTTTTAAATCCGTTTCAAGTATGGAAGGCTCCAGAGAGTTCTAAAAACTTTAATGGAGAATTCGTGTCGTTCACTGGCAGTGTCATATTTCAGAGAGCCTTTAGAGGAGGTCGCGTGTGAAGTCGATCCAATAATGAAGGCGACGCTACCCTTTTGTGAACAAAGTATACTTTTAAAATCCTGCAGTTTAAAATGAACGCTCTGAGCTTTAACATGTAATTCAATTTAAGCATATCTTCGATTTGTAGATAGGTTTGGTAATTGTTTCAACTTAGTTATTCCGACTACGAGATATTTACTTTATGTTAACACTGATTTAGGATACATAATACAGTGGTTACAACAAATTAAATTCTTAAAGAAACAAATGACGTGTTTATTAGTATCCGGATGATCTTCACCAATTAACACGTTAAGCAACGCTTGCTGCGGTCAGGAGTTGGATGGGTGTTCACCCTATTGGCATAATTCAACTGAGCGCTTCTGTGCTTCGGAAAGCACGTTAAGACGTCGGTCCAGGTTGTTGTTAGGACAACAGTCGTAAGGCTACGTCGAAGGCCATCGGGTGGCATAAAACTTCGACATGGGTTGGCCACTAGCCTATCCACCAAGCCGCACATGGTGGATTATGGCCCAACTCCTCTCTCTGAGAGGAAGGCTGGACCACCAGCAGTGAGAACATAATGGGCTGATTATGATTATGATAAATCATTATTTGATACTAAAAATCTTCGACCATTGAACATTTTTTGTAAGGAACGTCGCTGGTGTTATGGTAAACGCCTCCCCAATTTCTTCCATTTATTTCTTGCCTTGGCTATTCTGATCCACAACTTTTTAGATAATTTCAGTATATCATCGCTTCACGCTTTCAGTTTTGACAACGCCAAAACTGACATCATGATGACAGTCATGAAAAATGGCCGCTCTACATAGAGCTACGCTCTACATTTCAATCAACATTTGTTAGCAACTGAAATGCATAATAGCCCTGCTGATTTCTTAACTGTCGAATTCTCATAAACCTACATTAATTTTATTTTTAAACATATAACGATAAGAAGCACGGCTTAAAGATATTGCCATTAAACATTATTATTTCAACCAGTCACGTAGATTGCGACGTCATATACTCGTACAGTTCCAACATTGGGTTTTAACTGCATGTAGTATTTTTGTTTAGTTTTTAACGTAGATTCTATGTATGAATAAATTTTATCTACTCGAGTCGAAAAAGTAGGCATTTTGCTACTATGTCATTAAGCGATATAGTCATAATACGAACTAGGGAATATGAGATGTGGATTATTTACGACATAGGTTTTTTCATTGTAGGTATTAACACCCGGACCCGGCCGCGAGACGTAGCTAGCTCAAAAATAAAGTTAAGGGTTACATGTTTTAGAACAAATCTTCGTGTCCAAGGTGACATTCATCTGTATGTTAGTTATTATTCATGATCAACTATATTATGGTTGCCATATATATAATCATGTAAAGCCTTACCTTCATATTCTTATAAACGTTTTTAAACATATATACTGGATCCTACGAAGTAATAAGAAATCTATTTCTTCTTAGACTGAAACGGGATTAAAATTTACTATCAGTCTTTTTCATTCAGATTAACAAATGACTTGAACACTTGTTTTCTTCTAACGAGATTATAAATAACAAGTTTTTATAATAAAGCGTTATAAATTAATATGTCTCATTCATTTCTTTTCAAATTTGTATGAAAATCGATATTATTATTATAATATATTAAGCTGATGCGTGTATATCTGAGTCTTTGTCAATGCACTTTAAATATTTGTCCAGTCTATTTTTGAAAGAGTTCACTGAGGGAGCACTGATCGCTGATTCCGGTAACCGGTTCCAAGTTTTAACTATGCGATTCGGTAGTATGTGCTCTCTGGGTTTGCTTTTACTTGGCCCCCGTTGCAGCTTCAGCGAGCGTCCTCTCAGGTTTGTGTTTGTGTTCATAGTATATAGTGTCTCTGACAAATTTGGTATACTATATCTGTTGGTGAGAATTTTAAAGGTCTCTATAAGGTCTCCGCGCTCTCTACGTTTCTGAAGGGGGGTAAGCCCTAGTTCTTGCAGACGATCTTCGTATGGAAGTTCTTTAAGACTAGGGACCATTTTTGTTGCCCTCCGTTGTACACGTTCGAGAAGGTGACTGTCTTTCTTGAAGTACGGATTCCATATCTGGAATGCATACTCCTCTAAGGTTACCGAAATTATACATACTGATTACGAATACCTGCCGTCTGCACAGAAACACTTTGCTTCTTTACAACACATCTGCAGTAAGTTTGTTTTTGAATTCGATTGTACTGAACTTGTGTCGAGTCTATGTTATGTTGTATCTAGAACCATACTGACGAGAGAGGTGCGCACTCGCCAACTATTTGCCGTGGGCAAGTCCCAAACAAACACTGGGCACCGAACACCATTCTCGTAGAATGGTGGACTCTTATAATCGAAATGACACTGAAATCAATATTAATTGTACTACTAATAGATTTTAGAGAACCAGTACATCAATTTCTTCTGTAATTTGTGCTATTTCTCCTGTTTATTGTTTGTTGGTTAGTAGCCTTATGTGGCATAGTAAACATTATTTTAGTAATCTGTGAATAGCATCATGGGCTATGTTATTATAAAATCTATGGAATGTAAGACTATTATTGTATGTTTTTTTTATAATGAATATAAACTAAAATAAAGTACAGGGACAGAAAACATATGTAACAATCGAATTGATCTAAGTAGATGCTTATTGCAATGTGTTGCCAGAAATGAGTGCGGACTAGACTAGTGTTGTATACTTGGCTACTCAGCCAGTGGTGATGTCAATAGCGTAGTGTATACTTCGTGTAATACTTTCAAAATGTCTCCTTTTATTAGCTGATAGCCCAAGCAAAGTTGATGGGGATTTCCAAAATGCTAGGATACCTATTCTACTACTAGCATCGAGTCCTTATGCACCACAATTATATTAACAATATATAATGTTCGTTTTTAGCCACCTCTACCGTCCAAACCGGTAGTCAAGCCGCCACCGCCGCCTCCGCTGCCCGGTGATGACAAAATCAACTTGACGGATACTGTAGATCCAGACTGCGGTGAAGCTAGATTGATTGGAGTTATGTCCGCGTTCTTACAGGTATTTCTTTTTATTTTTCATGTGTAAGCCACACTTTTAAGTTTTATATTATTATATTCCTTAGCTTAGATCAGCGGTTATTAACTCTTTAGTGATGAGATACCATTTATTTTATTTTACAAAATTTCTGTATTGCTCAATCAACTGGAGCATATTATTGGTTCAGTACTAGCCCAGCCTGTATATGGCCTTTGTTAATTAGTGCACAATATTGTAGATTTTGTTTAGTGTTTCGCTTAGAATCGATAACGGCGGCCTTATTATCTATCTTTACGGACAAGTGAATGGGCTTCATTTTGACATTTGAATCCCATTCTGGGCGAAATCCTGCAATCCTATTGGCTGAAACCATCAATGGAAATGAGAATTAAGTGACATTTCATTCTCATTCAAGTTAGACAATAAGGCGGGCAGGTCATGAAAGTGATTACATTACGCACTAGGTTTAATAGACGTATAACGTTACATTCTCTGGCGCAATAAGAAATATGTTTAGTTTCTCGCCATCCTAGTTTATATCAACTACAAGGAGGTACTTTTTACTGAAGCAAACAATTTTTTTTTGTTTATTTAACAGGTTCACCCACAAGGTGCAAGTCTAGACTACGTGGTATCCTACGTTCGAGCTTTGTTCCCGCAAGTGTCACAGGCGAGCGTGCATCACGTCTTACAGAAACATTGCGACGTGTTCCAACGCAGTACTTCTGGAGTTGGCGCTAATATTGAGAACCGATGGTCTTTTGTCGCTTTTTGCGACACTAAGAAGGAAGAGACCGCCTAGCAGAAACACAATTCAGAGGACACATAACAACCCTCCCAGCATATCAATTGCTTTACTAAGTAAACGTTTTCGGGAGTGATTGGAAGTGAACTAAGACTGTATCTACACATTTTGTTGTTAAATGTTTGTATGATCGCCGCTATAGAATCATGCACGTTAGTTGGAACACTGATAGAGATTAAGTAAGATATTAAGATATTGTTTCTTTTTTGATATTTGTAAGGAATTTATTTACCTGCCACTTGTAATATGGTTGTAATAGTTCGTTTTGAAAGTCGTATGGAACTGCCATGTACCATATTTATTGTAAGAGACATATAATTTGTTTACATATAACTACATTAAATGTTATAAAATATATTAGCCTTATTTCAATTGTTATTTTTCAAATACTAATATGAATTAATAACAGTTACACGTCAAGTACCATATGTACAAAACTTTTGTATGTCAATCGGTAACGAGACGAATAAGTCGCTCGTGTAATGTTAGGCGTCACACTTGCCCATTCACCCACAGTTCAATGCTACTCAAACTCATGAGTTCTGAGATATAAGATGATCTAAGTTCAAGATCATCAATGTTTCCAGCGAAATTACAGGGTAAATAAATTAGTAAACCTGTAACATTGCCCTCAATGAAACAGTAAGGTTTGCACACTAATTGCTTCATTGTTGAATAACTGGTAAAGGGTGGCCTTGCTTACTACTAAAAAACAAATACTTGCCCACGCGGCCTCTGCAAAAGTCCTACCACTACATACAAAATATTTAATAATAATTCTGGCACATATAGTTTACAACATTTTTTCTCACTCTTCACTATGGTTTTATAAATTTCAAATAAGTAATCGATTTGAATATATACATAGTACTTTTTTAAACTTTCACGGTTGTTTTCAATAAACATATTGTTACTAACGGGATGAAAACCGTGGTAAATAGTCGTCCCGCGATCACGGCGCTTGCAAATAGTGTCGAAATATCGGGAGCTCATTATATATGAATACCACGGTTTTCATCCCGTAAGTAACAATATTTATATATACATAGTAGTTTCATAGTAATTATTATTCTTAAGTCAGTTATGTTTTGAGAAATTATATAATAGCGTAGTTCAATTTTGTTTTCATCTAAGTCAAACTTATGTAGTTTTTTGCTGCGATTGTAATTCCTCTATACATTGCATGTACTCTGCGGTAGCTTCTTCGAGATCTCTGTCGTTACTTGTCGGGTCGTTCTCCGATGCTTGAGGTCCGTCTCCGCCGCCTTGCCTCATTTTCAGTCGTAATTCACGCATACGAGCTTCTAGAATGCGTTCTCGTTTATTTTCGCGTTCCAAAATCTAGAAGAAGATATTTACCGTGGTAAGGTTGTGGAATGAGCTCCCGATATTTCGGCGCAGTTACATGCACCATGTTCACGGGAAGACTGAAGAATGCGGGTGGTTGGTCAAAAAGTTTAAAAGTTAGGTGCAGACATAACGATCTACCCTCTTTCTTAGTCTTTTGCTACGGTTATCACTGGAACTCGAACTCGATCCTAAGTCCCGACAAAACACACTCACTGCATCACTGCGTATAGTATTTTGAACACATTTTGAACGCGGACTTTTATTTTTAAAACAACCTAATACTGGATTCCACGCACTGGCGAGTTGAAAACCATCACCTCGATTGAAATTCTGGCATTTCGAGATCTCAATAGTTTCCTTTACTAGCCTTGGTATGTAATGGCGTTCGGTGGACAAGATTTTAGGGTTATGGAATTCAATCCAGTGGTTAGGACCCGCGTCCAGCAGATGCTCAGCTATGGCAGATTTGTGTCTTTCATTGTTTTTTACTGCCTTTATGTGTTCCTTGATGCGGCATGAAATAGTTCGCTTCGTCTGTCCTATGTACGAACTTCCGCAGCTGCAGTTAATTTTGTACACCCCGGGATGCTGAAAAGGAATCTTGTCCTTAGGGGAACGCAGACATTGCGCAATCTTCTGATGAGGAGTAAATATGGTCTTGATAGCATATTTGTCAAGAATTCGACCTATTTTGTCTGTGACTCCTTTAACATATGGCAAAAAGGTCGGCTGTCGTTCCACCTTCGGTTTCATCAGTTTCTTCCTTGGCTTGGTTATACCGACCTGAGCCTTATAACCATTCCTGCGTAACACCATCTGTACGTGGGATAGTTCCTCTTCAAGGTGTTCTGTATCGCACAGATCATAGGCCCGATTTGTCAGTGAACTGACCACAGAATTAAGATGCCGGGGATGATGGTGAGAGGTGGCATGCAAGTACAGGTCTGTGTGTGTCGGTTTTCTGTACACTGTGTGGCTCAGAGACCCGTCTTCTCTCGCTGTTATTCGAACATCCAGGAACGGCAACACTCGATCTTTCTCAATCTCAGCCGTAAACCGCATAGCGTGATGAACACTGTTTAAATGTTCCAGGCATTTGCTCACTTCTGTTTCACCGCCCTTAAGTATGCAGAAGATATCATCTACATATCTCTTCCAGCACTTGATTTCTATGGGACAGGTGGATATAGCCCGGTCTTCAAAGTGTTCCATCCACAGATTAGCAACCACAGGGGCCACTGGACTACCCATTGCTACTCCATCTATCTGCAGGTAAAACTGGCCTCTATATAAGAAATAACTGGAAGATAAACAGTGTTCCAGCAGTTTGGCGTATTCCATCGAAATGTTGTTATCAGACAGTTTCTTCTTTATTACCTCTAAGCATTCCAGTACCGGTACCTTCGTAAATAGAGATTCGACGTCAAAACTGACCATGATCTCATCACTTTCAACCCTAGTCTGCTTCAAAAGAAACATAAACAAGAAACAGAAACATAACTCGAATCGTGAAGATGACAATAACTGTGCGGTTCAGACTGTGGTTAATCGATCTAGTAAGTTATTGAATGAGGTTACTATTGACGCCTTAAGGAAAGGGTTGAACTTTGCACCTACACCATCACGCATACCTTTCGAAGATGTCATTGGCTGCATAGAAGAAACCATCGTTAAAAACAAGGTGCCAACCAATGACGCCGACGCATTAAAGCAAGATGTCGCGACAGTGTTACGTCATGCGAAACTACCGTGTAGCAACATCACGCCGGAGGAACGGGCAGCACTACGTGAGTTACGCGAAGATGAGGACATCTTGGTATTAAAAGCTGACAAAGGTAACGCGACTGTTGTACTCGATGTGTCCGAGTATGACCGTAAGATGGAGGGTCTACTCAGTGATAGTGCAACATATAAACCAGTGAAGTACAACCCTACAGCGAGAGTCTCTCGGCAGACCATCCATTTGATAAGAGAATGTCACGAGGTCTTCTCTGATGACGTTCTGAAAAAGCTTCTACGACCCAGAACTCCACAGCCACCGAAAATGTATGGTTTACCCAAAATCCACAAAAGAGATGTGCCACTGCGGCCAATAGTCAGCCAAATTGATTCCCCAACTTGTGAGCTGGCGCGACAAGTCTCACGTGTACTTCAGGGACTGACAAGTCAGACGCCATCTTTTGTAAAAGACTCTAGACATATGGTGAGCCTTTTGAAGCAGACTAGGGTTGAAAGTGATGAGATCATGGTCAGTTTTGACGTCGAATCTCTATTTACGAAGGTACCGGTACTGGAATGCTTAGAGGTAATAAAGAAGAAACTGTCTGATAACAACATTTCGATGGAATACGCCAAACTGCTGGAACACTGTTTATCTTCCAGTTATTTCTTATATAGAGGCCAGTTTTACCTGCAGATAGATGGAGTAGCAATGGGTAGTCCAGTGGCCCCTGTGGTTGCTAATCTGTGGATGGAACACTTTGAAGACCGGGCTATATCCACCTGTCCCATAGAAATCAAGTGCTGGAAGAGATATGTAGATGATATCTTCTGCATACTTAAGGGCGGTGAAACAGAAGTGAGCAAATGCCTGGAACATTTAAACAGTGTTCATCACGCTATGCGGTTTACGGCTGAGATTGAGAAAGATCGAGTGTTGCCGTTCCTGGATGTTCGAATAACAGCGAGAGAAGACGGGTCTCTGAGCCACACAGTGTACAGAAAACCGACACACACAGACCTGTACTTGCATGCCACCTCTCACCATCATCCCCGGCATCTTAATTCTGTGGTCAGTTCACTGACAAATCGGGCCTATGATCTGTGCGATACAGAACACCTTGAAGAGGAACTATCCCACGTACAGATGGTCTTACGCAGGAATGGTTATAAGGCTCAGGTCGGTATAACCAAGCCAAGGAAGAAACTGATGAAACCGAAGGTGGAACGACAGCCGACCTTTTTGCCATATGTTAAAGGAGTCACAGACAAAATAGGTCGAATTCTTGACAAATATGCTATCAAGACCATATTTACTCCTCATCAGAAGATTGCGCAATGTCTGCGTTCCCCTAAGGACAAGATTCCTTTTCAGCATCCCGGGGTGTACAAAATTAACTGCAGCTGCGGAAGTTCGTACATAGGACAGACGAAGCGAACTATTTCATGCCGCATCAAGGAACACATAAAGGCAGTAAAAAACAATGAAAGACACAAATCTGCCATAGCTGAGCATCTGCTGGACGCGGGTCCTAACCACTGGATTGAATTCCATAACCCTAAAATCTTGTCCACCGAACGCCATTACATACCAAGGCTAGTAAAGGAAACTATTGAGATCTCGAAATGCCAGAATTTCAATCGAGGTGATGGTTTTCAACTCGCCAGTGCGTGGAATCCAGTATTAGGTTGTTTTAAAAATAAAAGTCCGCGTTCAAAATGTGTTCAAAATACTATACGCAGTGATACAGTGAGTGTGTTTTGTCGGGACTTAGGATCGAGTTCGAGTTCCAGTGATAACCGTAGCAAAAGACTAAGAAAGAGGGTAGATCGTTATGTCTGCACCTAACTTTTAAACTTTTTGACCAACCACCCGCATTCTTCAGTCTTCCCGTGAACATGGTGCATGTAACTGCGCCGAAATATCGGGAGCTCATTCCACAACCTTACCACGGTAAATATCCCGTTAATAATCATATAATTTTAGAGAACAACCGTGATAGTTTAAAACAGTGTTTTAGAAGAAGATAGTTTTATAAGTAGAATGCATTCCGATTTAGACAAATGAAGAGCTAAACTTTATTCTATGCTTACGTGGGTTAGAAGTTGCTTGTCGTTTTTATCTGCAGTTCCAAGATTGGATGATAATTCAGCTAAGTATACGGTGCCTTTGCTGCTGCCACACGCTACCAATAAGCCCTGAAACAATGTTATTATTTTTTAATGTATTTCTTAAAATGTATGTGCTAAAAGGTATAAGAAATGATAAGACTAACCCCTTCATGAGGTCGTAAACGTAGTAAGGGCTCATCGCAAAGCTGAGCGGTGACGATAGGCGCGCTTCGGCGCCGTAACAAGTCCCAACAAGAGAGGCATCCGTCCCATTGAGTCACTAGCATCAATGAAAACCTGCAAGTTATAAGATTAACGAACTGTCTCACCAATCTAGAATTTGTATTCTATAATCATACATAACATAATCAGCCCATTATGTTCCTGTAACTTAATAAATTATTCATATTTCGCGAGACATACGAGATTTACGATTGATTTATTATTGAGTTGATCCAGTCCACTTGTTGCATAACATCGTCCACGCCGCTATGACTCTGCTGTCATTGTAGACGTTGCAGCACGCGCGTAAACCAATCCCTGCTTTCCTTCTGAATTTAAACCAATAACCGAACATGTCTATTTGTAACCTCGGAAGTAATTTGTATTTGGAATCATACGTTGTTTTGATTTGAAGGACCACTTTTTTGTGGAATTTGTTCTGAATTATGCTTCCTGACTATTATTTCTTCGGAGGTTAAGATTGGCAATTCAAGGTCCGCTACGAACGCTTCAGTATTTATCTGTATAGATATTAACGACCTGTCTCACCAATGTGGAATTTGTTCTCTATAATCATTATCCTTAAATTAGGGTATGGACTATGGCTACCACGGATGATAGTATCATCCTTGGTGGCTACTTACCTAATAGGATTCCAAGCTCCGTCAGTAAGCTTAGTGCGATGCGAATAAGTCCACAGTATTGATGATTCTCTACAATCCTCGCTCCATACTCTAGCAGTCCAGTCACCGACTGTTAAAAAGTTTTTAAGGAAAGTAGGATTCCTTTGAAGAGAATAAACTGGGCCCAGGTGAGCTTCGTACTAGAAAAGTCAGAAATGGTTTCGTTAACATATTATACTTATCCTTTCCACTAAGGTTTTTCTATGTTACCTTTGATGGGAGCTTTTCCACAGGGTTCTTTCCTTTACGGTTTCCACCTATCACAAGGCCAGTTTCGGTACCAACCATAAATCTGTAAGATTTTTATTACATCGGTTATTTTAGTGTATAATTAATTTTAACTCTTCAAAGAAATTTCTAACTTTGTTCGATAGAATAATCTTTACCTTGTTGGAATTGTAGGTTCATATTCGAGAGCTGATATTCCAATAGCGTTATCGATACTTGCAGTGTCTGTTGGCAATTTAACCAAATCTATGATCATAGAATCTGTTGGCTCATTCATGTTTCTGGTATCCCACCTGGAATATTTCAAAAATCGAATGTTTTACTTTTTTACACTTTTTGTCTTCAGACTGGAATTCGACTTCCAATCCTGGGAAAATATCTAGGGCTATTGTATGTAGTTTTACCATTTCACAACACCATCTGGTGACGATGAGAAAAATTCAGCCCCAATTTTAGAGTTTATGAAAAGGACATTGCGAACTAGATCTCTATGCGCCACGTGAGGTGGACATACCAACACTGGTTCACCGCCTTTTCTCATATCCCACCAACCCACCTGCGAAAAAATGGCACCAATATTTATTTACGATCTTCCACAGCTAAAACTAATAACTGCATAGAAGCGTTCAAAGAATAAAGTATCGAACCTGTCCATTCATCATTCCACCAGCTAAAGTATGCTGATCACGAGGATTGTATACTAAATCAAGCAAAGGTTGTGGTGGCTTTATAATCAATTCAGGAGCGTTGGCATTTTCTGGAAAAAAAAACACATTACGTTTAAAAATATCAGCTAAATGATTACTTTTTTCAACAAAAAATTGTGACCAACGCTTATTCTATTACCCGATGATGATAATGATAATGAATTATCATTATCAAAGAAAATTAGTCAGACCTTGATCAAATTCTTCGCATATATCTGTTGCGATGCGAATCATGCGAATCTCTGTTATTGTTCTTTTTATTTGCGGCTCTAGGAAAATTCCGCCATATGGCGTAAACTAAATTTGCACCAATGTGCAAGTTACTTGATAAGTATTTAAGTAACTTGCATATTGGTGCAAATTTAACTGAACGTTTATGATGCTTATAATATATGTACTTAATAACTTATAAGTACCTAATTGTAAGTTTGCACCAATTCATATATAAAAAATACACGTCTTCTTTAGAACCTCTTTCTTTTAGAATTTGGTTGAAAAATACTTAGTGAGAAGGTAGAGTATAAAACTCGTAAGTATAATATAAAAATATAGTGATCACCACTCTTTCCTGAAGGAAGTTATGCGATTTAAAAGATTTTACTCGAATTAACCTCCTTCTGGAAGTTAAGTTTCGTAGGGATTGCGTAAGGGCCGAAACACATAAGCGCGTTGCGGCGCCGCGCCGCTGAAATCGGCAGTGCGCTATAGCGGTGCGGCGCCGCAACGCACGACGTGAATTCCAGCGTTATGACGTCATACTTGTTGACAAGGATGCAGTTGTTTCTAACACTCTTGCAAACAACACGTGTCAACCGAGAAGCAGTTTTAAAATTAAAATGTCTGACGTTGACGTCGATCTGTTTATATCTTCGGTTCAGGAACACCGTTGTTTGTGGGATACTAGTGACGAAACCTATAAAGACAAATTTATAAAACAAGAAGCATGGAAAAGCATTTGTGAGATCGTTTATGTTGATTACAAGGAAAAAAACTCAACCGAAAAATCAAAACTGGGTAAGTAGTAACATATAGTCTTAGGTTTACGCGATCACTATTCACAATAAAACTACAATTTTTACTGTAGTAAAAACGTAAAAATCTGATCCGCGGTTTAAATTGTAGTTTAATGTAAGTAGCATGTATCTTTTTTTTTTAATCATATGAAATACACCATTTATTTTAATGCCCTATGCAAAAGATTTTCTCTAAGTTAAAATTATATTTTTTTCTCGCGCTCTTATTCAAAAAGGTAAACAAATACTATAAATAAAACCAAATTGCCATTTAAATTGTTTATTCGCAGTTCACAACATGTTAAATAGTTTGAATCAAATGTATTAAGGTATTATTTGTATTTTGAACTGAGTAGGTATACGAACATTCATATTTTGTTTAATTGCCAACTTAGGGCGCCAACATCACTGGAAAAGTAATTACAAAAATCATTCCGTATTAGATGTGGGCTTAAATTATTTTCATTTGCTGTGGGCAAATGCAACATTTGCAGATCAGAATCATCAAAGATAATGTCATCGGTCGCTTGTACTCCATCTCGATTCAAAACAAAGTTGTGCATTACACAACATGCCTTGATAATGTCTGTCGCAAATTCGTATTGCACATTCATAGATCGATGAAATATGCGCCATTTATTGGCTAGGATGCCAAAAGCGCACTCGACATATCTTCGGGCACGACTCAGTCGATAATTGTAAACTCTTTGTTGTACCGACAAATGTTTTCCTGAGTAAGGGCGCATGACGTTATTCGAAATTGAGAATGCTTCATCTCCTACAAAAACAAATGGAGTTTCATTTTGAGAACCTGGTAAAGGCTTTGGTACAGGAATAGGTAATTTGCGTGTCATAATCAAATCATAAAGTTTAGAGTTCTGGAAAACGGTGGAGTCACTTTCCTTGCCATACGCTCCTATATCGACAAAAATGAATCTATATCTAGAATCTACAAGAGCTAATAAAACTATTGAATTATAGCCCTTATAATTGTAAAACAGTGATCCACTGTGCGCAGGACATGTAATACGGACATGTTTACCATCAAGAGCTCCTATGCAGTTAGGAAAATTTGCTTTCTTGTCAAACTCAATAGCGACATCTTCTAGAACCTGTTTTGTTATAGGAGGTATATTTTGACTTGATAGATGTTTCCATATGGCGCGACAAACTGTCCTTACAATTTTTGCTATTGTACTTGCTCCTCGGAAGTAATTCGTATGCATGGTTTTAAAGTCACTGCCGGTTGCTAGAAATCTAAAATGAAATAATAATTAGTAGGCAAATAATAAAATAATACAAATGTAGGTATAATCAAACTCAAACCGCGCAGGTAATAGTGTTGCTAAAGGAATAGATTTTCAAAGATAGACAGGTAGTTTTTCAAAGAAGTACTCAATAAATATTTTACATTATGGTTGTTCTAGGCAAAGTCAATCAGTTTTTAACTTGCCTAAGTCAAGAAAAAGCAGAAAATTATTCTTTTTCGGCGGCCAGCCATTTATATGAAATTGGATGGACCGAAAGTACTTATGAAAGTTATATCAAATTTTATATGTAGTATAAATGGAATCTAAGGAATTTTAGTCTTTATTACTATTTTTCACTTGTGAAGTTTTTTGTTGCAGGTAATGATTTAGTCAAGAAGTGGAAGGCCATAAAAGATAATTTTGCTAAATATCAAAAAAAACTAAAAGATGCCAATCGATCAGGAGCTGGAGCTGCAAAAATTAAAGAATATCACTTGAATAAACAATTACAGTTTTTGAAAAAGGTTTCACAAAATGCAACTGATTCCAGTTTATGCGTAGCGGAAGGAGATATTGAGAATGAAATAACGGCATTGCCTCGTTATAAAAGTCAACCACGAAAACGAAAGGCAGATGATAAGGATGATATTGAAGAAGATTTATTGGCAATATTAAAAACACCGGAGAATAGACATTTGCATTTTTTCAAGGGGATTTTACCATCTCTACAATCGT
Organism: Selenia dentaria; assembly: GCA_917880725.1. Classification (NCBI taxonomy): domain Eukaryota; kingdom Metazoa; phylum Arthropoda; class Insecta; order Lepidoptera; family Geometridae; genus Selenia; species Selenia dentaria. The sequence continues at coordinate 15,539,916 of OU862889.1, read as the reverse complement.
TAAATGAGAATCAAACATTGATATTTCAAAGTCGGGTGCTTCAAATATTAACCGACATTCTTCAACCTTCAATTCATCAAAATACACATCACGGCTATAATCAAGAATATCAGCATCAGGGTTACAATCAAGGATATTCAACTATGAGATACGATAATACGGTTCAGAGTGGCTACCACACTTCTACTCCTGGAAGTTCGATTACTGAACAGAGGACTACCTCATCATCAAACCAACAACGTCCAATAAATTCACCATTTTTACTGGACGAAACGTCAGCTACTTCCTATGTTTCACAAGATGAGGAGTTTGATTTTTCTTAAATTGATCATTACATTTTTTAAGGCCTATTAAAGTATTCTTAAAGTAAGAAAATTGTATAATGCAAAAAGCTTAATTTGATTCTGTCTTGTTTCATTTGAACCTGGCTTTGTACCACTAGGTACCCCCAAACCATGAACACTAGTGATGCAAAATTTTTATCGACACCCCGCTAGTACCACAGGTGTATAAAGCCAGGGGTACAAATAAAACTAAACATTTGATTCCGAGTGCCATAAACATCAATAAAAAAAAATAAGAAACCTATTTGTTTTACCTTAAAGTTAAGCCCAGCATTTCCAAAGCAGTAACTGGTTTCCTTCCTTTATTTTTTTTCTTCTGTATATATTTTGATAACTCGCTTAATAGCTCTTCAAATGATGATATACTCATTCTAAAGTAGGCAACAAATTTTTTTTCGTCTATCTTTAATGCTTCGTATTTTTTAGAAAAGAACTCGCCATTTGGATTCATACCCTTACTTAATGGATGTATCCAGTATCTTCTTTGCCGTATTTTTAAGATAGAATAATGTCTTCTTAATAACAAATAAGCAATAAGTTTATTACGATCCATCGCAGAGAGACGTCTATCCACACTCAAAAATCACGAAAAATCACGAGAAAATGGTTGCCCTACCATAATGCCCTGTTTCGCGACGCCGCAACGCGGCAACGCAACTGCCGATTTTGGCGTTGCGGCGCCGCAAAAATAAGCAGTTTGCGTTATGTGTTTCGGCCCTAAGACTTGATGATTCTTAAATCATATTAATCCATAATAAAATAAATACCCACTGTCGCGTATTATTTTAATCTCTTTGCAAAATATCACCTAATTTGACTAAACTAATTGTATTCTTTATGGTTTCGACGTTATACTAAATTCTTGGGAAAGTGTTGATGCGTTATAAATACAACTCTTATCGAAAATAATATGCATTTTTTAAAATTATACCGATTTCCATTCGTTTAATAAAGTTTGATAAAAATGTTGATGTTAAATTATTATCAATAAAAGAACTACTAGTGGGATCTTTATCAAATTATGGCAAATAATATCACATTAGAAGCAGCAGCTTTTAAATAAAAAACATAAACACCAAATCGGTTCACAAGATAAAAAGTAATGAGGTAACACGAAAAAAATACAGACTAATTGAGTACCTCCTTTTTTGGAAGGAGCTTGAAAACCTGAAAACATGAAACGTTGGTACGAACCAATATCCCAAATATAAGACATCTGTGGAATCCTATTACTCCTCATCAGTTCCACGTCTGCATGAGCTGCGGCCAGCCTCGCTCCTCCATCAGCTTGCCAAGACAACGCTCTGACAGCTCTCTTTGTCCCTGGTTCCCGGTATACGTTCACTGTGTGGCAACTACTTCGTTCCACCGGCGGTATTGGAGGCAATTCAGAATAATACGTCTGGTACATGTCTATTGCGTTATTTTGGAGTATATTGTGTTCCATGCTCTGAAAAATATAATTTCATTTCTTGGTTCGTTCATTTATTTATTTCATTAAAGGTTGGTTTTTTAAGAATGGCGGTGCTGGCCAAGTCTGAAAACACGAAAGTTAGAAGTGAGTCGTGAAATGAGTCATGCCCTCGATATGTCCTGTATTATTGAACCAATGGTTTCTGTTGCCGATAAGGATCAAACTTTGCCAAGAAATGTATTATATGCATCTTATCTCATTTGTGTAAAAGTTAAATATCCATTGGTTCAATTACAGTTACTACAGTAAAGGTGTCTTTTAAAACATGCGGGTCGATATCGTTAAAAGTAAAACATTAATAAAAAACGATGCAGCTATAATTGTTATCCTATAAATCGAGGGCATGACTCATTTCACGACTTATCTCTAACTGTCGTGGTTTCGGACTTGGCCGTCACCGCCCTTCTCTAAAAAACATCCTGTATAATAACTAATCTAAAAAAATATCTGAAAAACTAATTAGCTACTTACATGTCCTAGATGCATCACAGCATGGATATAAGCATCATCTTTCTCTATTTTACGTCGATACCTCTGCGCAGCTTCTGGATCGTTCATGTTGATGTCTTTAGGCCAACCGCCTTCGACGTGATTTATGCCGGAGCTGGTGTATTCAGCCCTGGTGAGATTTAATCATTAAATTGCAAGACCTGTGGTTAGTTAGGTCACTTTATCACTGTGATCATTGAAACTCACCTAACTGAATTTACCCAATGTTCCGACATGGTTCCTGTGTTTTGTATACCAACATGAATTGGGTTCCGCAGAATGTAGTTCTTGTAATGTGCTGTGTTTATAGGTATACTAAAGCGCATTTCTGGTCCATGGTCCTCAAATAATAACTGCTTACCGAATTCTCGTCTACGTTTCGTGTATTCATATGTTATCTCAGTTTTTTCAGGTTTATCAACCATTTTTGTTCACGAATAACTAGGAAATATTTTAAATTGTTTGAGCCTACGTAGGCAACTGTTTTTTGTTAGATCAATGAAAACAATGATACCTTTAAAAGTAGCCAATGGAAACGGTGGTTATCGACTAAACTATACAGTTTTTGTATACGTTGTTACGTTCAAAGTTGTTTCTCATTGTAGGTAAAGGAAAGACAGGTTTTTAAATCGTTACAAAATGCTTATAATTTATTAGATAGGCATGTTACAGTTAATACAAAGGGATGGGGTCAGCAGGCGAAGCTCGACGCAAGTTCAAGACAATCAAACGTGGCGGCGACGCTGCTAATTTCGCATTGCACTGCTCTAGAAGAATCTTCCATTTTACTGCTGCTCTGTCTTCAGAAGACATCATTTTCAGTTGCTCTGACTGGTTGAAACAAAACAAAAATTAAATATATGTAAACCTACTTAGTCGCAAATATCTTTTAGGTATTCTATATAGTCACTATAGGAAATAACTATATCGTCCCCTATTACAGAAATACCCATTACGTCATTATATATACGGAAGGGGGTCGTTGGAGGTGTAGAGTATAAATACCTGTAGCGAGTAGCTTTAAAGGAGCGCGGTTTTATAACAGAAATTGAGATTAGGTACTACCTTATGTAATAGAGGCTATTATGTATCTCGGTTGCTAACAAATGTTGATTGAAATAAAAACACGGCTCGTGTCACTTTTGCCAGCTGCAGTCCATCAATTTAGTACATTTTTGCTTACTGGAGGTGTCTAAAGTGACATAATCAACAAGTTACACCCATAATCATAATCATTTATACAATCTTATTTAAAATGAATTACAATAAGTTATAAAAGATAAAAATTACAAATAATAAAAGAAATAACTAATAATAAATTATCATAATATCAGTAATAAATAAGTCATGTCAATTAATAATAGATTGCAACTGAGATACATAATAGTTATGCAAGTTGCCATCCTATTCTTTAGTAAGCTTTAACGACAACCTGCGCTAGAGGCGTGATGATATTGTTTTAAAAAATATTAATAAGAAATGTTCTTACTGAATATCCCAAACTATCTTCCAAGATATTGATAGGGAGCCGTGCATTCAACTCGCCGGTGTGATCCGCAAATCTCACTTTCAGCTCTTCGATGTTGGGATCTCTGCGAATTTGAGTTTTTTCCTCAGTAGGTAGAAAATTATTAGGTTAAACAGGTTAACAAATTGGAAGATTCTGCTTGTACTAGGTAATTCATATTTTGTCAACCGTTGGCTAATTAGGCCCCACCATATTTTTGTGAGAGCTGATAAGCGAGATGATTTTGTTTTGGAACCGTGGTTGTCAAAAAAACATATGCTACATATTATTGCTTACCAGTGTCACAGAATAATAACATAGAAAAATAACGGTACCGAAAAATAATCATTATATGCTACTTTAATGTACGAGATATTTAAATTAAATGGTAATCTGCCTGGGTGACGTTTCGTTCAGTCAGACTCAAGAAACATCTTACTCTCTACGTGTCAGACTTCATGAGTGAGCCGGTTTCAGCAAACAGAATCACACACGGTTTGGTTCAGATGTTTCCATTAACTCGAATGGACAATAAACCATGTTCATCGAAGTTCTGGTTTAGGTATATGTATTTATGAGAAGATTAATAACTATAAGGTAAACTATTTATTCCAAAAACTATCCTGCCTGAAGTATACTTTCAGCGTGGATAGAGCTGCGGGGTACAGCATAGCTAACTACTTTATTCAACGAGCGAGAGAAGCGTCTTAGTTTCGTGAGTAGGCATGAAATGCTTATGTCCGTCTGTCTGTTCTCTCCACAGGTCACATTTTTCAACTGATTTTGATAAAAAGTGGCATAGTATGGCGCAGTATATAGATTTATTTCATTTTTTAGTCCATCACGATTTTTGATTGGGGGAAAAGTTTCCTGTAGGTAGCGTTATTTAACGACGGATTTCATAAAAAAATTAGATGGACATTATGGACTTCATTATACACAAGATATTGTTTCAGAATCAATATACCTTATGCAGTGGACGTCTTATGGGAGAGATGATAATATGATCATTAGGTACCTACCTATTGAGATCTAAGATTTAACCGTAACTAATTATATCTTACCAGTCAGACAGGGAAAGTGTCTGTCGGTTATTGTTCTGTTCTTACAGAACAACTAGTGATAACAAAAAAGTAACATACGAGGAGTTGACAAGTTCATCCAAGTCGAGATGAGTGAGGAGAGCGTGCAAGGACGCACAAAATGGCGCTCCCGTCGCAAGCCTGTCCCGGACCTGTGCCACGGACGCAGCGCACGGCCGCTCGCCGCTCCACGCCGCCCAAGCGGCCGCTTCGCCGCCACCTAACAATACGGATTAACAAATACATATAGTATATATACATACATCTATTAATACTTCATCAGTCGAACGACCCAGACACAATAGAAATTTCATTGTTCTATTTACAGTCGACTGGTGAGGGGTTATGAAAACTAACGTGGCTTACACACATTTTTAATATATTGTATAAAAAACGGAATCACTTACGTAAATAAGTCAGATCTTTCCAACTAGCGTCTAGGTAGTGCGAGGCACGGTAATGTCAATGTTACCGTGTGCGAGGCGAGACGGAACCGCGAGCGTTCCGCACTCTCCTTGAAATGAAAAAGGCCACCGGATGTGGTTGAAACTGCAGTTTGAGAGATCTGACATATTTACGTGACTGATTCCCATTTTTTACATAGATTCTGAGTAAAATATGCAATTATGAGGAATCAGGTAACTAATTAAATGGTTTGGAACGAAGATGATTGAAGATATGGCCAGAATACCTATACTGTTGGTCTAACTTAAAATATCTGAGCAGAACTTGCAAGGGATCATAAAATCGACCCTCTCGGTCTGCTTCTATGTAAAATATGCAGTTCTATGTTAAGCTATCACCAATACTTCAAGGGTCTACCGATCTCCGTTATGGCTTGCTATAGGAAAGGTTGATATCGTAGGTCGCCAAATCTATGAAAAGGTGGGTTCTTATTGTCATGTCGTTTTAGTGAGGAAAATAAACCAAGCGAGCGCAGCGTCTCTGCTTTAACTGGTCAAATTGACTTTCATCTGTCCGTATGTTCGTTAGGTCGCATGTTGGTCCTCCTGTACATGTTGCATTTTTCAACCAGTCTTGACGAAACTTGGTATGCGTGTTCAATATTAAATTCAATATTAATATTCAATATTATTTTTTTAGCCGTTGGCGATTTTGAGTGGGGTAGTTTGCCTAACTGTGATAAAATTTGCTACACGCATTAGGTACCTGACTTTAAACAGGAATTTAGAATATGATCATAATTGTTGATTTTGGTAATGTTTGGCAACAACATACCTATACAATTTTAGCAAAATTGCAAGATTGCCGCTGATATGACCGTGCCTGCGAGTCTACTGTTCGCAGAACTATAAAGGGTTTGACACACTGGATGCGGTTTGCGGTCAGTTCAAATTGAATGCAGCCCGCATTATGTATGAACATTTTCGGTCTCTATATACTTTGTATACATATGTGATCTGACCGTGCGGGCACGCGGAAGGAACAGAAGGACGCATAATGCGGGCTGCGTTCAAATTGAACTGACCGCAGACCGCATCCAGTGTAGCAAATGCTTTACTGCTTGGTTGGTTGTGTGTGACTCACGCGTGGTAGCTTGGTTGCGCACGTAAAGTCGTAGCGACTCTGCGTCTGCGCAGTGCGGCTGGTGAGTGACGACGCTCCGTGCGCAGGACGTTAGCGTCGCGCCACGTCCACGCCAAGACACGCGCGCGTCTGCTATGAACAGAACGCTTTCTAGGGCACGCCATTCTTCAGCTCTGTATCGGAACAAACCACAGAAAAGCTGAGTCTGTCCTTCGTTCCAATCAGTGGAACAAACCATACAATACAAATACACTTTTACCAAAACCAAAATAGAAATTACAGAAAAACATATACTTATCTAAAATAAGTTACATAATATACTTGTTTCAGATATATATTTTACAGTAGTTTCTAAAAAAGGATTTGTTGTTTGTAAAAAAAAAAGGATATGTAAAGGCGGCCTTATCGCTAAGAGGGATCTCTTCCAGACAACCTTTGGATGGATTCAATTATTATTTTGGAGGGAGATCACAAAACTGAACGATCACGACGTGAGTAAAGGTATATGTTTAATTTATCTATACTATAGTAAGTAACAAGACTCTTAAATATTTTGCCTTATGGTGAGCGAAGGTAAGGCGGTAATTTATTCTATAAGGAAATGGTATTAAAGAAAAACTTCATCTGCCGTGGGATCTGGGGATGCGAATGAAGACGCTTAGTAAGACGACATAGGTACAGGTACTAGTTGGTTACTGGTAGGCTTCTTAAGCAAGATATACTTTTGGTTGTTGCCACCGCAGACCTAGATACTACCGTGAAACAAAGCAAATCGTGCGCAAGAGTTTTTCTAAAGGGCCTCTCTTAAGTGAAATTACTGGCAAATTAGATTAAAAACTGGGCTTTGTTTGAGTTATGTATAGTACCTTGAATTGTTAAATTACTTAAATACATAATTGGATTGTAATATTTCTTTAATCAAGTTGCCATATATACGAGTATAATATCGATATTAAAATTAAATAATTGCGTACAACATTTGCATTTGCTACTTTATTTAATTTGTAAAGGGCATATGATGCCTTATATAATTTCTAGCAAACGTTATCAATATGATGTTTCCATGTTAGTTTATTGTCTATTGTGAGGCCTAAAAAAGTTGTAATGTCTATTTTATTACTTATATTTATTATCTGGATGATGAATATCAAAACCTGATGATTATTTATGTTACAGTTTAAAGTCTATGTCTATGAGGTATGTTTTTTATCAAAATTAATATTTAAATTGTGCCCATGAAGCCATTCTACTAAACATGTCAAGGTATTATTAATGTCACTATAGAAATTATTATAATCATTATCAATAAATAAAATTGTACAGTCATCCGCAAATAATGTCATAGCATTAGTAGTTATATTTGAGAAATCATTTATATATATAAATAAAAGAGGACCCAAAAACACTGCCTTTCGGTATACCGTGAGTTACTTTTCTCATGTTGGATTTATATTCAGTCTCTGTACATGTTTCTGTACAAATTCTGTTTATTTGGGTTATTTGCTTTCTATTGTCTAGATATGATCTAATCAGTTTCAGTTCCTCTGATTCCGTAGCTATACAACTTGTTCAGCAATATTGCTGAACAAGTTGTATTATATATATGTATAATGCTTATAAATTTAGGAAGAACTAGCTCTCACAAACACAGGGTATCCTACCGTGAGAGCTAGGGTTCTAAGCAAAGTCTAACTTTGTAAGCTTATATATTTGTATCCCATAATGCTCTAGTGTTGTGAGTACTCGTAATTATTGAAATTTGTAATTTATTTTATTTCATATTGTGTTTTGTGTTAATTGTAAGTTACAAAGTTGTTTTTTGGTATCAATACTTAAATGCTTATTATTATTATTGATATGATATGACCCAAATCTGTACCCATACCAAATATTTTCTTTAAGTTTCAAAGTAAGTAAATCAACTAATTCACGGACTTTTATGCAATTTTCTCAGTTATTTAGCTAATAGTTAATTTTATATGCTATATTTATGTTTCATCTCTGTATATTAGGTACCTACAAGGGTATAGAAGTGTTGAGAAATAACGTGTTTAAAATAGGTTTTTTGAGCAGATAACTTTTTATTTTTAGTTTGTTTTAATTTTCTAATTTTTATTCAAAAGTATTCATTACGTGTGCAGCAATAAGCAGAAATTTGTTGATATGGAAAAAATATATTCGGTTCGTCAAAACTTGGTGAAAAGAAACTTTGACGTAGGTAAATAATGAAAAACATAGGTATTATTTTTTAACATAACACAACAACTCGTCACGCATAAATATCCTCGAAGAGGAATACAGAGGTTTTCGTAAACACTCACGTTTCACTAGATATATTTTCGGTCCCATGTATAGGGCCAAGACCGAGCCAACAAGCCTAATATTGCTATCTACATCTAGGCGGCAAGACTGCTGTTGATAATTTCTTTGTCAGATCTCAAAAATAAATATTATTATTATTAGATCAATAACTGTCCGACCGACCCGGGGTTCGAACCGAGGACATCGAGATTCCAAAGCGCCGCGCCGCTTCCATAACTACACCAATGAGACAGTCGTTTAATTGTTGCTTCATATCTCATAGAACAAGCGAGCGAAGCCGCTGGCTGGTCAGCTAGTATCTAAATAAATCTGATGACCTTGGTAGGTCCATTACCTTTGAATCGTATCGATGTCGAACATATCGAAATTGAGAGATGCTGGGGTTGTGTTGTCGATAATCTCTACACTGCGAACCGACATGTCTCGACCTTAGGAAATAAAAGTAGGTATCAAAATCTATTTGCCTACATATGATTAAATATTATTTTAACTACTTAGTTAGGTATGTGATTTTAGTTACCTGTTTTGGTCTTTATGCTTTTAGGTGGTTTAATTGATTTCACCACAACAAGCAAATCAACGTAAACGTTTGTTGCTTCTGAAAATATTATAAAAATAAATTAGATAACTATATAACATATACAATATGTATAAGTAATATGAATGTGGAAACCCTACAAGAGTTCTCTAAAAATATTTTCTTATATGTTAAACTAGTCAGTTGATGAAATCCAATAAATATAAAAACACATTCTTATATTTTTAATAATTAAAAATTTCATAATATTTTTTATATTTAATTATTAATTAATTAATTAATAATCAATTTGCCTGGGGAAGCACCACGCCTCTTAAGTTCTTCAACCGTGAAGCAGTAGTGCGCAAACGTTACCGTGTTTCGTTGAAGGGTAATGTTTTCAGCGAAATTACAGGGCAAGTGATTTTATATATTACATGGGCAAGCACAGTGCGTTGCGATGCAGGGTTCTGAACTTTTGTAGTTTACAATTCTGAATGACACTGAACTGCTACGGGCAAGCCTGACGCTTAACATCAGGCGAGCAAATTGTTCTTCTCGTAACCGATTGACATAAAATGTAAGTTTTTACCTGGCAATTTCATTATTTCAGCAAGTCCATAATATCCGGAACATGGTTTTGTGGGTATGTGCAGAAGAGGCAGATAGCTACCGAAGGTGTCTCCATTATGGATGCTCACGTCCGACTGCCCTTCGTTCAGAGATAGGTAGAATGGGGATGACACCTTGTATGTTAAAAATAATAAAAATAAGTTAATACCGTGTAGATAACCGCGGTGATATCTATTGCCCTTGATATTCCCGAAGGCGCAAGCAGAGGTGTACACCTATGTATAACCACCCAAATTTCCCCCCAATCACGTTCTTGGACTCATTTTAGAATATGTACAATGTACATATGTATTTACGGTGCGCCGTGCGACCCTATAATGCCGTATTCCTATCCCTTCGTTGAATTTTATAACATCATAATGTGAGAGGGTAAGGAACAAGGTAACAGTCGTAGGACTTTTGACGTGCCTCGTTGTCATGGCGGCGTCTAACGTGGCGTCCTGCGTGAGCGATCTTGACGCGAACAAGAAGCGGCGCGGCGCGGCGCGAAAACAACAAACAGTCGATACATGTAAGTGGCCTGCGTAACCAAACGCATGCCGCATGTAGGGTGCGGTGCGGCGCGGTATGAAAGGAAGCGAACGCGATCATTTGGTTTGTTATATTCGTGCGAACTGGTTGCGGTGCCATTGTTTTAATAATGTCAGAAGTAGAATGTACAGCCGTGCGATTCTGTAATGATTCTTCGATGTGCTCGTCGACGAGCTCACCGATGTCAAATACTTCGCCCTTGTACATAAGGTTGCTTTTCCAACGTTTCTTGTCATCTCGTCATTTGTCTCACGGATGTTGTCAAAGATGCAACGATGTTTACTCTTAGAGAATCGCACGGCTGTGCGTGAAAGTAATGACGAGATGACAAGAAACGTTGGAAAAACAACCTTATGTACAAGGGCGATATCTCATACAGTATGTCTCTCGACGAATCATTAGAGAATCGCAAGGCTGGTTGCGGTGCCATTGTTTTAATAATGTCAGACGGCGGCGCGGCGCGGCGCGGCGGTGGTGCGGGACGATTCGCGCGCACGTAGGACAAAGCCGCCTTGTCGCACCGCATCGCATTGAATTCGCCTGTCACCGCATCTAATCGCTTCGCAATCGCGTTCGCTTAGAATCGCCCACGTAGTACGTCGCCTAACACGCGGCGGATTGTCGGAAGACGCGGGATCGAATCCCGTCCGAGGATGTAATATTTTCTCTTTGCAATGTTTGGTATAGCTAAGCAGACGTAATAGTGCTCTACAAATCATATTAAGTATAAAAATCAAATTTTAAATTAAATACAAAGATAGAAAGCAAATTATGCAAACCTGCGGTCTAAACATTTCATTTTCGCCGGTTTTGATGCAAATCTTCGGTGAAGTGATATCAACTGAAGCAAAAAACATATAGCCAGTTGGAAAACAATAATATTAAACTTGTACTCCTGCCACGCGCCGTTGCAATGCCGATATTGAGAGGGAGCGTGTGCGGCTTTGGCGGTTCGCGGGAACATGCTGGCTCGTAGATTTGCTCGCTGCTCAAACCAAGTCAAAATTACGCTCTTTAAGGCTAAGGCCGAGGTCTGTGGATCAGCTGTTCACAAAACCTGACATCTTACGCATCAAAAATAATATTATCAGGATGATATTGAGACTTCCCCGTTTTGCAGTGCCGCCGGAAGCGGCTTTCATGTCAGCAGGAAAATACTTCGTTGGATTTTATAACATCATAATGTGAGAGGGTAAGGAACAAGGTAACAGTCGTAGGACTTTTGACGTGCCTCGTTGTCATGGCGGCGTTGTTGTCGTTGTAACGCATTATAACATTTATAACGCATTCCTTGTGAGGAGTGTACGGTAACAACCCGCTACCCTATCCTGAAAGTCTGCTCAGATACTTTAGAGCGCCCGTCCTCGTGCGCATTATTATTTCGCACCAGATGACTCGTAAGTACATATGACGTCTTGAATAAGTATAAATGTATTAACAACAGTATTGTTTCTTTCCAACCGGTCCTTTTGGAACATTATGGGGGAGGCGGCCTATGTTCAGCAGTGGACGTCCTACGGCTGAGATGATGATGATGATGATGATGATGATGATTGTTTCTTTACTAACCCAAATGGATTAATGATGTCTTATAATAAAAAAAAATCGAATTTTAGATTTTTTGAATAACCTATCAGACCTTATATATATATATATATATATATATATATATATATATATATATATATAATGACTATGGGTTCGTAATATCATGTATTTTTTTCTTTCACTATAATGACAAGAAATCTATTCCAAACCACCCCATTCATTATTGCAATAACTATTTAACAAAAACCTTATATATATATAAGGTAGTATATAGTATATATATATATATATATATATATATGTACATAGTCATTGCTCCGCAGCTAATAACCATTGCGCGACTGAATACACGACGGTAGTAACTACGGTTACAGACATACGAGTACTGCCCACTTAGAATAGGTACAACGACGAACCTGCCTATAGTCGCGAATGTTTACGCAGCTTATATCTATGCCTAAACCTACGATGGTGGGCCTGTGCGGTGCGGGTCAACGTTCGCACTTCGTTGTACCTACCTATTCTAAGCGGCTAGGTATGTCTATTCTGTGATGTAGCGGTGCGTCGCATCGAGTCGTGCGTTCAGGCGCACAGCCGTAGCGAGGCGAATACGGGTTCGTAATAATAATAAAAATTAACATTTTTTTCTTTTACTTATATGAACAGTTTTCTATTCCAAACCACCCCGTTCAATTTTGTGCACTAATTAACAAATACCTTATAATTATATATAGAACATCAAACCTATAGTAGTTACCTTGCCAACACGGGGTCTAACTAGTATACCTAAGTTAATCATAAATTTTTAAGGCGTAATATTTTCTGGGGTCACTTACCAACATCACCTACAAGAAACCTTTCGTAGAAAGTTAGCACAAAATATTCAGATCCCCAGGCATCCACGTTGGTAGTATCAACCTCCGAATCTCTTACAGTAAAAGAAGTAACTCCTCGCGAGTCTCCATTTTTCTTTTTGGAACCGATAATACGTGGACTGTTTTTCGCTATAATAATTCCCACGATTAGTGCATTTTTCACATTAGGATTTAAATTATTTAGTCGAATCTTTTGAACGCCCGCCATTTCGCAGAGTAGTAGTTTTCAAATTATATTTATGTAGTTATACCGCCAAAATGTTAAAACTATTTCCGGTCATAGATTATTGATATTGCACAGACTATTGATCCCTATCTATCCGCAAGAAAAAAGATGCCGAAAAAAAGGCCAACAAACACTATCGTTGTTATTCTTGGATTTGTGTCTCTTCTCTTCTAGTTTTGACATGTAAAAGTGGTGTATTCTTTAATTAAATGACAGCTATAGCTCTTTGTGGTGTATAACTGATTCGTATTTGCAGCAATGGCGCACAAGGCAAAAATGTACAATATCGTGAAAACATTATTTATTGTGTTTTTCTCGTCAATCGCTTAACTAGAACGTGACTTTTGACGGTACAGTAAATTAATTACAGACTTATATTTATGTAATACTTTATAAGTCTGTAATTTATTATTTAATTATAACGTTTATTTTTTATATTATATAATAAAAAAATATAATATGATATAGACTTATATTTCTGTGACTGTGGCATGACTGACTACTTGAATAAAAATATTACAACATAGGATTTGTAATTCTGCAACTGAGGTACATATAAAATATATTTTACAATTACATGTTTGAGGAACAGCAAATATATAAACATAAGAGTCCACTAATAAAGAAAAACTAGAAATGTGTGACCAAAACCGCGCGAATATCTAGTGTTGGCTTGACTATTTACTCTATGTCAAAGAGCATAATAATATAATCTTACCTACACTACACCTATAGTGCGTTCGAATAGACACTTGTTGGCGAATATAACCATTGTGGTGTATTGTAGCTTGACACGGTCTGTAATACGATGTTCTCATTGCTAGATATTACATCTGCGTTTATGATACCTATGTTTTAAAGTACCTACATTTGTTAACCTGTTTGTATTACGTTCTTCTGTTTTATATATATAACTAGGTGTTAGGCGGTGCTTGGGCCGCGCGCCCATTTCATACAAGTTCAATTGCAATAATTTTGCCTCTAATTACAGTTGAAATCGGGGCATAGAAGCCATAAATTATAAAAAAAAAACTGGTAACAAGTAGGTATAAAAACAGAGTCCTTGTGTATGTTTGTTAACGGATCCAACCCCTTACCTTTTTATTCATGTTTCCTTTTCAATATCTACATAGTTGCAGTAGAACTGCAACTATGTAGTAACTGTTGCAGTATAATGAGTTCGTCCGGGGAATACACCCACCATACCTTTTTATACCGCGAAGCAGTAATGTTCGCAATATTGTATTCTGGTTTTGGAGGGCATGGGTGCCGGTAAAATTACAAGCACATTGAGACTTAACAATGTATCATGTTAACGTGCGCAATTCAGTTGGTCACTTGTGAGGACATACGTCCGTTATAGGCAGAGGGACTTAACACCTGGTAGGCCTTGTACTTGTACCGGCTTCAATTAAAAAATGATTAAAACCACTGTATGTGTTTTGAGATGAAATAAACCGCAAGGGTCGCAGCCTGGAGGCCTAGTCCCGAAAGCGAACTATGAAGTTTAGTTTGACGGATTTCTACTGTGAAAGCCAAAAGGTCAAAGGTGATGATATGTTGACAGGCCATTTTCCTTGTGAATAATTATATGTGTATTTACGTAGCGTGAACTGTTACTAAATGTAATGAACTCATTAATTTTTGGACATTTTTCTTTTTGTCATTATTGGTGCAAATCATATTTACTGATCGATCTATATGTATATAAACAAAGTATTTGCTGATATAATATTGTGTAGCAATTGTTATATTTAATCATGCCAATAAATATTTTATGACCTTTTTGACATGTGTTTTGACACGCACGAGTCCCATTATACAGGGTTATTGGTAATTAGACCGGATCCTTTTAAGGGGTGGTAGGGAATGCCTTTTGAAACAATATGACTGTACATTGTGATATCCGGAAATGAATCATTATTGTGATATTCTTTTTTTTTATTTTTTTTTGGAAAATCCAGTTTTACTACTTTAAAATTCAATAAAAAAAAAAGTAATCAACCGATTTCAATTCTGTTCGCGGTTTTAGAGAAACCTTGTTACAGCTCTTAATAATAAACAATAATATCGTACTAATGTAGATCCATCCAAAAACTAGAGGCTTTTTCATAATTTTTATTTGATAATTTTTGTAAGATGCTTTCCAAAAACCTTTATTTTCTCTACAAAAACGATAGTAAATTAAGTCTGCATTTTATTTAAAAAACATCTACAAGTCTTTAGCTATCCAACGAGGTAAAAAAATTAGCACTTTATTGCACAATTGCAGAAATAATGCGATAACAAAGACTTAGGTAGAGACATTCCGAGAAAGGGTTTTAGACAACGGTATCCATGTTGAATGCGCCGTCTCCCTCTCGCTTATGTTTGTTGAACGAGCAATGAGAACCCAGTTTGCTCAAGCGCATCGTACTGTTCAGACGCTCTTTGGCAACCCTTTATTACGATTAAATTTCGACCTTGATAACGTTATTGGACTTGTGTAACTTCTTTTTCTGTGATTCGGCTAGTGAACTGGACTTTTTGATTGATTGCTTACCCGACGACTTGGCTTGTACTAAAGGATCTGATCATGACTGCGGAATCCCACGACCATCTACCTCGGCTTCGAGAGTTCACAAACGAAGAGTATGCGGACATACTGTTTTGCTATGGTTTTGCCAACGGCGTCGCTACACATGCTCGAACGGAGTATCAGTCTCGATTTCCACAGCGCCGTTTACCCCATGTGAGTGTATTTGACGGAGTGTACCGGCGACTACGAGAAACTGGTCAAGTTCAAAGACGACAAAGTGATGCTGGACGATCTCGTATTTATCATTCGGATGAAGAGGAACAGATAATTCGCATTTTTGAGCATGATCCTACGACTTCAACAAACATCATTGCACGACGTCTTGGCATGTCGCAATGGAAAGTATGGAACACAGTGCACCGCTCAAGACTCTACCCGTATTATTTGACTCCGGTACAAGTTATCCAAGACGGAGATCCTGCACGTAGAGTCGAATTTTGCAGATTCATGTTGAACACCGATATGGAAGATGCCAATTTTTTATTAAAAATCTTATGGACCGACGAATCCAAATTTGATCAGGATGGAATATCAAATTATCATAATGTTCATTATTGGGCCCCGAAAGATGACGGTAACCCAAACAAGAAAAGATTACAAGGATCACAAAGAAGGTTTTCCGTTAATGTGTGGATGGGCATTATTAAGAATGAATTGATCGGCCCTTTCTTTCTGCCCAACAACCTCAATGGTGAAGCGTATGAATTTTTTTTTGAGAAACGAACTTTATGAGCTACTCAGTGAAGTACCCCTTGAAACCCGCAGAAACATGATTTACCAACATGATGGTTGCCCCGCACATTTTAGTTTGAGCGTCCGTGAGTGGCTCAATCGTCAGTATCCCAATAAGTGGATTGGCAGAGGAGGACCCATTCCGTGGCCGGCCAGAAGTCCCGACTTGACTCCCGTCGACTATTACGTATGGGGTCACATGAAAAGCTTGGTGTACGACGATACTCTTGGACCTGTGGCAACCATCGAAGAACTGAAACAGCGCATAATAAATGCAGCAGAAAAAATGAAAATTAATTTAAATACAAGTGTTGTTAAAAGCAATTTACGCAGACGTTTGCGTCTCTGCATTCAAAATTCTGGCTCACATTTTGAGAATGAACTGTAAAAATAATAAATACAGACTAATTACATCTACTCTTTTATTTCTTTAAAAGAAATTAAGTTACCTTAAGAAAGTATTTCGTCCATAGTTACTTCTCATGGACTATTCTCATTCCTTTCTCGGCCTTTTGTAATCGCATTATTTCTGCAACTGTGCAATAAAGTGCTAATTTTTTTACCTCGTTGGATAGCTAAAGACTTGTAGATGTTTTTTAAATAAAATGCAGACTTAATTTACTATCGTTTTTGTAGAGAAAATAAAGGTTTTTGTAAAGCATCTTACAAAAATTATCAAATAAAAATTATGAAAAAGCCTCTAGTTTTTGGATGGATCTACATTAGTACGATATTATTGTTTATTATTAAGAGCTGTAACAAGGTTTCTCTAAAACTGCGAACAGAATTGAAATCGGTTGATTACCTTTTTTTTTATTGAATTTTAAAGTAGTAAAACTCGATTTTCCAAAAAAAAATAAAAAAAAAGAATATCACAGAAATGATTAATTTCCGGATATCACAATGTACAGTCATATTGTTGCAAATGGCATTCCCTACCACCCCTTAAAAGGATCCGGTCTAATTACCAATAACCCTGTATTGTACATAATATTGTATGAGCAAATACTTTATTCTATCAGTAAATACCAATCATAAACTACATAGGTATTGTCAGGGGGGATGGGGCAGCGGATCAGGGCACAGTAGCAATAAATGAGACTGTTAATTAGGCAATATTTTGGACTTTATTAATCACTTTAGTAATACGTTACACGACTGGCTTCCACCATAAATTTTTCTTAACCAGAGACAAAATAAAGCATGCATAGATTGTTGCCAGATGTTAGAACTAAATAAATACTTTATTGTTTATCACACAAACTCTTACACCCCCCCTCAATAAAGTATCTATCAAACCAATCAAAAACTTAGGAATCTTAATTAAAATTTTCACTCACCAAAATACTAATTAACATGTGGCAACCCTAGCTAAACAAAAAATAATAACCTATATTCTAATTATCATTGTAGACCTATATTAATCTAATTGTACATTATACACTTTCTGAACTTAGTAAACTTCTCATTACACAATGATTTTGTTAAAATATCTGCAAGTTGATTTTCACTTTGCACATATTTTAACATCACAATGTTTCCCTCTATATTCCCCTTTATAAAATTAAATCTTATATCAGTATGCTTAAAACTTTTATTATTTTCAGGACTTTTGCTTATATTTATAGCGGCCTGGTTATCAACAAAAATCATGACTGGAGTTTCATCTTTAATATTAAAATCTTTCAGAAGTTTCCTCAGCCAGATAGCTTCTACCACAGCCATACTAAGAGCATAGCATTCAGCTTCTGTTGAGGAAAGACTGACTCTTTGTTGTTTCTTTGATGACCAAGCAAAGGTACAACCATACACTTGAAATAAAAAACCTGAAGTTGACTTACGGCTGTTTAAATCACTACCCCAATCTGAGTCCACATAGCAATATAACATATCTGAGTTATTTTTGCATGTAAATATAAGTTTTAGGTCAATTGTGTTTTGAACATATCTTAATACTCTCTTAATTGCTTTATACAAGTTTTCATGTTTACAGTTTACAGTTTTGAAATCTACACAAATATGACACTGCATAACACAAATCTGGTCTACTACATTGCACAGCATAAATGAGACAGCCCAGCATTTTTCTACACTTTTTCTCATAATACGGATCATTGACCTCAGGCTTAACAAGTTGAAATTTATTTTCCATAGGAGTGCACTTAGGTTTTGACTCTAACATTTGAAAATTACTCAAAACTAATTTTAAATAATTTTTCTGACTTAACTCTGTTACACCCTTTTCCAAATCCTGTTTTATTAATATACCTAAATAGTTGTTTACAAGTCCAAGATCTTTCATACAGAAATTTGTGTTTAGATACATTTTTAATTTTGAAACTTTCATTTCATCTGAACCGCATAACAAGATATTGTCAACAAATAATATGAGGTACATTTTACTATCTTTATCACATTTTGTATACAAACAGAAATCATTTTCAGATCTGACAAAGCCTTCCATAGTTATAACAGAATCAAATTTAATATTCCAATACTTAGGTGATTTTTTAACCCATATAATGACCTATTTAGCTTATAAACAATGTTTTTATTACAAACTGTACCTTTTGGTGGTTTCATATATACCTCCTCATCAATTTCACCATACAAGAATGCGCTACATACATCCATATGATATACTGGAAGTTTTAACTTCATTGCAATAGCTAACATGACTCTAACTGTACTTAATCTAGCTACAGGAGCATAAATATCATAGGCCTCAAACCTGTCATCTTGCTGAAAGCCGCGTGCAACCAGACGAGCTTTAAAATTACACGCCTGTCCATTTTCATCATACTTGACTCTGTACACCCACTTACTGTCTATTACTGACTTATTTTCTGGTACAGGTACTTCAGTCCAAGTATTGTGTTCTTTCAGAACATCTAGCTCTTTAACCATTGCCTCCTGCCACTGCTCGGAGTTCTCACTTCTCATCGCCTCTTCATAAGTAGTTGGTTCTGCCATCACACATAAAAAATTTGTATCATAGTCATCATGCCATATTGGCTTTCTTGTTAGTCTCTTACCTCTCACTTCACTTTCTCTAGCAGATGTAGATTCTTCTATATCTGTTATAGTCAAGATCTGTTCTTCTGGCACCTCGTACTCATCATCGGATGACTTTTCTGACTGTACATCCTCTGTACTGTCTTTGTGTATTTCCTGCAGTATACCTGATGTATTTCTTTGTTCTAACTTCTCTTCTTTGAATATGACATCCCTCTTAACTTCTATATTATTTGTGTTTGGTACAAATATCCTATATCCTTTAGTTTCTGTATGTCCCGATTCTCCATATCCAACAAATATGCCTTTGGTACATTTGGAGTCCCATTTCCTTCGTCTCACATCTGGTATGTGTATGTACACTTCAGTGCCAAAAACTTTCAGGTTATTTATATCATATGACTTCTGATACCATATCTCAAAAGGTGTTTTGTCCAGCACACTGCTCTTCCCAGTTCTGTTCAATATGAATGTAGCAGTATTTACAGCTTCAGCCCACAAATTTTTGTTTAGATTTTTAGATAGTAGCATTGACCTTGCTGACTCTACAATAGTACGATTATCTCTCTCTATTTTACCATTTTGTTCTAGTGTATATGCCACTGAAGTTTGGTGTCTAATTCCTCTTTCTTCCAGAAACCTTTTCACATCTTTATTGATGAACTCTGTTCCGTTATCTGTTCTTATTATCTTAATTTTATTTCCAGTTTCCTTTTCTGCTTTGTTCACAAATAACTTTATTTTCTCGAATACCTCATGCTTATTTTGAAGAAAGTATACATGTCTGAACGCTGAATAGTCATCTTTGATAAGAAGGAAATATTTTGCCCCGCCAAGCGAAGTAGTCTCCATGGGTCCACACAAGTGCATGTGTACCAGCTGACATGTTTGAGTAGTTCTACTGTCACTTTGAGGTAATGGTAGTTTATGCATTTTTCCTTCTAAACATCCTTCACAATTTTTTTTTTTCACTTTCATATAATATGTTTTTCATATCCAAAATCTTCTTTACATGGTTATAGTTTTGGTGTCCTAAACGTTCATGCCAAGTTTTAAGACTATCAGTACTGTCCCTTTTCACACTGACGGCAGCAACTGTTGAACTATTTACAGTAAAGTTCATAACAAAGAGCTTATTTCTTCGGATGCCCACTGCACACACAGCATTATTTTTAGTGATTTTACATTCATTGCTGTTCATAATCATTTGATAGCCCTTGTCCATAACATTCCTTACAGAAAACAAATTTACTGTTAGTTTTGGCACAAACAGTACATTTGACAAAGTGGTCTTAATCCACTCGTTCCCATCAAATGCAGACAGTTCTACAATACCTTGACCGAGCGCATCAAGTTCATTTCCATCACCCAATGCAATTTTTCTTGGCGTTTTCAGTTCAGTATATTTTGCAAACATGTCCCTTTTGACACACATGTGCTCACTTGCACCGGTGTCCACCACCCACTGGTTGTCATCACAAATTGATGGTATGAATGCATTAGACTTATTTTTCTCAATGTGCTTGTTTTCATTACTGTTCATTTCATTTTGACGCACCCTACACTCACTTATATAATGTCCTGGTTTCTTGCAATAATGACACACTATTTTGCTTTTACAGTTTTTCTTGATATGGCCACTCTTCCCACACAAAAAACACTTAGATTTGCCTTTTTCACTTTTAGTAGTTAGTGCCACAGATGATGAAGGAGTGTCTACACCTGTCGTTCTTTCTTCTTCCACCAGAAGCCTCGCTGTGAGCTCATCCAATGTCTGATTTGCCTGAGGAACTGACTCCCATGCAGCAACAAAATGTTTGTATTTTTCCGGTAACGACAGTAATATTTTTGTGATGAACATTTTTTCTCATATTTGTTCTCCAAGTTGGCTAATTCGGCCCTTAAATTTCTTCTAACTTCGACAAGAATGAGGTTATATCTTCATTGTCACACTTCAACATAAAAAACTTTTGTTGTTCCAAATGCAAAGATGTACTTGATTTTCGTTCGAATACCGCTGATAGCTTGAGCCACATTTCATTCGCAGTCGTTGTGTTCATTATGTGTACGAGAACACTTTCGTCTACATTCGTAACGATAATGCTTTGGGCCTTGTTGTCACGTTTTTTCCAAACATCGCAATCCTTCTTGATTGCTTCCGAACCGTCGACCAATCCAAATAATTCCAGGGCTTGTAACATTATTCTGATCTGGAACTTCCATGTACTCCAGTTATTTGCACTTAACAACTTGGTGCCTGTACTAAACTTCTCCATCTTGAAATTTTAACTCGACTTGCCTTCACACAACGCAACAACACAGTTCTCGTTTTTGCTGCTGATCTTCGTACCCTGGGCCCATAACCTGTCAGGGGGGATGGGGCAGCGGATCAGGGCACAGTAGCAATAAATGAGACTGGCAATTTAGGCAATATTTTGGACTTTTTTTTTTTTTGTGGCAATAGTCAACATGACATTTGTGCCAGTTTCACGTCAAAAAAAAACAAAAAACATCCTAAAACTAATTTGAGCAAACTATGAACCAGAATAGGCTTATTTTGTATGAAAAAATGAAAATATACACATATAACAATAAAAAAGAATAATAACTTAAAGAAAACTTATTCGAACATAAACAAACAACATTAAAAACAAATAAATATGTACAAAGTTATAAACGAATGTTATTGATAGTGAGAAAGTGAACGAAAACTTTATATATATCAATATTAGTAAATGATAAAAGTTCAGGAATATGAGTCGGAAATGAGACTTTTAATGATATGAGAGAATTGTAGAAAAAAACATTATCATACAATGGACAGGAGAAGAATATATGATTGAGATCCCCCTCATCCAGGCCACATTCACATATAGAGGAATCTTTCACATGAATCTTTTTTAAATGTGAAGGTGAGCAACAATGACCAAGCCTCATGCGAATTAAGGTCGACGTATAAATCTTACCGAAGTACCACCGCGAAAACCAAGGTTTACTTGGTATTTCTGGTTGGATCTTAGCAAAACCAGAACCTTTGGATAAGCTAGTTGTTCTCCAGTATGTAGACCATGACTTATAAAGAAAACTTTTAGGGAGGCAGATAAGGTCAACGCTATAATTAATAAACGGGACCTTATCACCACAAGAAACCGCTTCTTTGGCCGCTTTATCAGCACGTTCATTACCAGAAAGACCAAGGTGTCCTGGTATCCAAGCAAGAACCACTTCTAGTCCTTTATCAATACAATCAGATAAAGATTTTTTAATTTTGAGAACAATGGGGTGAAATTTAGAGTGAAAAGGGTTAGACAGAAGGGATTGAAGCGAGCTACGAGAATCTGAAAAAAAAATGGTCTGACGAAGTTTGAAGAGAAGGATATATTTTACCGCCTCAAGAATTGCTAGACATTCACCTGTAAAAACAGAGGACTCAGGAGGGCATTTTATCTTTTGAACAATATCAAACTGGGAGTGAAATACACCACAACCAACACATCCAACCTGAGACAATTTTGAGGCATCCGTAAAAATGGTATGCCATCCACGCCAATTCCTGAGCAAGAGCTCTTGAAAATACTTATCAGCGTAGAGGTCCCCCTTACAGATACCAAAGTCCAAAATTATGTCCGGCTGCGATATTATAACAAAGTAATTAATATTATAAATCGATAGTTTAGTAGACCGATACGTGGGATCCTTAAGCAATTTAAAGTTTGAATAACTTTTAAAAAGAAGCGGATGTTTTTTAAAAGTCCAAAAACGGGAAGTGTAAACATATTGTTTGAGAAGTTGGAGTTTAGGAATGAGAGGGTGATTAGAGAAATGAATAGAACGGAAGAAGAATCTATTAGCTAGGAATTGACGACGAAGATGAAGAGGAGGGTCCACACACTCCACCTGAAGAGCGTTAATTGGAGATGATTTCATATCACCAGTAATAATCCGGAGTGATTTGGATTGAATTAGATCAAGTTTGGTAAGATCTTGCTTACGTGCAGGTTCCAGCAAGAAGGAACCATAATCCAAGACACTACGTATAATGGCATTATATAGTAATTTAAGATTAAAAGGGTGGGCACCCCACCACACCCCAGACAAACACCGTAATATGTTAATATTCCTCTCACACTTATTTGAAATGTATTCACAATGCTGACGACCACATAGTTTACTGTCCAACCAGAGACCTAAAAATTTAACCGACTCCTTTACTGGAATTCTGCACTCACTAATAGAGATATTTAAATCAGGAGGATTTCTTTTACGAGAAAACAGAACGATATTACTCTTTGTAGGAGATAAATCTAGACCATTTTTTTGAAGCCAGTCATTTAAACATTCAAGGGAATGGGAAATACACTTACTAGCCACATCAATTTTGTGATGAGAGCTGTAGACAAGTATGTCATCAGCGTATTGAAGGATACGACTTAGACCAACAGAGGATTCCAGATCATACGTGTATACATTATATAGAAGTGGACTTAGGACAGAGCCCTGCGGTAAGCCCCGCCAAATGACCCTATTAGAAGTAATAGAAGAATCACTGCAACGGAGATATACATATCTCTCTGAAAGAAGATTCATAATAAAATTGCCTAATTTAGCTGGAATTCTCAATCGATTTAGTTTATTTTTAAGAAGGGGAAGTTGGACACTATCATAGGCTGCGGAAATATCTAGGAAAGCTGCTATAATAGATTCATTGCGCGTAAATGAAAGTCGTATGTCAGTCGTAAAAATGGCAAGGCTGTCCATAGTGCTCTTGCCTTTTCTAAAACCGTATTGAGACTTAGCGAGTAATTCATTGCTCTCAAGAAACCACTCAAGGCGGTTCTTAATCAAATGCTCCGCAATTTTAGTCAAGACTGAAGAGAGAGCGATAGGACGGTAAGAGTTAGGGTCCAACGGATCTTTATTAGGTTTCGGAATAGGAATAATATATTGAGACTTCCAAGAAACTGGAACAAATCCGGTTGCAAAAATTGTGTTAACCAAAGTTAAATAATAGTTCTGAAGGCGAACATTAGCTTTAGAAACAAAGGAATATGGTATGCCGTCAATACCCGGAGCAGAATCTTTAACGGATTTCAAAATGTTTTTCAACTCATTAAGTGTAAACGGTTGATCGAGGGGATCATTAGAAAAGGGATTAGAAAGAGATGGTAATTCTGAATGATGGGGACAATAATGAGGGGCCAATTTGTCCATAAATTCATCAGCCCAAACTTGGGAAGGGCAACAACTACGATAAGGAACACATTGAGACCGACGATACCTATGTATTTTCTTCCAGATAAGAGATGAAGGAGTATTGGGGCCTATGCTGGAGCAAAATGACTTCCAACCATTACGTTTTTTATCATGAAAGAGACGCTTGGATTTTGCGATCATTTTATTCAATTCAATAAAATTATCACGGGTCATAGACAGACAAAAGATAGCTTCTGCATCATTACGAGATCTAACGGCTTCAGAGCAATCCTTATCCCACCATGGAGGAGAAGGAACTTTGTCTGGATGAGATTTCTTAACCGGGAAAGTCAAATCAGCACATTCTACTAGAGATCGTACTAACATCTCAGAACAGGTAATAATGTTAGAGGAATTTATAAGAGGTAAAGTTAAGGCTTTGGAATCAGTACGATCATTGAACACATCCCAGCTCGAACTGTTATTGTCAATTATATATTTAAGAAGCGGAGAATTAATTGAAGCAGGACGGGAATGTTTTTGCAAGATTCGTAAAAGAATTGGGAAATGGTCACTACCATGAGTAGACAGGAGAACACACCAAGACATTAGTGACGCGAGCTCAGGAGAGCATAAAGAAAGATCCACTGCACTAGTAAACTCATTAGGACGAGTTCTTCTCGTAGCGGAGCCATCGTTAAGGATGCAGAGATTAAGACTATCTAATGAATCTAATAAAAAAACACCATTAGCATCCGACAAACCGCACCCGCATACCGTATGATGACAATTCAAATCACCTAGAATAAGAAGGGGCTTAGGAAGAGTCATAATTACTGAACTTAAATTTCGAATAATAGATTTAGAAGGATGAGGAATGTATATGGAGACAATTGTAAAATCGTTGATGCGTGCAGCAACAGCATCAAAGCCATCATTATGAAAAGGGATAGAAATACTTGAAAACTTAATATTATTTTTAATAAATAGTGCAACACCACCAAAGCCATCCTGGCGGTCACTTCGAACATCAACATAGCCTGACAACCTAAAAAAGGAATCAGGTCTAAGCCAAGTCTCCGAGACGGCCAAGACGCTTGGTTCATGTTTATTTATTAGAAATATCAAATCAGACTTTTTGTTGCAAATACTATGACAATTCCATTGAAGAATCCTGTCAAAGGGACCCATTTTGAAGTAGGGAAATAAGTGAATTTAAGTTGAAGGCAGCGTTGGACGGTGAATTACTTGAAGAGGAGGAATTAGACATGAGAGAGGATAATAGATTCAAGAGCTGCAGGAGTTCAGCTATTATAGCTTGAACAGAAGGAGTCTCATTTTTTTGGGCCAGAGGATTTAATAAAGCACAACCGTTTTGCGATGCTCCAGAGGATTCTTCTCGAATGATGCTCATGTGCGCTTCACGATCATAACCAACACTAGATGAAGGCAATATATGGGATTTCATAGATTTTCTTCCTCCCCTGTAATGAACTTTGGACGGTTCAGTAGTTAAATTCCTGGATGGACTAGGTAAAGGAGCTGCAACAGAGGTGGAAGTAACTTCAGCAAAGGACTTTTTATATGCAGGGAAAAACTGAGATGCTTCAGCATATGAAATTGATAATTCTGACATACGGGATTTAATGTTATTTTGCCTTTGCATTTCAGGGCAGTACTTGCTATTAGCAAAGTAATTGCCACCACACCACAAACATTTCGCATCAACTTCATCCACGTTGCATGACTTTCCTAAGTGGTTAGAACCGCATTTAAAACAAGCAGGTTTTGACCGACACTGCGTCATGGTGTGTCCGTATCTACAGCAATGGAAGCACTGAATAGTCGGGAAGGCATAAGCCGCAACAGGGAAAGAGTTGTAACATAGATAAACTCTAGAGGGCAAAATTTGACCATCAAAAGTCAAAACCACTGTTTGCGACGGTTTCCACGTCACAACTCCGTCAATGGAAACTTTAAAATTGAGCCGGCGAACTTTTAAAATTGGACCACACTCTTCAGGAACTTTCATCTCGTTCATAACATCCTCTGGAGTCATATCCACTGGGATTCCGCGAATTATACCCATCCGAGTAATATTAAACGACGGAATGAAAGCTCTGAGTTTGTTGTTTGGCAATGAAGGGGACTGGATGAAATTATTGGCTGAAATGGCGGAATGAAAGTTTAGAGCTATACGATTGCGACCAACATTCTTTATTGAGCCATCGATGATTCCTTGAAATTCCCGGGCGCGGCTAAAGAGGAATCTCCCAAATGTCACCGGGTGAAGGGATGTCCCAGCGGTAGGTGAAGTCTCTTCCCTCTGAACATGGACCGTAAGAGGGCCACGATCTGTTGAGTCGTATAATTGCCGACCGATAGGTGTAAATGAAGTTTTCTGTGAAGCTGCAGGGGGTCCGCTAGGAAGGGGGCTAGATGAACTAGGGGAGAAGGAGTTGGGAGGGGTACATTGTCCAGCCTGGAGAACAACGTCAGACGCATCTGTAAATTTACACGTTGTTTCATCGTGAACCATTGATTTTGTACGTGATCGTGAACGGTCACTACGGGGATCTTTAGTCACGTTACGCTTTTCCGATCGTCGTTTTCTGTTGACTATTTCAAAAGCCTTTTCGTCAACAGATGATGAAATTGATGTAAACGCCGCAGGGGAAGGCGGCTGGACAAAGTCCATGCCTCCACCAGGATCAGGGGGATCATTCATCACGCAACAATATACTAAAAACGCTAATGAAATGAACCTACTAACAAGTGATGTCTATAAACTAATGAAATGGAACACAAAAACCTATTCTGGTGAGATTAATTAACTAAAATAAAAATTTTACCAAAATACCATAAAATTCGCGTGTTTACGATTTGACGTTCCACCTCGCACCTCATCGAAATTATTGCTAACAAAACAAATATGTATATTTATTTATTTTATATTATGGCCCACCTATTTTGGACTTTATTAATCACTTTAGTAATACGTTACACGACTGGCTTCCGCCATACATTTTTCTTAACCAGAGACAAAATAAAGCATGCATAGATTGTTGCCAGATGTTAGAACTAAATAAATACTTTATTGTTTATCACACAAACTCTTACAGGTATCTACCTATATACGAATATTATAATTATTCACCATGAAAAACAAACTTATAAATACATTTTATTACTCTGGACCGTAGAAACCGGCTTTTAAATTTACATAGTGGAAAACGCGAAATACGTCAAATGAAACTTCGTAGTTTGTTTTTGGGAGTAGACCTACAGTTTGGAACAGAGCCGAACTTGGTAGCTATCACAGTTCGGGGCCCGGTAGAGCCAACCAACTGCCTGTTTAAGAAGTAACTCATTAATTGTATGACTCCGGGAATCACAGTAACAGTATTTAAATACAACGTACGTTTTTCTCGAGCAACATCCTGACTAGCTCGACAGTTTTATCATCCAGCACCCGGCTGCAAACAAGCTGCAGCGCTATGTGGCCAAGTCCGTCAACTGCGTCTATGTCACTCTGGAAATGTTAACGAAACATTATGTCTTATAATGCTTTAAATAGCTATATTAATAACAAAATTGATAAAATATTGAAGTCAAAGTGAAAGTCAAAAATCATATATTCAATTTAAGCATTAAATACACACTCTATTCATTATAATGTACATTATTAAAAACTCTACTGCCGAGTTCCAAAATATATAGATATACCAATGATCTTATTCTAAAAAGAGATAGATATGGTACTAGCGTATAAACACGGCATCATAGACCAAAATATATACTAGGAAACACGGCATCAACCGCAAATGTTTACACATTACTTCTACTTTTTTTATTACTACATTTATTGTTGAACGATATATTTTCCTTCGGTAATAATGTTTTGTGTATATAACGCTAAAATGCTCACAAGGGCGTTCAGATTGGGAATCTGTGGGTGTGGTAAATGCAAAGACCTTACACTTACTAACTAGACTGTGTACCAATAATTTGTATTTAGCTAAATTGAGATCTATATACTTACGATTAGGGGGGCTATTTCCTTAAAGGCGGTAGTTAGCTAAAAGTGGTCCTGGCGAGAGGGCTCCCATTGGTAGTGTGTCCTTGTCTGACGTCTTGCCAGTTTAACTAATCATCGGGTTAGGTAGAAATGGTTGAAAATTGTATAGTTTGCTTTTTTTAATTTACGTAAACGAATGAATCATTAACTTTGAAACTGATTTAAATATTCTACAGTTTTATAATTCATTCGTTAATTCGTTGTACTTTAAAAAGTAATTAATTAATACCGAGTAAAAAGTAGTACGCAAATGTTTGGGCCTGGTAATACTAAATGCAAGATGGTGGTTTGTTGAATATTCTTTAGGGTAACCATGTATATTGTTGATCTAAGAGTTTTTGCAACTCCATAGTAGCCCCATAGTACGTATAGGTAGATACTTCTGTCCGACTGTCTTAAGGCCTATTCAGACCTGAGCGTTATTCGCTACCGCTATGGTTAGCGAACAATACCACGCGGAACTCGATGGGTAAATATTATTAAGTTCCATAACTGCAGCGGAACTTGTATTTTCTCTTGTTTGGCGAAACTAGTTTCGCTGGGCGACGCGGGAGACGAGATGCTCCCTGCCCTCGCCCCGCTTACCGTCAACAACGGATATTGCTACCGTGTTCGGTAGCAATATCCGCGTTGCTGTGAACAGTGAAATTAACGCATAACCTCTCGGATTTTTCTATCGCTCGTGGTAATGAATAACGCCCAGGTCTGAATAGGCCTTTAATTGGAGATGTACCGGTCACCGTCAGGTTGTGCGTTTGAAAGGATCACTTCTGATCGTTTTTGGCGAAAATAACGCTAAAAACGCTCACAAGGGGCGTTCGAATTGGGAATCTGTGGGTGAAAATGTCGTTCATGCCTCTTTTTGTTCAGCGTTCGGAAAGCTAAAAAAGAGGAATTTTTGCCACCAAAAAGTGCAATTTTCGATCCACGTCATTTGACAGCATAATCATGCGATTTTAGGTCTTATGCTCAGTTGAGCGTTCGAATAGGGTATGGGCAAAAGTGGCAAAAATAACGTTTTTGAGTTTTCCGAATGCTTTAACAAAAGAGCCATCAATGACAGCGCAACCAATGCCCTCATAAGCTAAACGAACGCACTCTAAGTGTACAAAAACGAGAAACCCAAAACTTAGATTTTTTATTGTAAAATGTTTCTGTCCTTTTATCGTGTCCTTCGACTTTGCACTGATGATGTTTGTTGTTATCAATTATATTTCTTGATTTGTAGATTTCCGAACAATGAAAACCAGAAATTGAATTGGGAAAATGCACTGCCTGGGAAAATGTCAAAATCGTCTGCCGTTTACAGAGAGCATTTTAAATGTGACGACTGTATTGCTGTTTATACTGGGAGAATGCTAAAACCTGATGCTGTTCCGTCAATATTTCCTAAGGTAAAGAATAAATCATTGGAACGCGTACGTGCATTAACCTATTAATCTTGAAGATTCAAATCTTGCAACAGCTTTTTCACACAATTCTACTTCCACTGAACTGAATTTAATAAAATTTGCACGTCAATACATATATGTTGTACAGCAAATATTTTAACGTTTTAAAATTTTGGTGATGAAAGTCCGATGAGAAGGCAAAAGTAAAACTCTTCAACGATTGCTAGTAGAAGCTTTGATCTCACCAGTCTGCGCCAGTCTACTCGTGTATACCATGTGTTAACTTTCTTTTCATATCGAGCAATGCGAAAAGATAAGCAATATATGTATAGTATGTATGTAGTACGCCAAAAACGATAAAACTGCAAGAAAGTGGCAGAAATAAGAAAATTACTACGGAAAGTGTTTGCAAACAAACAGCATCTGCTGCAACTAATGCCCCACCATGTAAAAATAAATAAAGTACGTCGAGATGTCAAAGTCTTACAACAACACGACAGCATAATCATGTGATTTTACGTCTTATGCTCGGTTGAGCGTTCGAGTAGGGTGTGGGCAAAAGTGGCAATACATATAATGGTCTGTGTGCAAAAATAACATTTTTGAGCGTTACGAACACTGACAAAAAAAAAGCACAAAAGGGCCATCAATGACAACGCCACCAATGCCCTCTAAGCTAAGCGAACGCACCTCTAGTATATATAGTCTATGAGAAAAAGAATAAAAACACTGATAAACACTTCACGTTTTCTGAGGTTTTAGCTCTATTTTATGTTTTGTTTTCATTTCTTGCAGTATTATTAAAATATTCTCTTTGCTTGCAATTTTCTTTCATGTTCTTGCTTCGAGTTCTTCTTCTTCTTCTTCTTATGTGGCTTTTTAACGTGGGAAGACGTTACTTTGCTTCGAGTTTTAAAACTTTATATTTTTTTGTGCTTTACAGTTTACTTTATCTATGCAGTTTACTCTCTTTGGATATAATCTGATGAGGCTATTGGATATCAGACTGGAGGAGGAAAACCAGATTTTATACCACCAGATGAGGTGCTCGAAAAGGTGGCTGGTTTACGCAATGAAACGCCCACATCTTGCTATGAAATAAAACGTTCGTTGCCCGTGACACTATCGCGTGGCACTACGAATAGAGTGAGGGGTAATTTCACTTTCCCGTGGCACTACTATTCCTATTGGGTGATTAAACATGTGTCATAAAATCTCCTGTGCATTACCTCATTACTTATTGCACTACTAATATATTATTTATTTTGTGCTAATACTAAGTATGTACTCGTACCTACATCAAAGCTTATTAAATATATTTTCAAAATATTTATTTGTTTTAATTATTTTTATACCAAAACCTAACAAGCTCAAGCTCACATAGGTGGTAGGATTCTTGGTGAGGAATATACTGTGGATGGGCAGAGAAATTTGATAAAAGTTAACTCTGCACAAATAGTCCCTTTAGCAGATTTGAAGACGAAGGACATAAATTCATATGCCATCTATGAAATGAAACGCCCACATCTTGCTATGAATCAAACTATATAATATGTATAATGTTTTGTAATAAGTATGCAATACTTTTCAACTTATGTAATACTTTTCACAATAAGTATATTTCCATGTAAGTTACTTCTATGGATAGAGATTTCCTTACTATTTAACAGGGAACAGACGAGTTTGTATTTTATTAATTTCTGGTATCCCATGTTTTGAAATACGGGTTCGATTACATACGAGTTCTCATACAATACAATAGAGTACACAAAAGATTTTGGAGTTAAAGCCAGCTCAACAAAGAAATACTATCTAAAATATATTATTATAAATAAATACAAACAACACAACATTAAAGACGAAATAAAACGAATAAAAATAAACGGGACAATAATTACTGATCCGAAAAAAATTGCTGAATGTTTTAATAATTTTTTTATTGATGAGGTGGAGAATGTCGCTGTGAACAATACTGGCATCCAAGGAACGCTTAGGCACGCTCAATCTAATTCTTGTTTCATAGAACCTACAAATAAATACGAAATTGAAAACATTATTCAGTGTCTAAAAAACACAAATACTACTGGCTATGATGGCATTTGTACTAAAATAGTAAAGGCAACTGCTAAAATCTTATCACCTGTGCTTAGTGATTTAGTTAATAAAAGCATTGAGAACGGTATATTTCCAGATAAATTAAAGACCTCCACCATAGTACCCCTTTTTAAAAAAGAAGATAATGAAGATATGCGATTTTATAGACCAATCGCTTTGCTACCAGTATTCTCTAAAATATTTGAAAGGGTTATATATACGAGACTAAATAGCTATTTCGAAGCTCATAACATTTTTGCTCCAGAACAGGCTGGCTTTAGGAAAAAAAAGTGTATAGATAGTGCTATTTTGAATTTTTTAGAGAAAGTTTATACCGGCCTTGATAACAAAAAAAGAGTAACTGCACTATATATGGACATGACTAAAGCTTTCGATCACGTAGACCACAAAATTTTAGAAAGAAAGCTTGAACTATACGGTATAAGAGGTAACCCACTAAGTTTAATCTCATCATACCTTAAAAATAGGGTACAATACACAGAAATAACTAGACTAGATACGAACACTAAATTAGAAACCAAACACCTGTCGGATTGCAGAACTGTAAAATATGGCGTACCACAGGGCAGCATACTGGGCCCCCTTTTATTTCTGGTCTATATTAATGATCTTTCTCATGCAATCAATCATCCAATGGTTATGTTTGCTGATGATAGCACTGCTATATTCACGGATAACAAAACGGGTGAACATGAAAATGATATTAATTTTGTTATAAAAACTTACGTGGTTTTCAATCATTATTAATAAAAATACGGGATTACTCACGTAATATTTATCGGATAGGTCCGACTATAGTTTCGACCACATTCGGTGGCCTTTTTCAAGGAGTGATCGGGACGCCCGCGTCGATGACGTCTCGCTTAGCACTGCGGGCGGCCGCTCGTAGCGTTCGTGATGTTAGAGGTTGGTGCGGGGGGCGGGATACATTATGTTGGGTCGGCGCGTCTTGGTGTGAACCCTCTTGATCGTCGTCGCTGGTGAAGCGCCTGCTGGTGTGTGAGGGGACGTCCCAGCAAAAAGAGCTCACTACGTCTGCACCAGACACATCATTTGCATCAGAATGAGCTCCATGAAGGCAAGGCTTCCAAGCATGTGGTAAGAACCATCCTCCGTCTCGATTGAAGTTTGACCGCTTACTAATCTCAATGGACTCTCGGATCTTGCGCGGCACGTAGAACTTTTCTCTCGCTAAGACCCGAGCTCTGTCGAAGCGGATGTAGTGGTTCGTGTCGGAGAGCAGAGAATGTTCTACTACGGCGGAACTGTTAGTATCTATATTCTTCATGGAGCGTATATGTTCAAGAAGTCTAGTGGAGATGTTTCTTCTCGTTTCCCCGACGTAACATTTCCCACAGTCGCAGGGAATCATGTAAACCCCGGGGACTCCTAATGGGTCTTTGGGAGAGCGAAGCATCTGTCTTACTTGTCTCAGGGGCCGGAATATCGTCTTGATGCTGTACCTTCGGCGTAACAAGTTTCCAATTTTGTCCGTAACCCCTTTGACGTATGGAAGGTATGCTGCTGCCCTTTCCACCGAAGCTGGGCGTGTCTTAGGCGACGCGCTTACCATGCGCCAGCTCTGTCTCCATCTGTACCCATTGCTTTCCAGCACACCCCTGATATGGTTAAGTTCAGTGTCCAGGTATTCAGGATCACATAACTTTAATGCTCTGTTTATGAGTGCCCGTGGAACTGAAGCTAGATGCGCTGGGTGGTGGTGTGAGTCTGCTCGGAGGTACCTATTCGTGTGTGTTGGCTTGCGATATACAGAGTATGATAGTCGGCCGACAGGATCACGTCTAACCAACACATCAAGAAAAGGTAGAGCTCCTTCTCTTTCCCGTTCCACAGTAAAAGCAATTTTCGGATGGACTTCGTTAAGGTGCTTCAGTAAAGGGTCCACGTCATCTTTGAGTACAATGGCAAACACGTGAAACGTGAACTTAATACAATTTACGCTGTCGAGTGGATTCTTCATGTGGAAAAGGGAATTTTACCTGCAAATTGACGGTATAGCGATGGGGTCTCCTCTGGCTCCTGTAGTCGCGAACATTTTTATGGAGTGGTTTGAGGTGATGGCAAGTTTGAACACTCCATATAAACCTAAACACTGGTGGCGCTATGTTGACGACGTGTTTGCCATTGTACTCAAAGATGACGTGGACCCTTTACTGAAGCACCTTAACGAAGTCCATCCGAAAATTGCTTTTACTGTGGAACGGGAAAGAGAAGGAGCTCTACCTTTTCTTGATGTGATGGTTAGACGTGATCCTGTCGGCCGACTATCATACTCTGTATATCGCAAGCCAACACACACGAATAGGTACCTCCGAGCAGACTCACACCACCACCCAGCGCATCTAGCTTCAGTTCCACGGGCACTCATAAACAGAGCATTAAAGTTATGTGATCCTGAATACCTGGACACTGAACTTAACCATATCAGGGGTGTGCTGGAAAGCAATGGGTACAAATGGAGACAGAGCTGGCGCATGGTAAGCGCGTCGCCTAAGACACGCCCAGCTTCGGTGGAAAGGGCAGCAGCATACCTTCCATACGTCAAAGGGGTTACGGACAAAATTGGAAACTTGTTACGCCGAAGGTACAGCATCAAGACGATATTCCGGCCCCTGAGACAAGTAAGACAGATGCTTCGCTCTCCCAAAGATAAAGACCCATTAGGAGTCCCCGGGGTTTACATGATTCCCTGCGACTGTGGGAAATGTTACGTCGGGGAAACGAGAAGAAACATCTCCACTAGATTTCTTGAACATATACGCTCCATGAAGAATATAGATACTAACAGTTCCGCCGTAGTAGAACATTCTCTGCTCTCCGACACGAACCACTACATCCGCTTCGACAGAGCTCGGGTCTTAGCGAGAGAAAAGTTCTACGTGCCGCGCAAGATCCGAGAGTCCATTGAGATTAGTAAGCGGTCAAACTTCAATCGAGACGGAGGATGGTTCTTACCACATGCTTGGAAGCCTTGCCTTCATGGAGCTCATTCTGATGCAAATGATGTGTCTGGTGCAGACGTAGTGAGCTCTTTTTGCTGGGACGTCCCCTCACACACCAGCAGGCGCTTCACCAGCGACGACGATCAAGAGGGTTCACACCAAGACGCGCCGACCCAACATAATGTATCCCGCCCCCCGCACCAACCTCTAACATCACGAGCGCTACGAGCGGCCGCCCGCAGTGCTAAGCGAGACGTCATCGACGCGGGCGTCCCGATCACTCCTTGAAAAAGGCCACCGAATGTGGTCGAAACTATAGTCGGACCTATCCGATAAATATTACGTGAGTAATCCCGTATTTTTTATTAATAATGATATTAATTATTCTATAAAATTAATAATTGACTGGTTAAGTAAAAATAACCTTAAAATAAACCTTGACAAAACTCATATAATGACATTTAGAAATATTAATTCCAAATTTGACAACTTAAATATAAATTATTGCAATAAACATGTTGACGAAATCAATACCACCAAATTTTTAGGAATACATATAGACTCCAATCTATCATGGAAATCGCATGTTGAGCATGTATGTATTAAAATCAATCAATTCGCATACGCGTTATATATGTTGCGTAAAGTAGCCAGTGATCATGTTCTTCTGAGTGCATATCACGCTTTCGTTGGCTCTACCCTTAAATATGGAGTTCTTGCGTGGGGAAATTGTACTGAGAAAAAATCTGTCTTTAAAGCTCAAAAGAAGACTATTAGGGCAATTTGCAGATTAAAACGAAGGGACTCTTGCAAACCCTTTTTCCAAAAATTTAAATTGTTGACCTTTCCTTCGGTATATATCTACGAATCAGCTGTGTATGTAAAGAATAATCTTGAAGATTTCAGTAAGTTGCGGAGTAAGCGACACAAAAACAGGTTACAAATAGCAGGCTATAGAACTGTAACAGCACATTTAAAATGAGATTGTTATTATATAATAAATTACCAATAAGTTTAATTGAAATAGACAACATTGACATTTTCAAATTTAGACTTAAGAAATACCTGATTGAGAAGACATATTACAGTATAGATGAATATTTAAATAATAAGGACATATAAACTAACAACAATAATGTAATTGTGTGTATGAATTGTGAATGTTAGTTATCTCGTTATATTTGTGTATGTAATATATTATTGTAACAAAATTTTGCATGCCAAAGCGGCTAAAACATGGCGATCTAATATGCTATTATATTAATAACCCTACATTTAATGTCACTACCTATGTTTTGCAAAATAAATTATTTGAATTTGAATAAGATTTGAATTTGAATTTGAATTTGAATTTGAAATAATTATCAATCAAATATTGGCGTTCTTGAAAATGATTAACAGTATGAGACTGAAATATTTTCTGATCTAAAATATATGTTATGATTTGGTATATCGATTTCAGGCTCCACTTCCGCCAAATTAATTTGTCTGCAAATGTTATGTAGTACGGCTGTAGCAATGATAACAGCCTGTGTAGTTTCCATAGCAAGCCTTATTTTCAGTCAAATTACCGGAAATCTCCTCTTCCAAACTCCAAAACATCTAGAAAATAAATAAAGTTCACTCAAATTATAATAACATGAATAGAGTAGAAAAGTATTTACCTAGTTACTTCTTTTCGTAACTTTCAATACAATTCCTGGTTTTATATGAGCTCGGTTATAATTGATTTCACTATTTGTTTGGGTACTGAGTAATGGAGTTAGGAGGTAGGGTTTGCGTGGATATGCACTATCACCAAGAAGCCACCTATTGCCAAAAACATCAGCATCACATTGAGCTGAAAATAAATTAACCTTCTTTTAATAAATCAACTCAGTTTATAATCAAGCTTATATGTAATTTAGTTAATTGAAATGTAGTTAGGTACCTCGTAATTCCGAATTGTTAAATATTGTGGCATCGTAGGTAGATCCTTGCCATCGTGCCAGGTTCGTCGTTTCGTGTTATCAGTGATGAAATTACAAAAATAGCTGCTCTTATTTGAATTCAATCCCCCGATTTTCTAGGTTACCGGTACAGCTTACTGTCGATAGCCGTGGTTACTGACAGTAAGCACTTAAAACATTATAGGGACGTCAAAACTGTCATTTTCATATATTGTTTAAGCGATAGTAAGCTATCGGTCCTCCCGTCGATAGATAGATACGGCTGGTAGGATTGGCTATCGTTGGTAAGATTATTGGGACAAAAACTTGACAGATAGATAACGTTTCTTATCGTTAGTAGAGCAAATCGAAAGATAGATTGAATATTGGGAACGGTTGTTAATGATCTATCTTTCGATATAGTCTGATTAACTAATGGTCTAGATATTATATTCTCCTTGGTCCTAGCCGTCTGTCGCAACTACATAGCGTGAAAACGATGTTTGAAACGGGGCAGAACTTTAATGGCGGATATATCTCTCTCACTCACGCAATATATGGCTTTCTTTCTCTCATTGTCAATATTGTCATTGAAAATCTTTGTTTACGTTTGTTGTTTTTATAATTTAGTGCAAATATATATATTTTGAAGTTGTTTTATGTTATTAGGTACTAGGTAGCTAAAAACTATAAAGAAGTGTAATTAGAGAAGATACGAAGTACAGCAAATGTGAAATATCCAGTTTTAAATCAGAAAGGAAAGATGGTATTAAACTTTGTTTTATGGCCAGATATCCGCTGGACAAAGTACTGTAAATAGGATATTAGTTCGTAATAACGACCCCTATCCATATAATAAGAGCTAATATAGCCATAAATTCATTTTACATAATACCGACAGCTTAATTTAAAAAAATAGTGAGGTGCCGCTATACATATTTTTGTAAATATCGAAATCGATGGTTTTCTATTGACTTCCACAACGGAGGAGGTACTCAATTCGACTGTATTTTTTTGTGTTTATTACCTTATAAGTTTTGACTAGGTAAAACGATTTTCAAATTGTTTTTTTTTTAAAGCTGGTGCTTCCCATTGAAAGGAGAATGGTCATCTGGGTACCCACTGAGAATGAAAACCACGCAGAATTAAACTATGCCAAACTTATTTATTATTAGTAGATGCAAATAATTCATAATTAAATATTTAATTAGCAGTTGGGAAAAATGAAAAAACCGAAATGTAAAACAATAAAATTAATACGCAGAAGATGCTTGTGTGCAATAACGAAACGCTATTCAGTTAATAGGCAATAGGATACAATACAACTTTCTTGATACTACTTATATTCTACCAAAAGAGTGTAAATGACATGACAAAAGGTGCGTTCGTTAAGCTTATGAGGGCATTGGTGGCGTTGTCAGTGATGGCTCTTTTGTTAAAGCGTTCGTAAAGCTCAAAAACGTTATTTTTACCACTTTTGCCCATACCCTATTCAAACGCTCAACTGAGCATAAGACCTAAATCGCATGATTATTCTGTCAAATACATAGCTGTCAAATAACGATCACAAATAACCATGCTCCGCACGTAGGTCTAAAATTGCACTTTTTGGTGGCAAAAATTCCTCTATTTGAGCTTTCCGAACGCTGAACAAAAAGAGGCATGAACGACATTTTCACCCACAGATTCCCAATTCGAACGCCCCTTGTGAGCGTTTTTAGCGTTATTTTCGCCAAAAACGATCAGAAGTGAACCTTGCGAACGCACTACCTGACGGTGACCGGTACATCTCCAATTAAAGGCCTATTCAGACCTGGGCGTTATTCATGACCACGAGCGATAGAGAAATCCGAGAGGTTATGCGTTAATTTCACTGTTCACAGCAACGCGGATATTGCTACCATGCTCGGTAGCAATATCCGCGTTGTTAACGGTTGGCGGGGCGAGGGCAGGGAGCATCTCGCCTCCCGCGTCGCCCAGCGAAACTAGTTTCGTCAAACAAGAGAAAATACAAGTTCCGCTGCAGTTATGGAACTTAATAGTATTTACCCATCGAGTTCCGCGTGGTATTTTTTGCTAACCATAGCGGTAGCAAATAACGCTCAGGTCTGATAAATTAATTTTACATTAATACCTATAGGTTTTTTTGCGGTAATTAAATACGAGTAGTAAAAACACATATCTAACTAATTACATTCAAATATTTGAATTCGTAGAAGAAATATTATCATAAAAAAAACTTGCAATCTGACCACAAAAATTAAGTTTTATCAATAAATAATGCTTCCAAAGACAGGATTTTGATTTGATATTTATAAATATTTTGAATGTCTAGAACAGAAATATTATTTTTACCTAGTAACATATGCTTAGGTTATAAATAATTACATAAAAAATAAGAGCTACTTTGAAATTTCGGCCAATAATGATTTTTTTTTCAACTTGGGGCCCATTTTCTAGACTTTGGCATGACATGGTGATTTCTAAAAAAATTCTTATTGTTTTTTTTATTTTATTGGAATTCTTATTAGAAATTCTACAAACCAAACCAGGTTTCAAAAAATAATTATACATCAGAAATATTTAAAAAAAAATTACAAATTTTGAATTTTTAGTACTAGCGAATTAACTGTCACGTGACTTCGATTTTTTTATCGATCCTGACATGATATGGCGTATTTATCATATTCTGAGTGGGTGTAATTACTTGACGAACTTATTTCTGTGATATTTTACAATGAAATGTATAATCTATTCAAAATAAAGCAAATTATAACCAATCATAACAATGAGAATTAGCTTACCGAGTGTTGTCGATTCGTGACAAATTTTTTTCGTGTAAATTTTGATGTCAGAACATAAATCACATATTTACAGTATTCCTTACACATTCACGATCATATTCATGAATAGTTTGTATCAAAATCATGAGTTTAACCCTATTCATTCACTAAAAACTATAGCACAAAACATAACTTCACCGCCAGACACAGATGAAAATATAAACATTGATTATATTATTTTTTAAAGTTCACAGACACAACATGACCATGTGTAGTGTTGCCATAGAAAGAAAATATATTACGCTAAACAATTTAACTCTATGGTTAAACATTGGGATGACTTTAAAAAATAAACAAAAGAAAAACGCGCGTAAAACTAACGTGCAACAATTGTTGCACCGACAATTTGGACCTAAAAAATCCTTGCAGTTTAGTGGCACGGGCAAAGTAATCGCTACAGAAAAAGCACACATTATTGAATATTTCAATTTAATCTAGTCATGATGTGATAAAATTAAAGTCAAGAAATGATAATTTATTGTAAAACTTACGTAGATTTCTATAAAACCCTTGTATTAATTACTTGATACCTATTAGCCCAAATGTTCTTCAAAACTTTTATTATCAATGTAAACACTGCTTTTTACTAAACATTACTGGTTTTTACGTTTTTAAACTAACATGGTCACTAATGCAAGAATTAAGGTTAGAAACGGGATATTTACCATGTATTGTATTTAGAGTATTGTATTTGTATTTATCAAGAGCTCACAATAAATACAATACATGGTAAATATCCCGTTTATTACGTTAATTCTTATTACTGATATCTGTTGCACATAATTATGACTAATATGTACGTATTAACAGTTATTTAATACACATTTTATAGTTTGGTACTTACCTAAATAACAAAACAAAAATGTTTAATTAGAAATTGTAATCATGCATGTTTTGAATCGTCATCTCACAAAACATAAGTACTTAAAATATGTAAGGTAAACAATATGTATTGCTCTTAATAAATTGCAATCTTTGTTATTTTAGAATGTGTTCTTCAATAATGGGTTTAAATTATCTTAGACGTGATTTTTAATTTCATAAACCCTGGGGCCTTACTATGAGCTCTTAAAGCAGGACTTCTAGACAACTGCCCGGTTTATTCGTACCATGACAACTTTAAAGCAGGCCTGTCCAGGCCTACAATTCAAGAATCGCAGAAAAACCGTTCACCTGTTTTTTTAGTATGGACCTTCGTTAACACGTCGCTCAAAATCTACTCAGTTTATTAGCTTACAAAAGTCTAGGTGTCTGCAATGTTGGTTATAGTAAATTGTTAGAATGCCAGAGACAATATTATCCGTTCACCTTTGAGAAAACAATATTCAAACAGTTCACCTAAATAAGCGTTATGGTATGATTTCATTCAAAACTGTTTATGTCATGTTTAAGAACTGCACGGAACTTGCATGGATTTAACGAAGCTGATAGTAAGGCCCCTGGTTTACATAACAATATTTTAATAGATTAGATAGGAACGCTTATTGCAACCTCGATGTCAAACAGCACATCCCTATTTATCGATATCGATACCCGTGCGCTTGTCTTCCACGTCGCTAATGCGTTCCACGTCACTAATGTCACACATGGAAGACGAGCGCGCGACTGTGATCCGTCAAAGTGGTTCCGTTGTTTGCTTTAGTGATTGCCATCTTTCATTAGATATAGTCTGATTTATCTATGTTCTCTATTGTATTCCAAAGAGCATATAATACTAGCTGTATTGTAGTCTTTGGTTGTATTCTCTTTGGGTCCTAAGTTTTCGTTGTTGATGTTGAAATTTAAAAGTTGCATGAACATTATATTTTCTCACAAACAATGCTCTTCAAAGGTGGGAGTGTCGCCAGGAGCGAGTCAGTAAAAGAATATCATCCACTCGAACTAGAAAGGCAAACCGCTGATTATACGGACTGTTCAGAGCGTTTCTACAAAGTTTCTCGTGACTTCTCAAAGCAATATGCTCATATTTATTCCGCTAGATTGAATACCTTCCGAAATATCTTAGCTACTCTTACAAGAAAAAAGTGGCATATTTCAAGAGTTCTGAAGTTGTGTGAACTTCGGGACAAGGGTATAATTTGCGTTATTGTTGGAACACTTTTTAAACTTCAGGAATTAAAACCGAGCATTCTAAAAGAACTGTCCGATGAGCTGGAAATCATACCACAACCCACAAGGTTGGTAACCATGTCAATGATGTTACGAACCGCAGTATTTGTTCTGCTTAAATAATCCAGTATGTGTGTGTCAACACTGTTCTACTGTGGAATACTAAGCCTATATGTTTTGTATCATTTAATATACACCTTTTTTTATAAAAGTGTCATAATGTTAGTTACATAGATGATTCATTTATTATTATATGTTTATTTCAGGAGTCATTTCGTTCATGAATCTGACAGTCTTGTGCTTGAAGATGAACTGCAAAGAATTAAGTTAGTTGGAGACTGCATTGATGTTAATCAAGTGGTGACTGGTGTGGTTTGTGCATTGTTAGGTAATACTTATCCTAATTAATTATGCTCTAAAGCATAGCAAGCAAGCAGTTCCAATAAGTTTGATTTTGCCCTAATCAAAGATTGTTATCCATTTCTCAGGGTCTGAAGATGGAGATGGAGTCTTCACAGTCAAAGATGTGTGCTGGCCTGGTTGTAACATACAAAAATCCCTGCCTACACTTAGTAATGATAAGTATGTTCAATCTGAGAAATCATACCAAATGATGCATCATGCAGCATTGCCTTCAATCCTAGACACAGTAATGGCTCTGTCGAATCCTACCCAGTGATATAGAAGAGGATTGGGATGATTAATTTGGAAAAACTAATTTTGTATCAGTCTAGTCCTTACTAGGCCCTCCCTGTAACACAACTGCTATGTCAGCTCAGTGATGAATTGGACACTTGGTGAAGAGTTGTGCTAGTTTTTAAAATCTTAATAGTTAAAAATTTTACAAAAAATTTTTAACTTTATGCACCTCTATCTGAGAAATATTTCCAAATACCTAAACATCATACCTTCAAACCTTACCACCGCATAGGTTTTGGCATTATTAAATGTTGTACTCTGTGATACTCGCTGAGTTGGACACTTGTTGAAGAGTTGTGCTAACTTCTAAAATCTTGATATCTACTTAACAATTACAAATGTATTATGTAACAAAAATGTTTTACCTAAATTGAGCAACAAGCATGACCAACCAGCTAGTTGTGGCAGTGGCCCAGGGTATTATAATGTTATATCTATAGAGACATGATTACTTAGGTAAAGGCTGGTGGGGGCATATACAATACACCCCAATTGAGACATCAGTGCAGGACTTAGCACCAAATAACAAATGAGAAATTACAATACTTACTTACTATCATTGATTCATGCTTTTCATATAGATTTTTACAAT
Source organism: Selenia dentaria (assembly GCA_917880725.1). NCBI lineage: Eukaryota > Metazoa > Arthropoda > Insecta > Lepidoptera > Geometridae > Selenia > Selenia dentaria. The sequence goes on along the minus strand of OU862889.1, from coordinate 15,496,584 downwards.
ATTTCTACAGTTTCTACTTAGGTACTACTATTATTACATTTTATGGGTGGCAGATGTCAACTTGCCAGAAGTGGAGAATTCCAAGCATCTTTGTCTTCTATATAATGTTGGACTTTATAATATGCTTTTTTTATTAAAACGTTTTTTACAATCAAGTTGAATTCTCCCTCTGTGAGCTCAGTTAGATATGTGTATTTCCAAGGAATGATTTATTAGTCTTCGCAAGTCTAAAACTAGGTACAGCTATCCTATTCTTATTCCTAGTATTAACCCATTGCATCCCAGATACATAAATATAGGTCAGTTTCATTCATAAATCTTTTGATTAATTATCACAGTATAGGAAGGAGTAAAAGAATGGTGATCACTATTTAACTTACGAACATAAATTATATTTGCAAATATATATTTCTTTACTATTTTAGACAGATTTTGGTAAAGCAAAAACATAATGTATAGCTCTGCATGGCTCTAATGAGTATTTTTGCATGTAGAACAGAAATTCAGATAGGACAACAGGCAGGCAGACAATAAATTTAAAAATTGTTATTTTGGGTTCTAACCTTCCTACATGCCAATAAAAATGTTTTTATTGGTATTTTTTCTATATGTACAGACACATTTTTGGTTACAGTTTTATATATAGGTTATATGATATATGTATAGATTATTACAAATTACAAGGTCCATAATCAAAATCACATCATTAGTTTAACTAATTTATTTATATATTTTCCAGGTACATAGTAATAATGTCTGGGCTAAACATGGCATCAAAATCAGCTGAACAGATGTTCTCTTTGCATTTACTGTTGGAATGGTTATCTGGTCTGTCGGGAACATCTCAGTATCAGGCAGAAATATCAAACATTGTTAGAGTTATAGTTGCGGGTAATTACCAAGTTACTTTACTTAATTTTTATGCATAATCTCTTACATACTTTGGCAAGATAAAATTGGCTGCTTCATTCCCCTCTAATTTTAACATATAACTCTAGAATACCATTGTTGATAATAGAAATAATAATAATATAATGTAGATAACAAGCTTGTCATAAGATATTTATTAAAAAACATTAAAAAGAGTTTGACAGTACTATCGGTGCTACTATGTCTTAACCAAAATTATAGATCGAACTTCTGAACCATCCATCCAGCCAATTGATTGATCTTTTTAATTTTTGCCTGAAAAAAGTTGTTGATTTCTCAAATAAAATTCTTCAACTCATTGAGACTTGGGTGCTAATTCCAGTAAAGACAGTAACATTTTTATCTAACAGAATTTTTTTTATATAACTAATCTTTTCTAATGGGTATGGCAAATGATATTAAATTATAATAAAGAAAATACTTGTAAATATGAGAACTCCCATAATATACTAACTTAACTTATTTTTAACATTTGTTTTTAGGAGGAGTATTTGCCAGTCATTCAAATGAGAGTGCTCTCAATGAATCTAACGTGATAGCATGCGCGGAAGTTGTGGATTCATTTGCTGCTGCCGTCAGTGCAGTGGCTCCCTTAGATCTCATGCCTGGCTGCAAGGATCCTACTGGAGTTATGTTGCCCCAGAAACCATTTCACTATTGTGAGTGAACTTTTTTAAATATACATCGCCTGCTTATAATATAACTTTGAGATTATATAGTTGATATATATAGTTTTTAAATTTTCAATACATAACACAAAAGTTAGGAAAATAATTAAAAGAAAATAAAATCTTTCAAATCAATAAAATTAAAAAAGGTTTAATCATATTAGGATGTTCCAGTAATTATTTGTGTGTGTAGGGTTGAGGAATGCCTCCTTGAAAAATTGTAAAAGTTTGTAAAAAATATGTATGTATGCTAAATCATTTTCCTTACTGAGTGGACTGATTGAAATCCAATGCGTAAAAAATTTAGATTCTCTGAATTTAGGGTTTTACCTGCAGTTTTAATGATTATGATACTTCCCCTTACAAGGGCTACAAATGACTACATTTAATATTTTTCCATGATAAAGATACATAAAATAATACAAATAATAATTGTTCTAGGTTTGTTTCCGAAGGCGATTGAATACAAATCATTCAATAGAGTTTCAAATCCATATGAATGTGATATTGGAGGTAAGATATAATAAAATTCTAAAGAAAGACAATGATGTGTAATTTAAGCTAAAGCGAAGAAGTGCAAATATGCTTATTACCAGTATGTTATTCTTCATGCAATGAGTTTGCTTTGCTTTATTTCTTTGTACTTACTAGAAAATAATACAAAGGCAACTTTATTGGCATTCTGGTATTTTGCCTGCCGGTGTGCTCAGTTGGTAGCAACCCTGAACTTCTGAACAGCTTGTTCTGGGTTTTATCCCCGGATAGGTCAAACATGTGTGTGTGCGTGAACGTGGATGTTGTTTCATATACTGTAACCTTTTATTTTAGGTTTTCTTTGCCTGGGCTCTTCAGGAGAACCAATTAAAGATATTATTCGATACAGCAATATAGACAATAGCTTGGATGCCATGAAGAAGACTCTAGAATGGCGACATCTCGCCCCAACCTGTCCAGACACCGTTCCATGCACGCCGTGTATTGACACTGATCCATTCACGATGTACAATTGCCCTGCTGTTTATTTTTGTGGAAATGCTGAACAATATGCTACTGAATTGTATAAAGGTACCTAATGCATGTTTTTACATTTAATAATAATATTTATTTACTGCCTATACCAATGCCCCTCGGAAGGAAAGTACCCTAATTATTTATGTTAGCCTATTTTACTCAGAGGATACATTAATTAATTTATAGAATTATAAACACCTAAATACAATTTTTTTAAGCACTTTATAGATAGAGACAGGAATTGAACCCGTGTAATATAATTTCATTAAATCCTTATTGTAACATTTATATATAAAAACTGTTTCGATACTGACCGAGCAATACAGAAAAATTAAAAAATAAAATGATGGTGTGGTATGACACAAAAGAGTTAGTCAGAAAGAAAGGATTTTCAGAGAGATTCGGAGAAGTGAGTTGGACACAATATATTATCTACAAGTCTACAAAACAGGGACTTAGCTACCGCTAAAATAAGGGTATCCAAAAATTTCGGTATGACGTCATACCGTAATTTTACGATACCTTATCATTTCGGTATTGGTAATTTTAGGTACCGGTATACAATTTCGGTACCGAAATAAGGACTTGATCGCGGCTCGTTACTTTCCAAACCACTGCTAGGCGAGCCTCCCATTTCATTTCATTCGTCTGTTCGGGCCTAAATACCTACCAGGCCTGTCAGAAACTTAATAACCCAAAAATATTTTAATGGGTTATGTGAAAATGTTTTTGCAGCCAAGAAAAGCAATATAGTTATTTTCGATTCCGAAGATTATGAAACTCAGTCTCAAATGTCCACTTACAAAAATAGAAAGGTAATTGTGTGCAACGACAAGAATTCAAATTGTAAGTAACATACAGTACCTACCTGATCGGATTAACCTATAAAATACTACATCTCTGATGGATGAGTTATTGATTTGATCCAGTATAGGTACCTAATTAAATACAAGATTAATATGATACTAGCTGACCCGCCAGCGGCTACGCTCGCTTGGTGTCGCGGGATACGGTAATATGTTTTTAATTATCCCACGGAAACTCTTTAATTTACCAGAATCAAAAATATACTATATGTTGATCAGAGATATAACCATACGACATTTCATTTAAATCGGTTCAGTCGTTTCGGAGATTAACCTGTATAACAATTTGAACTTATTTTTCACTCGTTACATCCCCTGACTCGGTTTTCAGAATAGTTTTCATTGTACAGAAATTGTTATTAATATAATATGTAGTATGAATATATAGTAGAATGATAATATTTAGTAGTTTTTACATCCCTCGTTTTACCCCCCTAAAGTCATCCCTGACAAAAATATTGAAAGCATCACTATTTATTTTAAATTACCTATCCAGTTATCAATTTTCATCACTGTAGCTCCAAAAACATAGAACTATTGAAAAAAATATCCCCTGTTTTACCTTCCTAAGTCATCCCTGTCAATAAATATTGAAATCATCATTTTAAACTGTCCAAATGCTAATTTTCACCACTGTATGTTCGAAAACACAAAACACTCCATACAAAGTTTCACCCGTCCATTTCACTCTCTTAAACCACCACTATCCAAAATAAAATTAGGCCAACATTTTTTATTTTGGATGACCTATCCAAATACAAATTTTCACAACTATAAGTTCAAAAACAAAGGATTTTCATACAAACGTTTTACCTCTTTTGACCCCCTTAGGGGTTGAATTTCATAAAATCCCGTCTTAGTGAGTACTACCTACGTCCTAAAAAGAACCCGCATGCAAAATTTGAAACTCCTAGCACTTAGTTTCCGAGATTTCGTGATGAGTTTTACAGAGCAACCTAGTAGTACCAAGCTCATTCATACTCTCCTATCGTAGGAAAAAACATGCACCGCATTATTCTTTTTTCTCCTCATTTGATTAGGGAGTTCTAAGACACTGGACTACTCAAGCAAGGCAGGTAATATTTTTCGAGGCGGAAGACTGCACGCGGGTAGAATGAAACAGCGCAAGCGGCGCGGCATCTTTGTCAGAGTGCGATAGATAGAACGATAGGTACTCGGATCTCTGCGCCGAAACAATGCACGCGACTCTATTAAATATTCTGCAACGCCGCGCTCTTCCGATTTCGGTACCGAAATGTGATAACGGTTAAATAAGTGTAGAAAGTTTTCGGTTACAATAACCTGTACCGAAATGCGTAAACGGTGATTAACCCTTATAGTTGTACCGTAAAGAGCCCCTGCTACAAAATAGAATTCGGATTGAGATTTGAGTCATAATATTGTACATTTGTTTAAAATTAACACATGAGTTACGGATGGATTATTTTGGTAGTTATAGCTAATATTCTCCCTTTTTCTGTTTTAGGAGTAGATGGCCAACGAGTTAGAATTGTTTGCGTTCCAGACTTCTATGACTCAAGAACTGTTGCAGTTGTCAATCTCGCTAACTTGGAATCTTATAGCATGTCGTTTTCTTAAGAACATTTATAGAGATAAGTAATCTTGGCTTTATTAAATAAAATAATTACTGAAAGTATTGTATCATTCATCAGACAGGGAAATGGGATTCCTAGTGGGGCGGCTATTGCATGATATGTTTAATACAATATTCTCCAATATTGTAATATTGTAGTTCAATGTTATCAAATATTGTAATATTAGCTGCTATTCCACCGGGGGTGATGGATGATGATGATGAATCTTATATAGCCTATGTTATTCAGAGTGAATGTAGCTTTCCAATGTGAAAGAATTTTTGAAATCGGTCCAGTACTTTTTGAGTCAATTGGTTACAAACATACTTACATACAAATCTTTCCTTTTTTATATTAGTATAGAAGAATAGATAGTATAGATAGATTGTAGTTCAATGTTATCAAATATTGTAATATTGTTATGTGTGACCATAGTAATCCATGAATAAATGATTATATATTATTATCTTCCTATTCCATTGGTTTCACGGATTACGTCCGGGCCTGTACAAAGGCATAAGTGGGGCTGTGGCCAACACTTAGAGGCCTGTTTGGTATGAAATAAAAGATACAATGTAGTATAAAAAACAGACATTTTGGATGAAGGGTAACATGGTACTTATATTTATTACAAAAATGGGTAAAATGGTAAGGCTATTTATATGAACTTATTAGTGATAAGGGATATAGTGGGCTTTTGGACGAGACTACAGCACCTGCCAATTTTAGTCTCTCTCGTTAAAATATTTAGGCAGGTGGTAACTTGCCACCCACTAAACGGGCCCCCCATAAGGGCCACCATCACTGGTGAAAAAGGGGCAACGTTGGTGTGGATGAAAAAAAAAAAAAACGGCAGACCTATGGGGTCTTTCTGTGAAGACCGTTTCTTCAATTATAGATGTCATTGCACCCAATCTAGCAGCTGTGTTTAATAGTTGTGTTACAAGTGGTGTATTTCCTGACCTAATAAAGCACAGTAAAGTGGTTCCTTTATTCAAATCTGGTAGTACTACTGATCCAACAAATTTTTGGCCCATTTCTGTACTACCTACGCTAAGTAAGATTTTCGAAAAAATTATATTACATCAATTAGAAACTCATTTTAGTGCAAACAAAATTTTCCATAAGAATCAATTTGGGTTCACAAGGAATCGCTCTACTATAGACGCAGGTATATAACTTATAAAAGATGTGTTTGATGCCTGGGAGAACTCTCAAGATGCCTTAGGTGTTTTTTGTGACTTATCTAAGGCATTTGACAGCGTCCGACATGATATACTTGTCAGGAAATTACAACACTACGGTATTAGGAACATGGCTCTCAACCTTTTGACTTCATATTTAAATGATAGAATTCAAGGGTTGACATAAATGGTAAAAAATCGCCCGGCTCTATAATCTCAATGGGCGTTCCACAAGGTTCAATACTAGGGCCGTTCTTGTTTTTAATCTATATTAATGACTTACCTTATTATGTAGAGAAGAATCACGAAATTGTATTGTTTGCAGATGACACTTCACTGTTATTTAAAATTAAAAGGCAGTTATTAAACTAAGACGATGTTAACAATGCATTAGCTAAAGTTGTGAATTGGTTCAATACAAATAATCTTCTCCTCAATGAGAAGAAAACTAATTGTATAAAGTTCTCGACACCAAATGTGAGACAAGTAGAATCCAATATACAATTAAATGGAACAGGGTTGGACCTTGTGGAGTCAACGGTCTTTTTAGGAATTACTATAGACGCTAAATTGCAATGGGGTCCCCACATAAAAAAATTGTCTAGTAGGCTCAGTTCAGCGGCTTATGCTGTTAAAAAAATTAGACTATTAACTGATGTAGACACAGCTAGAATAGTTTATTTTAGTTATTTCCATAGCGTTATGACTTATGGCATACTGCTCTGGGGATGTTCTGCAGATATTAATTCCATTTTTATACTGCAAAAACGGGTTATAAGAGCGATCTACAGTTTAGCTCCCAGAGTTTCCCTTAGACAGAAGTTTAAAGACATAAACATTCTAACTGTTGTCTCTCAGTTTATCTATGAAAATCTAATGTATGTAAAGAAAAACATTAGCAGTTTTGATAAAAGGAGTGATGCTCATTCCATCAACACGCGAAAGAAGCACAAGCTATCCGTACATGTAACGCGTCTCCACAGAATAAGTCATTCTTTTATGGGACAATGTATACGATTCTATAATAAAGTTCCCAATGTTATCCGAGATTTGCCTATTAATAAGTTTAAAATTACTATTAAAACTAAACTCTGTCAAAAAGGTTATTACAAAATTTCGGATTACTTGGAGGATAAAACAGCTTGGGACTGATCACTCCAGGATCTATCTACTCGTCCCCCCCGAAGGGTTCCCGCATTGACGTGGCGGGGGGCTCAGTAGCCGTGGCTTGGATCACCACAGTGAAGCCAAGAGGAACCCAGGGGCCGCGCCGGCGTTGGGGTGCGCTGGCCGGCTCAGGCGGGGCCGCTCCTATGGGCTTTAGCCGCCAAGTCCACATAGGAGTGGCGGGGTCCGGGCGCTTTGGCGCAGACTCGAGGAGGTGGGGCCCGGGCGCTTTGGCGCAGGCTCGAGGAGGGGGGCCCGGGCACTTTGGTGCAGGCTCGATGAGGTGGGGCCCGGGCGCTTTGGCGCAGGCTCGATGAGGGGGGCCCGGGCACTTTGGTGTAGGCTCGAGGAGGTGGGGTCCGGGCGCTCGGCGCAGACTCGAGGAGGTGGGGTCGCAGGGGATTATCCCCTGTGGCTGACGTAGCAGGCGGTGGGGCTACGTATCCGACCCACCGCAGGGAGACCACGGGCATCCAGACACGGGGAAGTCTGGCGCTCATTGTTGGCGGGTTTGGTCTCCGAGGTAGTTGCGGCGTGCCATGTGTTCTGGCGTGCCGCGAAGAGAAGGGTCCGGCAACCACGGCGGGTTCGCGGTCGTGTGGAAAATCTGTCCCGCGTTCCTGCCGAGGGCGGCAGTGACGGAACACCCCGGGGTTTTGGTGGGTATACGGACTCCCACATAACCACCTACCTCCCCGTGGTAGGTGGTATCCATAAAGGATTTCCCCGGGACAAAAAAAAAAAAAGGATCTATCTACTCGTGTACTAAGATGTCGAAGTGTAGCGTGTCTTGCCCTACTGATACCATTATTATGTTCTCTTTTGTAAGGCAACACACTGGAGCTAATATTTGTAGTACCTAAGTAAAAACATTGTAAAACATCTATATAAAAAGAATGGCCCCGAGTTTCTTGCCGCTTCTTCTCGGTAGGCTCTATATATTTTGGAACGCGGCGGTAGTCTTTAAAGTACATTATAATGAAAAATTGACGTTCATAAGTGCGTCTTTGATGCCTAAATTGAATAAATGACTTTGACTTTGACTTTGATGGCTAAAGGGTGTCGAGAGGTGTGCTGCGGTTTCACTAGAGCGCTACTACCGGCGTTATGCCCTTTAACACTTCCACCCTTGGAGCTTTTTGTTACTTGCTCTTGCGTCTCCGGTCTCGGCCAATTTAGGCAAGCCGGGGGCCAGGGGTCTCATTTTGCCCCAGGGAGAATCAGGGTCCACGGTGTCGCCACTCACCGACGGCTCGCCACAAAGCCGCCCCAGCGGTTATACTATTATTATTAATTCCATGATCGACTAATGTCAGCGGCGCTCAGGGTTTCTATAATACCTATTCAATAGTTCATCATCATCTCGGCCGTAGGACATCCACTGCTGAACATAGGCCTCCCACATAATTTTCCAATAAGACCACTTGATTTTAGTGCGGAATTCAGAGATATGGTCATATTTGCGAAGGCCGAATATAAACCGTATGCAGAAACTTGTAAAACTTGTTAAACCTTATTGTATAGTTTGTTGCATATCATTACGGCTATTTCGATCTTTTCCGATCAAATAGCCTTAAAACACTCTGCCGTGATAATATTTTTTATTTTCTACCGACTTCCAAAAAGGAGGAGGTATTCAATTCGACTGTTTTTTATATTTGCTACCTCATAACTTTCGATAGGACGAACCTATTCTCAAAATTCTTTTTTTGTTTGAAAGTTGGCGCTTCCCGTGTGGTTACATTTAAATGTTATTTAATTCGGTCCAGTAGTTTTTGAGTTACACTCCAATAACTTAATAGAATGGATGTCGGTATTAAATTTTTAAATTGTACATATAAAATTTCGATTTCAAATTGGATTTTATTAGACTTTTGACTGGGTTACGAGACCAATAGTGGGATAAAAGTTTGTTTACTTACAGATAATTGTAAAACCAACTTTTATCCACTCAGTTTATCAATGAGTTGACAAGATTAAGTCAAATACAAAACAGGACTAAGATTGAACCTTGTGGTACTCCGCATTTAATTTGATATGGAGGTAGATGAGGCGCTGGATGTATATACGCACAAAGGATACTTTTCATCATCATTATGCTTCACTATGTGGGTGTAACCGCGTGGCGCAGCTAGTACTTATTTAAGTGGTTTTAATAGAATACTACTTATATACCCCGCGATTGTGTAATTAGTGGTAATTATAATGATGATGAAAAAAAGGAGCTTAAATGTTTATCTATGGTATCTGTATTCACCACCCCTATATCTACAAAGCATCGGCAAATATTCTTCGAAATATGGAAATCCCTCCAGCGTGAAAGAGTCACAAATACACACACACACAAGATTTCGCATTAAGGCGATGATACAGAAGCTACAGCTATGCAATATTAATGTTTACTAACGCCACACAACACTCAAATGTATTAACATTAAATTCGATAGTTTTGTTAAGAAAAGAACTCATTCCGTTCATATTTGAATTACAAAAAAAAAGATTAAAAGATTTCCCGTGGCAAGATAGAACCATAAGTATTGTTTTGTAATATTGTCAGATCTGGATGCAGGATGGCCAACCTCAAAAAATGTTTATTGCTTCACTTTTAAATGTCATTTGTATGAAAACTATCCTTCTGGACCTATGTAAATAGGACAAATTCTGTGGTTATTCAGTCTTGATGCGCCCAAATTAAAAATGAAGCCGAGTGAGAGGGCAACCACTGTACGCTGTGCCCCGTTCTAACAGTGACTTAGAGTTGCCAGAGTTAAGTCGATTTCAATCCTTTCGTTGTTTGTAGAAAAATATGCGATTGATGTATTGTAATGAAGTAAAAACTTGTTTTCTAAAATGTTTCTAAATAAAAATATAATTTATTACCGACATCTTAAAGCAATATTATTTATATTTGTATGAAATATGGACACCTGCCTGACAACCTCACATGAAATCGCCAACTCGGACGTAATGCCGGAGTTTTATTTGATTTCGTGATATTTTTGGAGAGTTTTAGTTAAAATGGGGAAAATTTGTGTCGTGGAGGCTTGCGGAAGCGAGTATTATTCTGATTGTGGTTTATCTTTTCACAGGTAATAGTTTTAAACATTTGTTTCAATTTCAGATTTCCTAAAGATCCTAATGTTAGGAAAATATGGATAAATATTATACCCATGAGCTCTACCCGAAAACTGACCGATGCATTAGTTGTATTTAGCCAACATTTTAAAGCTCATTATTTTGTTGCTTGTTTATCACGACTAATATTAAAATGTGATGCAGTGCCCTCCGTTTTTTTGCTAGTAAGTAATTTTGTAGGATTTTATATCTGATTGTAGGTAAAAAGGCCATAGTTTGAGAATTCAGTGTTCGTTTGTCCGTGTGCCTGTATGTTATTATAATAACATGTCGCGTGGGCTTTCTAAAGTAGGTTAGGGGGCTACTGGACCTAATTCAAACTGGGACCAAGGCCCAATAGATTCATACTTGGTTCCCAAATTATTTCGTCCTGTCAATTTGAGACTTAATTTCGTCGTACATTTTTATAACCTGATGAATGATGAATTATAACCTATTAAGGAAATTTGCGTGCATTTTTTTGAACTAAATTCCAAATTTTGAGGTTATTTTGGTACTAAAAACACTGTTTTCGGGGTATATTTAGTACTCCTGAGGCAAACTCTTTCTAGGATGCGACCCTTGCTCCGCTCAGGAAAAAAATACTTAACTTAAACAGTAAAGATTATTGTATTTTAAATTATTGAGGCCCCCAGTCTTCCCTTACCATTGGTGTGCGAAACCAGAATAGAAAATGTTTGATTTTTTTATTTTGTATGGAAAATAAAATGTACATTTATACAAAAACTAATAATTTGCTCACACAGTACCTATTGAAATTGGTATAATATCTATCGATTAAAATCGTTAGTAGCTTAAAAATTTTAAGGCCGCATTCAAAAGATGAGCCAATTATTTTGTTTACTAAGATACCTACCTCAGTATTCTTCGTGATCATAGAAGTGAGTATACTTATCTGACCTGATGACCTCTGTTACAGCCAACAACAAAGAAGATAGGAGTATTATGTGATATTCAGATACCCTGTAGTGGCAAATCTGACGAGCTTGTGCTCACTAGAAAACCTCCGTCCAAGAAACCTTGTATTCAGCAGGAATTTATAAACGTAACGGCAGAGCCTCTGGCTGAGAAATCTTATTAAGTGCAACCTAAGAGCAACTTGAAATTTAAAGGTGCCAGTGTACAAACTGAGAAAAAAAATTCTGCAGAGTGAGCTGCTAAAGCAAAAAAAAGAATTCTGATGCAAAAATTACGTAGACGTGATTTTAAAATCCAAAATCTATTAGATATCATAAAAAGAAAATGCAGTAATTTCGATGAAGTACAAAACTTTAAAAATAATTTTATAGAGATAAATAAACATATTAACACGGAGAAGAGTAATAAAGGCATGAGATATAGTGCTGAAATGAAACATTTCGCTCTCTAATTTATTAAGGCGTTACTTTGCTGAAATCCATTATCAAAAACTATGTTAGAAGAAATATTTAGTGACACTTCCGCTAAAAACAATGCTTATGGCCGAGGTGCGGTGTGAACCACCCTCCCTTCCGCACAAAGGGAAGTACACAGAATAAAAAAAACACACATAAAACAACCCAATCAACCAAAAACGATTCGTCACGTGTTCGCCTCTACACGAGCAATCCTCAGGAGATGTTGACTCGTCGAGCGCTAGACCGACAGCTGTCGGTCTTTATCGTTTTGAGTTCGCTCTCTTTTTGTATTACTACTCTGCAAAAGCTCACCCTATGTATTTTTAAGAATCATCTTGCCTTACCTCATCCAGCCACTCTCCGAAAAATGTTGCCACCAACGAATGCAATGTTGGTTTCATGAGTGAAGTATTAGAATTCATTAAATGTGCCGTTGAAAATGATGATTCGCTTCGGAATATACCGCTAATATTTGATGCAATGGCAATTCGCTCACAAATTACGTATGACAAGAACAGTGACAAGCACTGGGGTTACGTAGACTTAGGAGGCATTGCATAATCTGACGCAGAAGTACTAGCTACAGAAGTCTTAGTTTTCCAAATAGTTTCTTTGTCAGGACGATGTAAATGCCCTATAGGGTATTTCTTTATTAATAAAATCAGTGCGAATGTGCAAGTACAATTGATTTTGACGGCCGTGCGCTTATTAAGTGATGTAAATGTTATAGTCAGATCACTCACATGTTATGGGACAGCAACAAATGTCTCATATTACGAATGTTAGGGCTGGAACTTTAAAATGCCAGAAATATACCCCTCACGGGATATCATAATTTATTGACGTTTTGATCCTCTACACATGTTAAAATTATCAAGGAATGTATTTGCTGAAACAGAACTAACTTCTGATAATGGCCTAATACAATTCAAATACGTAAAAGAATTACATAAAATACAAGAAGAAGAGGGATTACGTCTGGGGAATATACTGTATGGCGCACACGTAAATTATTTTAATAAATAAATGAGCGTTAAGTTAGCCGCTCAGGTGCTCAGCAATTCAGTGGCGGATGCCATAGATTTTATGAGGCAAAGTGACGATTCCGTATTTGCTGGTGAGGCCGCAGTTGGAGTATATTAGGATATTGGATAGAATATTCGACCTTATGAACTGTAAAAATCCATTTGGAAGATGGTTTAAATCGCCTCTTCGACTTCAAAACAAAGATGTTTGGATTAATGTTTAAAATTTTTAAAAGAAACAAAAGCGTATTTGCGTTAAAATTATATGGTAAAAATATTTTAGAGCATCGAAGTAGAACGAAGTAACAAAGTCGCCGGTACTGGGATTTATTGTGAATATTACTAGTTTCGAAAATTTGGCTATGGATTTATTACAGTCTGATGAGTTCAAATATTTCTTAACCCATAAATGTTCCCAGGACCATCTAGAGATGTTCTAGCGTGAGAGCTCGCGGCGGAGCAAATGTTAACCCCAGTGCAATGCAATTTAGATATATTTTGAAAAAGTACTGTACAAAAATAGTATTAAGCCCAGCATAAATTGCACCACTGATGATTATGAATTGACTCCTGTACTCGAATCTAGCGTCAAAAAGAGGGCTACTATGAAAGAATCTAATAAAGATCAGTCGACATCAATAGATGATTTGTTGGATCTCGTAGATAACGCTTGTCTTTCAGATTTTTTATATTGCTGGAAAAAATGTGATTGGGATGATTGACAAAATTTCTTATTCAAATTGTCGTGATGAATTTTCAGATTTCTATTTGAAAGTACACTTAAAAACTGTTGATTACATTATCAAATCAATAATTTAAAAAACGTACACAAAAATAAAATTATCATGTATGTTGTCCAAGAATTCTATAGCAAACTACATACATTGTTAGATACACCATATCCTCCTCAATCTATATTTGAAGATCCACATGATATTCAATCTCATTCATATCTCAATTTACGTTTAACTCATAATCCAAAATTAGAATCAATGAAACATATAAGGAATAAGCTGGTTTTGCGGCAGAAACTTCACAAAACTGTTTTATTTAGCAATGTCTGATTTAGAATTATTCAACTTAATTGTAAAGTGTTTTTTCTTACCTAATCAATTAAATATACCACAATGAGTACATTGTTGTAATTTTATCTCAATCCAACTGCATGTCGTGTCCCACAAGGACCAGTAGGTAAGTACTTACCTAACGTAGTGGTACCGGTAATGGACAAGATACCTATTAAAGACACCCTTAACTTTTATTTGCCTTTAATAAAGGTAGAAGTTTTACGCAAATGGCAATACTAATCCTCGAATGAATATACATCTGTCTACTATAGTTGACAGTGACAGCTCAATGAATCGGTCATTTTGTTCCTAAACGGCGAGATAAATAAATTAGCGTTGTGGCTTTCTCTAATTAAAGCGTGATTTATTGCTGTGATCGATAAGAAGGTTGGTATAATTTTGTGTATCTAAATTATATATCTTACGTGGAATGTTGTTTTGCTTATATTTTATGGAAGTCATATAAAAGCTTATTATATATTTTAAGAAGAAATCGTTGAATAAACCTAGGGGAACCATGTTACAGGGGGTGTCCATCACTGGTACCCACTTTTTTGGTGAGCTAGTGATGGACACGTGTCGAAACTAATTTGTTTTAACATACATTCATTTTTGCAACTAAATGAGCTAATGAACTTAAAAAAATCATGCACATCAAACAAATTCTTTAATAAACTAATGATTACCAGTAATAGACACCATGATCATTACTGGGTGTCCATAAATGGATTACTTGTTTCAAGGCGCCATCTGCGCCTAGAAAGGATTAAACGCCCAAGCAAATGGGGGATGCAATTGCAGCAGTAGAATCTGGGTCCCCTGTTGTAACAGCAGCTAAACGTTACGGTGTTCCGAGAATAACTCTTTACAATAAGACATCGGGTAAGACTCCAGTGGTATGTAGAATGGGGCCTACAACAGTTCTGACAGAATCCGAAGAAGATTTGCTTGTTAAGTGGTTATTAGCCTAGTCGAAGAAGATTTCCAATATCAAAGGAACATCTGCGTACATCAGTGTACAACGCATAGTCAAGGAACAACAAAGAGAAACACCTTTTACAGGGAATCGTCCAGGAAAAAAATGGTATGCTGCTTTTTAAAGAGACATCTCATCATTGCGGAAAGAACCGCTGAAAATTTAACAACAGCTAGAGATAATGTCACGGAGGAGCAAATAATCAGGTGGTTTACTGCAATAGAGGAGTACTTAACCCAACTGGATCTACTCCAAGCCCTGAATGATTCAAACAGAATATTTATTACGGATGAAAGCATTTTTTTATCCCCAAAACCAGGACGAGTTCTCACTAAAAAAGGAGAAAATTATATATACTCGGCCAGTGGTGATGACAAAGAAAACTTACTGTCTTGGTGACCGCGAATGCACAGGAAATCTTGCACCACCCACGATAGTGTATGCTTACGAGCGCATTCCAGCAAGTATTGCCAAAAGTGTACCGGAATTGGAAAATCTGAGAGTGGTTGGATGTGCGGTGAGACCTTTTACGAATACATCACTACTGTTTTTAATTAGTGGCTCATATAACAAAATATTCCGAAGCCAATTTTGTTTTTTGTAGACGGTCACAGATCACACATGACACTTCTTCTGTCTAAATTTTGCTCAGCAAACGGTATCGAAGTACTAGCACTATTTCCAAACTCAACGCATATCCTACAACCGATGGACATTGCAGTGTTTAGACCGCTAAAAGTATATTTTCGCAAAGAAGTTGTTCAGTGGAAAATGGAAAACTCAGAGGACAAGCTAAAAAAAGAAAATTATGCTCCGGTTTAAAAAAACACTCGACCAAATTTCACCGGATGGCATAACCAATGGTTTTAGAGGCGGAGGCCTGCATGCTTTTGGCCCAGAGTATATAGACTTGTCTTTTTTTTTTTGTTTTTTTTTTTAATTTATTTAAGGATCAACAAACAGTACACAGCGGAAGTACAAAAATAAATCAGTATAAATAAAACAGTTAATAGCTGGTGTACCAGCATCGTTGACCACAGATTGGTTATAAATATTTTGTGTACAAAGATATAAATTATACAGTTATGCATTATTTCATTTACATAATATTAAATTTCTTCGTTAACTAATTGTGCTAGGTGTAAGTAGTTGTAAATATATTTGTTGGTCTGCCTATACCAAATGAGGAACTAAATAGTTTTTCATCAAGTTTTAGCAGACCACTACCAAAAATACATTTTTATATTATTATACTATTACGTAAGTAGAGAAGTATGTCTCGTGACTGTGCCCCAGGGGGGCAGCGCCAGGGGTTCCTCGTAGTCGACTAGCAAACAAAGGACAAAGACGATCAGGTCTTTTTGATGCTGAATCAAGAACATTTTAGGAAGAATGTTTGTTACTATCACTATCACCATCCGAAGCCCCCAACACCGACCTCCGGAATTCACCGACACGAGCATGAAAAATGTCGATACTATTAAAGTGATCGTTATAAGATTTAGTCATACTATACAAAGGAGACCGTTGACCCGAATTGGTGCGACAGGCTGCGATAGAGAAGGTTTTGTTCTCATTCCGTGAACTTGTTCTTGTAGGAACTTTGTAACATAGCCTGTTCACCAACTCGGGGCAATCATAACGATTGTGACATATGTCATACAAAAGCAGAGCACCAAGTTGCAACCTTCTTGATTTTAAGTCGACTAAGTTATATTTCTCAAGCAGGTCTTCATAAGACATGACACTACGATTACATCTATAGTTGATACAACGCAAGAATTTCTTTTGAACCCTTTCTATATCTTTAGTATAACATTTATAGTAGGGGTTCCATACTGATGCAGCGTATTCGAGCTGCGATCGGACTAATGATTTGAATAATATATTGTAAGTAAGCTCATTTTTAAATTTATTGGCACATCTTAAAACAAAGTTATACATTTTAAAACCTCGTGCAATAATATTATGTACATGTATATCCAAAATTAATTTACTATCCAGAGTTATACCTAGATCCTTGATTACTGTGACTTTATCAAGATTCGAATTACACAGTGAATATGTAAAGTTACTTGTACTTTTTTTACGAGTAAAAACGATTGATTTACATTTATTAAGACTAAGCGTTAGTTTATTGCTACTACAAAACATTGAGAACCGGTCCAGATCCGACTGAAAGTTGATGTGATCTTCATAGGTATTAATGGTATGATAAACTTTTAGGTCGTCAGCGTATAATAAAAACTTGCAATGTTTAAAACACTTGAAAATGTCATTGATGTACAGTATAAATAACAAGGGCCCCAATATAGATCCCTGTGGGACCCCTGAACCAACTGGGACTAGCTCCGACTCATAACCATTAATAACTACTTTTTGAGATCGATTCATAATATAGGATTTGAACCAGCGCCATAAGTTTCCACGAATGCCATTAAACGCAATTTTGGCTAATAGTATTTTATGATCCACTCTGTCGAAAGCTTTTCGAAAATCCGTATATACCGCATCAGTTTGTTTGTTAATATCCATATTATTAAATAACTCAGTGGTGTATATCAATAGATTCGTAACTGTAGAACGGCGTTGAACAAAACCATGTTGGTTGGGTATGATATTTGGATGTAAACTAGGATATATAGCATTATGAATTAATCTCTCGAGTAGTTTCGGCAGAGCAGACAGAATGGAGATGGGACGATAATTTTGTACATCATTTTTCGGGCCACTTTTATGTACTGGTACTATACGCGCCCTCTTCCATGCTTGATAACAGACGCCTTCACTCAAGCATAAATTAAAAATGTGTTGTACGGGCATACAAATGGAATATGCTGTATGTTTTAAGAAGGATTGAGGAATACCATCAGTTCCCGCTCCCTTTGTAGGGTCTAATCTGAGAAGTTCACGTTTGACATTGTCAATTGTGAAACTTACATCGCTAATAATCGTGCTTGTGTTAGTGTCATCTACATTGTGCAAATTTTCTATGTCATAATCATTAGGAATTACTGATGGTTCAAAAACTGATTGGAAGTATTTGGAATATAAGTTGCATATTTTAGTAAGATCACTAGCAGATTCTTGCTGATAGTTAACAGTGATAGGTATATCGGAGTTTTTCTTTCTATTAGAAATGTAGGTCCAAAAAAATTTTACATTACTTTTAATACTATTTTCAACATTTTTAATGTAGTTATTATAACAAGTATTAATTCCAACACGGAGTCGCTTTCTGTACAAAGAAAATATTTCATAGTCTGATTTGTTTTTGTAAACTTTCCATTTTATCCAGGCTTTTTTCTTGTTATTATATATATGTCTCAGTGGTGAGTTAAACCATACAGGAAAATCAGAGCTACACACAAATTTCTTAGGAATATTTCTTGATATAATGCCATAAATAATTTCATAAAACGTGTCGATTGCCGATTTAGATGTTTTATTTTTGAACTCCAACTCCCAGTCTATATTAATTATATCTTCATTTATTACTGTGTAATCTGCTTTACCGAAACAGTATTGTATACTAAAATTACGTTGCATATGGCTTGTACGTTGTATGGGTATAGCTGCATAAAATGTTGGGTGAGATTCATCAATTGGAACCAGTGGCGCAGCACGATTTATCTCACAATACGTATTATTAGAAATAACTAAATCGAGTATGTTCGAGAGTTTATTTCTAATATTATTAAATTGGAAACTTTTAGTAGTATTTAAGAAATAATAAGTAAGTTACATGATATAGAAGTAGACGGCGTCTGTATTGGTTCCATATACGTTTGTTTTGAGTACCAATCCAATGAAGGCATATTGAAATCGCCAATTATAAGATGATAATTTTTAGTATTTTCTATAAGTATATTTTGCAAGTAATTTATATAAGAAAAATAAACGTCATATTTCAGCCCAGGAGGAATGTAAACGCCGCAAATAGTGTATAAAGTAGTAGCATCAAACTTAAGTTCAATAGATAAGTAATCAATGATAGGGGGCGGGTACGGCGCGGGGGCAGGCGGTAGGGGCGCCGGGGGGGGTGACGATGCGTATGCGCGCTCCTGTAGCCAGCGAGCGGAACACGGCAATAATCACCCCGCCGCCGTCCCGCCGGCCTGTCGCCGCGCGGTCCCGGTCGCATCGAAATAAAATATATCGCGCATCAATCAATTCACTATCGTAGATGTCAACTGTTAACCAAGTTTCTGTCAATATAATTATATCATAAGAATGTATCAGTATGTTCATGTAGAGAGTATGCAACTTTGAACGTAAACCACGACAGTTCTGATAATAAACAGTTAAAACGTTTTTATCCATTGTGACTGAATACAATGTATGGTATTAGTAAAAATGTGTAAGAGACGGAACTCTCGTGGTAAAATTCAGCAACAGAGGACATACTGTAACATACAGTAAAGTAAGAGGTTATACAGTAACATGATTTATACGAACACCAGATGTGCCACCATTTCATTATCTGCCTATGATCTATTTTAATTGATTTTACAAATTGCACGTCATATTTATTACAATTATTGACGTTGTTAAACATTACACATTTACTACAATGATGTGTCATTACCGATGTATGCAACAAGTTATTGCCATTATAAATAAATATAAATGGCTTACTACAAATAATATAATATAATAATATATATTACGACATGCATGTTTATTTTTTTTTATTTTGCTATTATGACATTTACTAACGAAATATGCTTCCAAAGTTAGTAGCCCGACCGAGTCATAAAACTGAACTGAGATTTTAGATATTAAAGGTTCATCGAAAATAGTTCTAATGTTATTAGTATTTGTATAATAAATCACTATATGTATACTATTTAATATTAAAAAATGACTATACGAGTTGCTTGCAATTAGAATATAAGACTTACATGTCAATAATAATATTATTACGATAAGCTGACAAAAACTAAGTAGTCGACACAGAAATATTAGTCTCGGTCCGTCATCATAGATACATTGTGGTATCAGTACAATATACTTTTTGAAGGTTAAAGTTACATTGATGCTTTTGTAATATAAGATTGTTGTGATAAAATAAACAATAACTACAGTTATACAACAGTCACAATACGTAGTAGGTTTGCATGGCATAAAAAAAATTACTACAGTAGGTACGATCCTTATAGGTAGAAATACGCATCATTTTATTTTAGAGAGGTCTAGAGAGTTACGTATAGCTATCACTGGCGTATTATCCGATTTACGAAGTAGGACGTTCCCGTGCTTGATCCAGACATACTTATATTCCTTTGATTTAGCCTTTTCCCGGCACTCGCGAAACAATGTTTTATTTCTTAAGGTTAAGTGTTCATTAGCATAAATTTTGTTCGATGGCCCATTTATGGATAATTGCGATGAGTCAACGCCTTTCTTTGCTCTAAAAGCGGTCAAAAGTTGTCTTGCCGACTTTGTCCGTTGCCGGACCCTTCTCTTCGCGGCACGCCAGAACACATGGCGCGCCGCAACTGCCTCGGAGACCAAACTCGCCAACAATGGGCGCCAGACTTCCCCGTGTCTGGACGCCCGTGGTCTCCCTGCGGTGGGTCGGAGGTGGTGCGGCGGTCGTAGCATCACCGTCTGCTACGTCAGCCACAAGGGATAGCCCCCCCGCGACCCCACCTCCTCGAGTCTGCGCCGAGCGCCCGGACCCCACCTCCTCGAGCCTGCACCAAAGTGCCCGGGCCCCCCTCCTCGAGCCTGCGCCAAAGCGCCCGAGCCCCATCCCCTCGAGCCTGCGCCAAAGCGCCCGGGCCCCACCTCCTCGAGCCTGCGCCAAAGTGCCCGGGCCCCACCTTCTCGAGTCTGCGCCAAAGCGCCCGGACCCCGCCACTCCTATGTGGACTTGGCGGCCAAAGCCCATAGGAGCGGCCCGCCTGAGCCGGCCAGCACATCCCAACGCCGGCGCGGCCCCTGGGTTCCTCTTGGCTTCACCGTGGTGATCCAAGCCACGGTTACTGAGCCCCCCCGCAACGTCAATGCGAGAACCCTTCGGGAGGGATATAGACTTGTCTAAATTAACAGTCCAGAATCCTGTTAATCAAAACCAAAATGAAATGGAAAAAAAATAAGCATTGGAATTTTTAGAATTAAAAATAGTAAAGATATCTGGCAAAGTTACTTACTGGCCACTGTCTCGTGGTATGCGAGTTCAACATTAAACGTCTCAAAATCACTCCTCGTAGGGTAACATTTAGGCTCATGAGGAATATATGCATGGATAGTTTCAAGAATTTTTTGCAAGCTAAAAGATGGGATCTTATATCTCAGTCTTCTGATATCAACGATATGGTAAAAGTTTTTAACTGCTGTGTATTGACCTTATTTGATATGCATGCTCCAGTCAAGTCAGTCACAATAAAAGATCGCGCTTACCCCTGCATAATATACACTATCAAACTCGGGAACTGCGGGACAGCTGCTGATTATAACAAAACAAATTGCTGATTAAGAAAGAATATTACAAAAGTCTGAAGTCTACTGTCAATACTGCACTTTATCATGAAAAATCCTACTTTAAACATAATATAAATAATAAGATTCATAATCCTAAGCTACTCTGGAAAAATCTAAACATTGTTACCGCCAATTGAACATGATTTGCCTTCATTTTTCAGTGACCGAACGTAATTAATAATCACTTTTTAAACACACCGCGCAATCCAAATGTCAGTTTATCATATTTAACATTTCGAGCATCATAGATACTGTAACGCAGCTTTCCATATTAACCACATCAGCCTGGAAAATCTAATTAAAATAATTAGTAGTCTGAAGTCGAACGCAAAAGGTTGCGATGCTATTAGCTTGAACATGTTGTTGTTAACGTTTGGCGAAAATTGCTAATCCGACTCATCTAACAGATTTACGACCTATTAGCATTTTACTTAGCTTATCTAAGATATTAGAAAAGGCAGTACGTATAAAACTGACCGAATACCTACTTGGAAAAGTATAATATTTTGCGACCAGCTCAGTCATTTAGGAAGGAGCGGAGTACAACAAGTGCTTTTCTTGATGTATCTGACAACATTCTATGTGCGCAGGACAAGGGCATTGTGTTTACGAAGCACGTAACCTTGGTTTGATTATGGACAGTGATCTACGTTTTGAGAAGCATGTTAATTATTGTATTAGGGACTGTTTTTATAAGCTGAAAATACTATATAGAATGAGGCCATTCTTAGAAACAGCGCTTCGGATACAGCTCACTGAATGTTTGATTTTGTCTAAATTAAATTACATGGATACAGTCACTCACTCGAGGATGCTTGCTAGAACGAAAAAAGTAATTCAAAGGGTTCAAAACGTTTTTGTTTTTCAATCCCTCCCAGAGCTCACGTGACTCCGTTTCTCAATAAACACCTTATTCTGAAGATGAGGCATCGCCGTAAGCTACTTGCTTGTCTCTTGTTTGGGGTCATACATTTCAAAGAGACGTCTTATCGACGACAAGTTATCATGGACGTCAGCTCGTAACTCTTACTTGTCTGGAGCTTGCTCGTTGGCGCTCAGTACTGGTAAGTATAAAACAGCCGTATTTCGGGGTAGCTTTCGCTATGCTGCTACTAAATGCTGGAATAACATTCCTCCGCCAATAAGGAACTTGCAAAGTTTGTATAGTTTTAGAAATAAATTAAAGAACTTTAAATTTGAACGCCAAAAAAAATGAAGCCTTTCATATAAATGACACCAGTGCTATTTAGTAAATATATATACAGCCACCTAGATGTTTATAATTATTATTTTCTTTATGTTTTTTGTAATATGCTCCTCATAATATCTGTTGTTTTATTTATTTTTTATTTACTTTGCCTGTCTAATATTTTATAACATTAAGTACTTGTTTTATTATAAGCACCATTGTACATAACCTAACGTCCGTTACGCCCGTAATGTCACCACCAGTCTCAACGGAAGACCAACGCCGGTTGTTTAACCAGCATTATGCTGAGTTGGGGCTGATTCGTGGCAATACAACTCTAATAGTTACTACTTGATAAGAATGAATACTATCTGTTTTGTTGTATTGGTATGAATAAGGAAGACAAATTGGATATGTACAGAAAGTTATATTTTGAGAGCAGGAATGTTTACGAAAACATGGCTCCAGAAGATCAAAACCTCTACATCTTATGGGCAAATACCAAAGGATCCCAATCTATCCATACATCTCGTGATGTTATTCCACGCAGAAACATAGAGGCAAGCTCATCAACTACACCAGAAATACACGCACAAGATACTGACTTAAATTTAAACGCAACACAAAATATATGAGAACAAAACAATACCATACCATATGATTTCACTAGAGATAAAAACATTGAGACCATATCAACTACGTCAGAAATTTAGGCACGGAGTACTAACTTAAGTTCAGATGCTAACGTGATCATTACTGGACAAAATATTCTAGTTAATCCCTCTGCGTTAACCTCGTGCGATAAATTAGACAAGGCATTAAGTGTCTTAGTACCATCGCCATTTTAAAAATGCCTTTTCTGGCCAGAAACTGTTCGTCCTAAAAAGTGCACTAAAAAGAAGGAAAAAATTCCATCGGCTGTTACAAGTAAGTCCTGGCAACAGTACCACGAATAAAAAAGAGATAGTTTCAAGAGGAAAAGAGTTAAGAACTAAACAACGTCTAAAAATAAAAGAACTAAAAGAAAAATTGGCACGAGAAAAGAGAGATAAAATAAAGGTTATAAAGAAAAGGAAAGTCGAAATGTCATCTTCTGATAATACAGACACTGAAATAGAGTATAAAGAAAGCGAAGACAGTGAGCTTGATGAAGAGTGTGATTCCGACAATATATTATGTGAGAGACGTATACCAAATTCAACACCGGACAGAAATAATCTATTTTCGACAGAAAATGAAAATGAAACGACTGAGAAAAATCTAGAGAAGGGAAGTTTCGTAAAAATAAAGTATGAGGGCGAATACTTCCCCGGAAGAATAGACAATATAGACAATGGACAATTTGAGATCAGTACCATGACACAAGGCACGGGGAACATTTTTAAATGGCCAGACAGAGCAGACAATATCTGGTACAACATCAATGATGTAATGGAAACTATACGTCCACCTTTAAAACATAATAACAGGGATTACTTTAAAGTGCCCGAATGGAAAAAATTTCCCGGACCTATATTTAAAGTAATCTCGAAAAACTAATAGCATTAGTTCATGTAATTTTACCAGACTGATTCGTGTTATTAATAATTTAACTACTACTTATTAAGTACCCAACTTACAGCTGATTTGCAATAAAAAGTACCTACCTAAGTATCTCTAAGAATAAAATGTTTTTATTTATGTGTAATAATAAAAATGAAATTAAAAAATTAAAAATTACGCGTACACCAATTTCAGTAATTAGCAAAATACTTACCCTGTAACATTTCTTCAATTCAAAACGGACAGGCATTTGCAAAACAAAATTAAAAATGTGTCCACCATTGGGTGTTCATTATTGGGGCGACTGTCCAACACTGGGTCGTCATTACTAGAGTTACACCGTCCAACACTGATGATTTCGTAAGTTTTATAAAATCTTAATTTATTATTACACCCAACTTATCTACAATGCATTTATACGTTAATATTTACGAGTAATTATCATTTTATTGTTTACTTTTTACTTCGTAAATGTAACATGAAAATTTTACTTGTCATAAAAAAATCCGTCGACAAGTTTCTTAAAGTTTCCCTAACTGGCGTTATATGACGCGAGTGTGAAAAGCATGCAAAAACTTGGTACCGCAAAGGGCAAGTATATCATTAGCATTTTCCATTAAAATCCATCTGAAGCAATGATCTGCCGACGTCAGATTACAAATCATTTTTATTAGTTACTGGGGCCTTACTACTGCTCATAAAGCAGGACTTCTAGAAAACTGCCCGGCTTATTCGTACCATGACAATGTAAAAGCTGGCCTGCCTAGGCCTACTATTCAAGAACCGTTTACTTGTTTTTTTTTTGTATGGACTGTCGTTATCATGTCGCTCTAAATCTACTCAGTTTATCAGCTTACAAACGTCTAGGCGTCTGCAATGTTGGTTAAAGTAAATTGTTAGAATGCCAGAGACAATATTATCTGTTCATCTTTGAGAAAAAAATATTCAAACAGTTAACCTAAATGAGCGTCATGGTATGATTTCATTCAAAACTGTTTATGCCAGGTTTAAGAACTGGGGCCTTACTATAAGCTCTTAAAGCAGGACTTCTAGAAAACTGACTTATTCGTACCATGACAACGTCAAAGCAGGCCTGCACAGGCCTATTCAAGATCCGCAGTAAACCATTCAGCTGTTTTTTTTGTATGGACTGTCGTTAACGTGGTGCTCTAAATCCATTTAGTTTGTCAGCTTACAAACGTCTAGGCGTCTGCAATGTTGGTAATATGTAGTAAACTGTTAGAGTGCTAGAGACAATATTATCCGTTCGCATTTGAGAAAACAATACTAAAACAGTTCACCTAAATGAGCGTTATATTATGATTTCATTCAAAACTGTTTATGCCAGGTTTAGAACTTAGGCAACTTAAGTACATGGTTTTTATGAAGCTGATAGTAAGACCCCTGCACGGAACTGCATGGTTTTTATGAAGCTGATAGTTAGGCCCCATAGCTCTCGTTCGGCTTCAATTTTGCGACAACAGCTGTTGCAAGTAGTACTTATTACTTCCATGGCACTCGGTAGGTCTACCATGAGTTTTCTACATTGACACCAATCGATGCTCGGTATCGACTGCCGTGAAATATGTATGAAAAAAGAATAGTGCCACCTCGCGGTCAATTGTAGAACTAAAATTGACAGCGAGTATGCCAATCACAAACTTATTAGGTAGTCGAGTCGAGATCATACATGACATTTATGTGGCCAACTCGTGGTAGATGTACAGAGTGCAACTTTTCGCACTTCCGCGTGCCGTTCCGAACCTTGAACCGGAACTTGCATGGTTTTTACGAAGCTGATAGTAAGGCCCCTGTTGTTAATTGAACGCACCTTTATGGCTTCACCTCAAAGTTTCTGATGGCATCGATAGATGGCGTGTATACAATATTTTGTATGTTTTATCTCTGGCAATACGGTTTACCGCGCCCCTGTTAAGCCTCCCTCCTTAGCTCCTTACCCGTCCTCACTCCTCAGTCCTCTCCTCTCCCCCGTTCTATTACTCATCAATGGCCCAAAGTTGACAGACGTGTTTTAGTTTTCTCTTGTGCTATTAATGTGTTCATGATGGGTTTCTAGTAACCAACGTTTGCACACCTACGTGTGCCTTCACGCACGATATAAAAATGTTGTAAGTATTGAAATTTCGAAATATATAGGTATATGCTGAAAAGTTCACAGTTGTCATGGCATATTGATAGTAATTATACCATGCAAAAGTGCCTCAAATTGCTAAATGTGTTGATTTTTCTTATCTTTTCATATAAGCACACAAAAATAACATGAGTAGAATAAAAAGCAAACTATTATCAAGTTGTTAGTACATTGTGTTGGTTAACCTGCTTTCACTTCAGTCGTCGCTGCTAGTGGAGTCTATAATTACATTCAAACTCGCCAAATTCCATAGAACTAACTGTGGCCCAGTCTCGTGTACCTATTCATGCCTTTCACGTGTTTATGTCGGCCTCATGCAAAGTCCATATATTGGTTGGCTAGGTGAATAAAACAATCAGTTTTATAGGTTGTAATGTAATGATAGCTTGTATTTTGATTTCGAGGCTGAACTGTTAAGGTATTCCACTAATGTTAGCCAATACAATCAAAATTGTAAAACATGGCACAGACCACAAGTTGTTAAAATAAGTTAGGTACCATTCAGATCTCTTTTACCGAACAATCCTCCTCAATCAACCACACACACCACAACCACAATCCTAAGTTTGATGGCCTATCGTACTACGTGACATTAGCATATATATTTTTGTACCTACATAACATGTAAAAAAGATTATCTACCTAATTTCACTGTATCATCACTCATTTGTTTTTCACTACACAATCTTCAAATTATTATCATTTAGATCAGTAATTAATGTTAAGTATTTATTTTAACGCCTAATACCTTGGCTGTGAATCAATTTTTGTGGGATTTGGAGTTTTACAAATTCGAATGAGAACAGATTTACCTACAGATTCCTATTGGACCATTCTTGTGAATGTTTTTATTTTTATTAACTGCTATTTAAATTCCAAATCTAAATATTTATAAAAAAGTTCTATGATATGGACTGATTTGGATTATGCATGATCATATGATGCTATAAATTTATTAGCTTGTCAATTTGTAATAATGTTAAATTTATGATATTCAACTAAAACAAAATTAATTTATGGTGTGTATGTTATATGTTATGTTAAATCCAAACAATATATATTATATGTATTGGAATGAATTGGAAATGTTGATGATTGTATAATTAAACAAACAATTTTTGGCTCTAAACTTTGGTATGTTAAATCCATATACAATTGTTGGCCTTTTTTATCAATATATAATTTGCCATAATGCACAAAAATTTTTTTTTTAATTTATTTATTTTTACTTATCTAAAAACAGTCTTATAAGTAAATATTTTAATGAAGGCATAGTAAATATTTATTGATGGTCGCTGTACCTTCAAATGCTAATGCGTAATTCATAACAACCATTTTTTTAAGTTACCTATTTAGATTTTACTTTTGTAAGTAGGTACTGAATTAGAACAGTAGACTGCAGAGGCTGTTTTCTACTACACATGGTTCTACTTATTTTAAAATATATTAATCAACTGTTTGCAATTAACCAAATTCCTGTAAGGTATCTTTGTGATAATATAATGTAAACCAATTTTTATTTTTTATTTAAGAGCTTCATAGCTTATGATGTTTTATACCTAACTTATTTAATTTAGCCCCTCAATAGTTACATAAAGTAAAGTTTGCATTTCAAAATATTAACTTGTGTAATGATGGTTGAGACATATTGTACCTTGCAACATCAGTTTGCTCAATGCTGATTATAGCATTTTTTTACCCTATGTACAAATAACTTAGAGTAGATATAACCGGTTTCTAATTTCACTCTTAGGTAATAAAAAATTTAAATAGAAGCAAAACTTGAATTTATAACCTATAACATGTACACATATCAAGACAAATCCAAGTAGTGTTATCTTCCTATTATGTGGATTTATACATAGTAGAAATCTACATTGAAGAAAGATAATATCTGTTAGAAGAAGAGTACTTATTGTTTTTTTTTAATGATTCTTCCACACTACAGACTCTTTGGTCTGTAACTTTTTTAAATTTGTTTTGTTTTTTTTAAATTTCACATTTTCATGGAGATTCATTCTCCAAACATCACAATAAATTAAGCTATGGTGGAAATTGCTTAAAAAACTAAAGTGAGTCCATTTTTTTTTTGTTAATACATAAATCTATTGCTAGTGAACAATATTTCCTAATTTTATACTTATGTGTACGCTATTGGCCAGAAGTACTGGCCTCAGGTTCACGCCTTTGCCATATCCTTTTTAACATAGCCTTCACTATCTCTCATTTCGGTCTTTCATTATTACATATCGCCATTTTTTACTTATTGTTATTTATAGATATATATGTACTTACAGATTTTTGTAGACTAATTTGTTTATACCATATAAATCAGTTTATAAATTTTTTATATAATACACCAAGATCTGAATGTAATAAGTACCTATATGACTGTATGATTATGTTTAAGCCTTAAAAGTACAGATTTTTTTATTGCTATAAGTAGGCAGACAGGCAGGCGGCCCACCTGATGGAAAGTGGTCATCATCTATAGAGGTGTGCAACACCAAGTGCGTTATCAACATGCTGCCAACCTCTAAAAGGAAAAGAAAGGGGGATGTGAGGGAAGGAAAGAGGAAGGGCGGGATTGGGCTTCCAGAACCTCCACAGACCAGCTGAAAGCAAGCTATATTACTTAACATATCACTTAACTTAACATTGTTGTTATGTGGGAATGTGGTATTTCCCCGGTTGTGCCGGCCAATTCGGCTGGAACCCAGTGGGTTACTGTCATAGATAATGTGTTTTTATAAGTATATTGTTTCCTTGACAACCTAGTTGTTGATTGTGTGTGTCAAAAAATAATAAAAAGTCAGTAGCTATGTAAAATATTCGTTTATTTATTTGATCTAGTAAATGTGTATTAAATGGTAATATATCGTATGGATGTGCTCTATACTCACTACAACTACCTCTGCATATTATATATACTATAGGTTATGGGCCACTCACGTAAGTAAAAATGAGTCATCACGTACATATTGAGCCGTTAAGGAGAGAAAATTATGATACATGGCGAATCCATGCAAAAGCTCTCTTGTTGAAACTAGGTCTCTGGAATTATGTTTCGCAGTCTATAAAGAAGCCAACTATTGAAGGCGATGAACTAAATAAATATTTAGAAAAAGATGGTTTAGCACTGGCAGAATTATTTCTAATAATCTCACCAAGTGAGTTGAAACAAGTAAAGAAATGTGAAACTAGTAAAGATGTATGGGACACACTTGAGAGTATTTACTATAGCAAAGGCCCTGCACGGAAAGCAAGTCTTTTGAAAGAATTGATATTGAGAAAAATGAAAGATGGTAATAGCATAGTAGAACATTTGAATATGTTTATAGACATAGTCGATAAGTTAGCAGACATGGACATAACAATTAATAAAGACCTACTTAGCATTATGATGCTATATAGTTTACCTCAATCTTTCGAAAATTTTCGTATTGCTATAGAATCCAGGGATGATCTACCAAGTCCAGAGAACTTAAAAATAAAAATTATAGAAGAAGCTGAAGCAAGAAGAAACATAGCTAGTACAAATGAAGGGAACTCTGAACATGAAGTAATGTATAGTAAACAGCGAAAGAGAGGTACTTACTTGGTACTTGGTCAGCGGGCTGTTTTCCGCACCCATGCCGTCTCGATGCGGCACTTTGTGCGTGATGTCGGGTGGTGCGCGTTAGTCCAGCCACCCGATGTCGTCGAAGAAGGCCAGCAGCTCGCTGATGCCGGTGCAGGCCTCCTTGACGGTCCTCGGTGTTCCGAGGTGTTCTGCCCGTTGTGACGCCACGCTACTGCACTCCAGGATGACGTGCGCGGCCGTTTCGTCTGCCTCCAGGCACCCTCGGCACAGGGGGCTGTCTGTAACACCTAACATAAACAGGTGTTTGTTTAGTGAGCAGTGTCCCGTGACAAGACCGACCATTCGTCGTAGTTTGTCACGTTTCAGATTGCGGAGTTGTCTAGAGTACTTCGGGTTGAGCTTCGGGAACGCCTCTTTAGACTGTCTGCAATCTGTGATACTTGCCCAGTAGTCTTGATGTTTTCTTTTGGTTGTGTCACGTATCCATGCTCGGATTTGGCTGAATGGTAACGGGATCATTGGTTCCGGTCCTTTTGGACATAAGTTGGAACCTCTCCTTGCTAACTCGTCTGCCGCATCGTTGCCTCTGGATCCGCTGTGTCCCTTTATCCATTGGAGTGTGACATGGTTGGTTTTACTTACTTGCTCCAGTAGATTGTGACACTGTTTGATTAGCCCTGATGAGTGATCGTACCGTTGTAGGGCTCTTAATACTGCAGCGCTGTCGGAGAGTATTCTGATATTAAAGTCAGTTACCTTCCTCCTTAGTGCTGCTGTTGCCGCTTGGATCATCCCCACACATTCCGCCTGGAAGATGGAGCTATACTTACCCAAGCCTGTAGTTATATGAATGTTCAGATCATCCGAGAACGTACCCGCGCCGGTGCCAGTTGTAGTTTTAGAGCCATCTGTGTATATTCTTACTTCCTTAAGCCCTGAGCTATCACTAGGCTCCTCGTGTAACTGTATCTTATAGCTTTTAGTGAAGAAGTATTCTTTGTGCTGTTTGTCGTATATTGATTGCATGATTGGATTGCCTGTCGCTATTTCGTCTAAGATGGTTGTGTGACGGGACAGACTATCCTTTTCCCAGAGATGTAAAGCCTTTAGTCTGAACGCGGATGCTGCGGCTTCTTGCTGGATGTGTAGGTGCAACGGTGTGATTCCTAAAAGAGCCTCCATTGCTGTTGTAGGAGTCGTTTTTATGCATCCCGTTGCAGCCACGCATGCCAGCCTCTGGAATTTTTTCAGTTTTACGATGGTTGTGCTCTGTGTCGTTCTGGGCCACCACACAAGAGCCCCATATGATAGACAGGGTATGATTACGGTATTGTATAACCACATGGTTATTTTTGGGTTGAGCCCCCATGTTTTACCGATCATCCGTTTGCATTGCCAAAAAGAAATGCTGGCTTTTGTTATTTTGTTATCTAAGTGCTTGGCCCAGTTAAGTTTGTTGTCCAATGTTATTCCCAGATATTTTACATCTTCGGACAATTTCAGCTGCGTTTTGAACAGGCTCGGTAAAGTGTAATTGCCGAGCTTTATCTTGTTTGTGAACATCACAAGTTCTGTTTTGTTAGGATTCACTGATAGTTCATTATCTATGCACCATTTTTCGACAACCTTTAGTGCGTTATTCATAAGATCACAGGCCACACTCGCGAAGTGGCCAGGTATGAGAATCGCAAGGTCGTCAGCATAGCCTACCGTGAAGTACCGTTGTGCGTTGAGTTTGGATATGAGATCATTTACGACCATGTTCCATAGTAGCGGCGACAGTACACCACCTTGTGGGCAGCCTCGTGCCACCACTCCCTTGGTCGAACTATCAAGATCTATCCGTACGGCTCTCGACTTAAGCATGTTAATGATCCACTCCACTAGTGTTGTTTCAACCCTGTGTCTGAGTAGTGCTGTTCGGATGCTATTGAAGCTGGTTTTGTCAAAGGCTCCTTCAATATCTATGAAAGCACCTAGACATAACGCCTTGGTTTGGATGTTATGTTCGATTTTAGACACTACCTTATGTAGTGCCGATTCTGTTGACTTGCCTGAACTATAGGCATGTTGATCTGGGTGCATTGGTATTTTCGTCAGTACCTTGTCTCTAAGGTACCTATCACTCAGTCTTTCTAGTGTTTTTAGTAGGCATGATGTTAGGCTAATGGGTCTGTAGGCCTTAGCATCTGTGTAATCTCGTTTACCTGGTTTGGGTATGAATAGAACCCTCACTTCTCTCCAGGCTTTCGGTACATACCGATGTGCAATGCATGCCCTAAAGATTTGTAGTAAGGTTTTGTATATATGTATCTCGCCCCATATGAGTAAACCTGGGAAGATACCGTCTACTCCCGGTGCTTTGTATGGAGAGAATGTTCTGATTGCCCATTTAACTCTATCTTCCGTTACCACGGTTTGAGCAACTGTCCAATCTACTTTCGTGGGTGACACCACAGTTTCTTCACACCATCTCATCTCATTTGTTATGTGGCACCCAGGGAAGTGTGTTTGTAATAGTAGAGTGTTAGTTTCTGTTACAGAGTGAGTGTAAGTGTTGTCATGTTTCTTGAGTGAGCCTATGTCTCGGTTAGAGTTAGTTGCAATTATTTTCCTAACTCTATTTGCCTGTGCATTTGACTCTATGTTAGTAGTGTATTTACGCCATGACCTTCTGCGACTGGAACGTATCAGTTTTTTATATACCGACCTTGCCTTTTTGTAGTTGTCCCAGTCGTCATCCCGGTATGTGTTCATGGCCCTGTTAAATAGTCTTCGTACCTGTTTCCTTTGTTTTTCCAATGCTCGCGACCAACCCCTGTTACCTCCTTTACCGGGTTGCGGCAGGGACAGTGGGCACGCTTGCTCGTAGCATTTTGTTAGAGTGTCTGTTAATTCTAATACTGACTGTTCAATTTGAACCGTACTGTTGAGTTTAGTTTCCATACTTGCCTTGACCATAGACTGTCTGAGCGTTTTTTCATAGACGGTTATGTTCGTTTTGCGAGGATTTCGCGTTGGTACCGGTGTTCTGGAACTTACTGTTAATTCATACCTGATCCACCTGTGGTCTGAGCCTGAGTTCTCATCTGAGACTCTCCAATTCTTGACTAGCTCGGAGTTAGCCGAAACCAAGGTGAGATCGATGATGGTTCGATGACGACTGTTTACAAACGTTGGTTCAGCTCCCCTATTAGCTATAGAGAGATTAGTTGAAAACAAGAAGTCTACTAGCTCTCTGCCTCTTTTGTTGCTCTTAGCCATACCCCAAATGGGGTGGTGGGCGTTTGAATCTGTTGAGAGAATTAGTTGAAATTTATTTAGTTCACAGTATCTTACCAGCTCCACGACCTTTTTCGGAGGGGCATCTTCCTCAGCGGGCATGTACGCTGAGGCGACTACAAGGTCCGTCGCATCGTCTGGATTCTGGAGCCTGACTGTTGCCAAGTCTCTGGAACAGAACTCTGTTATAGGCACTGCTATTATGTTAAGTGGCACAAAGATACATGCTCTGTGGTTAGTACAGGAGTTGTCGAGTATTAACTTACCCTTCAGATCATTGAGACCACACACACGCCCTGCTCTAATCCACGGCTCCTGGATTAGGGCTATGGTCCCGTTGTTGTCTATCCCCAGCACTCTGCGCAGGTTAGCCGTAGCAGTTTCGCTGTGCTGGAGATTGTTTTGGATGACTTTACAGATTGTGGAGGTTTGGGTCACCATCATCCAGGTTTCCCTCTTCCTCCGACGAATCCGTTACCACCATCCTAGGCACTCTCCAGAACTTGCCCTTTGGCGTGTCAACCACGATCCTGCCCTCCATCAGCCGCGAGGTTGACGGTATAGGAGAGGATTGCGGAGGCACAGCCTGGGCCACGTTCTTTGAGCACACAGGGGCAGGGTCCTCCTTGTCTGGGTCTCTATATTTGGTACCGCTGAGTCCCGGTTTCGGGTCAACCATCATTGCTGATGGCATCTCCTGCGGTGGCTCATCTTGTAGAGAGCCATTAGCAGCGTAGAACCTCACATAGACGTTCCCCAGGTTATGTGTTAAACGCCTTTCCTTGTTCATAAGCAACGGCACAATGTTCTCTGGGATTCCCAGAGTTAGGAACATTGTGTTGTCCGATTGCTTGCTATGGGAGTAAATTGTCCAGGAGTTAATTTGGGCCCATCTATTCTGCTTATTGAGCACTAGACCTGTGTCTTCTACGCTCCTTCTGCAGTCAGGTATAAAGAGGGCCGCCCTTATTCTCCTGGTCAGTTCTTTTTGCCGCTTTACCGTGACCTTCATTCCGATGATCTCAGCAGCAGCGGCAATTGTGCTTTTGACCCATCGCAGTGAAGCGTCATCCTCGCACCACAGCTTCAGGGCACCATCAGCGATGATGGGTTTTCCTCTGAAGCCAGGGGAGAAGTCGCTGTCGGGGTCCCTGGCACCATCCATGATACACTCCTCCAGGTACCCTTTCACGGCGTTGGCTTGCTCAACAGTGAGTTGTTTATGGTCGTCCCCTGTTATCGCTATGCAGAGATCGTTCTGCACGATGTCTGCATAGCTGACAGGAGCACGACGTGAGCTGTCGAGTTTCGCCTTTTTGTGGTCACCCCTCGGCGAAACTGTATCGTCCATCCGCGACCTCTTGCTCGGTTCCGTTCGGGCTGGTGCCTGTGCGGACTTCGCAATAGCATTGGCTGCTCGCCTTTGCCGGTTCTTGCGGATGTCGTGTTTCTTGCTCTGGCCCGAACCTTTATGGCTAGTTTCGGTTGGCACCTTTAAAAGGTCCACCGTCTGCTTGCCATCCGGTTTAGGGCTAGGCCCAGGTTTTCGTTCGCTGACTCCGGGGTCTCCAGCCTTAGGCCTTTGTCCATCCGTGCGCATTGTCGTCTTCGGGTCTCCAGCTTTACGCCTTTGTCCCTCGGAACTCGACATGCTGGGGTCTTCGGTCGTTGGCCGTTGACCTGCCAGCTGCGCTTCGGGTTTACGGTCTCCAGCTTTCGGCTTTTGTCCTTCCGGGTTCGCTACTTGTTGTTTCCGTTGTTTCTGGTAGAGTTTATGTCTCTGTTTTTTGCTTAGTTTTGACCCAGAAGCTTGTAGGCTTGCTGGGTTTGGAGTGGTGAGATGGTCTCCGGTTGCCCTTTGTCCTCTACGCCCTCCGTTTTTACCTTTCGGTCTTACGACCGTCCAGTTAGCAGAGCAGGTCTCCGGGGCGGCGAACGCCTCCACGAGATCCCGCACCGCATCCCCTTGACCCTGGGGGGGGTTTTGTGTTCTGGTTGGGTTTTCTAAATTTTCCATGTTTTTATTTAAATTCACCTTCTTGGCTCCCCACCCTCCACCGAGCCCGCATCTGGGGGTGTAACAGTTATGTTATCACCAGGGCTACCAGTCCGGTATAGACGTAGCGGTCATGTAATCCACGAGCCTAAACGGTGCAAAGAATACCACACCAACCAGACGCAGCATTCCGTGCTCCGCCGGCTGCAGACCCCATTGACCACCACCTCTCGCCTGGCAGGAGCTTAAGGCTGCCCACCAATGCTGAATTGCCTAGCGTGGCTAGTTCAGCGAAAGAGAGACAAAAAATATGTTGTAGAATGTTTTAAATGTAAGAAAAAAGGACATAAAGCGAATGAATGTTGGTCGAAAGTAGACCAAGGTAATACACATGATAAAGGTAATGTGACCCTATATTGTTCAGATGAGACATGTCTAAATACAAGTCATAGCCAAGAAAAGGTAAATAAGTGGTGTATTGACAGTGGCTGCACGTCACATATGACACATGACAAAAACCGATTTAGTAACCTAGAAAAAGAAGATAGTAAATCTTTAAAGTTAGCATCTGAGAACTGCACTACACAAATTGAAGGTCGTGGTAATGTAAAGCTTAATATTAAGGAAAAACCTGACTTACAACTGAGTGAAGCGTTGTATGTTCCGTCACTAACTACAAACTTAATGTCAGTAGGAAAAATGACAGACAAGGGTGCAACAGTTCTATTTAAACAAAAAATTGCAACCGTGATGCGAAATGGTGAACTATTGTTAAAAGCAGAAAGAAATGAAGACGGTTTATATTATGTCAAAGAAAACATAAGGGAAAATGTGAACTATTGTGAAACAAACAAAATGCAGCAATGGCACAGGAAGCTAGCTCATCTTAATGAAGGACAAATGAGAATAGCTATGGATCAGAAGAAAATGGAAGGTTTAGATTTTAATAAAAATGATACAGTTAAAGACTGTGAAGTATGTGCCAAAGGCAAGGCAACTAAACTGCCGTTCAATGTACATAAAAATGAAGAACGGACTAATGAATTGTTACAAATTGTTCATACCGATGTTTGTGGACCGATGAGACAACCATCGAAAGGAGGTTCAAAATACTTCATCACATTTATTGATGATTTTTCAAGATATACAAGGGTATATACTATGAAAACTAAAAACGAAGCCCTATCAAAATTCAAAGAATTTAAAAATGAAGTTGAGAGATTTACCAAACAAAAGCTAATATGTTTGCAAAGTGACAACGGGACTGAATATATTAATAATAAATTTGACAAATATTTAAAAGAAAATGGCATTAAAAGGAGACTTTCAGCACCGTACACGCCAGAACAAAATGGTTTGGCTGAGAGAAAAAACAGAATATTACTCGATAAAGCAAGATGCATGTTAATTGACGCTAATATGAAAGAAGCATTTTGGGCTGAAGCAATTAATACAGCCAACTATATAGCAAACCGTAGCCCTTGCAGCAGCATTAATAATGCGACTCCATTTGAAAAATGGGTAAAAAGAATCCCATCTGTGAGGCATTTTCATATTTTTGGGACGAAGGCGTTTGTTTTAAACAAAAATAAAAAATACGGAAAATTTGAAGCCAGAGCAACAGCTGGTATATTCTTAGGATATTCTGAAAATCATAAAGCTTTTAGAATTTTCAATCCAAAAGCCGAGAATATAATGATTAGCCGAGACGTAAATTTTTTGGAAAAGATGTTTTATGAAAAAGATGAAGAAGAAGAAGAGCAGATACATGCCAACAATGATATAGAAGTGATACTTTTTCCAAAAGAAGAAAATGTCGAAAACATAGAAGGATTGAATAGATCAGTAATTGGTGAACAAGAACATGAACTAAATAATGATGAAATATTCGAAGATGCTACCGCAGAAACTGATGAAATAGAAAATGAAATATGTTCAGATAATGAAATAGATGAAATGGATGCGACGAATTCCATTACTAGAAAGCGAAAAAGAAACCCACCAGTATGGCACAAAGATTATGAGATGGATGCTGAACAATCATTTTTGTGTGAAATAGATGAAAATAGTGATGAATGGGATGACGCTATTTTAAGCGAGATAGAATCGCATCTTAAAAACAATACTTGGAAAATTGTACACAGGAGTGAAAGTAAAAATTTGATTGACAGTAAAATGATCCTAAAATATAAGTACAATGAACTTGGAGAAATAGATCGGCGAAAGGCACGACTTGTGGCACGAGGTTACAATCAAAAAGAAGGGATCGATTACACGGAAACATTCGCGCCAGTAGCGAAAATGAGTACCATAAGATTATTGATTGCTTATGCGATAGAAAATGACATGACATTATCCCAACTTGATGTGTGTACAGCATTTTTAAACGGTGATATAGATGAAAAAATTTATATGAAAAAGCCGAAAAACTTGGATAAATACTTGAAAATTATAACTGCATGTGGAAAAGAAAATGAAGTAGTTAGACGAGCAAAAGAAATGTTACTAGATATGAACAGATACAAAAGTGACGGGATATGTCAATTAAATAAAGCCATTTACGGATTGAAACAAGCAGGACGACAATGGTTCTTAAAGTTACATACAAAAATGCTGGAAATCGGATTCAAAAATTCCACAGCTGATCCTTGTTTGTACATCTTGGAAATACAAGGTGAGAAGTTATTTGCCAACATATATGTCGATGATTTAATACTGGCCTATAAGTCGGAAAATTTGTTCAAGGAAGTTAAGGCAAAATTGCAGAAAGCATTTGAATTACGTGATATGGGTTCACTTCATCATTGTCTAGGCATACGATTCTCCCATGTAGGGGGAGAAATGACGTTATCACAAGAAAGTTATATTGAAAATTTGATAAAAAGTTTTAACATGGAAGAATGTAAGCCAGTTATGACGCCTATGGAACCAGCTCTAAAATTAGAGAAAAGCTTAGATGAAAAAGAAAAAGTTAACTATACATATCAAAAGCTTATTGGATCATTAATGTATCTGGCAGTAGCAACAAGACCAGATATTATGTTCGCAGTTAGCTATTTAAGTCAATATAATAACTGTTACGATAAAAGTCACTGGCAAGCTGCAAAAAGGATTATACGTTACCTTAAGGGGACGAAGAATATCTCATTAAGATACAAGAAAACAGGATTGCCACTTATAGGTATGGCAGATGCAGATTGGGCAGCATGTACCCTTGACCGCCGCTCGTATACAGGCTATATTTTCAAGTATGGTGGTGGTCTAATCAGTTATGAAACAAAGAAACAAAGAGTTGTTGCTTTATCAACAGCAGAAGCTGAATACATGGCGTTGACAGAGGCCACGAAGGAAGCCCTGCATTTGAAGTATTTACTAGAGGACATTGGAGTATCACAGCAGGCAGTTCCAATTTATAATGACAATCAGGCTGCACAGAAGTTAGCTACCAATTTAATGACTGGAAAGAGATCAAAACACATCAGTATCAAAGAGCATTTTGTGAGGGACTGTGTCCAAAGAAAACTGGTAACTATACATTACGTGGGCACAGATAATATGGAAGCTGATTTTCTAACTAAGGCCTTACCGCAACCAAGGCTATTGAAGTTGCTTAAAATGATAGGAGTCACTCAGACCTGTGCTCAGTATAGCACCCAAGGTCATCGTGAGGGGGAGTGTCATAGATAATGTGTTTTTATAAGTATATTGTTTCCTTGACAACCTAGTTGTTGATTGTGTGTGTCAAAAAATAATAAAAAGTCAGTAGCTATGTAAAATATTCGTTTATTTATTTGATCTAGTAAATGTGTATTAAATGGTAATATATCGTATGGATGTGCTCTATACTCACTACAACTACCTCTGCATATTATATATACTATAGTTACAGTGTGGCACTTCCACCAAAGTCTAATAGATTACAACTTGGTTCAGTGTATAATTGTATATTTGATTGAATAACTTTATTAAATTTAAATTAAATTATTTTTGTATACTGAGGTATCAGTGTGTTGTATTTTTTTTATTTGCTATGTATATATTTGTTACTAGCTGCGCTCTGCGGTTTCACCCGCGTGGTGATGGAAAATGATGATGATGAATCAGATATAGCGTATGTAACTCAGGCATAATGAATGTAGCTTTCCACTGCTGTAAGAATTGCTTCAATCAGTTTAGTAGTTTTTGTGTTTGCATTACAAACAAACAAATCTTTCTTTCTTATTTATTATGATTAAATACTAAGTACGAATAATGTGCAATTGCATATTTAAACATGTAAAGTAGTTATTGTGACAACTGTAATGTTGCAATTTTTTTATACAATAGTAGCTCTATCCTCATATGACGGTTAAAATCAGATAGACAGTTAAAATTCAGTGCCCGAACCTCGAGTCTTGGTGGCATAGTTGGTCATGGCGTCTGACACGGACTATATCTGTAATAGTTGACATAAAAAATATAATAAAATAAAGCCTTATTCTCCCACGAAAATTTTACATAGTTGGCTTATGTAATTCTATTGAATTTTATTTTATATAATTTATTGCCTCACCCGCGTAGACCTCCCTTAAATCTGTTCACTCTACTTCTCTTGCCTTCCTCATCCATTTGGGTCCGATTATCTTAGAAAATATGTCTCTCCATCTTTTCCTCTGCCATCCTGGGTTTCTTTTTCCATCCTGAGGTATCAACTCTATAACCCTTTTTGTCCATCTTTCGTTATTTAGTCTGCAGACATGGCCTGCCCATGTCCATTTCAATAGTCATATCCATTGTGTTACATCTGGTGCTTTTTAGTTCTCTCTTATTGTTTTATTACTTACTTTGTGTGAAGTTTGGGTTCCTAAAATGCTTTTATCCATCTTTCGCTGGCAAATTGAAATTTTCTCTTCGTCTTTTCTCCTAAGCGACCATGCCTGACAAGCATATGTTAAGCACGGTAATAGTTGACATATGGCACTGCAGCCTATTTTGTAGTTATTAATGTCCTCTATAATACCTACATCACTTTGCTCTATTATCAATAATTTCCGGAGCGTATGCGATTTAAGGATTTTTTGGCTATACAATTGCATATGTAAACATGACAAAGCATTTATTTTGACATTAATTTAAAATTCAGACATGGTGTTGCTGACATTTTTGTAGACATTGACGTCTTCTAGAGAGAGTCAAGATAAAGATGCTTGGAATACTCCACTTCTGGCAAGCTGTCACTCTGCCACCCATAAAATGTGATATAGTACTTAAGTAGAAACATTGTAAACATCTATATAAAAAGAATGGCCCCGAGTTTCTTGCCGCTTCTTCTCGGTAGGCTCTATATATTTTGGAACGCGGCGGTAGTCTTTAAAGTACATTATAATGAAAAATTGACGTTTATAAGTGTGTCTTTGATGCCTAAATTGAATAAATGATTTTAACTTTGACTTTGACTTCTAAAAAGGTACAACATCACATTGCTCTTTGTCAATAGTTTTCGTAGCGTACGCGATTTATAAGGATTTTTTTCACACCTTGGGTAACATTATCGAAGTTTTCATACGTTTCCCTG
Organism: Selenia dentaria; assembly: GCA_917880725.1. Lineage (NCBI taxonomy): Eukaryota > Metazoa > Arthropoda > Insecta > Lepidoptera > Geometridae > Selenia > Selenia dentaria. The sequence continues at coordinate 15,455,797 of OU862889.1, read as the reverse complement.
AATTTGTGCAAATCTCCTATGTCCTATGACCTTCAGGGATAATGTAGGTTTCTAATGGTGAAAGAATATTCCAAATCGGTTAAGTAGTTTCGGAGCCTATTCAATACAAACAAACAAACAAATATTTTCCTCCTTATAATATTATTCTTATTATTATTTGTTATATTTAAAAGTTGAGACTTTGTGGCTTTATTTTAATTTATGTACTTTCAGTTGAAAGTAGCAGGTCTACCTAAGTATATGAAAACTATAGTTTTAAAATAATTGTATAATGATATCAAGTAACTCGGCAGTAGTCTTAAAGTACATTATAATGAAAAAGTGACGATCATAAGTGCGTCTTTGATGCCTAAATTGAATAAATGATTTTACTTTGACTTTGACTTTGAACTAGATATATGTAATGTGATATTTATAATTAAAAACAATATGTATACAGGATTATAGGTAATTCAATGTATTCCCATTAGGAGATGATAGGAGTGACTATTTGCGATAATTTTATCCCCTCGTATGCATTATTATGCAAAAGTGAAAAATTTTTGAGTAATCATGTTTTTTTAGCTTTTTTCTGGTAAGTCAAAAATTAAAAATCATCAATTTATTACAAAAAAAATATTATTTAAATTTATTTTTTCTTCAGATTTATTAAAACGACTAAACACTTGTTGAATATAAAATATAATATTATATAAATTTATATATAAAATTTAAAATTGCAAAACGATATTGTTTCAATCTTTTTTTGAATAATTTTCACTAAAATTCCTAAATAAAGCATTATGAAACTTGGTTTGCAGATTATTTTAAAAGCATAACCGTTTTCTTAGTTCTCTAACAATGCATAACAGCTTGGAACTTATTTTAAAGAAACTGAAAAAAATACCACAAAGGAAGCGGGCGGAAATTCTATTTCATACTAAACTAATCGCTGTTTGAATATCTTGCAAATAGGTTTGATGCGTACCTAAGCCAATGCAGGAAGCAAACTGACAGGTTAAGAAAAAAAAAACGTTTTCAACGATTTTTTTTCACAAACTTTTCACGCGTGCATTGGTTTTGTTTTTTAAATTGGCTGTTTTTTAAGTAAATACACTCACGATTGTAGTTTAATTGAGTTTTAATTTGAATTGAAATAGGACGAGCTTCATCAAAAACAGCGTATGTTTCAAAATGAAGATACCGCCGATTTTTTTTACGGCTTTTGCAACGGTAACAGTGAAGCTGCTCGTCAAGATTATTTGCGTCGGTTTCCTAATCGCCGTTTACCCCATGTACTCGTATCTGCTATTAATGGAGTGTATAGGAGAATCCGAGAAACTGGTAGTGCCACACACGTTGCAGTTCCTGGAAAAGTAGGTTGATATGTTATTAATTTTATTTATTTATTTATTATTAGGAAGCAATATCTGCAAAATCTATTGTATTATTGGCCAAATATGGAGAATCGCGAGTCAGCGGGTTAAGAGAGACCCCGAGTCCATGGTGTTAATTACGAAGGGGCTATTAATTTACTTTTACATCTCTCATATTCGGTAAGTAGGTCATTATTACCCCCAAACGGGGCTTGTAAATGACCAATTAGCGCTCTAGGGTAATAATGTAGCTTGAAAAGCCCTAGGGCGGTAAGTGATTAAAAAAACACAAATGGGGCTTGTAGGTGACCAATTAGCGCCCTAGGGTAATAATGTAGCTAGAAAAGCCCTAGGGCGGGAAGTATATAAAAAAACACTTCACTCTTTCTAAAAGTTCGCGTACATCTAACCATCATACTGGCAATAGACATTGTAACGGAACAGGCTCTGGATGAGGATTCCGTCACGATTCACAAATATAGATACATTTAAAAAGCATCTTGGTATGAACAAATATTGATGAAATTTAGACAATCAAAAGTAGAAGAAAGCGATAATGTGTAATATTGAGATTTAGATGTTAGGTATTTCTTATAGCAAGACTATAGGTACTTACTGAAAATGATAAGCAGCTTAGAATATTTAAGCTATCAAGATATTCTATGTATTAACCATTTAAATCGATTGTTCAGATAGAACTGATAAGTTACTTCAAGTAAAAGGAAATGTTGAGTAATCCTTTAAATACATAAAAGTTACAAGCAAAATAAATAAAATTACCATGAAAATAAGCAGCATTGATATTTCTAACCATACAAAGTTATGTGAGGAACATATTTTCGTTGTGTGTCCGTGTATTTGAGTTTGCTTCATCAAAATGAACCCTAAAACAAATGAGTATTGACGCCGATCTGAAGCCGATAGAAAGGGCTTTGATTGGATCTACGTACCTCTGATCGGCGTCATACGAAATTCAAAATATGTGTTGTCATGAGCGGATTTTGATGAGATTTTGAAATTAGAATAGGAATGCGCTGGAGAGCTGAGATTGGCTGAGGTGGATCTGAAGCCGTTTTGACGCCGATAGAAAGGGCTTTGATTGGATACCTATCGGCCTCAAATCGGCGTCACTGTCAAGTTTGAGAAAGTATATAAGCAGTAGAAAGACCGAGAAAATGCTTATTAAATTCTCGAACTTCCGTGAGGTAATATATTCTGCTACGGACATGGTTCCGGACGTGGGTTGGATACCTCACGGTGACAACTAAGATCCACCTCGATAGGGAACGCCCAATCCTTAGAGTTGGACACTTTTGGGAGCGAGCCAACAATCGCTTTAACCTATTGCAATGGGTACGATTAACTGCTCCTCACTTCGATTGGAAAGAATATTCCAGTGGAAGTGTCTTCTATTTATTATATGTATTTATTTCCTCTCATACTAGAACGTCGCTCTGCAGCCTTCCATAGCTTCGGCTATAGCGGTATAGTCGCGCGACTATTTCCGTGCGTGGAGTTGGACACCCTAGGGGCCATAGGTTCGATTCTCGGCTTGGCACCGAACTTTAGAGGCTAGTTAGGGATCAAACTTGAGCCATCCTATCAGGGGGATGAAAGCTCATGCGCAATTAACTTTGGGGGGTTTGTTGGGGACTTACACACACTTTAGCAGACTAGGAATTTATTTAGGACCGAAGTAGGTCTAGAAAATAGTATTTTTGTTTACCGGGTTATACATTAACTTCGTGATGGTTCAATCGGGAACAAATAAGTAAATTCACGAGCTAGTAGTATCTACCACTAGAGACGTAGTTTTCAATAATGACTTCGTCATATCAATACAATCTATTAGTATGCTAGACTTAGAAACTAAAGACTAACCACGAAATAAAAATGACTAAATAAATGTATTTTTAATCAGTATAAAGTAAGGAATACAGAAATATTTGCCTGCAAAGGAATATAGAAATATTAGTTCGAATGAAATGTAATGTATTTGTTGCAATAATATATTATATATTTGCTAATGAATCGAGTTTGGGCTAGATTGTCTACCCTGATCCTAGCATGAGAATGCGGTAATAAATTATAGCAATTGAATTATTTGCTGAAAGTATCAAATGTAATATTTAGAATCAGATGATAATTCGTAATGATAAATAATAATATTAAGAAGAGATAAATAAGATTATAATCGCTTATAGATGCAAACTCTACATTTGGAAAACTACCAAACGGACTTAGTAAGGCCTTACTAATTTTGGGGTAAATAGAAGAGGATCTTGGCATGATGGAGAACATTTGTGTCACAGTAAAGAGCAGCTCTTAATCCAGCATTCGAGTTGTAAGCCTTGAACATGCCAAGAATCCTACTTCCTAAATCATAATAAATCTAGAATTCTACGGCAAATCTAAAAAAAATCAAACTAATTACTTACAATATGAAAATTAATAAAATATATTATATCTTTAAATTGTAGAGATATCTATCACTATATCTATACTATATATTAATAATTTACTCGGCAAAGTAAAGCTAACTATTATAATAATCATCATAATAAATATATGGCTGCTAGTTTTGAGCTAACCAATACAACAAAGATTCTGCTAATACTTAAGTATTTAAAATAATTGCTTTTCCTACAACGGTTCAATAGATGGCATGTCATGTAAACACTAGTAATCTAAGTATAGCAATCTCGTATAAAAAGGAGATTTATGTATGTGGTAAATCTTATCAAACTTGGTCAAGCAATGCAGCACCTTGAGAATTCTTGTAAACCACAAACAAGGGTCTAGAGATTTCTCTAAGTCACTGATATTATTTCCCATATATTGCTTTCAGTAAACAAGTAAATGATTAAACTTGAACAATTGAACTATTCAGGGAATAGTGGCTGATAATATTTATCTAAAGGAATTGGATAATCAGCGTAGTAGTTACTGATCACAAGAGATTTCTAAAGCGCATATAAAGCGAGTTTTACTTTACTTTTGTTATTTATTTCCTAGCAGTTTCCATAAACGAAACAAATAGTACATATTATAGAGACACTTAGTCTGCAAGAGATTATATCAATCTTATCAACAGCTAAATGCTCATAGCAACAAACATAAATCTATAAAGATAGCTAGTTATATAATTAACAGGTTTATAACTGTTATTAATAATAACGAAAATCATGCGTATATCTGATATTATTTAATGGAGTTGTTTATATATTATTTCACTAATCAAAACTGATTTATCATATTTAACAGACAGTTTTGCAAGCTAATAATTATATAGTAAAACTTGCAAATAACCTACTATTTCTATGTTCTATGGTCAAATAACATAGACCTTAAATTCAGAAACTTATATTGATGATTAATATCTTCCACGATTAGAAGTCAAATCAAGTACAAAGCTAGAAATCTAGGATCAGCTCAGTCAGTCAGTCTGTAAGAACTAAGTATTTGCAATCTAGTATGTTCATCGCAATTTTTCGTTATCAGCTAGCAGTTTAGTAATGTAGTAGTAGGTTATCCATCGTAATATCAGAATACGTAGGCGTTGCTTTTGGTTTCTCTAGGCATCTATAGTTTTGAATAGTTTTCTCTGTTTCAATTCTTTCCGAAAAGAGCAAGGTTACAGCAGCGGTACACAGTGTTAGGGTCCTCCTAGACTAGACGATCATTGGCCAAAACGAATTAAAAGAATAAAAATAATTGGGGGGGGTTGTTACAATTTGGTGCCGTGACCAGGATTGGAATAACGTTACTACGGAAGTTTTACTAGGAATTAGTTGCGGTCAACCGCACAATTTGTTGGCGTGAAATGGATAGGATTTTATTGAAACAGAGATGCTATTCCAATAGGTGATTTTTAAAGGGCTAAATAGGTAGTCAACGGATACTATAATGAGGTGATGATGTTGTTGTTCTAGGCTACAGTAGTAGATTTCTACAATAAACTAAGAAATAAATAAGCCGGATATGCTTTTTTAGGAATATTACTAAAATACTGATTACTACGAAGCGCTTAAATGATATTCAGGGAAAGATAAGTTGTATGCAAGTTTCATGTATGTAAAGTCTGCAACTACCTTTGTCATTTACGTGTACCCCATAGTCGATCTCTAGAATCCAGAAGTACACTTATCATTCGAAAGGCAGATTGCGTGTTGTGTTTACGACTAGGATACTCTCCTGGAAGCACACGGTAAATAGTCAGTATCGAACTCTACTCAAAGTGACCCGAAGGTTTTAAGAACACTTTTAGTATCGAACGACTTATGAAACTCACTTGGGAGCCAAGAATTGCGTTATAGAGTACTGAAAGAGTTCTTGTATAGTGTTAGGAGAGGAAGAGAGTTTCTACATGTTGAAAGTGCCGTCGCTGCATTTGCATCACAAGGATTACATTTGTAACCAGCAAAATACAGCGCAGATCGTGGACATGTCTGTATATAATCGGTGTTTGTTATGTTCGGAAGTATTAAGAATATAAAAATGTGTGAATATTAATAAATGGCTTACCTTTTTGTTCGATGAAATTTATGGTAATTAAATGATAGTAAAAATCTACATACGTAATTACTTCTATTGCATTTGCGAAGGAAATAAATAGGATTACAATAAAATGCAAAGTTGCGCAACTTTAATTGAGCGATGATAAGTCTTGTTAGAAGTTTTGTAGAAATATGTTTAGTCGTAACATTGGGGGGTTGAATTTCCCATTCAGATGCTTAGCGTTGTGAAAATTCTTATAGACAAGTCAGATGGTTGTATAGTTATTCGTAAAGGTTAAATAAATCAACGTTATGCAGATTTAATAGACAAACATAGTAAGGACCGAATTTAAGTATAAAAAACCAATATTATAGCTAGGTAGTGATGAGTCTTCGGAATGAAGCTGGTAAAGTTTGACAATGTAGGCAGGCTGAAGAGGAGCGCCGGATTTCAGAAGCTTTGGGGCGAAGCGGCTGGTCGAGTAGTGCGTCTTGACGAGATCTGCAAATATAATAGGGAAAATTAGGGAATGGTGAGCAAAGCCGGGTTATCTATCTAAATTAAAAATAATGGAAAAAAAAACAAACATTATGTAAATCAAAGTGAATAAGGAAACTTTTCTTTAGGGCACAATAATAATTGTTTGGATGTTAATAGTTATGTATGTATTTATGTTCTTATGTAACATAATTGACATGTAAGTAGTACGCGCAAAGTATATACACAACCTTAAATTTTAAATCTGAACTCGGTATACATCGTCAATTTCGGTCGTTGAATACTAGTAGACTATATACTATATACTAGTAGAACTATATTAGAGTTTAGGGCAATATAAAAAAAAACCGGTTCCATGCCATGAAAATCGTAGGAATTGTGGACCTCATTTAATCAAGTGAGAGGTTATTACAGAGCAACAGACAAATATACAAACGTTCATTTTATATATTACTGCTTGCGGTCGCGGATGTACCCGCATGGAGATAGCTGATGATGGTGGTGATGATAAAAAGTTATCTATGCGTAAATCTAGTATCATCTATTTTTATACCAAATCTCATCAAAATTAGTCCAGCCAGGACTGATGTAATAAACATTCATTCAGACATACCAGCATTTGCGTTTATAATACTAGTACCTAGGTACCTTGTTAGGATAATGATGATAATGATGAGGAAGAGTATTTTATAATATGTAAATTCAAAGCTACATCTACTTTCGTAACAATTTTCATCAAAATTGGCGCAGCTGTTTAAGAGGGATGGTGAAGCAAACATTCATTCTTACGTACAAACGTCGTGTTTGCAATATTAGTACCTAGAAAATATTTTTTAGGATACTAACTAAATAAATATCGAAACTTGCGTACCTATCAATCAATGATGAGTGGGTTATGTGAGCTGTAGAGCTTGTCAAGCTTCACTGTGGTCTATAACAACACCACAGTCGGCAGGCAGGGATCTAGAATTAATGGAAAACTATAAAATATACATAAACATATAACGAGTAAAATATAGAATCAGTTATTTCATCAATAATCTAAAACTAACCGAAGGTTGTATATCAGGGCGCGTAGAAATATGAGAAAATCAATTGTAGCTTTGTTCACAGAAATTAGGTATCTATCTTAAAATTGCTATTGAATAAATAAACAAAGGTAGAAAAAGAAATATGTAAGCAATAATAAAATCAATCAAAATGACATGACAATCAACATTTATAGGTTACAGAACTTTACAGAAAGGTAAACACAAAAGAGTTCTTTGCTTTTACTTTTGAATGTAGTACTGAGGGCTTGCTGTCATAATGTAAAGAGAATATAAACACTACGTTTTACTATAGTATCACGTAAATAAGAGTTCTGGTGGTTAATGCCTAGGTATTTTATAGATGTTTATTGGAATCTATATAAAAGGGAGGTGTTTATGGTATATGGTGGGTATGCAACTAGGGAATCAATGTTGAGTCATGTTGTTTGGATTATTTGCCTGCAAAGAGTTTGACGACATAGCTAGATAATGTAATATGAAAAGTTCAGTTGTAACAAAATACGATAAGTATGTACATAATACACTGGTAATTTCTATGTAGGTATAATCTGTAGGAAGTATGTAGATATGAACAGGGAAAAAGGATGTTTGGTTGGAGCAAAGCAGAGATGAACAAGTCTAAATATCATTATACATACATACCTTGCCAGATAGCTGGAGTGTAGTTTCGTAGGAATATATATACCTATGTAAGTATATAATAATATGTAGGTATAACTAGTTGTTGAATTTCAATCGGAGTTGTTGAGCAAATGTATCGTGCATGCGCTGCTTACATTTGTTCGCAAATTGAAGTGATTTCGTCATGGACTCTGCAAAGATAAACGTAAATAAATGCTACGATAAATAGAGTTACAGTATAATTACAATTAGAGTACAACGAACGTGTATAGAATTTGCGAAAATCATATTTTTGACGTGAACTTTATTTCCTTTATTTTGACAGCGACATATTTAACTATCTGTCATAAGCACATACGAGTATATCCAAAGAGTTCGTAACAAATAGAAACCATGTTCAAGGTTTAATATACCTAGCTATAATTTAAATGCTAAAGTTATATACTATTATAGATATTATTATAATAAACGGTATAATTAGGTATAAGCTGGAATAAGAACTTACCTGTGGTCAACAAATGTCCATAGCTCTTTGAGATTCTGAGATAACGAAGTCTGCTAAAGCGCAAACGTAACAACATAGGTATTGTAAATATTTGAGGTTTATATTTTTATATAGGGAACAGCTTGTGGAAAGTGGGATTTTAAGTAAGTGTCCATGAGTCTTGAGGAGTCTGGAAAAAGGGAAAAAGAGTTAAAAGGATATTTTCCCTAGGTAGCAAGTCGTGGAAGAAGGAATAGTTTATGACTTACGGATGAAGGGGGAGGTAAATCCTCAAGGAGCCAATCAGTACTCATTGCAAGATGGTCAGGAGAACTAGGAATCTGGAAACAAAAAAGAAAAAAAAGTAGAGAAGTGTTTTTTTTAGTGAATTAAAAAAAATAAAGGTAGAAGACGCTTACAGGATTTGGAGGAGGAGCGGAAAGGGCCAGAAGTTCGGCGTGAGACCAAGGAAAAGCAGGATTCTATAAAAATATAAAAATGTGTGTGAAAAATAATAAACAAAGAGAAAGAAGACGAAGCAAGTGACGAGTAGTTTTTTTTTATTAGAACTGTAAAGAAAGTATTTATCATAATTATATATATATTAAAAGAAATGATAAGAGTTGGAGTGTTGAAATAGGAAGTGAGGAAAAATTGAAATTAACGTGAATAAGAGAATTAAAAGTGTTATATAAGTAATATAAAATATTATGCAATAAAGTGGGTTAAGTAAACGTTCTTACCGGTGGAGGTGGTTGGAGACTGAAAGGTTTTGGAGTGGCGGAGTGAGAAATATGACAATCATGGGTTAGAGATGAGGAGGAGGCAAGGGAACGAACTTCTTCAAATAGTGCTAACGATTTAAGTTGCTGGGTTGTTGGTAAAGAGGAAAAATTGGGGAAAGGGAATAAGATTTGTTCAATGGTAGTAGATGAAGGAGTTTGTGATGAAGCTGGATGTGGCGAAGCGGGAATTTTCTGGAAGGAAAAGGTGTTGAATATTATTATTTTGTTTATATATCTAAAATAGTGTAGAGCTAATGGAAAGGAACTAGAGAATAGCTTTAATTATACATTTAATGAAATTTTTAATTTTGTATCTTGTTAATTACTAACGTTATTATATAGAACGAGTATTTTAGTGGGTTTAAAGAAAAGCTATTGTAGAGCATCGTAGATAGAATCTTGCAGAAATGGGTCACATTATGTAAATAGTAGGCTAAAAAAAAACCGATATGGAATGCAAAAAAAAAATAGCATGTTAAAGAGTCTAGTTGTGTATTATGTATGGTATCTATGGAAAACTTACCGAATCATTAGTTTTGGGTTTTTCACGGCGTAGTCGTTGTAAATAGGATTTTATTTTGGTTTTAAGGATTTTATCGGTCAAAGGGGGGAGGAATTTTTCATTATATGCTTTTAATATAGAATTACGGCAGAGGAGCTTAATAGATTTTGATGAAAATTTTGAGTTATTGGAGTCCCAAAGGGGCGGATATTTGTAAATAAGGGCGTACAGTTCAGGGGAATACATTATTTAAAGGCTTATTATGGAATAAAAATAGGTTTTGGAGTAGAGAGGAAAAAATGTGCAAAAGTAATGATGCGAGGGTTTTTTTTACGAGTGATCGAATGAATTTAGGCCGTCTGAAGTAGAATATGTTGCAAGAAGTTTTGGTAAGTCAAATTACTGTCAGATCCATTATCTATGAGATCGGAAAGGAGAAGAAGGCCGATTATAATTAAAAACATAAGAATTATACGAAGGTTCTTTGTGAATTGGATAGATACTTTTAAGCAAAGAAATTATTATAGATTTGTGGTAAACAAGGTTTATTCAAGGTAAATGGAACATTAAGGATGTAGAAGATGGGGGTTGGAGCTTTAAAATTGAACAACAAATGGAAGTAAATATAATCATTCAAGTGCTTTATTGGTATGTTACGAACTAAATAAAAACATAAATTCCATTTAGAGTCCGTAGGTTATAAGGTAAAGATAAGGAAAAACCTGCTTAGTTATATCAATCTAGTCATTTTTCAGCAAGCATCAAGCATAAATATGCATATATATAAGTATATATTTATAATAAAGCAAATATTTTATTTGTTTATTTGTTGGTTTATAGAAATATAAATAAATTTCTATTTTATATGCTTGTAATGGGTAGGCTTGCGGGAATTTAATAGGTCGGTATTACATCTATATCTTTCTAATCGATAATGTTCAGGAAAAACATATTGGGTAGCAAATTACATTAATACTCAGTATACCTACATCGCAAGTTCTAGTTACGGGATACCACTAGTTTACTAGTTCTTCTGAGGCCTAAACCTATTAAAACCTATTATTACCTAAACCTATTATTAGTGTCCTCACCTATTGTTTGAGTATTCTAATACACGGCGTGTCGTTAGTTTGGTTGATAGATAACTATAGTCTGAAGAAAGGGGAAAATGGGGAAAGCTGAGCACAGGGGTGTGTTGGACTGGTTATTATATTGTAGTGACTATGGAGCTGCTAGTATTAGAGTGTTATTATTGATTAGCGTAATAAATTGTAATTTATGGATTACATTAAAGAAAAGACCAAATAGTTATCGGTAGTAGAGATCAGGAAATGGAATAAAAAAGAGAGAGACATTCGTGTGTTTGACGTTTGCGTATAATATTGACAACAAGCGATAGGTGGCGTTAATAAAAGCAAAAGAAAAGGTAAATAGAATATTGTTTATGTTTATAGGGCATTTCCCTACTAACTAAATAAACCGTCGTAGCGAGTTTCTTTTTATATTTATGAGTAGCATGTAGAGGGAGAATGAAGGATTATTGTAGGTATATCCTGTTGGAACTAAGTATCTAATATTGACTGATTACCATCATAATTAGTTAAGATTAATTTGTGTTGAACAGGAAAGGGTTGATGCAGTTGTTCATGGAAAGTAATAATGCCACAAATATAGAAAGGTACCTATCATAGGAATACAGTATCATAATCATTATTAAACTAGTTTCAAAACCAAAAATTGAAATTAATAGCAGAAGTAAAATACTGTGCAGCTATTTCTAGAGAAACGTTTTGAGCAGTTATCTTTGAGTTGATATTTTGGTACCTATATAACTAAAAAAACTACTAGTATAGTATAGAAGGTACATAGATAGTTATGTAGACCACAATGGAAATGACATAAAAACATCATGTTTGGAGTATTGCGGTAGACAGTACATGTAAAAGCGAATGATTTGGTTAGAGTTAGGTATGTCGAGTTGTTATTTTATTCAGACTGATCTACTGAGCTGATTTTGAAGATAATCTGCGCGCTAATGAAAATTATAGATGGAAAGACACAATTTTGCCTTAGCTGAATGCGATGGTTTAGTAGGTTATAGTAAGGGTTTGTAAAAGCAGGAATTTTATTGTCGTTGATATATAATAATATAAGATATAATAGTAATCAGATAGTTTAGAGTTTCATAAAAATCGGTTCCAGGTATTGAATGATAATTAAATAATATTTAACATTATTATTGCAAAATGATTATTTCATGAAAAGTCGTGCATTTTGCAATTGTGAAAGTGAGTGATTCAAGCTTAGACAGAATAACATATACAAGGTAAAAATTGTTGATAATGAGAATCAGAATTTTGAGGATTTACTTCCAATTACGTATATAAGAAACATTAGGAAAACAAAAAAATAAAGACACCAAGGTACAGCAATATTTAATAAAACTTTATTACAATATTTAATAAAACATTATTAAAATTAAACAAAGATGTTACAATCATTTAATAAAGAGCGGGCGTAAACCTCATCAGGGCGGGTTTTGTTACAGCTTTTCCTATTTTATTTTTGACATAGGGTTTAAAAAAACTTATAATGTAAAGGGGCATATAGAAATAAAAGTCAGAAATTTCATTTGGTAAATACGATTTATTGTGAGAACTTATTCGTAGACTCCAGACAAAAGGATTGAAGGTTTATTTAGGCAGTATGCAGGGCAATGTAAGAGAAGAAAGATTTAAGCTATAATTAAAGGAATGGGAGAAGATGAATGGAATAAAGGGATCCCAGGGAGAGATGCGAGTGGCAGAGTTAGTATTGAATTTTATTGAGGGCCTCTATGAATCGACAATACCGACTGGAGTCGATTTGTTAAGTTTTGTTTTCAGACAGACACACACTATTCAACGAATGATTTATGGAGTACAAATTGGAGATAGGTTTAGGTCAGAAGACACCACATCAGTATTTACAACTGAATTATTCCATAAAGAGTTCGTACTTTACAGGTAGCCAATGTTTAGCCATTACACTTACATTCACCGAGTTATTAGGCGGTTGCTTGTTTGATTTGATTTGAAGAGGGATGTATCAGCCATGGAGAATTATTGCTTGTTAGCTATTAACGAGATCTGGAGTAATAAAGGGTGGCGTAGGTTCTACTCCACATACTCGATCCCAAACGAAAAATTGGTTTGGGTGGTAGCACGTATGCTGAATTATTCGAATTGACTAGGTGCACAATTTGGCACAATACTAGTTCCCTTTCGTTATTTCAGATTGTCCTTGTGAGAAGTCATTTTTACTCATGGAGGAGACATTGAGATCGGATATATCAACCCTTACAGTAAATTTATTTTTAACTCGGTCTTTTAAATACACTCCACTAGTGAGTTCACGTACTCATATCCTTGTTTGAAAACGAATTTTAACAAATTAGAATAAGCACACGTTCAGTTTTGGTGGGACTATATTTGTGAAGTTGAATATATGGAGAATGGGAAAATTTCCTTCGGTAAATTATGAGAACCTGCGTAAATTTTGGGGGTTGGCTGTAACGGAACAGGCTCTGGATGAGGATTCCGTCACGATTCACAAATATAGATACATTTAAAAAGCATCTTGGTATGAACAAATATTGATGAAATTTAGACAATCAAAAGTAGAAGAAAGCGATAATGTGTAATATTGAGATTTAGATGTTAGGTATTTCTTATAGCAAGACTATAGGTACTTACTGAAAATGATAAGCAGCTTAGAATATTTAAGCTATCAAGATATTCTATGTATTAACCATTTAAATCGATTGTTCAGATAGAACTGATAAGTTACTTCAAGTAAAAGGAAATGTTGAGTAATCCTTTAAATACATAAAAGTTACAAGCAAAATAAATAAAATTACCATGAAAATAAGCAGCATTGATATTTCTAACCATACAAAGTTATGTGAGGAACATATTTTCGTTGTGTGTCCGTGTATTTGAGTTTGCTTCATCAAAATGAACCCTAAAACAAATGAGTATTGACGCCGATCTGAAGCCGATAGAAAGGGCTTTGATTGGATCTACGTACCTCTGATCGGCGTCATACGAAATTCAAAATATGTGTTGTCATGAGCGGATTTTGATGAGATTTTGAAATTAGAATAGGAATGCGCTGGAGAGCTGAGATTGGCTGAGGTGGATCTGAAGCCGTTTTGACGCCGATAGAAAGGGCTTTGATTGGATACCTATCGGCCTCAAATCGGCGTCACTGTCAAGTTTGAGAAAGTATATAAGCAGTAGAAAGACCGAGAAAATGCTTATTAAATTCTCGAACTTCCGTGAGGTAATATATTCTGCTACGGACATGGTTCCGGACGTGGGTTGGATACCTCACGGTGACAACTAAGATCCACCTCGATAGGGAACGCCCAATCCTTAGAGTTGGACACTTTTGGGAGCGAGCCAACAATCGCTTTAACCTATTGCAATGGGTACGATTAACTGCTCCTCACTTCGATTGGAAAGAATATTCCAGTGGAAGTGTCTTCTATTTATTATATGTATTTATTTCCTCTCATACTAGAACGTCGCTCTGCAGCCTTCCATAGCTTCGGCTATAGCGGTATAGTCGCGCGACTATTTCCGTGCGTGGAGTTGGACACCCTAGGGGCCATAGGTTCGATTCTCGGCTTGGCACCGAACTTTAGAGGCTAGTTAGGGATCAAACTTGAGCCATCCTATCAGGGGGATGAAAGCTCATGCGCAATTAACTTTGGGGGGTTTGTTGGGGACTTACACACACTTTAGCAGACTAGGAATTTATTTAGGACCGAAGTAGGTCTAGAAAATAGTATTTTTGTTTACCGGGTTATACATTAACTTCGTGATGGTTCAATCGGGAACAAATAAGTAAATTCACGAGCTAGTAGTATCTACCACTAGAGACGTAGTTTTCAATAATGACTTCGTCATATCAATACAATCTATTAGTATGCTAGACTTAGAAACTAAAGACTAACCACGAAATAAAAATGACTAAATAAATGTATTTTTAATCAGTATAAAGTAAGGAATACAGAAATATTTGCCTGCAAAGGAATATAGAAATATTAGTTCGAATGAAATGTAATGTATTTGTTGCAATAATATATTATATATTTGCTAATGAATCGAGTTTGGGCTAGATTGTCTACCCTGATCCTAGCATGAGAATGCGGTAATAAATTATAGCAATTGAATTATTTGCTGAAAGTATCAAATGTAATATTTAGAATCAGATGATAATTCGTAATGATAAATAATAATATTAAGAAGAGATAAATAAGATTATAATCGCTTATAGATGCAAACTCTACATTTGGAAAACTACCAAACGGACTTAGTAAGGCCTTACTAATTTTGGGGTAAATAGAAGAGGATCTTGGCATGATGGAGAACATTTGTGTCACAGTAAAGAGCAGCTCTTAATCCAGCATTCGAGTTGTAAGCCTTGAACATGCCAAGAATCCTACTTCCTAAATCATAATAAATCTAGAATTCTACGGCAAATCTAAAAAAAATCAAACTAATTACTTACAATATGAAAATTAATAAAATATATTATATCTTTAAATTGTAGAGATATCTATCACTATATCTATACTATATATTAATAATTTACTCGGCAAAGTAAAGCTAACTATTATAATAATCATCATAATAAATATATGGCTGCTAGTTTTGAGCTAACCAATACAACAAAGATTCTGCTAATACTTAAGTATTTAAAATAATTGCTTTTCCTACAACGGTTCAATAGATGGCATGTCATGTAAACACTAGTAATCTAAGTATAGCAATCTCGTATAAAAAGGAGATTTATGTATGTGGTAAATCTTATCAAACTTGGTCAAGCAATGCAGCACCTTGAGAATTCTTGTAAACCACAAACAAGGGTCTAGAGATTTCTCTAAGTCACTGATATTATTTCCCATATATTGCTTTCAGTAAACAAGTAAATGATTAAACTTGAACAATTGAACTATTCAGGGAATAGTGGCTGATAATATTTATCTAAAGGAATTGGATAATCAGCGTAGTAGTTACTGATCACAAGAGATTTCTAAAGCGCATATAAAGCGAGTTTTACTTTACTTTTGTTATTTATTTCCTAGCAGTTTCCATAAACGAAACAAATAGTACATATTATAGAGACACTTAGTCTGCAAGAGATTATATCAATCTTATCAACAGCTAAATGCTCATAGCAACAAACATAAATCTATAAAGATAGCTAGTTATATAATTAACAGGTTTATAACTGTTATTAATAATAACGAAAATCATGCGTATATCTGATATTATTTAATGGAGTTGTTTATATATTATTTCACTAATCAAAACTGATTTATCATATTTAACAGACAGTTTTGCAAGCTAATAATTATATAGTAAAACTTGCAAATAACCTACTATTTCTATGTTCTATGGTCAAATAACATAGACCTTAAATTCAGAAACTTATATTGATGATTAATATCTTCCACGATTAGAAGTCAAATCAAGTACAAAGCTAGAAATCTAGGATCAGCTCAGTCAGTCAGTCTGTAAGAA
Source organism: Selenia dentaria (assembly GCA_917880725.1). Taxonomy (NCBI): domain Eukaryota; kingdom Metazoa; phylum Arthropoda; class Insecta; order Lepidoptera; family Geometridae; genus Selenia; species Selenia dentaria. The sequence goes on along the minus strand of OU862889.1, from coordinate 15,439,431 downwards.
CTAAGTATTTGCAATCTAGTATGTTCATCGCAATTTTTCGTTATCAGCTAGCAGTTTAGTAATGTAGTAGTAGGTTATCCATCGTAATATCAGAATACGTAGGCGTTGCTTTTGGTTTCTCTAGGCATCTATAGTTTTGAATAGTTTTCTCTGTTTCAATTCTTTCCGAAAAGAGCAAGGTTACAGCAGCGGTACACAGTGTTAGGGTCCTCCTAGACTAGACGATCATTGGCCAAAACGAATTAAAAGAATAAAAATAATTGGGGGGGGTTGTTACAACATCATGCATTGAGCCCAATGACAAAAGAGGTCGCTTCGCTATTCAGCCTTGTCTTCGTATGAGTATAATAGTCATCAATTTTATTTTTGTATTGCCGGTTCTTTTCTACTTACCTCACAATCGAGATGTAAAGCAGAGTAGTACGCTCGGGTGTAAGCACCAATTGCACCCTCGAACTATAGGCGCCCTCGCTGCGCTCATGCGCCTAAATATCTCGGGCTGTAATTGTTGCCCTACAGCCCTTGGCTACTAATCTACTATTACATTCAGACATAGAGTCCAGTGGTGACGGTGTTTGTTGAAATTATTGGTTCATCGAATAGTTCTTACAGAAAAGTATCGTCAATAGTCAGCCCTATCACCTCCTAACGGGAATACGTCGAATTACCAATGACCCTGTATATTTATTTTTATTGTTAAAGACACTTTTTTAACTTCCATAATATTGCATTGTTTTACAAAATGTATTTTCCGATATTGTATATCTTCAGCATCACCATTCAGTTCATGAACTTTTAGATTTGCTGCTGCCTAAGTGTTGATAATTGTGTACATACAGTACTGTACAGGATGGTTAATATACACTTACAGGCTGCATCTGATCTATACTGTCCAGTCTGATCAAAAGTGAACTTGCCAACCATACTTTTACGAGATTAAATTAGTTTGACACTTATGAGAAAATACATCGATTTGTTCATATTGTCATGAAAAAAATATTACAGCAAGGCTGAAAATTTCCAAAGCTTGCTTGTACTGTATTGCCTCGCCTATATTTGTTTTCAATTCATTTATGGACACAGGATTCCTAATGAAAACATTTACTCCTTCCCAAATCCCCAACCTAAAAAGTCCATTGGTGTTCCAATACTAACCAATCCGGTTTGTTATAACGAACCACATTTGTTAGCGTCGTGTAAGTTGTGATGTGTGATCAATTTATTCCCCTCTTTTTAGATTTAATGTTTTAAAGAAAAATTCTCGATTTTATTTCTCGTGAACTATGGCGATTTCAATTGTGTTACAGTCTGCGTACGTCGCAATAAACGGCGCTCTTAAACAACGTACGTTTTATTTACGTTGAAAATTATGTATTTTGAGTAGTCAAACATTGATGAAACACAAAATTACAAAAATATCCAGTTACCCACGAGAACATCAGAAGTTATTGTTATCTACGTAGAAACGTTTTTCCTGTTAAGTTTCATGTCTTGTTTATGCGTATGTAGAAATACAATACTTATTCATTTAGCGTCATAGACGCCTCACCACGGCCACCACAACCAAAGCTGCGCATCTTATCGATTCGTACATGGATATTATACCAATGATAACAATGACTAGGACTTATAGTATGACTTGCATTTTCATTGTTTTGTTTTTTATGGTAAGTATGTTTTGTATACGAGATTTGTATCATAAACATATTCTTCTGAAGATTTGAAACACAAATAAGAGTTGCGTAACAGGATAAAATAGCTTTTTTCATTAAAATTATTATTCTTTACGTTCTTTAGGCTCTTGAACTACACTTGATAAATGTTTTAAATTTGAACGTAATCTTTATAAGAACGTGTAATTAAAAATCACTAGTCTAAACAAATAAAAAGATAAATATGTTCTATCGGTGTTTTATTTAACTTTATCACAGGAAATAATTAGTTGATGATTTTCGCCGATCCGTATGTTTGGCGTGTTTAAATTTTACGATATCTACATAGTAAATGATGATAATTATGTCTTTGTAATAGAGATATATTTAAACATTGACTTTAGTTTAATGTACAGTCTACTATTCCCTTCTAATATATTTAGGAAGATATTTTCTGCTTTGCAAAATGTACCCTTCTCTGCAATACGCTAGAACCAATGGTTACTGGTCTTTTGATAGTTAGTTCGTACTATTCATTGTGAGAGGAGTTTGCAATGCAGGAATGGTGTTGCCTATTCATTTAGTGATTCCCACTGTCGGGTTTTTGTTACGTTATTAATTAATCTTTATGCCTCTTTCTGAAATCATAAGTGCAAGTTTTTAAGTAAAACTTTACAGTATATACAGGGTGTTTGGTAGAGGGACCGACAAACCAAATGAGCGTGTTCGGGGGCAAAATTGGGGGGTCGGGGATTTTTTTTGCCAACTTGTATTCTCCAAGTGGTCCCCCGAACACGCTCATTTGGTTTGTCGGTCCCTCTACCAAACATCCTATATAAGCTATGTTTTTATTGCCAATTTTTCGTGACGATTATGTGTAGAAAGCGGCTTTTCAACCGACTTCCAAAAGGAGGAGGTTCTCAAGTATACTTTTTTATCTATTTTGCTAAATCTTTTTGTTTGGTAGATTATATTTCAGTTCTTAAATTTAATCAAATTTAACTAACGGTTTTTGAATTACACTCCAATAACTGAAAAGTGTTTCGCCTATCTCGGTGATGTCCCTATCCCTATTAATGGTGAATGACAATCGCAGCTTTTCAGTGTTGCCATTTAAGGTGCTCAATCTTAAGGATTATGTTTTAACTACTCCATAGCCATCTACATTTGGGTAGTAGGTAGTAATACAGTAATTAACATAAATTGCAAAAATATACATAATAATTTAAAAAATCAACTATTTTTGTATTGATATATATATATATATATATATATATATATATATATATATATATATATATATATATATATATAGGGTGTTTCGTAGAGGGACCGACATACCAAATGAGCGTGTTCGGGGGCCCACTTGGAGAATACAAGTTGGCCAAAAAAAATCCCAGACCCCCCAATTTTTTTTAACGTTTTTTGTGAATTTTCCCTTTTTTTCCGAAATCGTACCTATTTACCACCAAAACATTTGTAAAATCTGTTTTAGACAGGATGTTTTTAGTTGAATTTGTTCTCTATATACCTTCAGGCCAATCCAATTCAAAATCCAGGTATCCAATTTTGCTTTGCTTGGGTTCGAGGATATATATCCATTGATATATATCCTCGAACCCTGCAATCGATTCAGTAAGTAGCAAGAGTTACTAAAAAAGTGATTTTTTTAACCATAAAAATTGAACCGACATCGACCCAAAAAAGTGTGAAAAAACTTGTCGAAGTCGGTAACCATGCGCACAATATTGTGATAATAGGTACTTTTGAACTATTGTGGTACCGATTTCAACAAGTTATTTCACACTTTTTTTTGTTGAAGTCGCTTTATATTATTGGTATTTTTTTATATTTTATTTTGTTGATATAGACAACTCTTGCACATACTCCAAGCACATTACATTGCTTTGGAAATGCATGTTTTTTGCATTTCCAAAGCATACATCGGCACGGAACTGTTTCTCGCCCCAAAGCCACTTGCACGGCGTAAGTATAGGTTTATCGCTAAAGATGTTTAAAACTGTTTGATTATCTTTGTTTTACGTTACGTATTAAGGTGCAAGATGGAGGCCGGCTTCATGATGTCGCGGCAAATGATGTGTCGCAGCGACACTACTGGTTTCTAAATATTTCTATGAAATACCATTCGTAGTTAGCGACTCGAAGCTAGCCTCACGTCGTCGAGCGGCAGATCAGACTGTCACCCGACTTCAGATTAGTAGTGAGGCTCGCGAGTAATAATCTACGTAGTAAAACAACTGAAAAGCTTTTAAACAAAACCTTACGTAGGTATCTGCAGTTGCCGTCTGCAGTCAGGTTCGAAATCATGACTGCAGCGACGATTGTTGATCCAGTACATAAAAAAATCCTTTACCCTGACGGAAACAGGTAAATGTTTTACCCATAGATCTTCCTGCCACTTTATAAAATTTGCCATACATAGAATCACACACTCCCATTACACTACATACATAATAATATGATTGTGAAAATAAATGTAATTAGTACATATACCTAGTTCTTTGGGATTCCAAATAATACTTTATAAAAAATATTTTTATTCAGCTGCAACCTTGTATATTGGTCTCTAACAGGTGCCGTCAGATTTTTCCCATAATTTCATAGTTATATTCTCGGTTATGGTAAAGGTTTTGTTCTATTCATCTAGTGGTGTGAATCGAAGCGCTCGTAGCAGAGCTCGACTTGGCGATCTTAACCGATCAACAAGTTAAGCAACACTTGCTGCGGTCAGGACTTGGATGGGTAACCGCTAGTTGCAATCACTTACGTGTTTCGGAGGGCACGTTAAGCCGTCGGTCTCGGTCGTTTGTCTTAGGACAACAGTCGTTAGGCTATGTTGAGGGCCTTCGGGCGGCCTGAAAACTTCGACGTGGGTTGGTCACTAACCTATCCACCAATCCGCACTGGGCCCGCTTATTGGATTATGGCCCAACTCCTCTGCCTGAGAGGAAGGCTCGAGTCCCAGCAGTGGGAACAAAGTGGGCCGATTATGATTATGATATAAGTGCTAATCTAGGTGCATGGTTACATTAAGCATACTTATAAACTAACATGCACGGTGCGACTAATAAGGTGGAGAAATAATAAATACGCATTACAGCTGTTCTCGTCAAAGTAAAAAATGAGTAGCACAGTTGAAATGTTTGTGTCGTCGTATCCCTCACAACAGGATACCCTCAGTCTGTGAAGGCTTAGTTTACTTCTTGAGGGTTTAAGAATTGACGTGCTATATCCCTGTATTATTTGTAGATGCTGTTGTGTTTGTTTGTTTAATCATGTGTCTTGCTAGGCTCATAATATAGTGCGATCTTATATATTTTAGGCTTGCGTTTGTTGTGGAAGGTGAAAAACTGTAAATAAGAGGGGTGGGGTGGTTAGTGAACATCTAGTATCTTTGAATTGCTGCTACTTATATAATTTAATAAAAATACATGCATGTATGACTTATTAATTGTGATAGTCTTAGTTTTGTCAAATATATTTTTATTAATATTAGCAATAATGTCACTTTTCAGTGCCACGATGGCGCCCCTACCGGACAGGTTTGTCCTTCGTCACCTACAACATAAATCACCATCGTCTGATCCCTTTGGACTTGTACTCTCATCATTACAACCTTTGGTGAGTAAACCTACAATATTCTAAATAATCTGAACATGTAGTAACCTATAGTGGTAACCCACTTTCTGGAATTCTTCTGGAATTTGCATAGCTAAGCGGCCTACATAACAGAGGAATTCCAGGAAGTATAACACAATTGGTGGCCAAGGTGGCCTAACCTTTGCAGCAGGGCTGCTTGTGTTCATAGGCTGCAGAGGCATGTACACCTCAGACTTCAGACACCACATGCAAAATTCGCGACGAGACGTATATATGTAAATACTAGCAGTGCCAGCAACAGTCACTGATAATTTTATTACTGTTTCAAGGAACTTATTTTACGAAACTATCCAGTTATCAAAATTTTAAGTGTCTTATATCGTTGCCCCAACTTTGTTATAACCCGGCCCTTTGATAGGTAATTATTATGCAATAAAATCACGTCCAACTTTAGCTGTGCGAAAATTGTACAAACAAACAAATGTACTTTAGATGTGTGGGATGATGACACAAATGCTCGCGACGAGCGGTATCATTACGAGTACGATGGCGACCGTCGAATGACGTCATAGATTCGTTACATGGATAGGCCACACTATTATTTAGACTTTGAAGGTCATCTTGTGAAATGTGATTCATGCGATATGAGTTTCATACAACATGCAATGTACTTGTATCTGTACAGGTCTACGAATAATAATAAATTCGTAGGTACAGGTATATAAGTCTGTTTGATAAAATATTGTACAAAGATAAAGTCAACTGATAGGTATCTTGACTATTTTGCTTTAATCACATAAGAAAAATGATAAAATTTAAAGACTTGATTAATCGGATGAAAGATTTTAAAATTGTCACTATTGAAGAAATATTCAACAGAATCGAATAAAAATACTAATATTATTTAGCAAGAAAGGGACCGCCACGAACCCTATACTTTTTTGGAACCGTTAAAATTTCGATTACCCATTATAGCAGGTTTATTTTTCAGATTGTATATTTTAAAATAATATAAGAAACATATTTTAAGTAATAAATATTCCACCACTTATGCAATTAGCGCATATATCGCCCTAGGCATCTATGGTGAAATTATCGAAGGCAATAAATATAACGCAAAAAGTATGACTTTTTCTTTTATAATGGAAAGATTATAATAATAATAATATGTAAAATGCATTTGTTTAGGTTTAAAGAATATAAGAAATATGTAATAGTGTTCTTTTTATTGACTGATTACATACAACATAGTTAGTTGATCAATTTTACTGTATAAAATAGTTCAAAAACGAAAAAACTAGTACTGAAAATCGACGCTCTAAAAAGTATAAAAGCAGAAAAAATTGTTTGAAATTATCTTTTGAAATTGTTATGTATAGATCGATATGTATCGCGTATATAATGAACAACTTACATGTAATACATTTTTATTGTATTTCATGAATATGTATGAACACCACTATTGGTGTTCATACATTTTAGAGCGTGATTTTTCAGTAGTCTGTTTTTAGTTTTTGAACTAATTATTATCATAAAAATTTTGGGGTGTTTGGGGTAGTTGTTAGCCTCATCACATTTTTTAGGCTTTGTTGTATATCATGTATCTAAGTTACAATATTAGTTTTCATGGTGGCTTAGATGGGATATATCTCGCAAACGGTAAAATTGACAAAAATATGATGTACCCACTCTTCATTTTAAAATCTTTGCCACACATGATGGGATGGAAGGAAAATAAATGTTTTGTTCTTCTTGTACTGAGACGGTTCGAGATGACCTTCGAAAACAGCTTATAAACATGGCTCAACAGGTGAATACATACATACAAACCGGTTAAAATATAACTCTCCTTTTTGCTTTGCCGTAGTCGAGCGAAAAGTAGTTTTCTATTCTTAATTGTTGAGGAAAAGAATTGCACGTTAATGCAGCGGGAGAAAGGCGGCCTTTATAGTTAGAATGAAAGCTATTAAAAAGAGATCAAATAGTTACGTTTGGATATCTACAAATTGCAATGAATAGCAAAGAATTCATATTTCTACACAGCAATGCATTAACCCTACAATACTCACTTCAATATAACTATTTATGTTAATGATAGATAGATAATAAATATCGAATTAATGCTTCTCTAGTTATTCTGGTTCATAATTTAACTAATAATGATTAGGATATGATATCAAAACGTCGTAGTAACGCTCGGGGCACATATGAAAATGATGTAGGCTGTATCAAAAATTAAATTATGGCAGTTTTATTGTGATTTCATCTGTTTTCAAAGTGTAAAAAAATCGTTTTCAGAGCGTACAACTCTCCAAGAATGAGTACGAGTCATTGGGACCGGCTTTCGGCCTCGGCCGAGGGCCTGCTTACTGAAGAACAGTGCTTCTTGCTGCTCGATTCCGACTTCTTAGACACCGCTGATGGTATGTACTCGTATATAAACTAATCTACGAGTATTATTAGGAAACTGAAATTAATTACATTTTCAGACAACCAACACAAACGTGGAACCTAACTTACTCGTACAAATTTTTGATATTAAGATTACAAAATTATAAAATAATCCCAAAAGGAGTGTTAAAATAATATAATAATAATAATAATAATAAAACCGCAGGGGCGGCTTTGTGGCGAGCCGTCGGTGAGTGGCGACACCGTGGACCCTGATTCTCCCTGGGGCTAAATGAGACCCCTGACCCCCGGCTTGCCTTTATTGGCTGTCTGGGGGTGGAGACGCAAGAGCAAGTAACAAAAAGCTCCAAGGGTGGAAGTGTTAAAGGGCATAACGCCGGTAGTAGCGCTCTAGTGAAACCGCAGCACACCTCTCGACACCCTTTAGCCATTCACACCAACGTTGCCCCTTTTGTCACCATTGATGGTGGCTTTTATGGAGGGCCCGTTTAGTGAGTGGCAAGTCACCACCTGCCTAAATATTTTAAGATGAGACTGAAATTGGCAGGTGCCGTAGTCTCGACCATAGCCCACTATCTCCCGTATCACTAATAAGTACATATCAATAACCATGCCATTTTACCCATTTTTGTAATAGATAACCTGTAACCTTCCATCCAAAATGTTTCTGTTTTTATACTACATTGTATTTTTATATCAAACAGGCCTCTAAGTGTTGGCTACAGCCCCACTTATGCCTTTGTAAAGGACCGGGTGAAACCCGTGAAATTGGTTGAATAAAAATAATAATAATAATAAGGTGGAAGTGTTAAAGGGCATAACGCCGGTAGTAGCGCTCTAGTGAAACCGCAGCACACCTCTCGACACCCTTTAGCCATCCACACCAACGTTGCCCCTTTTGTTACCACTCGTGGTGGCCTTTATGGGGGGCCCGTTTAGTGGATGGCAAGTCACCACCTGCCTAAATATTTTAACATGAGACTAAAATTGGCAGGTGCCGTAGTCTCTTCCATAGCCCACTATCTTCCTTATCACTAATAAGTTCATCTCAATAGCCTGGCCATTTTACCCATTTTTGTAATAGTTATAAGTACCATGTTACCCTTCATCCAACATTCTTTCTGTTTTTGATACTCTGCATTTTTATACCAAACAGGCCTCTAAGTGTTGGCTACATCCCCACTTATGCCTTTGTAAAGGACCGGATGAAATCCGTGAAACTTTTTGAACAAATAATAATAATAATAATATGGGACAACATCCACACAAAGGTCTTCAGGTCCCAAACTAGGCAGAGCCTGTACTATGGTAACCTGATGACTGATATACATACTTATATACATATACACACCCAGATACAGATCAAACAGACATGTTCATGCACACAAATGTTTGAGCTGACCGGATATCGAACCCGGGACCAGCGGCTCAGAAGGTAGGGGTGTTACCAACTGCGCCAACCGGCCTGTCATAAAATGCTAATTATATAGTGAAATCTCTTGATTAAGTAATAAAGTATAAACCAAAATGAAATATTGTTTTTTGAACATTTTTTCTATATATATCACACACTGACACTTACACTGTAAACACCAGATGTGTTGATAGTCTATGTATAAAATAGTATAGTTATAATTGATTTATTGTCTATGTCATAGACAATACAAAATTCGTCTAAGTAATTATCAATGTAAAATAATGTGAAAACTTTTAAAGTCCTTAATCATCTATAATTTATTATAAAAATTATATTTAAACAAATCGCAACTTTTATACAAAGCAAATGTGTTTTTATTTGGCTGTCTTTATATCGCATTGTCAGATTTGGTGTAACGCTTTTTAAGTCTAAAAATGCGATTTTAAGAAATAAAAGAAAATGTTATTGTTTTTAAAAATATTGGTCCTAATTAATAAAGTCGTAAGTAGTAAGTAACAATAGACTATATGTTTATCTTTTTACGATGGATCTAGGTTATAATCATCTACCGACTTCCAAAAAGGAGGAGGTACTCAATTCGACTGTATGTTTTTTGTTTGTTACCTCATCACTTTCGATAGAGTGAACCGATTCTCAAATTTTTTTTTTGTTTGAAAACTTGGTGCTTACCGTGTCGCATTTAAAATTCATCAAATTCGGTCCAGTAGTTTTTGAGTTACACTCCAATAACTGAATAGAATGGAAGTCGGTATTAAAATTTTCAAATTGTCCTTGTTATATTTAGTTCGTATATATGTCATGTTCTTATTCCTGATCACATGATTAACAATTGTTTCTTTATTAATGATCAAATTCAAGCTTTTCTATGTCTATCAAACATACTCGTGGCTATATTATGTTTTACGTAACTTAGAGTACTTCTACGAGTTCTACGTCCAGCACAGTCGAATGCCGCAGCCAAAGTGCAATCACGCTGCCCGCGTTCTTCGTATATAAAATAACATAAATACACAGTTAGCTATTTTTTAAAGCCAAATGATTGTGTGTTCTCAATTCCTACACAGTGCATAGTATTAGTTTTTTTTATTAGCATCATTTGAATATTGCCTACTTTAAAAAAGTGAAAGTTGTCTACACGTCTCGTAGGATCACTTTCGCCGCTAGAGTTAAACAAGATAATCCTTATTGTTTAGATAATCTAAATCTATATCCATTAAATTGTGATTTTTATCTAAAACATCATGCTTATGTAACGTCTGCTTTTCGCTACGTTATATTTTTTATATATTGAAATTTAAAGAGAGAAAAATTCACATCTTCGGACGGGACCCGAACCCGCGTCTTCTGACTATCCGTGTCAGACGCCATTGACCAACTAGGCCACCGAGGTTCGGGTCCGAGCATTGAATTTTAACTCTATATCTAACTAACCGTCTTACGGGGACGGAGCGACATTTATTGAACAGCTTTGACAGTACTATCCAACCGAAAGAAGCACTATTTAGAAATACTTAAACTTTCGTATTGACATCGCAACCCTTGTAATTTTTAAAGTACTCGTATTACTTTAAGAAGCACTAATGCCTGCTTTGGCGATTGATATTGATAGAGAGTTTTATATATTATGTTTTTAATGATTTTATTTTTAAAGCACAAACGCCTTCTAAATTTGCAAAATTTGATCTCGCTAGATCAAATTTTGCAAATTTAGACAGAAAAATACACATCCTCGGTCGGACCGGATTCGAGCCCGCGTCTTCCGATAATCAGTGTCAGACGCCATTGCCACTAGGCCACCGAGGCCAACCGTCTCGGAGCATCGAATTTTTACTATCTATTGGATTTTAACCGTCACGTGGTGACAGAGCGACGACATTTATTCAACAGCTTGACAAGCATTATCCAACTGAAAGAAGAATTTATTCAAACACATAACATTTATATTTTATATCTGTTCTGAAAGAAAAACATTTTTAAAGATACAAAATAATTAGATTTGTCTATCATTTATTAAAATAGAAAGCCAACTCATTCTTTGTAGGACTGAATATGTTGACATTTCCGTTCCTTTATATGTATGAAACTGTGTTGTTCCTAAGTAATAATTTACATATTACATGTTTTTGTTCCTTAAAAGTGTACGCCATAAAAATAAAATTTGTAGTCCTAGTCATGGATGCGCATTATTAAAAAAAAAAATTGGGTCTGGGTCCTCAACCATAATACTTTGGCTAAATTGTTGCTGGAATCAGAGACAATAGCTGCGTTTAAAAATATAACATGATGGCAACATTATGCTTTTACAAAAATTACTTAATTATTCTAATTAAACCCAAACCTGATATTTTTAAGTAAAAGATTTTAGTATTATTGTTTGCTAGTATTCATTTTAAAGTCTTCGCAAAAGTCAATGGTTCAATGACCTAATAAAATTAGATATCAATAAATGACATACGACATTTTGTGTCTATGAGTTAAACTGCTAGATCTAAATCAGCATTTGAACGCACCACCGCCTTAGTTTATTGTTTTAATCGCTATGTAATTACAAAAGGGGTTGTTAGAAATTTGAATCACGTGGCTTCCAAGCAAAATCGCTTTTTGCTGCGAGCTTACTGATAAATTACAGCTACAATATAATAAATTACATATTAGCTGATAAATTACATAACTGTTTACCAAAATTTTATACAAAATTTATCACGGAAAACAGTTTGACAGAATTTGATACTGTTTACTGAAATATATTTGTATATTTTATAATTTAGTTTCATAGAAATTAATCAAATAATAAATAAACAATTAAGCAGATTATATTTAAATATTAAATACAACAATAAATTTTACATTAAAATTATTGTCGCCCTTGCTCCCACAGTAGGATTATACTTGTGTTTGTGAGCCCTAAAATTAAATTAAATAAAACAAACAGTGTGTGAGGTATTAACAAAATTTGTATTACTTGTGTTATCACATCGTTCAAATGCCTGTCTTGGCTTCATTTGGTGGCACGGATCCGAGTGGTCCAATTTTCAATTACTCTTCCGCATAGATTCAGCTAAATTTGAGCGATAACCTGTGTCATGTTCACCTTTAGGGCATCGTTCAATTGTAGTTTATTTACATAGAGCTGAAACTGCATCAACCCTACAAGAAAGTCTAACGGGCTCAAATCGCATGACCTTGTTGGCCAATTCACATTCATTCCTGCTTAAGACAAATACCATTAACGTTCATAGAGAATGTCATTAGTGGCATCCGCTGTGTGGCACGTAGCGCCGTCCTGCTCGAATCACAATGTCGGTAACCACATGGTTCAATTTGGACCACAAAAAATTGGTTATCATCGTTCTGTAACGTCGGTTTCAAAAGATGCCACCGGCCCAAATTCCACCCCAAGCGGTAACTTTTTGTAGATGCAATATCACCATGAAGCTCACGTGGGTTGGTGTCGTGTCATCCCAATATACGGCAATTTTGTTTTGTTAAAACGGCCATTCATCCAAAAATGCGCCTCGTCGCTCGAGAAGATTTTTCGGACATAATATGGTCCTCTTCCAAACGATTCGAAGCTCAGTCAGTGAATAAACGGCGTTGTCTATGGCCTTGAACTTTGAATTCCTGGATCAGTTTGATCTTGTGTCTCTCTTACGGGTGTAGGGCGAAGTCCCGACGCAAAATTTACCAAGTTGAAAGTCTGCAAAGGTGAAGTTCTTGTGCACGACGAGGATTCGACTGCCTCTGGCTCGGGCTGCTGTACACTTACACTTTCATGGACTACGGCCATGTTCTCAGGCGATCTTGCTTTCCTTGAACGCACGGGTGTTGACTGATTGATTACCGAACAAGTCGACTCGAATTTGGCCACCAAACGTTGAAGAGTTGTCTGTAAAGGGCCACCACGTTTTTTATGAATATTATATTTCTTTTATTGGATTTATAAATCCTGTCACAAGTTACTGTAAGAGTTTTTTCCATGTACTTCCGCGTCTAGATTATCACCAGTACTGCTTATCAGAGCCGTTCGGTGAAATCTGATTGCACATGATAATACAAAGAATGTGTCTGGTACTTAATTCTTTTTTGTCTTTGTATAAGTCGTCAGTAGGGTATCTATAATACATATTCCACAACTATTACACAACGCCATCTAGTCCCAAGCTAAGCAGAGCTTGTGTTATGGGTACTAGACAACTGATAAACATACTTATATATTTCTAAATACATACATATTATAGATAAATTACACCCAGACACAGAACAAATGATCGTGCTCATTACACAAACATTTGTCCTGGGTGGGAATCGAACCCACGACCTCCGGCATAGCAGTCAGGGTCTCTAACCACTAGACCAACAGGCCTGTCTTATCTGCATGTTTATTGTATGATACTTTCAAACAACACTCGCTCGTTGGACTCGTTCAGCCTTAAAGAGATGTATACTGTAGGCTGATCCTCACGAGGTAATACAACAGCTAATATCAGATTTACAAAGTGCTGTCTAGTATACACCATACGAATTGTGTTTTTTATGGCGTTTGCTAGCTATTTTTTTAGTGTCTTTCTGGATGAAGTGTCACTGCTTTATGCTAATGCATGTTGCGATCAGGGTTCGCAAGGTGGTTTCTCTACCAACCTTGTTACCATTGAGTGCGGTCTTAACAAATTAAAGGGCTGTTCTTTAGGATCTGACAATAGTTTTACGGCCTATCTTTGTTCTCAAAGAATGTGAGAGACGGATGATTATTCTACCTCTTTGCCATAGCTTTAAGAAATGGCAAGTACTCCGCCCAGTGGTAGTTGTCGAGGGTGGCACCGATCCCTAAGAATATTAATAAGACTGTGTTAGATGAATACCGGCCAATACCAATCTTGTGTGCGCCTGCTAAGGTTTTTGAATATATTATCCACAAAGTAGTATACAGACAGGTAAGACAGCTAATATGTGGGGCGTTCGGTGAATACAAACCTATTATACTTGGTTGATTATATATCCAATGCCATGGCTCGCGGTCTGTATATGTTTCGACGGTTGACGTGATATATTTCGACTTTAAAAAAGCATTCGATAAGATTGAAAATAATCTGTTGCCTTACAAGCTTTCAGCCATCGGTTTCACTCACATACTCCTCGACTTTTCCTCACATTATATGAGACCGCCCCGCCAATATGTGAGGCATGGCACATATGTATCTGGACCATATCACACTCGATCCGGCTTGAGCCAAGGGTCGGTCCTTGGCCCATTGATTTACCATAAGTCTTGACCGCTGCCAAATGTCTACTGTACGCAGATAATCTAAAGATGTTCTATGAAATAAAATCTCATAGATGACTGTCTCAGTCTACAAACTGACATTGATCCAATTTTTGTGGAGAGTTTGACTAATAAAGTGCTATTTAATTACCATAAAAGTAATGTTGTGACCTTCGACCGTAAAAGAAATCCAATTAATTTAAAATATTATTTGAACACTATATGCATTAATAGAGTAAATTGTATAACAGACCTGCGAGTAACATATGATTTAACACAATGACCCAAAAATTGGATTGATTTCTTATGTATAGTACGAATGGTCATAGCGAATAAGGACCCTGATGAGTATGGTGGGTGACTGAGAGCTTTCAGCCGTAAATCCCGTAGCTTTGAGACGACCCGTTATGCGGTGTGTGCTGCGTTGGTGCCACGACGAAACTTCGTATTTGAAATTAACGCGCAGTTTTGATTTTCCATGGTCACAGAAACAGCGATAAGAAAGGAAAATCTTAAGCTTATAAACAAACGAAAAACCCATCTAAAAAAATCTTGCAGTATATAAAATTTATTTCAATTTCATATTCCAGTTAGATGGCATGAGTCGGCTTAGACATTTTTATACCGTTTTAAGAAAAATCATGCATGTGTATAGAAATACAAGTCAAATGTAGTTACATATTTTTTGAGTGCTCACATTCCTTTCGGTCATCTTCCAAGACCTGTGTTCTTTCCCACGCCAATTAAAATTGCATTCATTCGATTGACGCGTGCAGAGTAATTGTTCCATAGAATACATATCTGTGACAGCCACATCAATCTCACATACGTTTTTTGTATTGTTTAGTTTTTGAATAGAATTAAGTACCTCGTTGTGTTAAAACGTGAAACGTAGGTCAGGAAAGCCGGTTTTGGTGCGCTTTAATGCTTAACGCAGTTACTCTTCCTGATATTATTTCTTCGTAGTGGTATGGCGAGAATTTAGATTCTCGCCATACCTGCGCATGACTGCGCAGCGCTGAGCGCGCTTCCATAGGCAATGACACTATTTTTCTACATTATGTCAATGAGCTCATACGCGCCAATAAATTAAAAAGCAAAAATGTGCTATAAAAGTTAAAAAGTTATTTTATGATGCGGTTGTTTGAAAATTTAAGAAAAATGTTGCACTAATGTTGGTAGTAATGTTTTTTTTTTTGAGTTTACCTATTCTCAAAAAAAAGTATGTATTATACAATCTTTTTTGAATTCAGATTTGGAATATTACGTCGTGAGTGTATATAAAACTATTTTTGAATGCATTAGTAATGCACAACAATTAGAAAATATCAACAATAAGACTGACAATACAAAATATCTAAAATTAAACTGGCCTGAAATAAATAAATGGTTATTATTACTAGTTGCGCATCGAGACTTTGCCCGCGCCGATAATGATTACGGCAAAATGTTTATTTTTTTTTGGTTTTATAAGTCATCTACCGTTGTTGCTAGAAAAAAAGAACAAAATGACACACCAACAATGGATTTGTTTTATTCCTTAGTTTCACTCAAAAGTCGCTACAAATAAAGTTTAAAATAAATAACTAAACAAATACTTTTTTTTAAAGTACCGCTAGAGTGAGTGCAACTGAGTTCTAAAGGGTACTAATTAAACTATATTTGTGGAATTAAACTTTATAATAAAATACATATTTAAAACATAACATATGGTCACGCCTATATATCCTCAAAGGCGTAGACAGGATTTTTTAAACAGCCACGCATCGCCAGATATGTATTTGTTCCCAAGTAAGAGGGCGCGAACCTCTACGGGGCACTGTTCTAGATTCTGGACTGCTATTTGTAATTTATTTGTAGGAACCACCCAGAAACTTCACCCGAGGATCAAATCCAAAACCTCCAGATTCTAAAGCGGCGTTCCACCACTACACCAAGAACTATAATTATATTTCAATGGAATTTATTGTAAATTTTTGAACTCTTGCGTCAAGTTATTTAATTAATTGACTATAGTATCGTACATTTGTAATAGAAAAACGACAACACCACTTGTAATTTTAATACCACCTGCTCAACTATGTCCAATTACATATCACCCAATCTCGACGTAAAGCAAGGTATTACATTCCAAGGGAGGTAATGTTGTATGAAACTCCCAAGGGGTTAAAGTGATTTGGATTTGGAAAGTTAAAATTTGTAGGAAAACTTCTTGCATTTTTTTCTTTTATGTGATCTGAGTGGTGGCCAGTTCGATTTTGCGAATAAACCATCTTTTTAAACTAAATAAATGTTTGTTTATGTAGCCCTGAGTTTTTATTGTCTCGCAGTAGGTATGAAAAGTAGAGTATTCACATCGAGGATAAAGTTTGTCTGGCCGGCTTTAACCCCTCGCTTCACTCAGGACTCTACTTAACTTACTAGAGTCCCTCGTTACGGCCAATAGTCGCCAATAACGTAACGCCCGTGACGTTAGCCACTGCTTTACCCTCTCGGTGCATAATCTACGTTTGTTTGGCCTATTAATGAAGGAAGCTTTACGAGTATATCTGTACAGTGTACAGTCGCCTGCAATAAAATGTACACATTTCACAATTTTCAAAACTGCCTCAGCATTCATTTTCATAAAAAATAAAGTCAAAACGATTCTAAAATAAAGTTATTTAAGTTATTTGACAGCTTAAAATAATCCTTATCTACATAAGTATAAAATGATTTGCTGTATCATGGATTCGAAAATTACGGAATGTATACATCTTATTGCAGGCGACTGTTACTGTTATTAATATCTGTTTTTTTACAAAACGCTAAATATATGAAAGCAAATAAAGCAATAAATATGGAGCTTAAATCGTCAAAACAGTCGGATTTAAGTTTTTTTTCTCAGGCTGTTTCTAATATCCGAAAAGGCTGGACCGATTCCCGGGACTTTGGCAGATAGTTGATGATGAAAGGAGTATCTTACTACTTTTATTTTAGAATAGTACCTACCGCGCATAAAACATTTTATTGAGAGGCAGCGTGAGCGACGCCACGGGTTAGTTACATACATACATACATACATAAAATCACGCCTCTTTCCCGTAGGGGTAGGCAGAGACCACGGATTTCCACTTACTACGATCCTGACATATCTCTTTCGCTTCATCTATACTCATCAATCCTTGCATACATAATCGTCGGTTTAGGGTACTTTTGACCTGGCCTTTTTTCAGAACGTCTTCAATCTGATTTCGGAACGTTCGCCTAGGTCTTCCCCTTCCAACACTTCCGTTTATTTGTCCCATGTATACCTGTTTAGTCATTCTCATTTCATTCATTCTCTCCACATGTCCAAACCATCTTAACATACCTTTCTCGATTTTTGTCACTACACCCTCATTCACACTACATCGTTCCCTTATCACACTATTCCTTATCCTGTCACTCCGTTTCACTCCAATCACGCTCCTCAATGCTCTCATCTCCACAGCATTTATTCTACTTTCATGCTTGTTCTGCCATACCCAACTTTCACTACCATACATCAGTGTCGGAACCAACACTCCCCCATGAACAGCCAGACGAGCCTTTTTAGACACCTTCTGACTGTTCATAAAAGCGTTAGTTAGTATGTATATATACGAGTAAAAGCGATTCTTCTAGCTAGGCCAAATAACTTTCATGGGTAACGCTATGTTTCAGCTAAAGTAGATTTTATATAGTAAGGTCATCTACAATAAATTGTATGTATTGACAATTACAACAAAAAATAACAGCGCTTAGGAACAAAAAGTTGAATTCTCATAATGTTAAAATCCCAAAATGTCGAATTTCCCAAAATGTTGCCTTATTTTCGTTTTGCAAAATGTTGAATTCTCATAATGTTGAAATCCCAAAATGTATAACTTTACCGAATGTTGAATTATTTTTGTATCACAAATTGTTGAATTCCTAGAATGTTAAATTGTTTAAAAATTTAAAATTATAGATAAATAGAATGGATATAGGTCTTAGCTGTGACAGCTGTCAAAGTGACAGTTGATGTCGTATTTTATGATTTTGTTTTCATACTTAGACTAAATTCGACTTAAAACTAACACCGATATAGGTCTTAGCTATGACAGCTGTCGAAGTGACAAGTTGTTCTACCATACTTTATACGCACATAACTCAAATGCCGATCGGATCTATAGAATTTTATTGTAAGAACTAAGAGCTCAAAGCCATTTTCAAATAAAAACACGAGACGAAACCGCGAAATGTGTTTTTTACGATTAGGTAGGTAACTTATTAGTAAGATAACCTACTGAAATGTTAGGATATTTTTATTGACAAATATATAAAGATATAAATCTATAACTTAACAATATTTCACTATCGATCACTATAATTTATGTGTATGGGAAAGTTAAAGTTTCATTTCAGTGTAATCATGTCAAATGTAGGTACCTATTGCGAATGTAGGCTCTCAAGGGTTGACGTTGACGCACATGGCCGACGGATTTTAGAGCGAATGTTATCTATTTAACGATAATAAGATGACCTTTGACAGCTGTCGCCAACAATATCTTTACGTGCGTTATTCTTGAAGTTTTGCCCCCCCACGAACTGATCTCATGCACACAGATAACCGTGGGTCAATTATAATAGTTTAATTAATGCCTTATCCTCAATTCTTATAAAATTTCCATTATATCAATACTAAACTGACCCTACCCTTTTATAAACTGCTGCCACTATTGATTGCCTATATAATTCGTTACATCAAAATTAACCCTATGTGATTCGCAATACAAACAACATTAAAATGTAGTCATAAAGAACAAGGCTAACAAAAATGAAAAACAATGATAGTAAGTATTTGCTATATTTAGATGATGTTTGTTTCTTCCTGATAGCATTTCACTTTCTACTTATGTTGTTGATTATACATAATATGTATATTATATCGTTCATACTTGCTTTACACCCTAAGTAGCAAAGAGTACCTTCTGTTACTATGGCAGCGCCTCAATAAGTACAATCTACTGTGGTCATATAAGGACCTTTCAAAATATTTCAGAGTTAGAACAACACATTTCTTACTTTATTATTTGGCGTCATGGAAAAATGCATACACGTGACTATCTTTTTAAATGTATCTAGTACTTCAAAGAAGATATAATATAATTATGTTTAAGTATTACCAGAGCAATCTCGAGCAGTTATTCGTATAGTATATTATAATATTTGTTATGTTGCTATGCCGAAAACGTGGGTGTGTCTTGATAATCACTTGCCCAAGTAGTGACTGTGAGCTGGTTGTGATAATGATGACGTCAAAGAGATGTGTGCTCTTCTAAAAACATATTTGTTTCCAGTTACTGGCCTCTGTTCATGTTTTCAATTGCATATCTCTTTGATGGCTGTTTTCCACTATTTATCTTGTCTCCAATGAAAATAAATTTGTTTTGACATATAATTTTAAAACATCTTGTTTGTCACCAGTTGCATTAAGTTCATATAATATGCACCTACTTATATTGATAAGATAATATGTGACCATACTTACATCTTTTGGACAGATATACTCGTAGTATCAGTATAAATCTGCTTTTGAAATTCAATGGAACAATAATTTGTGAACCAATATAATTATTATTACCATTATTATATCACAATGTTCTTAATTATTTTAGTATAATTATATCACCGTATCATTTCGAGATAATTAGCTATAAATTAATGTGTTAAGTAAATTAATATAGTAAACGATAAATACGGCGCCAATACGGTTGCAGTCAAGTTATGGTGTGTGCTGTGGGAAGATATCTATTTTTTCTATTTAACTATACTCGTACCACGACTTGTTTACTAGCTGACCTAATTAATGGCATGCGTATTCTCTTGTCTCAGTCTATAACATGTTTACGAATACAAATAATAATATGACAAAAACATAATATGCGCGTAAACATTAGAAGAATAACAATTTTGTTGAAAAACATTAGTCAGCTCCTAATAGACTAGCGAAAAGACCAACAACGTTATAGTTTCATAAATATTTAAAGTACGAATTTCATAAATAACACAATTTAAATTACATAATTAACTGCTTAAACTACATATAATACTTTTAATGCAAGGGTAAAGCCTTGCATTAAAAGTATTATACCATACTTACAGCGTGAAGTCACGTTTTTTTCCCGGCCGGCTATTCAGATACCTTCGACTTAACTTTTTTAAACACATGTATGGACTTATAGGAAATTTCAATTGTTAAATCTGATTGGCTTAATAATATCATATAGAAAGTAAATTAAGCAACGATTGTAAATAATAGTCAAAGACAATGAAATAGATTGTACTCAGAATAAAAATACCATACCTGCCTAAAAATAAAAAAATATTTTCGGAAATTGGTATATTACAGTCATTTTCTTTATGTGTCTATGATCTTTTTTCTTCTATAACTAAGTTTCACTACTATAAATTAGTGTCGTCACTAACATGCATTAGATACAATTAAGTAATTATATTATGTATAAAATACCTTGGTGAGATATCTCTCTCTCATCGCTCTCCTCTCTCACCTCTTTCCACTCTCTTTCTTCTTTCTTATATCTACTCAATACGCTATGTTCTTTGTACTTTTACTTTCTTTCTTATTTATAATTCTTACTTGTATTTATTCCACGAGTACTTTACTTTCACTACCATTTATTATAAATGATAAATTAATACATATTCGTAACAGACCTACTGAAATACAAATCCTAGTGTTTATAAAGAAAACACCAAGGGCATCTAAGAAAAAAATATATTAAACACGTCAAGCGCATTTTCAAAAGAATGGTTTGTGTCTGCAGGAAAAACACCTAGCACATTTAAAATGATATTCAATATAAATGTAGAGAACGCTTCAAGCGCATTTTTAAAGGAATTTTCTGTGTCTGCAGAAAGAACACCTATCTAACACATTTTAAAAATATATTCTGTAGGAAACACGTCCTTTAGAGAAATGCCTAACGCATTTTTAATAAATTATGTTCATGTGTGTGTAGAGAATACGCCTAGGTAGTGCATTATTCAATAAATATTTTCTAATATCTGTGTCTTAGAGAATATTTATTAGTTCATTAAGTTAGTACATAAAATGTATGATAGTTTTAATCATTGTATTTTTCCGTGTCTTTGGAGTAAACACCTAGCGCATTTTTCAAAACATTGTTGTCAATATTGTCTTTAGATAAAATATCAAGTGCTCCAAAAAAGTTTTCGCAAAACATCCGACATTTTTTTTAAATCCTTACTTATCCATACGTACTGTTACGATATATAAATAATTAATTGCATATAGTGCATTATTCAATAAATATTTTCTAATATCTGTGTCTTAGAGAATATTTATTAGTTCATTAAGTTAGTACATAAAATGTATGATAGTTTTAATCATTGTATTTTTCCGTGTCTTTGGAATAAACACCTAGCGCATTTTTCAAAACATTGTTGTCAATATTGTCTTTAGATAAAATATCAAGTGCTCCAAAAAAGTTTTCGCAAAACATCCGACATTTTTTTTAAATCCTTACTTATCCATACGTACTGTTACGATATATAAATAATTAATTGCATAACGATATCACCGCAGTCGCCTTTAGCTCTTACGAAGAGAACTTACTGCTTAAATGATTTATTAAATGTATCTGTCTCATATCTACCTCCATCGCCAGGTGAAATGATACATTAAATTCTTTCATCACTATACAGGCCAAGCTATACCCCTTTCGACTTATTCTATTTAAGGAGGATCCCAATAATCTATCTATCCGCGGTTTTCCTTACTACCGATAGAAATTTGACATAACTTCCATACAAATAGTGTCAAATATCTAACTCTAGTAAGGTAAACCGGCGATAGATGGATTATTGGGACCGGCCGTTAGTAGGTACGTGTTCGCCTTAACAGACAATGTGGCTCACCTACAAGATTATTTAATGAAATTCAGATAAGGGAGGTAATGATGAAATATTCACATCTTTTACATAAGCACAAATTTGCGTGACAAATTTGCCATTTTCATTTTAACGCTTGGTCATTCTAGCGGGTAGTATTCCATGTGAGGTGAAAAAAACAGTATAACTTGCAAGCTCCTCGAAAAGGGAGCGCCGAGGATCAAAAAAGAAAACAATATGTTTCTGTTTTTGTATTTCATTCATTTTGATTGTTTTTTTCTTACGAATACAACTACCAAATTATGAAAAAATCCTAATTAATTGACGTGTGTAGAAGTGAAAAGTAATACGAGACTTGTGAATGATGCACGGACTTTGGACGAATTACATCGATAAAGTATCCTGTAAGTTAATTTGTTATTTTGTTAGCCCACATATTATGCCACACTCAAGCAATAAAATTAAAACATAAATGCACTATTTGGCAACTGTTTTGTTGGATCCCTACAATATGCGATGTTCTTCTCCATATTTTACCAGATTTCGGTTTGATGGTTTTTTTGATGTCCTTTTATTTCATGGCCTGCATGATTCCATCCTTGAGTTCAAAATAAATCGTTAATGTGATACTTTTTTAGTAACCATCTACGTCTTGGAACTGTACAGAGATGCATTTCTCGATATTTTAAAAAGATTTTGGTTCTGATGGCTGGTTGCCTTCATGATTCCACCCTTCTTGGGATTAAATTAAATTGTAAATGGCATATTTAGTAACCACTTTCACGTTGGATCGGTTCAATATGTGATGCTATTCCATACTCATTGGGAATTCTGGTTGAATTATTTTTATTTAGTTTTGAAAGAAGAAAATAGAGCATGAGTATAAATTACAAAATAGTATAGAATTTCACCGTGGTTTATGTAACGAATATGTTGCTGGCAGTCCATCAATCATAATTCATCTTCTTTTGAACTATATTCAATTCAACTAAAAATTTGTCTGTGGCACTGCCTACCGAATCTTAGCAAAAGAGCAACATAATACTGTATCGTATTTCCCAGCCCGTAAGCCATCCCATCCTGACAGACGATAGATACTTTATATAGGTGTGTTTTTAGGGGTGAAGTGCCCCCGGAGCTTGTCGTATTTTGGAATTGTCATTCGGACAGAGGATCACATACAACCTTATGATCAAATCGGTATAATTATAACCATTTAACTGATAAGCTAGACAGACACTAAGCCGTGGAAAAACTTAATACTTTTGATGCGGTCACGCACAATTTTTTATCCCTTAGTAGACTTGACATCAATGTGAGAGTATGATTAATTAAATAGTCTAATAATGTAACTTATGATAACATTATTGACATTATTTTAAACGTAGTTACAATTTAACACAAAGTAACTTTTAGGTCGCAGTAGAAAGATCACTTAGGATTCAATACTGCATGTTTTGGATTGACATGGTGCATAATATGAAAGGCTCTCTTTACGTGGGTCCGTCTAACCTGAATAATTATACTGTTCCATATCCTCCCATGCATACCAGCTCAGGTTACCATCTTATACTTCAGCCGGATTCAAGCATGCTCAGATATAAGATGGAAATATCTTTATACATGGTAATAAAAAATCTAAGGCGTAACATGGAGTGTGTGATTTACACGTGTGGTGCTATTTGTATGTAACTTATTAGATATACCGACTGAATTCTATTCACGTAAAATTTTCCAATTACTTACTTGGTTTTCGGGTGGTTCTGCTTTAATTTCTCACAGAAATAGTGACGTATAAACTAATAGCAAATAATACAATACAACACCTATAAGAATTATACATCCCCCGATTTTGATTGGTCGCTAGCTTTGATGGGCGGAGTCGTGATGAAGGTTATTTTGTATTGTTTTATTTCACACGTTGCATGCATGTTTTCTAAATTCCGGAAAAACTACCTAACCTTACCTAACCTTGAAAATTTACAGATATCATACATACAATGATTCATTATCGTTTCTTTCTCTGGACTAGATGTCAAACTGGATTTTCGCGTTCGTAAAGTTTAATAATAATTTGTATTACATTTTTAACATTGTTAACCATAAAATCCTATGTTGAGGTAATTTATTATTATAAATAATGTAATAATTTAATATGAATAATTGATTAATTAAAATTAATAACATTTTATTAATTATGAATAATAACATTTCATTATACAACGGGAAACATATTTGGCATATAAATAGTAGCATAATGAAGCAATCACAGGTTTGAGTTAGGTTATAGCTCCCAGCAGAATAGCTAAATGTAGTTTCGAAGAGTGAAATTGTTATTTCTGTTACTTACAAGAGTGCAAACCAATATTGTGGTATGGGCGTTATTTTTGAATTCAGAGCGTAGATCATTTCTAAAGTAGAGTCCTGAGCGTAGCGAATTCAATATACGCCGGCCAAGAATAAAATATCTTTGCCCCGAGTAACATTCTCTATTTCTCCACTACCTATGAGAAAAAGAAAAAAAAAGTCTCGATACTCGTATGTATAAATTGCGTTGGCAGTATAAATAAAGCACAAATAATTGTGAAATAGTTTACCTTTATGAAAAAGAAAGCCGCACAGCTTTGCAAACAGGGCATAGCCTTCTAGATTACATTGGACCTATCAGAAGGCAGAAACAAAACTCCCATGGAGGACGAAATTAAATTTTGCTCCCGCTATCCTCTGAAGTCAATTGTCGTTTTTCTAATAGACGCGATGAAAAGGTTATGTCTGCAACAAGAGACTTCAAACTCCGTTTTTGTTGCGAGTGTTGAGTCTAAATTCAAAACATGCGAAGGATTCAATAATTGAACAGCGAGTGATTATAATTTAGAATCAGGTACGAGAAAGGTATCGTAGACGTAGGGCGTAAACTCGTAGTACGAAAAGCAAAGGTACAACAAATGGATCAATGGATCAGTTTACTCTCGTGTCCCATGTAAATGTCCATCTCCCTAGCGATAAAATATGAACAATATGTAAAACATTTTTTAATGTCATTAGGTTAAGGTACAAGCACTAGGCCCGCCTGGTGTTAAGTGATAACCTCAGCCTATAACAGATGCATTTCGTCACAAATGACGAACTGCTCTACGCCCTGCGATATTAAGTTGTTAAATCTCATGTGCGTGTGATTTCGGCGTAACCATACCCTTCAAACATTACTGCTTCATGCTAGAAATATGTATGGTGGCTGTAGTTCCCGGGACGAGCTCGTTCGCAAAGAGTTCTACTGCTTTTATGAAAATAAATCATTATAGCATATACCACTAAAGGCCGTTTTCAATATTCTATCTATTTTCTTTACTACCGATAGAAATTTGACATAACGTCGATACAGATAGTGTCAAATATCTATCTCTAGTAAGATAAACCGGCGATATATAGGTTATTGAAAACGGCCGTTAGGGAGCAGATAGAATTTGTGTACTGGTTTAACCCTTTGGCGTACCATTGACGTAAATTTACGTGCGTTTCATTCATAAACCTTTTATTTTAATTATCACGGTATAGGAAGAGTTAAGCAACAAAGGCTTAACATACTCTTTCATTCAGTGAGCGAAATTGACTCACTGGGTTCAGGCAACATCCTAAGTAATGAGGTAAAATCGTATGTTTTTTCTTTTTACATCATCCCACGCACCTACTCATCTCACTTCATCAGGTACTAAAATAATAAGCGGGTATAATTTTAACGCAGATATAATATGTTATGGAACAAAAAATCTAGGTATGCAAATGTAGTATCTTAATATAAAGAAGAGCACATTGAAATAATGTTTTATAATAACAAGTTGGTACATAATTGTTGACCTTATCAAATAAGATTTAACGCATCGCGCCTCTGGGCGTTACTTTGACGTAACATCGTGTGACAGATACCGTTCATATATATATTGACGTCTTTACACTCCACGCTGTATTTTGTCCATTGCTTATCTAAGCTCCTTACCTTGAAGCTTCTCGGAGATATTCTAGCAAATTGCGATTATAATATTCATAATTATTCCAATATCTGCCAGTACTGTTGTGTAACATTCGTTTTTTTAATAATATTGTGTTAAAATGTGTTGTTATAAATCAAATGGAATGTGTGACCTCTGTAGACAGTTCCAGCTTTCCCTGCTGCGAAGTAAGATTATTTTTAGTGTATTTTATAAATAGTGACTAGTATTTAAATATTATTTTCGTTAGTCATACAATCGTTTTTTTTTAAACGACTTTTGTTACAAATATCTCATGACATGTCTTCTATATTACGTTTGCTCAATACGTTTTAACCTAAATTTAATATTGTAGACATAGAACAGTATGTAGTAGTAGCTAGTTTCGTTTACTAAGCGGTTATTTGTTCAGTTAAGCTGTAGAATAAAGTATGTATGTTTTTTTGCTATATGGTATAACTGTTTATAAAGTATTTAAATCTGATGATAAGTTTTGCGAACCCTTTGGGAAAACGAAACGGTTCATTTGGTTTTATGAATGGGAATGTTGGAAACCCTTCGTTAGAGTGTAGGTATATAATTAGTCTGTAAAAAATAACTTATTTACAATTTTTATTCATTTTATTTATACGTAAAAAAATATATATCTCCTATATTGTTTGGGTACAATTGTTGCCTCTAAAATAATTTTGCATGCACTTGTCGACCAGCGCCATGAATTATGATTACTATTAGTACTCGTAGGTACATACCCTTGTAAATTTAGTATAGCATAATTTGGAAAAATAAAGTTTTTAGTCACTATTTTCATATCCTAACTTAAGATGATATATTTAGTACAGAGTTGTAAGCAGTAGCAATCTGAAGTAAATAGTAAGTTTCCAAATAATAATAATAAGCTTTACACACTCATACCCTCGCACTAGGTTTCCTTGTGTCGCGAGAGCCATGGGCACACACAATAACACACACCACAACATCCAAGACCCGATAACAACCATTCCTGCTGCCCTGGCTTGGGCCAATATTTGTGTGGTATCACACAAATATATGTCCAAGCCAAGAATCGAGCCTTGGATACCGTTACCAACTGAAGTAATGGAGTCGTCAAAATACCATAAACTTGCTTTGACATCAACATGCCCTCATTTTAGTGTAAAGTTCAAAGCATATTACGACGGGAAGATCTTTAGATGAGACAGTCCCTGTTTTTGAATAGTATCAGTAGTGAAGTATCAGTTTACGTGATTTCTTGAGTTATAACATTATAAGTGTTTGTAATGATGCACGAGAGTACCAGTGTACAAAACAAAGAAATTTGGTTTTTGTGTTCTCGCTATCAATCATCTCTTTAAAGTATTAGCATTGTTTTATTTAAGCTTGACAATCAAAAACTTCGAAATCACAGTGTTAGTTTGTTTTTGTAACTGATTGGCTACTGTTTTAATCACATTATAGTCAGTGGATGATGCTGTAGAATGAGGTTTCACCTAGCATGGCAATTGGCTCTCAAAGACAGCTCCCGGAACATACCATTAGGTTTTTGTGACAGCTCTAAACTGAATTGATTTGGCCTGTTTCAATAGGTATGCGACTCGATACTATCAGTAAGTTTACTTGACTATTGGCGAACGCACAAACCGTACGTACATACCAAATAAAAAAGCCAAAACCATAAAAAAAATATTTATTAAAAAGTAGGAACAGTGCCGAAATATCGAGAACTCATAACAAAAAGTATAAGTAACACGGTTAATATCCCGTTTCTAATGCTATCTCTTGCAATAAACAATTTCTTTTTTGTTGTCCTCAGATCTGCTTAAGAACTTCCCCTGTGCTGCCCCTAAGGCGGAGGTGGTACCCTACCACCTGCATGATGACGTCACGACCAGCATGTACCCGCCTTCTCCGCCGGAGGTCAAGCCCAGCCGCGCTGAGCTCGCCCACGATCTCCTGCAGCAGTTAGACAACCAATGCAAACAAGGTACTTACATAGCTTACTCTTCCTCTCAAAGAGCAGTAGGGTATGGGCCATAATCTATATATGAATGCTTAGATGTTTGGTGGCTAGTCTCAGCTCTATACAGCTCTATTGTCCAGCTGTAATGTCCTATGTGGCACTGCACTATACTCGGTCAGCCAGGGACATTAATTGTGTATGTACGTAAATAATAGAAAAGTTCCTAAATGTTTTTAAGCCTGCTAAAACGGGAGGACACTCAGAGGATAGTTAGGTACAGAACAAGACTGATAAAATGGTTCAAGCGGTATTAGACTGGAAACGTTTAGCGCGTATAAAAGATAATAATATCAAAAGAAGCGAAGTTAGGTTGATGTTAGACAATGTGTCTCCCTTGTCTCCAGAGAAGTTGCCTAAAGTTCAGGTAAGATGGAGAATGGAAAATGCTTGGTTCTTTATTAGTATACAAATAATTAATTTGATTTCCACCATTCTGACACTGAGCATCGCATAAAAATATTTCAAAAATTTCATTGATATAGAGTATGACATAATCAGTAATCCTATTTAATGCTCGGGCATGACTGAGCGTAGACCATACCCTTAAAATTATGTTAATAAACAGCCGACATAATTTCCCTTAATAATTATGTATTCTTACAAATTACCTACGTTGTGAATGACATACGATGCTCTCCTTTATTGAGGGTCTAAGTCCGGCAGCACAGTTAAAAACCTCCGTCGTATCTATGAAAAATCATTTATATTTTGCTATAAAGTTCACCGCGCTTTGTGGTCCGATGTGAAGACACACTAGATACAGGCACAGTTATTATTTCACGTGCCGGAGCGCATTTATCTACAGTAGTAATATGTATTAGTATTTTTACTGTTCTACCCCCAGCATCTCACCGCGTACCTAGCTATCCACTTCAGTATACCCTGATATAAAACCTCATGGATACCGACTACATATTGAGGCTTTGTAATGGTGGCCAACATATTTCGTAAATTTTACAGAGTATTCAAACCATTAAGATCAATCCTATAAATAGATTAACAGGAACATATGAGAAGGGAGTAATATCTAACCGATTCTATTAGCTATCGAAAACTTTTAACCGTGAGTTGGTCAGTCTATATCATCATAATATATCCATCACCCCACAAGTATATTTTATTATTAAGACATTCGTTTCATAGAAATTGAAACAAAAAAATCTATTTCATAACTTAGGCTAGAACGGTATAAGTATTTCATGAACTCTTGTTAGCACGGAACGAATTCGAAAGATGGTCAGGATTATATGTAGTATTACCAAATATCTAAATTATCACGGTGGTTCAAAGATTGATCCTTTTATAAAAATCTAGATATGAAATATATAATCGTTTTAATAATTAATTGTTTTAATAATTAATTAATTTAATTAATAAATAATATTTTATATTGAAATTTAGATTTCATAAATGGTAGCATGTTATGTAGTCGTATTATTCTAAAATAATTATCCTCATTCTGTCTAAAATCCGCACCGCTTCTGATAAACAAAATCAATCAACATATCAACAAGTAATAAAATAACAGCCATGACATAATTTATATAAATATTTGTTAGGTGTCCACGGTATTTTATATAATCATTGTGTACACTATTATGCTTACTATACACGCTATTATTGATAGAGACTATTCCAATCGCGTTCTCAATTTACTGATAATAGTCAGGATGATCGGCAAATATTTATCGGCCTATATCCTCACGTCATCTTTTATAAAAATGTACATGCGGTAACTTATCAGAGGGACGATGCCTACCTGTTTGGTGAACAGTATCAGAAAAGACAATTCTGTCGATGACGGTTTTTACGTTGCACGAGCGAAAATCTTCCTATTGTTGCATCATATTCATATTTATCTAAAAAGTATTTAGATCATGAAAAACTATACACAAATGGTGATGTAATTTCGAGGATGGCAAGTCAAATAAAATACATAACACTTTTATTGCTTAAACTAGCTTGCTAGAGATAACTCTACATACTTTCCGAATTAATATGACATGTATGACCAACTTAGGTCTATTTAATTATATTAATCCTTCCTATACCGTGATTATTAAAACAAAAGATTTATGAATGAAACTGACGTATATTTACGTCTCTGGGACGCAAAGGGTTAAAGAGATATAAGATTTGATATTAATACAATCCTTAAAGGAAATCACCGGTTGACTCGGTTTAAAAGTAGCCTGTGTTATTCCTGGGCATAAGGTATCTTCATACCAAGGTTCAAAAAATATCCGTAATTAAACGAATACACTCACTTACAACCTTTTATAATAATACCATTAGATATCAAATACCTATATTAAAAGTTAAGTTAAATTTAGCTATATAAATGCAAGTAAAATAATAATAGGTAATTTTGAAATTTAAATGACAGCAATTAGGTGCTACATGTAACCTCTACAAGACAAAAACAGAATCTTGAAGTCGGATGATCCAGTAAAACATCACGCGCGATGATAAAAAATAGTAATGATAAAAAGCAAAAAATGTTATTTTTCATGTTGACTGTATCATTATGTTTATGATATTTAGAATCATTCAAATCAGCGAAAGTCCTCAACAGTGACGCTTCACTATTTTTCTCGTAGCTTCTAGTCTCCAGTTCTAGAGGGTGCCCTATTGCAATATTTCTGAAATCCCGGAATTTAAATAATAATGCAGTATGTTTCTAATAATTAAATTTTAATTTTAATTACCCTGGAAGCGTTTAAGTGCCATTGCTCAACATGCCAGATTTGGGATGTAATATAACAAGCTTTACTGTGTATAGTACCATTAAATGTGTGTGAATGTTGCTTGAAACAAATTTATTTTAAATTTAAATGACAATATAGCATTATTAATTATAAGTAATAATTATACCGCGAGACAGAATACGAGCGAAGCACTTATAACGGAGCTGAGCGTTCGTAATCAGGTTAAGCAAAACTTGCTGTGGAAACTATGACGGATTGGTGACAGTAATACCATTTTTAGTTGAGTTCTTCTGTACTTTAGAGGTCTTCTTCTAGGCGGCTTTGCAGCCAGGGTAGTATTAGGACACAGTCTTTAACCAATGTCGCAGACCTTCAGGTTGTCTAACTTGGACACTCATCGCCAAACCTTACTTGACTCTTGGGCCTAATGTCACGCACTCCATTCTGTTTCATGTTTCTAGCAGTGGAAACAATGGGCTGAATAAGCTTATGCTTATACGATATTTAAAGTATGACACCAATAAAAAAGAAAAGGCTTGCCGGAACAAGCTGAAACGTGTAGTATAATTATTATACTCGATGACATATCACATGATAATGGAGACACACCTCTTCCCGCTGTCATCCATTGTTTGTCTGCGTGATTTGATACCATTTTATCATTAAAAACTAATTAATGTTGCTATAACTAATTTGATAATTTTAAATAATTATGAGCGGAACTTCAGTTTTTTATATGTAATATTACGATACTAATGAGAAGAGACCGTCTTCAAAAACGCTTATCAAGAGAATACTTGTTATGTATTTGTAGCTTCGTATTTACCTAATCATAGACTTAGGGGGAACCTTTAATTAATAAACCAGAAATGCTATGATATAAGAACGGAAGATATTATAACATTGTATGCTGAATGGATCTGAAATTAAGTTTCCATAAGTCAAGAAAAAAAGGGAAAAGAAAAAATTAGTAGAAATATTATTGTGTAGATACTTAATATATAATGGGTTGACATTGGCATTTCTATCAGTCATGCTTACGAAGAGGTGTTGGCAAGCGGCGTCGTCGTGTGTCGGGTCGGCATCTTCCCTCAAATATGATTGAGGAAGGCGATGAGTACCGCATGCGTCAACTCGTGAACGGGAGCTGCTTGCGGAGACCGGTCTGCTCGGAATGCTAATGAATACCTTATTCAGTTTTATCTTAAATCTATACGTTTTTTTTAATATAAAACTTAGTTTAGTCTATGTTCCCCTAATAATAATTTAAAATATAGACCCCGTCTGTGGAGAGCAATTTAAGTAAAAAAATATTTAATGTGTATATAATGTAATGTGTATATAATGTGTTTTTATGATTACTCGTTCTCTCATCAAGTTAGAGCTCATCAGATTGGATGAAATGTTACTTTGCTACAACCGAAGAATACATTGATTCCCGATACAAAAAAATGAACCATCTCGTATGGTGCAGCGGGCTACTTTAAGATCAATTGTGATTTGTGTCCCATTTCATAAAAAATCCTCCATTCTGACTCCATTTTCAGCCGGGTTTGTTTAACGCTTTGCGTCCCAGAGACATAAATATACGTCAGTTTCATTCATAAATCTTTTGTTTTAATTATCACGGTATAGGAAGGATTAATTTGCTCAAAGTATATACGTACATATGGATCAAATAATATGTTATTAATTTAAAACAGAAAAAGATGAAATTCATAGTCTTGTAGAGGCGGTCAAAATTTGGAGCAAAGTTCAAATTTCAACACGATGTTTATGGAGTGTTTGTTAAATACATAGTGTTAAATATTCAACTGATCTTATTTGATCTTTTCTAATTATAAACTAAACAGTGTTGCTATTTTTTAACATTTGTTTACAAGTGTTTACAAAAATACAATAGCTGTGTGTTATCGTTGATTGTCATAATTTTTCCACTATTTATTGAGACAACTGAGAATAATCATTGATAAAAATAGTGGAATAATAAACGAATAAAACTTACCGTTCACTGATAACCATTTTGAACTCTGGCTTCGTAGTTACCTACTTGGGGCATTTCAAAGACATCAATCGATCGCGCGAGAGGCATTTACATGGGGGAAAAAGAGTAGTATAGGTATTGAATATTCTGTGATTTTAGGGACATATTTTAACTAATCAACCATTTGTTTAGATATCGGGTCTCTTTGAGCACAAATTAGTAACAAATTAAAAAATAACAACATACTAATTGCGAATATTGGTTATATACTCATTATTATTACGCGTGATTATAAAAGGTTTTATTTTTATTTGTCTGCGTGTAGTTGGATAGTTTAAGGTTGCTATTGAAAATCTCGACGTATCAAGAAATAAAGAAAAAAGACTGCGATGTGGATTTCTTGTCCAGTATGATTCTATATTATGTATTTAAATCAATCATCTCTAAAACTTTGCAATGACTTTCGGTAATCACGTATTTAAAATTATTTAATCTCAACGTTTCGAATGCAATATTTTATTATATGAATCAACTCCAATGACAAAGTACTTCATGCACGCATCACAGGTGCAATAAGTTAGCAGTAAACTGCATGCGATGACTAGTGAGGGGGTAGCGGTATACGCAGTCAAGTATGGTTGATTTTTCTGTCCTAATGAGTATGAATGAATAGGATGCTAACGCGAGCAAAAGAGATGAGCGTGCTGTAAATAATTGCGCTTGAAATGCTTTTAGCAGACATCGCGCTCGCCGCGCGGTCCGAAGTGAACTAACTAAAAGACTTCTAGAGAGCACTAGACTCGACATCCATTGTTTCTGATAAGTAGGTAAATCAAATGCTGCTCAAACCTTCAGTTCTAATCTCTGGGTGTCAAGCCAACTGTCATTGGCAAGCGTAGTGCTTACCACGATATGCACGACTTCACCTCTGGTCAGTTAATAGTATAAGAAAATATATAAATATCGAGTCACATCTAAGTAGACTCGGTTGTACTCGTACATTAGCCATTCCTCAAGATGTTATCTCAGTCGATTTTTTTCCTTAGCCGAAGTCAATATTTATATTTGCATCATGTGATATTTTTGTTCAAGTAGTCAGAACCAAGTCACAGTCACAGAGAAGTCTGTCCGTCCTTGTCCTGTATTAGGTACTTCTAGTAAAGCTGTAGGTGCATTACTAAAACTTCCTAAGAATATTTTTTACATTTTGTTTAATGTATAATAACAATTTCTACTAATCTAATAAGAACTTTTGTATAATATCTCCTAGGTATACAAAAAGTATTTTTATAAAGAGCAGATGTATTCTTTTTCTTAAGTAAACAATGACGTGTAATAGTATCCTTCTAATATTATAAACGCTAAAAAGTTTGTGAGTATATGGATGTATTGATGAGTGGAATTGTTACTCTTTCACGCTCAAACGGCGGGCTAAT
The DNA here is from genome assembly GCA_917880725.1 of Selenia dentaria. NCBI lineage: Eukaryota > Metazoa > Arthropoda > Insecta > Lepidoptera > Geometridae > Selenia > Selenia dentaria. The sequence goes on along the minus strand of OU862889.1, from coordinate 15,404,997 downwards.
TTTGATGAAATTTGGTATGGAAGTAGATGAGGCGCTGGATTAACACATAGGATACTTTTCATCATCATCATCATCACCATCCGTCACCACGCGGGTGAAAAAGCGTAACATACTTGGGGACAGCCTAGACAAAATAATAACATATCCGCCTACGTCGAGATAGATGACAATTCTGTCAAAGTTTGTGTCAGTTTCTGACAGCTTAGTCAAAAGCCAAGTCAATTTGACAGCTCGATACACTAGACGTGCTCGGCGACCGTCAAGGGTGATGAAATGTAATGAGTATTTCCATGGTGATTAATTTTATATTTGTATGTACGTAAGTCTTGTATTTTATTATTAATGTTTACTGATTGATATACTAAGTATTTAAATTTACTCATATAATACTATTATAGCAATTGTGTTTGACCATGTACATAATTATTTTATGACATTTTGGTATAAATATAGATATGGCCTTGGAGAAGATAATAAGCTACTCGAAATACTAATCTTGCGCAGACGTAGTCGCGGGCACCAGCTAGTTACCCATAAATGTATGATTTAAGACTATTAAGATGACGAGGAAAACGCAAGAACATCGCTTATGATTTTGTACACTTTGCTGCTCGTACACAATAATGGTTAAAAATCCACCATTATTACACGTTAAAACTCGTATCTACGTAGACGCAAATCTTAGCTGTTTCAAGAATGTTATACAGGTTTATTTATGACTTATTTATGTAGTTTCTTGTAATGGCTAGTTCAAAAATTCTATAAAGAAAACCTTTTTATACTTGTGTTGGCGCTTTGCGTAAGCCCTTCTGTTTCAATTTCCCATCTCGCAACTCTAAACACCGCAATAACACGGGATCCTAGATCCTAGACTCAACAAAATAAAATCTAGGATCCCATGTACCACATAGGATATACTAACACAATTCAACACAAACCCACTCTAATATAAAACATACGAATGTTTGACAGGTCGGTTGGCGCAGTTGGTAGATCCTTACTTCTGAGCCGCTGGTCTCTGGATTGATCCCCGGATAGGTTAAACATTTGCATGCATGAACTATTTCACCTGTATCTGAGTGTGTATATATCTATGTAAGTATGTATATTATTCATCAACGGCCTTATTTAGACACGCTGCTTAACTTTAAATAACGTTATTTAGTACTGCCCACAGTGAAATTGTTGTGCGCAGTGCTAAAAGACATTTTAATTTAGGAAGCGTTTATGAGTGAGGCCGCTAACATCGCAACCATATTATTCGCTTTCCTCCTGTCTGTCTGTCTTAGTCTAGCTTTAAAGCTGCTCTCTAGCCGGCAACATTCGCCTGTAGTGTAACCTTACAGCGCAGCGGTGCCAGCATGAATTGTCGATAGGATAAAATGATCTTTAAAAGACAAGCCCGCAATATAGCTGAATCCATACTAGAGACTCATCAAAATATTACAGAAATTGCGCTCTGTAAAGTTCTCTTCTCACTGATGTTGTGCTCGTATCATCATATACAGTAGTGCGAACATGGATTGTCGATAGAATAAAATAAGATAAAAAAACAGTTATGACGGTAAAAATAATTATTATTTTAGTGGGTGGCAAGTCACCACCTGCCTAAGTATTTTAAAATGAGACTGAAATTGGCAGGTGCCGTAGTCTCGTCCATAGTCTTAAATATCTCCCTTATTATTTATAAGTTATAACAATAGCCTTGTCATTTCATCCATTTTTGTAATAGATAATTCATGTCTCCATCATCCCAAACTCTGTTTTATACACTTTTGTATGTTTTATACCAAACAGGCCTCTAAGTGTTGGCTATAGCCCCACTTATGCCTTTGTAAAGGACCGGATAACAAATTCGTAAATAAAAATGAATAAATAATAAAAATATGGGACAACATCCACACACAAAGGTCTTCAGGTCCCAAACTAGGCAGAGCCTGTACTATGGTAACCTGATGACTGATATACTTATACATATACACGCCCAGCCACAGCTCAAACAGACAGTTCATGCACACAAATGTTTGACTTGTCCGGGGATCGAACCCAGGACTAGCGGCTCAAAAGGCAGGGGTGCTACCAACTGCGCCAACCCGCCAGTCATGATATTGCTATTCCAAGAGACAAGGTACGATAGCTGATAAAAATCAGTTTATCGACGTGACATGTTACTTGTCACCACAACCATGCTCGCACTATAATGATCGGTTCGCCTCACTCACTAATGAATGAAGACGAATATTAATGTTTGACTCTGTAAAGTTACATTACAGGCAAATGTTCCCCTCACCTATAGCTTTCACCTGTAATGTAACCTTAAAAAGCTGTATCTTTTAATTCGTATTAGGTAGCCAGTTCAACGAATGATTATGGTATCATTGCCGATTAATGTTTAAAGACACACAAAGTAAATTACGATTGTAGTAGAAACTCGAATGTTTAATAAATAAATAACAATTATCAAACAGTGGTCAAGTGCGAGTCAGGCTAGTTATAAGGATAAAAGATAGTTGGATTCCATATTTCCGTACTACCACAGTAGGACAATACGGAACCCTTGGTGTGCGAATTTAACTCGCAATTGACTGATTATTTAATACTGCGATGTGTTTGGGACACAGTCTCCCAAAATCACGCCTTAAAGTGCATCGTTGTTCCTGCGTGAAAGAAGGCTATACTAGAATACACAAATTAGCTTATTTTGTTATTTTTGCATTTTAAGTAAATGCTTTTGAACACATTTCCAATGAAGGAAAACGAATTAAGTGTTAAAAACAAGATTCTAACTCTAGATTTTGTGTTGAACGATTAATTTGTACGGCCTCAGTAGATTCGCCAGTCGCCATACTTGGTCAATAATATAATAGTTTTCTCAGAAAACATAGGTACGATTCAAGAAAATGCGACGTGTCTGGTTAACCATGAAGCCTTTCGTCGATCTATAACTTCTATATCTTCTGTACCCTACTTCTATTCCATAAGAACTTTGTTATGTTATGTGACGCCATCGATTAGCATTTGTTACATTTATTTTATGCAATCAAGCGACGAGACGTACTCGTACAAGTCCTACACCAGCTGGTAAGCTTGCCCATGGAGTTGCAGTGCAAACCAGAGCATAGAGGACCTTGGTTTTGCCCCGACACATTGGGTTTTGAGTCTTATTCTCCCATTCTTGCGCATTATAGCTTCGCGGCAGAATATCTCGCACTGTGGGCACTATTATTTATTCTGTGACTGCAGTGGTACCAACCAGGACGGCGTTGCTTGCACAAGTGGTTACCACCTATTAAGTCGGGTTTCCTCACCTCTTACGATTCTTAACCCTCCGCAGGTTTTAACTTTTTCCCCTCGCGGATATCTTACATTTATTATTTTCCTTAATGTTGCGTTTGAATACATTTCCAATGAAGGAAAACAAATTAAGTGTTAAAAACAACATTGTAATGATACAGCTATACAGGGAAAAAACCTCAGCACGTGGACGGTGTTCAAGTATGCGCCAGATAATTGGTCATTCGTAGTCGATATTTGTTTTTAATGCAGAGATTGTAGCGTAGTTAGTTGATGTGTGAGTGACTTCTTGCATTTTCTGCGAGCAGTATTTATCCGTTTTTTGTGGTGTGAGTGGCGTAGTAGGGGGGAAAGGCATTCTCGGCAAGAGCACGCGGTGCGGCGATGCGCGCGCGCTCAGTCCCCAACCGCGTTGCGCCGCGTTTACTGGTGATCGCATTTTGCCCAAACCCGTGACAATAAATTCGATTCGAGTAGCGTGTCCCGGGCGCTTGCGCTCGCATAGCACCCTATGTCTGCCGCCGTCGTCAATGCTCCTCCTGGACGCCGTTAGAATGAAGTGCCATTACAGTTGCATTTGGAATAAAGAGATCATTTTCAACTCACAAAAACTTGTCAAGAGACGTTAGGCTCCTAAGCCTACCCCCTGAATCTCCCACGACGACCATCGCTCGCCCCACGAGGATACCACTGCCTTTGTAATCTCTAAAGTTTAAGAACTGTATTGTATTCATAAGGACATTAAAGGATATTTTGTTGGACTCGTGAAGCGGTCTCTAGAATATATTTGGACTTCGTGATGGCTCTGGCTGATATGTACATTGGTATGTTGTATCCAATCGCAACCACGTTCCTAGTATTTAGCTTTGTTTGTTTTGGTCGGTTTATTGAAAGTCGTTGTGGCGTAAAGGCTATCAAGGTCCGCGTGCTCCACTTCTCGCTTCAGCTATTAATGTGCTTCATAAAAATTTAAATGGTTCTCGTTACACTGTAACAAATCACTTATGCACTTTAAACATTAAAAATAATTAATGTATACTACTATATACTGTGTGGTAAGCAGTTTGTTGTGATCGCTTAGGTTGGGCGTAATTTAATGCTTTTTCGGGCAATAATACTGCGCAACAAACTTGTTTACCGTTCGGCCCAGTATCTGTGTTTCAATTCTCCAGCAAGCTGAGGACGTCATTAGCATTATGATATGAGGTTCCACGGGTAGCAAGCACAGTGGCACATTATCACGCAATCGTCTCATAACGTGTTTATTCTCATGTTTCGATAAATAACTGCCTGAGGTATGCATAACCTATAGCAAATTATGCAGGTAGTCAGCTAGCAAGAGTTGCATTAATTTAGCTTAATTAGCATTGTATGAAAACTGCTACAGATGGCGTTTTTGTTGCTTTGTTTTATATTGCATACTCTGCTTAGATTGAAGCTTAAGTCACAAGAGACACCGATTCTTACTGGTCCAGTACCTATATAAGGAAACATTTTGTTGTTTGTTTGTTTGTTTACTTCAACGACTTTATTTTACCTATTCTTATAAACTTTTTATGTTGTCATTTGGTAGTGCAGGGCTCAAATTCGGGCACGCTTCCCATGTACCTATAAATTGACCTATGTTTGGTACCGTTCAGCGCTGAAACGGTTGACATTTTGATGAAAAGTTAGCATTGTGGTAACCATGATTTCGCTAGAATTTCGTAAAAAGTTCGAAACAGAGGCGCACTATGAGTCCTATGTATATCGATCGATAGAGGATCTATTGACAAACAACAATTTTCATTTGACGTAAGTCCTAAAGCGCAAAAGTGTTATACATTTCCCGTGAAATTACAGTCACCACTATGCCAGCGTCTCATATTATAAATACAAAAATATCCCCGATCCCGAATCAACGGATAGTTCCCAATACATTGCTATAACCCTGTTTCACGTAGTATTTGTGGACTGGAAATTAATTATATTTTTGAATAAAGCCTTTGATTTGTATGCCAAGAAGTACAAGTGCGAATGCGTTTAAGACGTGCAAAAGACAGCACATTTTGTATACTGTCGTCCTCCCCTTGTAGTATACTTTTGCATCCTGAGTGTAAAATCGATTATGCATAATTCTTGTACCTTGTACCGCAACAGTTTGATAAACCAGTTCGCGCACAAGTTGGCCTCGCTAGCTGCTCGCCCAATAATTAAAGCGACATATTGACCAGTTGTATTCATTCCTACATTATTGGTATCAACATTATGACACCGGTATACCTTTCGAATGCAGGATAAGTGCACTTGCCACTCTCCACGATAGTGACAAAACATACTTTATTTTGACTTTCATCACCTTGGTTCAGTGTAGTTTCAATGTCCTAGTTTCTCTTTTGAGCTTCACTTGGTTACCCTTCATCGTCAATGATATCAACTTGGTAGTAGGAAGTAAAGTTGTGGCCTTGTTAATATAACAGTACACAAACTGAACTAAATCAAATCACTCCAATATAGTCTTTACCGTATAACCATTAAGGCTAATCAACATACGCTCAGATATATTTACAAGTTTGTGTGGATGGAATTTTCCGAATATAGAAGTCGTTGACTCTAGCTAGCTTAATTATAATATTGTGGAGATCGACGTCGTTAAGTTATCTGAGTGATTTTGTATCGACGACGAGCGCGGATGGCTCCTATGACCGAACGCTGATTGCCGGTTTATCTGGGGTCATGCCGTTGCAGCCAATCGCTCGACGTATTGATACGTGTTGTCAATGTGACTTTAAATACATACATGCCTTTAGAAGCAATCTCCATTAATGTTTTATAATACAGTTTATATTATGTGTAAAAATAGTTTAACAAATCTGATTTTAAGACTACGACGCGCGACTTCTAGAAACTTCCAAATATAGCTGTTAATTCAAGATTTGATATTTATTTATTACTACCTTCTTCGAACGGGTCCGCGTGGGAAATAACGGGGTTATTTTTAGGTCAATCAAATATAGGCCCAACTTCATGTTCAGAAAAACTGACCTAATATTTATCGTTTAGTTAGGTGTATTCGGGCCCTTTGTATTAATCAATTATGGTTACTAATTTATTTATTCAATATAATTTAAATATCTTTTCACACTCTCTTTCAAGAAATCCGTTAATGGACCCGCTTTATTTAAGACACAATTTCTCCGTTACAGCGAACGGTCTAACCAATTTATATTCAATTGATCGTTGATTAAGTCTGTCGCCTCAATGCGGTCAAATCGTCACATCTACAACGACGAAGAATTTTTGTGCCTATTTGTAATCGTCGTAGTACGTTAAAACATGATTAAATTGTAAAATTTCGTAAATAGGATCAGTTTGGTCAGATAAAAGTAATCTTCTAAAGCACGAGAGATTCATTAGGACACGGGGTCAGCGGCGCAGCTGCGTGCAACATGAAATATTGTTTATCTCAGACAGGAGACCTAGCTTGACTTCGCTTACGTCCAACAATAAAGCTACCTCATTGAATAAATAATGAATACCATAATTTGCTCATTTTAATAATTCTCGGAAAATTTTCCGTAAACTAGTAATTTTTGAATAAATAATGAATCTGTATTAATACCTATTCTGGAACTCTGGTACATAATTCAGAGTTTATTCATCAATTACCAGGTGAATGTTAAAATTGGGGAGTTAAAAATGCTAGAACCGTTGTAGCGACGAGAAAATTTCAAGAATACCTTCCTTATATTTGGTACTGTCACTACCCTGAACTATATTCATAGATTCTTTATCATTTGGTGCAGTTGATATGTAATGATACAGATTTTTTTTAATAATCGAAAGTTTCTCTTCTACAATCGGCTCCATTCAGATGAATGAGTATTAAAATATCAGTACTGGGTTCAATCTAAAATAAAACGTAGTATGGAAAATCTCATTTGACCGTTTTATTTTTACCCGACTGCCCAAAATTTTTCTCTGCCGATTAATAACTAAAGCTACATAGCCTAACCTACGCCTGAAAGCACATACTCAATATGCATTCTACAGTCTTATCAATTCGAACACAAATAGCGATCCATCTTCTAACGACAGCGTCTCTTTATTACAGAAAACATCTTCCCCAACTGGCTGGAAGAGAAGGTAGAGCTACCCATCTTCGAGACCATCCCATCGGGCGGAGATCGCTCGACCGTCGAGCCCCCGGCACCAGTGGCCATTCCCGTAGGTCCGTACTCTGGCCCGCAACATACGGAGGACCTATTGCGAGAGTTCGAAAACGTGTACGATGCAGTAGAGCTTACACATCTGACGCCACCGCAGTCCCCGCCCGGGCCCGCTACGCAGCTGCTGCTTAGTTACGCGCACCACGCCGCAGTGGTCCCAACTGTGCCTCTGATCGCGCCCGAACCTTGGCCTCTAGCGCCGTACGACGCAGAGCTCGCTTCCGTAGAAGAGCTCGTTCGACACCGTGCCTCCCAACTCGTGTCCCCAGGCCCTTCAGGCGGCAGCGTCAGCACTTCACCGCGCTCTTCACCGCCTTCTTCACCGCGCTCGTCTGATGAGGAATGGTCGACACCGCGCCACCGCTCCAAACCGTACGCGCGTTCCTCCGACGACCGCCGCTCCCGCAAAAAGGAACAGAACAAGAACGCGGCCACGCGTTATCGCCAGAAAAAGAAAGCCGAGATCGAAGTTCTGCTCACCGAGGAGCAGAAACTCCGCCAGAAGCACACGGGCCTGGGCGACCAGTGCTCAGACCTGCAACGCGAGATCCGCTACTTGAAAGGTCTCATGCGCGACCTCTTCAAGGCCAAAGGTCTCATCAAATAGTCGCGCTGCCGCCGTCTCCAGCGAAAGATTATTGTCATCCGCGCCGTGAGAGGCGCGCCGATTGTTTGTTCTAAAAGAATTGCGTAATCGGGAGTTTATTGTTTTGATGATTCAATTATATTTTTTATGTTAACTATATTATAAGCCTGCTAGTATTGTTTGTATTTTTGGTTAAGCAGATCATTACGAGCAGCATGTATCACTTCTCACTTCAGTTAAGAGACGCAAATTAACATCTAAAATAAAAATCGTGGCGCCATTTTTCATCTTTTTTCTTTTAATTAGAGGATAGGTCGCATTCGTTGTAATGAAAATGTACTTCTTATTTTACATGTCGAATAAACTTACATATAGTTAATGTACAATCCATTAATTTACTTTTTACATATTATATTGATGAAATTTATTATATTTTCATACAATAAAAGTAATGCGACGGCGAATCGTTGTTTTATTTATTAATGAATCAAGAAAATAGTAAATTTACCGGCTTTTAAGCATGCTACATTAGTTACATAATTTTTCTCAGGAATAGTCGGTTGGTGTAACATTAATTAACTTAATTACCACCTACAATTTACTGAAGTAATATCCATTGTCGCAATTATGTAGCGAACTACGGACCGAATAAAAAACAAAAGTATTGGCTGGAAACAGCTAAATTATACAAATTATTGTGTAATAGCTATGATTTCTTTATTGTTTCTACAACTATTACTCTACATTGGTACACAAATGGAGATAGGCTGACTGAAATAACAACAATCGCTGTAGTTAAGATTTACCTTGAAGACGCTCATTATTGCAGATCTTAGACGACACCAGAGAACAATAAACCCATACTAACATTATAAAAGCGAAAGTTTTTGAGTGTGTATGTTGGTTACTTATTTCATTCATCACCAAGCGGGTGAAACCGCGGGGGTAGTTGCGCAGTAATAGATAATTTAGAACAAATAATTTATGTTTTTAACAATTAATAAACAATACTATTCAGCGTCTTAGATTTAGTAGTGTCCAAATTCACGTAACGGTATACCTATCGGGACCGAGTTAACTTTCGTAGCGTCGTAGGTATCCATCATTAGCGAAACCCTATGCGTACACGTGGTCAAAGATCGTAGCACGAACAATTTGTGAAAAAGTTTAGGTACTCATCGTAAACATAAAAAATTTACTCTTCGCTCTTAGTCGTAAAAACTATTAGATAGTGTAACTGTTCTAAAAGTTATACGATAGTTTGTAAGTACTATGTTCAATTATTTTACGTCGGTGATCGATTACGTTAAACTTTTCTTATATTTTTTTATATGATTTTTAAAGCTCTAACGTCTGCTTAGCGAGACCAAACATTGCAATTTTAGTGAGAAAAATACATATCCTCGGACGGGATTTCTTCCGACAACCGTGTCAGACGCCAATACCACTACGCCACCGAGGAACGACGTCCGAACATCGAATTTAAACTCACTATTTGATTTTAACCGTCGTATTGTGACGGAGTGACATCTATTGAACTGCTTTGACGAGCAACCGAAGGAAGCGTTTTCTTTTGTACTGATGTCGCAATCCTTTATATATTTTATCTACCGACTTCCAAAAAGGAGGAGGTACTCAATCCACTGGATTTGTTAAATGTTTGTTACCTCATATTTTTCGACTGGGTGAACCGATTCTCAAATTTTTATTTGTTTGAAAGCTGGTGCTTCCTGTGTGGTTTTGAGTTACACTCCAATAACTGAATAGAATAAAAGTCGATTTAAAAATTTTCAAATTGTACTTATTATTGCGTAACACTCAAATTTTCGTGCTAGACCCACAGATGACAATAGTGGTAAGAGTAAGAATCGTGCCGTGGAAAGACGATCGTCTTGATATAGACAGATTTTTCCTACAAGCAGTAGAAGTCCATTGCTGTGTAAATGATGATTTTGTGATACTGCAACTGTAATGTCAACTAACAGAAATACAAGTGCAGAGAAGGCGTGTCACACGATGATTTTCAATAGGTTTGTGAGAAAATCTAAAAAGAAATACAAGGAATAGTACATTACTGCAGAATCCAGTAAGTAAGCCTTCCTGGCCAAGTATGAGTTAACCGGTTATATACGACGCCAGGATGGCTTACTTACTGGTTGAGGCTTGTATAATGCTTTTCTCAAAAATTAAAGAAAGTTTTTGCTAATTCGGCCTAAGCTTTTAAATCAGGAGTGCCTAATCAGACGCTTGAACTCATTTTTTGGGATTATCTATGTTCACGCGGTAAATTAAAACACAATTGTCGCAATTGAATGTGAAATCCCGCCAATCGTTGTTTTATTTACTGAAAAGTTTTCGTTTAGTTTTGAACATTGTTCTATTTTTACATTACCTACATGAATGTTTTAGTAAAAAAAATGTAAATTATTGTTTTTGAATATCCGTGTTAATTTTAGAACGGAAACCTTTAATCCAACATGATTTATAAACTGAAATTATTAAATACAAACATAAAATCCCACACTATACTTCTACAACATTACTAAGTACAAAACGCATCGTGCATACTTTTTTGCGTTGCGTTAAGTGTCAAAGACTATAAAATGGGTGTTTAAGGCTTCAAAAATATATCTATCTCATAAGTTATGAGATATATATATATATTTGGAGCCTCTCTCCTATAACCAGGTTATAATGGCTATACTCTAATCTGTGTCTGGTACTATGTTTTTTTTTCTAAGCAGATCTAAAGAGGATGACCCACTGTCCAGTAATTAAATTACATATTCACTTACTGGAGAATAGGAGTTTCCAAATTTAAAATCTCGCTTCTTACTGGACAGTTGTAAATAAGTCTCCGGTAGAGTTCGCTTTCTGGGTATTTTTTAGAGATGTTATGGAAACATTACATACCATTTATGAGAAAATAATATTACATTGTACACCGAGGGGAGAAAACGAGGGAGTGCAACCGAGGGCTTAAAGGAAACTGGATAATAGAAATAGAACTTTCTCCCGAGTGATAGTGCTTTATACTACACCTACGAGGAAAATAAAATAGTTCTTCATCAGTGAATAATTGTTGTAGGAGCATTTTGTAAGAAATCAAAGAAATCTTGACTCTTGAGCTGTATTTTTTTTCATTTCTGGTGGCTTCATTATTTTTACTAACTTAGATGTTAGATGTAAGACTATGTATATTTACACTAATAATATGGACATATCCCAGTCTGAATTAAGTAATTTCGGTATAATCTTTTCGGTGGTAGTGCCACGCAGACCACGCTTTAACACCAAAGCCGAATGGGCCGGCACGACCGGGGCAATAGCTATTGCTTTTCGTTGGTTTGTGGGAGGTTCCGAGGCCCGATTCCCCCCTTCCCCATTCTCCTTCTCCTACCCCTCCCCCTTCACCCTCACCCCTTCTATCTATTCCTTCCTATCATCCTTCCTCAAAGGTCGGCAACGCATCCTCGAAACCTCTGGTATTGCGGATGTCCGTGGGCGACATTATCACTTACCATCAGGTGAGCCGCTTGCTCGTTTGCCAACCTATCCCATAAAAAAAATGGTATTCATTATAAAATTACGTCACTTACACTATGTATAAAATGACATTTTAAAAAAATATTTTGAATATAAAGCGTATTATCTACGTACTGATCAATTATCAATTTAGTAAAATTTTACAAAAACTGAATTTGACAATACACATTGTTGCCATGTTCTTTTTCGTAGTGCAGGTTGTCCTTTACGGTACTTTTATCCAGTACAACAAAAAAAAACCAACATCCACCTTCTTTCTAATTATTGGATATAAAACCTTTTTGAGATTTGACGTATGTATTTTTATGTTCGCTGGTAAAAAACGAAAGAACGCTAGCAGGGCAGAAATGGATTTTCAAACAACATTTCTGCCCTGCTACGGAGAGCAGAAATGAAATTCCATAGAACTTTTCCCGCCGCACATTTATAAGGGAGGAATGACGAACTTTGAACGAGTAATGAGGCACTTGCTGAGTGGGTGTGGTATAAAATATAGAACTATTACATGAAATAGTAGATTATGCACCGAGGGAATAAAGCAGTGTCTTACGTCACGGGCGATATATTGGACCCTGAGTGTAACGGGGACTCTAGAGTTTCATTCTCTAGCTAAGCGAGGGAGTTATGTAGACTCCTGAGTGAAGCAAGCGGTTCAAGCCGCCCAATACGAAGACAGCTTAGGCTTTATCCTACTGGTGAGGTGAATACTCTACTTTTCATACCTACTGCGAGGCAATAAAAACTCAGTTATTATACTATATTATATATTACTATATAAAACAGCAGTCATTTAGTTAAAAGTAAAATAAATTAATAGTTAATATTCAAATTGGACACATTTGTCCAGTTATGGAAGGATAGATTACCTAATATTTTTCGATGGAACATTTTATGGAAAATAGTGTTTTAGATGTTCGGTTGTTAACTAAGTTATAATATAATTAGTACGTACTCACGGGACCAAGACCACGAATTAGTTGCTTTTGGACCTCGCGATATTTCGTCACAGTTACATGCACCATGTTCAAACATGTAACATTTTATGGAAGTTGTCAAAATAACACCAAACACCGTGTTTTGTTACAAATTCATTATAGATCGCGGAACGTAGCTTGAACTGCTACGGTATGAGGTACGACGCGAGGGGCCGTGCGTAACCATAGCAACGTGGCGACGCTTGCTCCTAAACAATCACACTGCGCTCCTTGCTGACCGTGTACGTTCCGGGTGGCCCCTATACGAGCAGTACGATCGCGCCTTTTTTCTTTTTTTTCTGTATGCTGTCTGTGGTGACCGGTTCAATTTTCGAATAAATTCTCTTCACAATGCTCCTTACTAAGAGGTTTCCTACAAGTAACGTTCGAAATCAAAATCACTTTACGCCCATGTGAGTTTCATACATTACAGCCCCGGGTATGTAATGTCTTGCTTTACGTTGTAATTGCGTGATATGTTATTGGACATTTTCGAGCAGGTGGTATGAAAAGCAAATAATCGCTTAGAAGCTTTGAAATGTGAAAAATCGGTAAGTACCTACCAAGAAAATTTCAAAATGCCGCCAACTCGCGGCTGTGCCTGGTTTTCGCGCTCATATATAGCGCATGCATGCTTAGATGAATGGACCAAAGAGTATCTGGCAAAGATTATTCAAAAACTACCTTTATAACTTTTATGTATATAAATAATAGATAGTCTAACCTTGGTACCCTGGCATATAAGCAGAACCTTGAGCTGGGATGCTACGTGTGTTAGCACTTTCGCCGCGTCCCATGTTGCTCGAACAGAGAGCAGCAGCAGTAGCTCTACCATGAGTTGTCATCTATAGTCGATACTCGATCTCTCCTACTAAAGGTGCATTCGTTTAGCTTTTACGACATTGGTGGTGTTGTCATGGGTGGCTCTTTTGTTAAAGCATTCGTAAAGCTCAAACACGTTATTTTTGCCACTTTTGCCCACACCCTATTCGAACGCTCAACTGAGCATAATACCTAAAATCGCATGATTATGCTGTCAAATACATAGCTGTCAAAAAACGATCACAACAACTGCTCCGGACGTACCCACGTCCCCCCCGTTGACCCCAACTAAAAAAGCAATAATACCTATTTTTTAGCTTTCCGAACGCTAAACAAAAAGAGACACGAACGACATTTTCACCCACAGATTCCCAATTCGAACGCACTACTATTTAGCTTGTGATTGGCGTAATCGCTCTCGATTTTAGTTCTACAATTGACAGCGAGGTGGCACTGTTCTTTTTTATTACATTTATTTGCGGCAGTCGATATCAAGCATCGATTGGTGTCAATGTTGTAAACTCGTGGTAGACCTACAGAAGGGGTTGCCTATTATAAGCATGCCGAATACGCGCCTCTAGAGGAAAGGTACCACTTTGTTCCTGTAGCAGTGGAGACAACAGCCAGTTGGGATAGTGAGGCCATCGGCAAAAGAAATTGGCCGGTGATTGAGGGATAGCATTGACTCCCGTTCCGGGTCATACGTGGTGCAAAGAATAGCGCTGCTAGTGTCGCAGGGTCATTTGCTCCATGTACGCAGCAGCGTACACGCAGCATGTGTGTGCGAGATGAATTCTACTGATTTATCATAAACATGACGTAAATACACTTATTTAAATGTTAATAATTTATTTATTAAAGTATTTAATAGAAAATTCAATTAGTATTTTAAGTTAAGAAACTATCATACAATAAACTGCATAAGTTTTTAATAAATAGTAATGTAAATAAATAAAGAAGTGGTAAACGTGCTACCTAGTGCGTTTTATTTTGCATTAGAGCACAGATTCACATAGCGTGAGCGATAGCTTACTTTTACAGTAGATATGTATAGAGACCTAGTGAGGACACTTTTTGACCAATACCTAAGTATTGAAAACATAGGTCTAGAAACACAAGGATGGTAATTAAAATAGGCTACATATTATTCAATATGGCGTCCTAGTTAATCCTAGTTAGACTCTCACTTACATAAGTATATAGTACCTAATTACTTGAGTCGGATATGCGCAGTCACAGGAAGTAGGTAGTATATGACATGTATAGGGGTCAAAATTGTTGTGTTATTGAATGTCGATGTTATGGCTTTATATGTATCCCTGACACCAACCGCCCCGTGAAATCAACATTTATTAGTCGTAAGGGTGCTATCAGACGGAGAGCGTTCACGCGGTCAGTTTTGCGTTCGTTGTGTTGTATTACGTTACATAGATATACCCAAACAGGAGGCGTTCTGACCGCGTCGGTCAACTGTTGGTTGACTGTGGGTCTAGATCTATGTAGACCTAGATCTATCGTTTAACTATTATTTTGTGTTGTAACTATGTAGGTAAGTACATTATTAACTTCCTTCTTCTTCTTCTTGGGTTGCCATCTTGAACCCTTGACACAGCAGCTCTGAATAGAGAACGGGTGCTTTTGAGGTACTACTGGCGTAGGTTCTTCAGTCAGGATGTTCTTCTCCTACCAATATTTGCTTTAAATGCTGTAACAACTGGTACTTCTTTAGATCTTTTCATAACGTGTCAGAGAATACCATCTTTCTGACTTTTATTGTGTGCAGTATCTAAATTAAGTTACAAATTGTATTGTCATTTTACATTTATTTTTTCTTAAATATACAAACGAATTGGATCGCGACCACTATTGAGAAGATCCGGAAACTCAGCGGGCTTGTCTTTTATTTTTTTTAACGCTAATTACGTAATGTATTTAAATAAGTGTTCATTTATTTTTAGCTTCAGTGTGTTGCCTTATAAAAGAGACCATAATATGTAATAGCATCAGTAGGGCAAGACACGCTACACTTTGACATCGTAATGCATGAGTAGGTAGATCATGGAGTGATCAGTCCCAAGCTGTTTTATCCTCCAAATAATCCGAAGTTTGGTAGTAACCTTTTTGACAGAGTTATAGTTTTAATATTATAAATTTTAAAGGTAGTTTTGAAAATGTATTAACTACGTTTGTTACTACTAATAATAAAGAGTATTTACTGTGAGTTTGAAATCGCTACTACCTAAAATGACAAAGTTTCATATAAATTTCCAACCCCCATTTCGTTTTCCCCTAAGGGGTTGAATTTTAAAGAATCCATTCCTAGTGCACACCTACGACTACGTCATTTAATCCTTTCTATAACGTGATTCCAACCGGTTCTTTTGGAAATTTGTGGGGAGGCATATGCTAAGCAGTGGACGTCCTACGGCTGAGATGATGATGATGAAGATACCGTGATAATTAAAACAAAAGATTTATGAATGAAACTCGTGTAAATTTACGTTTCTGGTAGGCAAAGGGTTAAGGAACATTTGTGCTAATGCTAATGCATTTCATGTTTCAGCTGAGCGTTGATCAATCAGTCGTGACCTTGGCCGGGTCAACCATTTTTTGTATTCGTTCTACACGGTCAGTAGTCAACTTGTTGGTATTCGAGACCCCAGTTTTATATAAGACGTATAGCACAGAGAGATCAAGCTCCCATCTTGGATTTATGTGACGGATCAAGATAAAAGTTTATGGTTTGAAGCTCTGGGCTCTATTCTATCCATATACTAAATTTCATTGAAATCTGTGCAGTAGTTATGCGTATACAGACGGACAGACATTATTTTCAAAAACGTAATATTCTTGTTCAGTAGGTAATTTTTACAGATTTACCCGTCTTTGATGTTTTAATAGTGTATAAGCAATCTCACGCCTGGTAGCCATCGACCTGTGTACTGCTGTTGATTTGAGTCTTTATTCAAGTATACAGGCAATGTATTCTTGCCAGATCTTTCTTTCTATAGATGTTGCATACTAACCTTCAAGTGCCACTAGAGTGTAGGTATTATGCTATTTGTTAGCTGTAATGTAATTTCTCTTATCTTCCTAGTTTCTATTCATATTGAACCAATCATATTTAGCCTGATATTCTTCAACCTCAACACATAGGTTACCCAACCATTTTTAGTTAGCCTCTAACAATAAGACCGTTCGCTCCACTTGCATTTGATATATTCTTTTGTAAGTTCTACGCAGATTTTAGAGGTCGAGGATTTTTGTGTAGCCCAGCAACTTTTCTTATCTTGGTCTTGTGTCTGTAAGAATCGAATTCCTATTTCTAGTAGAGGGTTCTTGATTGGATTCTACATGCTCTAAACCTCTATAACTGGCAACTCTTAGACAAGCTGTTGATTGCAGCATTAAACTCCGTATGCAGTCGGGAAGTCTGCAGCGTACCTACCTACTCTTTCATCTTTCATTTGTAATATTTACATCTACTCTTTTCTTATGATGAAATGATGACAGTAGTGGTACCACGTAGAACGTCCAGCAGAAGAATTCGTGAGCAACTGCAGTCTGCACGCAATTAAAAACTGAGCGCGTGAACGCTTGACCGCGTGACTGATCAGACCCTAAAAAGACTAAAACGACAAAAATGTAATGGTATTTCATACAATAATATGGAAAACATATACAAATGTATCTATGTACTAGGTACATGACGAAAAACTTGCAAAGATGTCATCACAAGTGACATTAAGGACACAAAGTCCATGATCTAGGTTTATCATCATAATACCAGGCAACCTTTGACAATATTATCTAAAGATCCGACCGTGTATCTACTACAACATACTTGCTTGTTAGTTTGCAAGTATTTTATAGTAGGTACATAATACGTCTAAAGGGATTGAAACATTCACAAATGTAAGATTTATCTATTTCTAATTTTGATCAAGAACAACAATACAAAGCATTTAATCTTTGTTTCAGGATACGATATACTTTTCTAGAATTAACTTTTCCACTGATAACAGTTATGATCAATAACAATTGTATAATCCCAGAATGGGTCGCAAAGCGTCATTAACTAAAAAGAGGGTACTATAATACTAATATAACACAAGTAGATAAAACAAACAGCAATCAATTCTGTAGGTATTGTCATTATTAGTAAGATACTATATACCTAGTTATTTTATGCTACAAGTACGGAAAGTGGGTGATATCCGACGAGCGTCATTTTCATTCACGAGTGAGCGAGTGTATAAATCGACACGAGTCGGAAATCACATATAAGCATATATCACACAAAGTTTTACTATGCATTTTGCGAGGAAATAAAAAAATATTCAGAAAACGAGCAGGCAAAGCAGCACTTTGTTTTCTTTCCAGCGCAAAAAGTCATTGTAAGTAGGTATGTAAGTAATTGTGTTTTGATTTAGCCGGTAGGAGGCTATTGTTTGCATTTTTTTGCCTCTGGAAGAATATGTTCTGGAATTAAATTACCTAATTGATTCGTTCCAAAGAGAATATACTATTTAAATATATACCTATACGCTCAACATAATCTACAACTGCGCACATGTGCAAACAGCCGCCATGTCGCAAAATCCATCGCAAAAACGCACAAGCAAAACACATATTGTACATATTTCAATATTATATAATATTTATTGTACCTACATTTAAAAAAAAATTGATTTAGACATTTTTATAAATTTTTTGTTGTATAATAATGAATGTTATATGTATATAATCTTATAAAGTATATAAAGTATAAAGTATGTAAACTTATTAGGGTAACGACGAAGAAAACCATTTAAAAAAACTGAATAGTAATAAGCAATACTGCGGAAAACTGGCACTTTCTTGGCAAACGCTCTTTTCGAGCGTTGTAAAGTGTGTTATTCACGTCGACAGGGGCTGCCCCTGTCGACTGGTGCGACTGAAAAACAAAACAGTTGCACTAATCGAGTGGGCGGACGAGACTCCCTTCGCTAAAGCGAGCATGCTACTCTCCAAATTGGCAGAAAATGCGGAACAAGCCCGAGTGATAAGCGTAGACGCTATGGTAATAGAACACTCCAAGGGTGAGGTCGCGGACCAACTAGGTTGTATTAGAGCCTCGGAACATCATGAGGTAGTTGTGTACGAAGACAGAGGCGAAAACCTCAGTTACCTCAGGAAGCCGATACACAACAATTCAACCGACTGTTGGGGGCACCTAATCCCCGCTTCAACAACCAAAAGCGGTTCGGAACGTCTCCAGGAAAAAGCAGAAGCAGAAAGGAACCAGGAGCGCAGCCCTACCAAGTGTAAGGGCCGTGTCACAGCGTTCCTGGCGTCTTTCAAAGCAGCAGCACAAAGCTTATTCCTACAGTCGTGTGAGCCAAAATTGCCCATGCCTGCGAAAAAGACAACTCCCAGTTCAACATTCCAAAAACGACCTCGGACTAGAGCTGACATGGGACAAGTCAGTCCGCCAAAGTACATACCAGCACAGGAACCAGTGAGCCATGCAGCGAATGCCTTCTTCGAGTTCCTCGCCATAACGAGAGCAACAAGAGACGTCAATCTCAGGAACTGCAACAACATCCTGCAGTCCTACAGGCGAGCAAACGAGGGCAGCATCATCGAATCTCGACTGCTTCAGAAGAGACTCGAAGAGGCTGAAGCAGCCATATACAACAACGACACATCCTCGATCATCATGGGGGCAATGTCTGGTCAGTATATGGCTGCCTACAACGCGACAAGTGGCTTTGTGTTTCTGGAAGAGGAAGATACCGAACGGACTGGTAGGCCAAAATACGCAACACCACCACACGACCCTATTGTTGTCACCGCCCGGTGCACCAAGATAATGTTGGATGACAGAGTCTTGCAAATGGCGAAAGCCATTTCGGGAGACTCTGAGATCAAGACATTTTGGAAACACAGGGAGGTACCCAAAATACAGTGGGTCAATGGAGTTCCCGGATGCGGAAAAACAACTTGGGTGGTAAGACACTTCGATGTGGACAAGGACGTTATCGCAACAACAACTACAGAGGCAGCAAAAGACCTGAGAGAGAAGTTAGCGCACCGATTCGGAGAACTGGTGAAAACTAAGGTGCGCACTATGGCCTCGGTTTTAGTAAATGGTTTTAAAAAGAATGAGAGCTACGTCCGCCTGATGGTGGACGAGGCTCTCATGAAACATTTTGGGGCCATAGTAATGGCTTCTAGGCTGTCTGGAGCTAGCGAACTTGTCCTCATCGGAGACGTCAACCAATTACCTTACATAGACAGGGAGAACCTGTTCGATCTAAGGTATAACCGCCCTAGCCTGGTTACGAACATCAGCCAGGAGTTGTTGTGCACGCACCGGAACCCAATGGATGTTGCGTATGCGCTGAGGGAAATATACTCCGGTATATATTCCTCGGCTCCCAGTATAAGGTCCCTGCGCCTCGAGAGTTACACAGGAGCGAAAATCCCCAAATTCCTTCCAAACGCCCTCTTCCTGGTCCACACTCAGGAGGAAAAGGAGACCCTGACCAGCCAGGGCTATGGAAAGGGCGAAGGATCACGCACCCTTACCATTCACGAGGCGCAGGGACTGACGTACGAGTCAGTCGCGGTAATAAAAACAAAAGGCAACATGAAGCTGCACGAGAGCGTCCCGCACGCAGTCGTCGCGGTTTCCCGGCACACGAGGACCTTTGTCTACTACGCCGACGACGAGGATGATGCCATCGGACGGTTTGTGAGGCAAGCGATGGTTGCGAGCGAACAAACCATCTATAGCTACAACCTGAAGATGGCAATCATGGATCGAAACAGCGTGGTGATGGAGGCCCTGCTTCAGCGCAATGTGGGCTCACAAGAACATGTAACTAGCGTTAAGTTCTCATAAAAACTGTAACTGACAAAGAGATGGTGTGGGCATTCAGAGCAGACAGTTCTGCGAACAGGCCTCGCGAGCACACAGTCTTATTACCGGCAATTTTTCGCAGTACTTCACAACCTATTATCAAGGGAACCACTTCACCAATTATGCTCATATTCGAAATTCCTCTTTAAAGTTAGGTACCTAATGTGTGCACCAAATTTTATCAAAACCTGGCGATAAATAGCGCCGCAGCAAACTTCCCCCGTTTTTAGGAAAAGTCAATTAAAAAAGTAGATTATACGTAGGTACCAAGTTTCGTCAAGATTGGTTAAAAATGCAAACATGTACAGAAAGAAAAACGAATAACCTAACAAATATACGGACAGATGAAAGTCAATTTGCAATTTTTGTTTTTAGTATGCATTGGCAAGTACAACCTTTGATAATTTTGTAATATCTGTTTTTGTATCTTTTTATCAATATCTGTTTTGACATAATTTTAATTAAACTACTAATAACTAAATTAAAAAATGGGAGGAGGCGTTGGTCTTTAAAACACATTGTAACGCTATATGGAGGACCAGAATTTTGAAGAAGAACAAATATAAACATAGATAAATGTGTAATTGGTAAACTCAATTAGTTGATGATTGGTTAGGTATATAAGATAAAATACTTATAGATACCAAAAAATATAAGCCTATAAAATATAAAAATATAAACATGGAAATAGCTTTAACTGTATACCATAGGCGTCATCTAATATGGGGAATCTCTAAAAAATATTATATATTCGCTCAATATTGGAGTTAATTGGTCAAGTAAGTAGGTATAGACCGATTGAAAAAAAAACTACGTACGACTTCAGCCATTCTGCGTTGCATAAATCATCCTTTTGCGCAATGCCTTCTAGTTAAACCATAATAATAACATTGTGTTTACAGATGAGGAATATGTCAACGATACTCGAGAAATAAACATGCAGATTCTCTCAGTTTTCATATTATTATTAATACAATAAAATCTTATCGAAGTAGAACCACAGGATAAATAATATGTAGGACTTATGTATAGTTAGATAAGGTCGAGTTCAAAGTGGGTCGTATGTATGCATGCAGCGTGTTTACTAATGTCGCAAGGGCAGACAGTCCCGCCGCGCCACATGGAATCTGCTCCCGGACGATATTAAGTAAGTATTAGCCAAGCTCAAGGAAGGCATTTTCATAGATATTGACCAAGGCTCAAGGGTTCCGCGACCTTGGTACTGTATTCTGTGACCTGATACGACGCTAGCTAGGATTGTGCGATTTGATTGTCGTGTGGCATGTCCATGAACATGAGTTAATATGAACAATACATTTCAATTTTTCAATTGTTAGTAATAGTTCAGTATGTAGTTCTAGGCTATATATTTGGTGTTCTGTGAGTGGCTTTTGGTGCGAGTGGCTTTAATTTTGATATTACTAGGTTACCTACGTAAAATTATTAGATACTAGCGACTGCCCCTGACTTCGTCGCCGTAGTAAGCTCGGCCTTCGGCCTCGCCATAACCTCCCATCTTTTCGTTATTTTTTTAATGTTAGTACTCGATAGGTAGTATTAGAAAACATTTAAAAAATGATGAATGAAACCAGTAAAGCCGTTCTCAAGTTATAGCGTGACCAGGAAAAATAGGGATTTATTTATATATATATATAGACTAGCGACTGCCCTCGACTTCGTTCGCGTAGTAGGCTCGGCCTTCAGCCTCGCCATAACCTCCCTTTCTTTTTCCTTTCATAAGAAGATTCTTCTGACAATAATTAACACAACAAAAAAGAATTAGCGGGATTGTTCCATCCGTTCTCAAGTTATAGCGTGACCAGGAGAAATAGGGGTTCATTTTTATATATATATAGATTGGCCTCGTGGTTCTTGGAATTGAAAGAATCGTAAGTGTTACTTAGGTCTATTTCATGATAGCCTTGGTCATATATTTAAGGGGAAATCCTCTTTTCCTCCGTCATAGCCCCACAAACCGGTATCCTGTCACTTCACCGACACTTAAATATTATGAATTGTCGAATCGTTACTTAAAAAAAAAGATTTTGCAAATGGTACATTTATGACAATGATCATTTGACTAAATTTACATTTAAAAATGTAACATCTGACAAACGGTTCATTTTATATTTATATAATTTATTAAAAGTTTTATTAATAATAATAACTTCACAATTTTTACATTTAATACATTATTAAATGTAAAAGTTTTATAAAAATAATAACTTGACAATCGATTAATTTTATGTTTCCATTACCTATCAAATGTTTGATGAAAATAAGGTACTAAGAAGAGTGCCGGTATTACGGTGATCCGCTCTCTCTGCCTTCCGCGGCCTTGATGGGCCGCCACTGTTAGATGGCGGACGCGGTGGGGTCGCAGGGGAGGAGGACTGTCGGTATTTAGAGGCGCCGCTGTCCCTATCCTCTGCAGCCGAAGTAGCAGGCGGTGGAACTACTCACCTGACCGTCGTAGGGCGACTTAGGGCGCCCAGATTCGGGGTAGTCTGGTGTCCATTTGCGGGTTTAGTCCCCCGAGGCGCTTGCGGCACGCCAAATGTTCTGTCGTGCTGCAAGAGAGAAGGGTCCGGCAACGGACAGCCGTGGCGGGTTCGCGGTCGTGTGCGAAATCTGTCCCGCGTTCCCGCCAAAAGCGGCAGTGACGGAACACCGCAGAGGTTTGGTGAGTATGCTGCCCTTCTGGCAGAGACTCCCACATAACCACCGTGCTCCAGCCAAGCCCCGGGGGGAGAAAAAAAATCACAAAAATATTACACAGTTATGGTGAATCCATAGCCTCCCGAACTAGTATACACTGTGTTTCAGGAGTCTTCAGGAGTCAGGAGGAATTAATTACAACTATTTTATTATTTATGTACAATACACACTCATGCGCACACCTGCACGCCCAGGTGTGCGCATGTGTGTGTATTGTGTACTTGTACAAATAATCTTCTCCTCAATGAGAAGAAAACTAATTGTATAAAGTTCTCGACACCAAATGTGAGACAAGTAGAATCCAATATACAATTGAATGGAACAGGGTTGGACCTTGTGGAGTCAACAGTCTTTTTAGGAATTACTATAGACGCTAAATTGCAATGGGGTCCCCACATTAAAAAATTGTCTACTAGGCTCAATTCAGCAGCTTATGCTGTTAAAAAAATTAGACTATTCACTGATGTAGACACAGCTAGAATAGTTTATTTTAGTTATTTCCATAGCGTTATGACTTATGGCATACTGCTCTGGGGATGTTCTGCAGATATTAATTCTATTTTTATACTGCAAAAAAGCTACAGTTTGGCTCCCAGAGTTTCCCTTAGACAGAAATTTTAAGACATAAACATTCTAACTGTTGTCTCTTAGTTTATCTATGAAAATCTAATGTATGTAAAGAAAAACATTAGCAGTTTTGATAAAAGGAGTGATGCTCATTCCATCAACACGCGAAATAAGCACAAGCTATCCGTACATGTAACGCGTCTCCACAGAATAAGTCATTCTTTTATGGGACAATGTATACGATTCTATAATAAAGTTCCCAATGTTATCCGAGATTTGCTTATTAATAAGTTTAAAATTACTATTAAAACTAAACTCTGTCAAAAAGGTTATTACAAAATTTCGGATTACTTGGAGGATAAAACAGCTTGGGACTGATCACTCCAGGATCTATCTACTCACCCCCCCGATGGGTTCTCGATTGACGTGGCGGGGGGAAGGGGGGGCTCAGTAACCGTGGCTAGGTACACCACGGTGAAGCCAAGAGGAACCCAGGGGCCGCGCCGGCGTTGGGGTGCGCTGGCCGGCTCAGGCGGGCCGCTCCTATGGGCTTTGGCCGCCAAGTCCACATAGGAGTGGCGGGGTCCGGGACGGTCAGACTCGAGGAGGTGGGGCCCGGGCGCTTTGGCGCAGGCTCGAGGAGGGGGGCCCGGGCACTTTGGTGCAGGCTCGAGGAGGTGGGGTCCGGGCGCTCGGCGCAGACTCGAGGAGGTGGGGTCGCGGGCGGGCTATCCCTTGTGGCTGACGTAGCAGGTGGTGGGGCTACGTATCCGACCCACCGCAGGGAGACCACGGGCGACCAGACACGGGGAAGTCTGGCGCCCATTGTTGGCGAGTTTGGTCTCCGAGGCAGTTGCGGCGCGCCATGTGTTCTGGCGTGCCGCGAAGAGAAGGGTCCGGCAACGGACAGCCACGGCGGGTTCGCGGTCGTGTGGAAAATCAGTCCCGCGTTCCCGCCGAGGGCGGCAGTGACGGAACACCCCGGGGTTTTGGTGGGTATACGGACTCCCACATAACCACCTCCCTCCCCGTGGTGGGTGGTATCCATAAAGGATTTCCCCGGGACAAAAAAAAAAGGATCTATCTACTCGTGTACTAAGATGTCAAAGTGTAGCGTGTCTTGCCATACTGATACCATTATTATGTTCTCTTTTGTAAGGCAACACACTGGAGCTAATATTTGTAGTACCTAAGTAAAAACATTGTAAAATCATCTATATAAAAAGAATGGCCCCGAGTTTCTTGCCGCTTCTTCTCGGTTGGCTCTATGTATTTTGGAACGCGGCGGTAGGCTTTAAAGTACATTATAATCAAAAATTGACGTTCATAAGTGCGTCTTTGATGCCTAAATTGAATAAATGATTTTGACTTTGACTTTGACTTTGTGAGTTGTGTATGTGAGTGACATTATGTGTGTGTGGTGAATGTATGTTTGTTGTTTTATAATGTTTATTTGTTAAAAATATAAATTTGCTAACATATATTTAACTCCCTCAGAACCGAAAGTGTTAAGCCATGTAATATTTTTTTTTTATTTGTTATTATTTGATTTTTTAATATGCTTTCATTTAAATGCTTTAGTTAATTTATTATAAATCTGTAGAACCACTACATCGAACCGCATCTAAGCAAATCTCATTATACATCTTTAATACGAATTCTATCTACTCTTTTTTCTGAATCTGGTAGAGATGGTACTACCATTTTATGAAATCGACGAAGACTTTCGAATATGAATAGCTTTGGTACAGTTTTAACTAAAGTTTTAACTTTAGCTTTTTCATATACCTACTGCCGTAGTTGGATTTCGGAAAGCTAAAACTTTTACTAATAAAACTAGGAAAGCGCGCTGAGCACGTTCTACTCTCATAATACGAATCGTTGGTTTTAATCTTAGGTTTTAATGTAATATTTTGTCATATGAAGTTCGGTTCGTCATTAGGGAAAATTACGTCAAAACTTACGTCAAAAAGGTTCAATCAAAATGTTACGACAAAAAGGCAGTGCACAGCATTTCCTCCTTTAAAAAAAGTAACATAGGTATATTCGTTTCATCAAGCTATCTCGTCCCACTATGACGGGGATTTTTTATGACTTCACTGGGATATTTTTAGTGGGGCAAGCGTCACCACCACGGCGGAAGGTAATTGTGACATTTAACTTTAAAAAAAAACGTCAAATAATAGTATACCCTAAGCAAGGTCGAGACATTGAAGTACCTATATTCTATTATATTAGCAATGGTTAGAATGTTTGGTTTATTTCTACCCGACTACAGCGAGGCATAAGGGAGGGGTTCTGTTTTTGACCGGTATGTATGTTCATTTGTTTCCTCATAGCTTCTAAACTACTTATACTTAATCTGACAAATGAGGTTTTGTTGGAACTGGTGGATGCGTCTTGATTGTCCGCTGGTTATAGGCTATGTGACGTAACTTGAATAAGGCGCCCTCTAGCCTTCCTCATCATGTATAGTATGATTGAACCGGATTCTAAAATAAAGGTAGGCACATGTTATTTTTGTCAAGCGTACCGCGTATTAAAAACACGCTCTAAAAAGTATGAAACAAGAAAATATTCTCATCTGAAATAGTTATGTACAAACTATTCGATATGTACCTAGGTATTGTGTTAATTCATTAACAACTTACATGCAATTATTTTTTTATTGTATTTCATACATATTCATAGTGGTTTTCAGAGGATAACCGTACCTACACTTTATTTTCGGAGGGAAATGCTGTCCACTTCGCTTCCGCCACGGGGGTGACGGAACGGGGTATGCTCAGACCCACTAAAACCCTCCCGTGAGCAGTCTTACGCCAAGGGTAGGCGAGATTAGTTCGCGCTAGCATCCACCATCATATCCTGGCGGTAGGCTCGGATCGATCGTGTGCCACCTACCGTAAATTACACTATTACTTACCGTCCAAAGAAATATATATGTATGGATAGTTTGAATATGGATGTATTAATTGTAAGGTGGGACCTTATATCGGGTTTGAGTGACGTTAACGAGATGGTTGCCGTTTTGAGCCATATATTGTATCTCTGTTTGATTTTCATGCGCCTTTAAAGACAGTCATTATTAGAGAAAGCTTTTACCCATAGATTACGGACACTATAAAAGTTATGATGAAGTTACGCGATGAGGCTTGTTCAGCATATAATGAAATTAAAACCGACACTAAAAAAATATATTATAAGTCTTTAAAATCAACAATTAATCAAGCGCTATACTTTAAAAATCTGCATATTTTAAATATATTATATTTAAAATAATAAACTGCATGACCCAAATCAATTATGGAAAAATATCGAAAATACTATTTTACCGCAAACTAACGCTGAATTACTTAGTAATTTTCATGACGCGAACAGTATAAACAATATTTTTTTAAATATACCAGGCAGAACAAATACATCTATTTCGTATCTTACTTATTTTGAATATCACAGCTGTGGCGATGCAGACTTTCGTATTGAACCGGTTAGTTCTGACAAAATCGTCAGAATAATTAAAAGTTTAAAATCCAACGCGGAAGGCTGTGACGCTATTAGCTTGGATATATTACTTATGACCTTTCCTTACACTTTAGACCTATTGAAAGAGCTGATAAATAAGTCTATTAGCACTCGTGTTTTCCCTGACTTGTGGAAACTTGCTATTGTACGTCCCCTTCCGAAAATTTCAAATCCGACTGAACTGAAAGATCTAAGACCAATTAGCATTTTGCCATGTATGTCGAAAATTCTAGAAAATCTGTATGCGCGCAACAGAGTTCCTAGAAAAAACTAACATTTTGCCAAAAGAACAATCAGGGTTTAGAAAAGGACGCAGCACTGTCACAGCATTACTCGACGTGACCGATAATATACTCTGTTCTCAAGATGTAGGAATGTGTACAAACCTAGTATTGCTAGATTTTTCTAGAGCTTTCGAATCCATTAATATAGATCTCCTGATGTCAAAGCTGCATTATTATGGTTTTGATAGAGATGCTTTACTGTGGTTCAGTAGTTATCTTACTTGTTTGAGTGTTGCAACTTTGCCAGTATCTGTTACATGATACGAATAGTTTCATAAACTGCAGGAGAAAATATAGTAAACCTTTAGAATATGGTCAGTGAACCTTATAAGTATATTATTTACCTTCTCCTATTGCCCGCATACTTCATATTTTTTACTCTGTAAACGTATGGCATTTTTCGCAACAACCCTAATGAAGGAAATAAACCTTCACAATAAAGAAAAACCATACGTATTCGCACGTTAAAAGAGAACACTAAAAGTAAAAAGGTCAACGAGAAAATCAAAATGTGACAGATTTATTTTTATATACGCGGACAGATTCGTTATATTCCAAGGTTTTATTGGAAAATAATAATCCTGCGTGAAAAGCATTGTTATCCACACAATAGGGAAGGTAGACGGTAGATAGCATAGCTACTGTTCTTGAAGACAATTGTTCGAAGGTGATTATAATTGTGCGCGAAAAGTACGGTCCCTTTTATAATTACGTTAGTAGACGCCTACTTAGCTGAATTGCAAAGAGTGGAATAAACTGCAGAGTTCTTTTTGTTTTCTGAATTAATTACAATCCTCCTTGGGAAAAATAGTATATTTCATTACAAGTGGGGAAACAGTCAGAACAACAGGTTGACAGTCGGAACAAGTTGCAATGACGGTTCCGCACGTGTACTGAACGAATATTTTTAATACAGTTGCGAAAAAATTAAGCAATTTAATAAAATAAACTCGCAAAGAAAAATTCTGGAAAGTGGCGCCAACCGTAGAATATAAGCAGAGATTTTTTTCTTCTGGTAGGCAAAGGGAACTATGCCCATACAGCCAAGTCTTCAGTAGAATTTTTTTATTGATATGAAATGAAAATGAAATTTAATGAGATGAAATGAAATGAAACCGTTAGGTTTCATTCTAACTCATTAAATCTGATATTGAAACAAATTAGTAGCTTTTTTTTTGGAAATATAAGTATTTGCATGAATCATAAAAACTTCTATGATTTTTTTTAGTAAAAACTTCATGGTTGGTTTTTCTTTTTAATAGACATTATTTTGACAGTTGGGAAAGAGAACGCATGAGTTCGAGAAAGGTAAAAAAAAGAACGAGTATGTAATAGCCCACATCCCAAACGCTATACGTCCCTGCAATACGCCACTTTTTGAGCAACTGTATTTAAAAAAATACTTATTTAGGAAGGATGAAAGTAGCTTCGGAAATGGTATATTCAACATAATTCAATTAATAATGATTTCATACGCTTTCGCGATTATTAAACATTTAACGTAAACAACTTACGGATTAAGCCCGCCACAGTTATGCGCCATATCTTATCATACATTGACACCATTGATGTATGGTATAAACAAACAAAGTAATATCTTAAGACGAGCTTCAATAACAACCTACACGTACATTAGAAGCTTAACCAATTACAAAGACGTGAGCCTCTTTTCTTCGGGATTTTTCGTGACAAGCGATATTGAGCTGTCAAACTCTGTGTTTGAGTATCGATATACATTGTAAATACATAGTAGGTATACTATATATAAATATACTATATTGTCATAAAAACTTCCGTGAGAACTCATAGTTAAATGGTTAAACCGGCAAACACTCACGTTTATCATCTAGTCGTTATATTCCGACCGGTGTTCGGGCAGTACTGATGCCCATCCTCATGGAGAGCGTGGTCTAGCAGCGAAGGCCGCTAGTCGCGCACCGGTCGGAATATAACGACTAGATGATAAACGTGAGTGTTTGCCGGTTTAACCATTTAACTATAAATATACTAGTTGCACCCTCCATACCAAATTTCATCAAAATTAGTCTAGCCCTTTGAGCGTGAAGAAATAAAACATAGAAATACACACACTCACAAACTTTCGGCTTTATAATATCAATGTGATTAAAGTATATATTTATATTGATATAATTATAGTCTCACTCTAGTCGTAGAGCAAAACGATGCGTAAAATAGCGATCAAACGCTCGTGTAGATAGCTATTTGGAATTCGTAAACAAAATTGTCAAAATGATTGAAATATATGACAGTCATAAGTGAACTCTTTCGTTTGCGTTTGTATGACACTCGATTATAATACCAATACTTATCTAAAGTTAGAGTTTTAAATAAACAAGTAGGTACTAAGTTACCGAAATTCAAAGTGTCAATATCCGAACACAAAATGTGTTCATGAATGAAATATAAAACAATTTGTAGAGAAAGCAGACTTCGGGCCGCGTTGTCGGGCGGGGCGTCCTAAACGCTCTCTCGGGCGTCGTCGAACCCAACAGTACAAGCTAGTCCTTCACTTACGGAGTTATATAACATACGAGAGTATTGGCACATGGGCAGAAGCTTCTGGCAACTTGACCGCTTGCGGGATACACCGCTCTATAAAACCAGTCAAAATTTCATTGATCGATACGGCTTGTTAAAAGTTAATGTACCTCAGCGTACACACCCACTCTTGCGAAATCTATATGATATATTATTTTGTTAATCTTGGCTGCTATTACTATTTTTACTGACGTAAAAACAGGAGGAGGTTCTATGTTGTATATTTTTTGTGTATGTTCACCGATTTTCCCCTATTTGTGGACCGATTCTCAAAACTCGTTTTTTGTTTGGTGGAGTAGGTATACTTCCGAGGTTATCCAATTTAAATTTCAATGAATTTGGTCTACGAGGGCGGTTTGATAAGTCCATGACTTTGGAAAGAAGAAACACACTTTTTACACATACATTTTTTTATTTTCAACTTTACGCACTTGGTCCAGCGATGTTCCAACCTCTTCAACCAAAACATATTTTTTGTCAAACCCTGAAACATAGGCCTCAGTTTCGGCTACCACCTCTTCGTTTGACGAAAAATCTTTGCCCGCCAAGCCATTTCTTCATGTTTGGGAAGAGGAAAAAGTCACAGGGGGCTAAATCTGGCGAATACGGAGGGTGTGGCAATAATTCGTATCCTAATTCGACAATTTTTGATGTCGCGATTGCAGACGAGTGGGCCGGTGCATTGTCCTGATGAAATAGATATTTTTCTTTACTAGATGCGGTCGTTTCTTGATCAACTATTTATTGAATCTATCTAACAATGCAGCATAGTAAGCTCCGGTTATTGCCTTACCTTTATCCTAAAAATCGATTTAAATAACCCCTTGGCTGTCCAAAAGACTGTGTCCATCACTTTACCAACCGAGCAAACAGTTTTTGCCTGCTTTGGGGCACGTTCCCCGGTAGAAGCCCATTGCTTCGACTGTTGCTTAGTCTCTGGTGTATAATGATGGACCCACGTTTCGTCAACTGTTATGTACTGAAGCATTGACGCAGGAGTTGGGATGGCTCGGGGAGGAGTTGGGATGGCTCGGGTAGAGGCTGGCGGGGGAAATGCACAATACACCGCAAGCGGGACGTCAGTGCAGGACTTATCGCCCCCACTATGAACAAGAACAAGAAGAACAAGTACCGACGCATAAACTCACTCAGATTACGATTATACATGGCTAGGCATTCCTCAGAAGCTGTTACATGATTTTGTTTCTCGTCGACTGCTAGTAAACGCGGCATCCATCTTGCAGAAAGCTTTTTCAAGCCCAGAATATCATGCAAAATATAAAAAACTCTTTCAGTCGAGATATGCACAGCGTCACTTATTTCGCGTATCTTCACTCGACGGTCTGCCAAAACAATATCATGTATTTTATTAACCATGCCCTAGTGACCTCAACCGGCCTTCCTGGGCGCTCCGCGTCATTAGTGGTAGTACATCCACAACGAAATTCAGTGAACCACTTATGTACCATCCCATGAGAAGGCGCAGAATCACCATAATACTTTTTCAATTTGTCTTCGGTCTGCTTAATAGTTTTACCACGTATAAAATAGTGTTTAATTAGCACACTCAGAAAAAAATATAGCTAAATTAACATGAAGAAATTGTGAAATAGGAGCCGTCATAGTTTGTTTGTTAGCGCAGCAACCTTAATTTTGATAAAAACTATTGCGAATAACACAAAGTAGCATCATGTACGTTGTGAAATACAACATTGTCAATTTCACAAACGCTTACTTTTCACAATTTTACACTGACGGCTCCTATTTCACAATTTTAACTTTGTGAAATAAGACATTGTCAATTTAACAAATGCTTGCTTTTCACAATTTTACACTGACGGCTCCTATTTCACAATTTTAACTTTGTGAAATAAGACATTGTTGGTTTCACAAATGCTTATTTTCACAATTTTACACTGACGGCTCCTATTACACAATTTTAACTTTGTGAAATAAGACATTGTCTATTTCACAAATGTGTGTTTTCACAATTTTATCTGACGACTCCTATTTCACAATGTTTACCATGGGAATATCGTAATTGCGATTTACGCAACGTAACATTTTGTTTCAACGCTGTGCATCTAGCTATGTTCACATTGCTAATTTAGTGACGTTCGGGTTGTGGTTTTAACAGAGTTGTAATCTACATTTGCGTGAATAGCAATGTTACCTTTGAGACAATCGCAATGTTGTCTACCTACCTTGTAGTTCTAGCTATGGTCACATTACGTATTTAGTGACGTTCAGGTTGGGGTTTTAACAGGGTTCGTATCTACCTCTGTGTGAATAGCATTGTTACCTTTGAGACAATCGCAATTTTGTCTGCCTACCTTGTGGTTCTAGCAATGGTCACATTGCTTATTTAGTGACGTTCTGGTTGTGGTTTTAACAAGGTTGTAATGTACCTTTGCGTGAATAGCAATATTACCTTTGGGTCAATCGCAATGCTGTCTACCTACCTTGTGGTTCTAGCATTGGTCACACAGCTTATTTAGTGATGTTCAGGTAGTGGTAATATCAAGGTTTGAATCTACCTTTGTTTGATTAGCAATGTTACTTACATTGCTATTCACGCAAAGGAACCACAACCCGAACGTCACTAAACAAGCAAAGTGACCATTGCTAGAATCACAAGGTAGGTAGACAACATTGCGATTGTCTTAAAGGAAACATTGCTCTTCACACCAGTGTAGATACTAACTCTCTTAAAACCACAACCCGAACGTCACTAAACAAGCAAAGTGACCATTGCTAGAATCACAAGGTAGGTAGACAACATTGCGATTGTCTTAAAGGAAACATTGCTCTTCACACCAGTGTAGATACTAACCCTGTTAAAACCACAACCTGAACGTCACTAAATAAGCAATAATTACAATTGTATTGTCTTATTTCAATATATATAACTTTGTATTACGACCCATTGTAACTAAAATTAATTATCAACACATATTAAACTTGTTATGTATTTAATGTTTTACGATCTAGCACGAAAATCCGAAAATTCCCATGCAAAGGCGAAAAGAGTAATGGACTGTATGACGAACTAAAATTAGGGCAAATGTATACAATAAGTAAGATTGTGCAACTCACCAGACAATCCGATGGGGTTTTGAGCCGTTATTTATTGATTGCCTAAATGATTACCTAAACTAAGAATTGGCTCGCGCGCTTACCTCCTCAATAGCTCAGTACCTGTCTTGGCTGGGTGCCGGTTGTGATGGCACAGTTTGCACTAATATGAAGTTTTTGGTAACTTATTATACTTAGGGCTTCGCCCTCGACAAAGTTGGCACGAATGCCCGACAAATTAAATCGAAAATTAACGAGAAGTGGCTCTGACACGAAAATTGATCCACTCTCGACGAAAGCGACAACGAAAAGACTTTAATACACACTATTAACAACATTATTAATGCCGTGGGGTACCGGCTTAGAATAGTAACCCCCCCAACTCTACCCGTGGGTGCGTAAAAATCTGCTAAGGGATAACAATCGGAAGGTGGGCAGCAGCACCTTCCCAGTATTAAAACCCCAAAACTGCGCTCGCCAACCCGCCTGCCAAGCGTGGCGAGTATTGGCAAAATCCCCCCAAAGACGGACACATTAGGAACCAGGCCCCCAGTCCCCGGCAGCCCCGCTATTCCTGGCTACGGTAGCAGCCACGGTAACGGTGGGGCAGGGGGTGCTAAGAATCCCCGGCAGACGCCCGGCTACCACCCCCAACGACGACGACTGGCCCTGGTGACACACAACATACGCACAATGAGGACAGACGAGAAGATATATGAGCTGGAAGAAGAAATGAGTAAGTTACACTGGGACATTGTGGGGTTATCTGAAGTCCGTAGAGCGGGTGAGGACACGATAACCCTAAAATCAGGTAACCTACTCTACTACCGGGAGGGCGACCAACAGTCCCAAGGTGGTGTCGGTTTTCTCGTCCACAAGTCCCTTACTAACAACATAGTTAAGATCGATAGCGTTTCCAATAGGGTCGTATACCTAATACTCAGAGTATCCAAACGATATTCGCTGAAGGTCATTCAGGTATATGCACCGACGAAGTCACACCCGGACGATGAGGTGGAGGATATGTATGAAGACATTAGTCGGGCCATACATACCTCTGAAACGCACTTTCTAGTTGTTATGGGGGACTTCAACGCGAAGTTGGGTAAGAGAAGCGAGGATGAGTTGAAAGTGGGGCAATTTGGATATGGACAACGGAACCGTAGGGGACAGAGGTTGGCCGACTTCCTGGAGAAAGAGGGACTCTTTATGATGAATTCTTTCTTTCAGAAGCCACCTCACAGGAAATGGACCTGGCTGAGTCCCGATGGTTCCACGAGAAATGAGATTGACTTCATTATGACCACCAAAAGGCAAATATTCACTGATGTCTCCGTGATCAACAGGGTTAAAACCGGTAGTGATCACCGAATGGTAAGAGGCACGGTGAATATTAATATCAAACTGGAGAGGTCTCGTCTGATGAAGTCTACGCTCCGACCCACTCGTGCCCGTATTCAAGACCCCGAGAGCTTTCAACTTGAGCTATCCAATCGCTTCGATTGCCTTGAGAACATCGCTTCAGTGGACGAGATCAATAACAGGTTAGTAGAAACTGTCCATACAGTGGGTTCCAAGTACTTTAAACCCCACCGTACAGATAGGCCACAGAAACTCTCCAACGATACCCTCAACCTCATGGCTGAACGACGCTCATTGCAACTGCAGTCTTCGGATGATGCTGAAGCATATAGGCTGCTCAATAGACGAATATGTAAGTCCTTGGGCTACGACATCCGGATCTTTAATACAAACCGTATTAAAGAGACGATAGAGCGGAAAAAAGGCTCCAAAGTGTTTGCAAGAGACATGTCTATTGGGCAAAGCCAGTTGACGAAGCTGAAGAGAGAAGACGGCAGTGTAGCGTCGACCAAAGCAGAAGTGTTAGGAGAGGTAGAGAGTTTCTACGGACAGCTATACACCTCGGTTGCTAAACCTGTTAGCAGCTCGGCCAAAGACCCAAGAGCCAAGCTGACCCGACATTATACCGAAGATATCCCGGACATCAGCCTGTACGAGATTAGAATGGCCTTGAAACAGCTTAAGAACAACAAGGCGCCTGGTGACGACGGTATCACATCTGAGCTTCTGAGAGCGGGTGGAACACCGGTACTTAAAGTCCTTCAGAAGCTCTTTAATACCGTTTTACTCGAAGGTACAACGCCAGAAGCATGGAACAAAAGCGTGTTGGTGCTGTTCTTCAAGAAAGGTGACAACACTTTACTTAAAAATTACAGACCCATCTCGCGTTTGAGCCATGTTTATAAGCTGTTTTCGAAGGTCATAACGAACCGTCTCAGTCGCAGGTTTGATGAATTCCAGCCTCCGGAACAAGCCGGTTTCCGAAAAGGCTATAGTACCATAGACCACATCCACACGCTACGGCAAGTTATACAGAAGACCGAAGAGTATAACTTGCCTCTTTGTTTAGCGTTTGTGGACTATGAGAAAGCCTTTGATTCGATCGAGACGTGGGCAGTGCTTGAGTCTCTCCAGCGGTGCCGTATTGACTATCGGTATATTGAAGTGCTGAAGTGTTTGTACAAAAACGCCTACATGTCAGTCCGAGTACAGGAGCAGAGTTCGAAGGCAATTCCATTGCAAAGAGGCGTGAGACAGGGAGACGTTATATCTCCGAAACTGTTCACCGCTACATTGGAAGACGCCTTCAAGCTTCTGGAATGGCAAGGACTTGGCATTAATATTAACGGCGAATACATCACTCACCTTCGATTTGCCGACGATATTGTAGTCATGGCAGAATCCATGGAAGACCTCAGTACAATGCTCGAAGGCCTCTATCGAGTTTCCCAACGGGTAGGTCTTACGATGAACATGGATAAGACGAAAATTATGTCTAATGCCCATGTTGTACCTACCCCAATATCAGTTGGGAACTCAGTTCTCCAAGTTGTTGACGAGTACATCTACCTGGGACAGACAGTCAAACTAGGCAGGTCCAACTTCGAGAAAGAGGTCAATCGTCGAATCCAACTCGGCTGGGCAGCGTTCCGGAAACTTCGCGAAGTCTTCTCGTCAAAAATACCTCAGTGCCTCAAGACAAGAGTCTTCGACCAATGTGTGTTACCAGTGATGACTTATGGCACTGAAACTTGGTCTCTTACTATGGGCCTCATAGACAAGCTCAAAGTCGCACAACGAGCTATGGAAAGGGCTATGCTCGGGGTTTCTCTACGTGATCGAATCAGAAATGAGGAGATCCGTAGAAGAACGAAAGACACCGACATAGCCCAGAAGATTAGCCAGTTGAAGTGGCAGTGGGCAGGGCACATAGCACGCAGAACAGATGGCCGATGGGGCCGAAAGGTTCTGGAGTGGAGACCACGGACCGGCAAGCGCATCGTAGGTCGTCCACCGACACGGTGAACAGACGACCTGATGAAGGTCGCAGGACGACGTTGGATGCAGGCCGCTTCCAACCGGTCCTTTTGGAAAATCATGGGGGAGGCATATGTTCAGCAGTGGACGTCCTACGGCTGAGATGATGATGACATATTAAACTACTTTATACTGAAGTAATTGTATACATATTAAATTATTTTATCAGTTCGTTTCAAACAATTTTCAGTTATCATGATCTCGGGTAGACAAGATAGTAGTTGTCTAATACAGAGTTAATTTAAATGAAACATTAGATAAAAAACAACAGGGTTAATATTGCTATTGCTTATCATTGGTTTATGTACATTATACAGGCTTTTTACACCCAAACTGCTTAAATACTAATTGTCTAATAAACATATTTTCTTCTAATAAAAATAATTTATAAAAAGTATAGAAATATTTATTATAATAAGCATTGTTGTAATAAAATATACATAAATTAAGAACTTCGTCCATCCGTCATGATATGGCAACTTCACATATTAACAACAAATCTAGAAAGTTAGTACCAACTTTTGTTTGTACTTGATTTGTTTTCTTGAAATCCGATAACAGTGAAAACCTTATCCAAACAAACTGAAACTATGTGAATCACGCAAGTTACTACAATAATAATTTTATTTAAGTATTAAAATGTTGCTCATGCTGCAATAAAGTACATGTTCAGCTTATATTGTAAAACCACGCAAATTTAACTATGTAAAATACGCAGAATACCTAAGTCCGACTGAACCACAGAAACTAAACGTTGTTGATTTTACAACATACAAAGTCAATATTTCTCTAACATTGATAATCTCGTAACCTTTAACTATGTGAATCCCTCAGATTGCCACGCACCCATTTTAGGATAGGGCCTAAAGATTGCTGATGCTGAACCGTATTAAGTAAGTGTTTAGCTTAATATGTGAACCACGCAAATTTTAGATGTGTTGGTCTAACAGAGTACCTCATGGAGATTTTCTCAAAGAAACTTAACGTTGTTGATGTCACAACCTACAAAGTTAATGCTCGGCTTACATTGTGAATCACTCAATTTTAAAATTGTTAACGCCGCAGATTGCACCATGGTGATTGTATCAAAGAGCCTAAAAGTTGCTAACGCAACATAGTACAAAGTCAATGTTTGGCTTACATTATGCACTACGCAAAGTTTAGCTCTGTGAACCCGCAGATTACCACACTGCAATTTTATCAAAGGGCATGAAAGTTGCTAACTCCGCAATATCCAAGTATTATATTGTGAACTACGCAAACTTTAGATATGTTGACCTCGCAGAGTACCTAGTCCATTGAGATGTTCTTAAAGGAACTTAATATTGTTGATGTCACAACCTACAAGGTTAATGTTCGACTTACATTGTGAATCACTCAATTTTTAATTTTATTTAGCCCGCAGATTGTACCATAGTGATTTTATCAATGAGCCTAAAAGTTGCAAATGAAACATAGTACAAAGTCAATGTTTAGCTTACATTGTGCACCACGCAAAGTTTAACTATGTGAACCCCACAGATTACCACTTTGCCATTTCATCAAAGAAAGTTGCTAACGCCTCAATATCCAAGTTATATATTGTGAACCACGCAAACTTATGATATGTTGACCTCGCAGAGTACCCCATTGACATTTTCTCAAAGGAACTTAATGTTGTTGATGTCACAACCTACAAGGTTAATGTTCAACTTACATTGTGAATCAATCAATCATCAATTTTTAATTTTGTTAATCCCGCAGATTGCACCATAGTGATTTTATCAATGAGCCTAAAAGTTGCAAATGAAACATAGTACAAAGTCAATGTCAATGTTTAGCTTACATTGTGCACCACGCAAAGTTTAACTATGTGGACGCCGCAGCTTATGACGTTGCTGCTATAACAAGTTGTAAAAAAATTGTTAAACCAACAATAGTTCTTTGTTGCGTTCACTAAATTTGCGTTTCACAAGAAAAAAGTTGCTGTGGCAGCATAGGCCATTTTGTCATATTCTCAAAATTTGTTTGTTAGTTTCAAAATAATTGACTCGCAATGTAAATAATAAATAATAATCAATACCGGTTTTTTTTCTGAGTGCACTCTAAACTCGCTTTTCTCCATTTTCAAAGAATACTTAGAAGTCGCCTAACTTTTTTGTTTCTAAAAGCTTGTTTTCGCGCCAGATTTGAAAAAAAGATGAAAAAAGACGGCATGCGCTTCATAGTGAGTTTCCAAATATGAGATAAAAAAAATTATCAATTTTTTTTTATTAAACCTTAAAGTCATTGAGTTGCCAAACTGCCGTCGTAGTAGTCTTTGAGTTACAATCCAAAAACTGAAAAGTCTTTCGACTATTTTGATGATATCATCATTGACGGTGAATGACAATCGATACCGTAATTAGCAAGGGTCACTAAAAATAATGAAAAAATTTATTTACCAAAAAATGGAACCGAATACAAGACCAAAAAGTGTAAATTTACTGTCGCAGTCGATAGCAATGCACAAAATATTGTGATAATAGGTACTTTTGAACTATCGTGGTACCGACTTCAACTAGTTGTTTCACACTTTTTTGGGTTGAAGATCCGAGTCACCCATGTTTGCAGGACCTTGTCACCTTTATGTGAATGGTTACTTCCACCGCAGTGTGAGACATTATTCCTCGAGGCTTCCTGAGGCGCTATTCTATTGTGTTAATGTTTACTGGGAGAATGGGACGTGACAAGCGCAGTGTTATGTCACGCAAAACGTTGGGTCGCACTGAAATCGGTATGCAAGCATGGAGGTTCGCCTTGAACTCGCCCTTGAATGAACCTAACACATAAATGTGAAGTGTTGATGTTTATACACCTTCGCCGATTCCTTCACCGTTAAGCCCTGATATGTTAGAACTGTAAGCCGAAGATATTCAATTATATTGGTATCAGTGTATAGTATACCTACAGTATTGGCCGTGAAGAGAACCGAGACGAGACGCACGTGCTCGCTGACTAATTGTGGAGATTATCGCAAAACTGTTCAGCGCGCGCTCTTGACGTCCCGAGGCTCACTATAGATCACTTTCCCGGGATATTGATAACAGGTTAACATACCTAATTCATCTGTAGATCGGAGTTGAAACTTGGATACTTACCGTATATACTTTTATTAACGCTTATATCAACGTCATTGACCTTGCTCGTTCTGACTATGTAAGTTGATTTTTTTAAACGACTCGTGTTATAGGTATGATTTTCTCATATCTGCTTCTGAGACTGATGTAAAGAAGCCTTTAAAAAAGATAAAAAATCGAACTTGTTTGTTTTTTGGCATTTAGTTGTTGTTAATTTTTTGACAATGATTTTGACGCTTTCTAGTTATATTTGCGTTCTTACTCAGTAGTACTTTAGTAATAATATAAATAATTGCACCCGTAATACCTAATATGCTTGTTCTCAATTCCATGATTTTCTATACATTCAGTATTGAAGATCATGCCTTATAAGTCAGTAAACAAAATTTCAGCAAGACGTGATTCACAAAGGACCATAATTGATAAGATAATCTGATCAGATCGATTTGCTTCTGACCTTAACTTCCTGATAAATTGAGATATGAAACATGCTCATGTGCAAATCATATAATTACCGTAATGTTCGCCAAGTCGCTAGTGATAAATATTGTTATCTTAAAACAAGCAAACCGGGATCAACGGCTTAGATTGATTGGCCCTGCGAAGCATGGTAGCGCTCAGCTTCAAATGACACTAGCGGTCACCCATCCAAATCGTGACCGCATTGTTGATCACTAGAGGATGACAATGCAACTACGCTGCGAGCCTACCTAGTCCTTCACTACCTGGACATAATATAATTCGGGGGAGTTAATTATTCCATCAACAGTCTAACCTACCAGACACAAAACCGCGCGCATGGTTATAAGGCGCAGGGACCGTTGAAAGAATAAAACAATAATATAATTATTGGATGATTATATATTATATTATTAATGCATTTTTACAAATCAATTAACTTAATATATGATGATGGTTTTAAATGAAGAGGAACTGTATAGAGTAAGGCTTGACTGTGAGATAGATTGAAGAACCGATTGAAGGCGAAACTCGTGTCGAATCGTTTTTGGTTGATTGGGTTTTCTGTATACTTCCTACATGCATTTTATGCGGGATGCGATGCACACAGCATCTCTGCCATATTTGTTTTAAAATGAATTTCCGCAAAGTAGCGAGTAAATCAATCAATACATTATTGTAAGATGATATTGCATTCTGAATTGACGGATGATAGGGAGAAATGGAACAGGAAACCATACCGTACCGCACGCAAGCTTGAGAATATCATGGAGATAATGATTGCAATTTTAATTGCAAAAAAAAATTAATGCCGTAGGATTCTAACTCTGGATTATAATCCAGTGGGATCTTTCCATGCGGGGCGAATAGATATCAAATAGTTGCGGTTAATTATAAATAAATACAGATTAATTAAAAGGGATATTTGGTAAAAATAGTTTGAGAGTCTTATTACAAAAGCCATTAAACGTACCTGACACTATTTATAAACTTTTAAGTATTTGAAGGTTTCCCTGTTATATGTAATGTAACTCTAAAGTAACACTTTTGCACTACATATATCGTAAATGCCCAATTTTTTGCGTAGATTTCAGGTGAATATATTTAGGTAAATGAGTGAGTGATTACTTAGGTATATTTGTTACTTCTTCCCAGAGAAACGGCTGGACGGATTTGCATGAAATTTAGAATAGAGATAGTTTACACCCAGGTATAACACTATATTTGTATCTCCTTTCAACATGTAATTACCGAGGGATTTCGTTAATGTTATTTCAGGCGGAAAGTCGTGGGTAATATCATGTTAAATAGTTTAACTCAAAAGAGCGCTATAGTAAACTTAAAAATACTTTTTCTAGAATTGGATAAAACTTCTAAAACTGTCCGATACGAGTAGATGGCCGTACGCGGCACCTTATAATAAATTACTGATATACGAAAAGGGTACCTACTACTAGAGAATAAAATAAATATGTTATTATTTACGCTGCCCATGAACTCATTACAATCCAGGAAACAGCTGGTCTCAAAAATCTCTCTAAAACCCTGAGTGTTCAACTTTTGGAAAATGTAACAATATGTACAATACAATTACTTATATAACTTACAATACAATTACTTACCATTCACAAATCCTAGTCTTAAGTTCTTTCAATACATTCCGCATATCAGATTATACCCTTTATACTCCATCCAGAAGAACGACGAACACGAAAATTTGAACAGAATTTTTCATTCAAGTTTTGGATGTGATGTATTTATGATGTAGGCAGGTATGTGTTGTGTGTTATCTTACTCCGAGATAATGCTCATAAGGGACAATATTTTCCGCGCCGGTGGGTGCGTGGGACGCAACTACTTTATTTATAATACTGCATAACCAATGTTGGATTCGTCAGGTCTGTGCGATTCCCGGGTCTAGCTATAATAATATGTTGTTGGGTTTATCGAATAAGACATTTTCAGTAGCATTGCTTATTAAGGTACGTACCTACAGGTTAACTGTGCATAGGTTGGCAGTGTTGGGCCACGTTAACTTAAATAACGAAATATGGATGTTACAGACTTTTGTCTACCCGTTCCGGGCATTTGCAGGCATAATGTTATGTTGCAATGCTATTACATAATTGTTTTAATTTTTTACATATTTTCCTTTTGAAATAAAATAATATAAATAAAATAAAATAAAAATAAATCATAAAAATAAAATAATTGTCAACCTGTGGCTCTTAACATCATGCGAAAGAAAATAATTACGCAATGCCATAAAATGATTGAAATCTTATATTCTCACCTTATTTAATTATTAGTAGGAGCAAGAGCAAGCAAAACTTTCACTACCTAGGTAGGTAGGCATTTAACTTAACATGCCCACGTCTACTTTCATTACATAAACTTAATTTTATTTAGTTTTTTTATACCAATCGGTGACAAGACGAACAAGTCGTGCGCCTAATGTTAAGAGACACACTGGCCCAGTTCAGTGTTATTATGAATTTCAAACTAGAAAAGTTCCAAACCCTGCATTGCAATGCACTTCGCTCGTCGCCCAGAGATATAAGATGTTATATCTCTTGCCCTGGAAACATTGCCCTTGAATGAAACAGAGTGAAGCTTGCCCAATGCTGCTTCACAGTTGAAGAACTGGCAAGGGCGTGGTACTTCCCCAGGCGGCTTTGATAAAGCCTACCACTACAAGTATTGTGATGCATTGTGAGTAATTAGTGAAGTAGATAAAACGATGTTATAATGTGTGATCCCTTATGTAAATATGTAATTATTGAAAATAAAACAATCTTAAATTGAACTACCGGACCACCACAGGGCCTCACCTGTCTCAATTCCCTTTATTGTCCCAATTGTAGGGGCAGCACAATTATGTATTTAAGCTTAGAGATAACTATAAGTAATGAAGTTACTGGACAAATACTAGTCTCGAGAGTGATGGGTGCGTCGCGTGCAGTGCTGTACCCACGAAACACTTCAAATTTCGAGTAGCATTCCTATTTCCATTGGCTAGAGCAGCCTTATCCTCCTTATGGTAAAATGTACAATAAGCCAATTTTACGGAAGTCTTAGTCATCTCGTTATTTGGTAGCATGAAAAAACCTTATAAGCAGATTGAAGGCATAGCGCGAAAAAACAAGAGTTATTTCTTACCCTATTTTTTTATGTTGTGTAACACCATCTTTATAGTACTGAAAACTATTTGGTCCCGTAGCTGTTTAGATTTACGATCTCCAGATGAAGATAGAAAATAAATGATAATATTCCTTTTCCTGATGCAGGCCTTAACAATAGGTTTGTTATTTATAAAGGTAGAGCATGATAAGGGAAGTCTGTGAATTTATTGCTAAGAAATGGAGCTAGTAGCTGTATGAATTTTTCACAATGGGTTTGTACTCGCACACATCTGTATGTATTTTTTTATTATATTCGTTGTACTTACCTGGTAACTATAGTTAATAATACTATACTCTACGAATTGCGTTCTTTATTATGGAATTGCTCGTATTATACGTATTTACATTTAAAATGGGTATACGCCCAGTTTCATATTGGGCTTTAGTGAAGCCGAAACAAAAATACATCATATAAAAACCCGCAATACTTTGTTCACATTCAGACTAGGGCAATATAGTATATTTATACATATAATGACCAACGGAGGTCTCATGAGCATAATATGATGGTAAACGTCAAGCCTATCCAATACAGGATCAGCCATGCAATTCTCAAATGATGAAGCAAACATCGTTGCATCTTTGAAAACATCCGTGAAACATATGACGGGATGACAAGAAACGTTGGAAAAACAACCTTATGTACAAGGGCGATATCTCATATAGTATTTGACATCGGTGATCTCGTCGACGAGCGCATCGACGAATTATTACAGAATCGCACGGCTGTGATAATCAGAGCTTAAATCTCAAGTGTTGCTTTAGCACTATACGGCGCCATTCATTCCAGGATTTTGGATTTCAGGTTCGATGCACGTCAATACGCGATAGCAACGATTAATTGTAATATTTCAAGCTTAGTAATAACGATAGTTTTATTATTCAGTTAAAATAAAGTTAATAATATTATCCGCCAGTAATTTCACTGCCTGTGGCATCTCCATTTGTAACAACCTCCCGATGCTGGCGGTAGGATGTACTTCAGGAGTAGGTAACATTACTAGGAGTCCTATAGAGTATAATGTAGTATTCATACAGTCCCATTCGTATTTAAT
Source organism: Selenia dentaria (assembly GCA_917880725.1). Classification (NCBI taxonomy): domain Eukaryota; kingdom Metazoa; phylum Arthropoda; class Insecta; order Lepidoptera; family Geometridae; genus Selenia; species Selenia dentaria. Next base: position 15,360,739 of record OU862889.1, on the reverse strand, counting down.
CGAAGTATGATTGTCCAAATTATATTTAATAGTAGAACCGAATACTTTTGTTAAGTAATTGAGAAAATGTTATGGTTAGGACCTGCGCAATAAATCGACTTTTACTCGAATGTGTGCGCATTTTGATTGCAACATAACTCGCTCGCTCACCTCGGCAAGGGATGCTGCAAATTGAAGGACCCGTGATATCGGTGAGTGGATGCGGCCCGGACGGGTGCGGGGCGGGGTAGCACGGGCGCGGGGCGGGCGAGGGCGCGCAGGGGGCACCATCAGCCGCGCAGGGCGGGCGGCACGTAACAAGTGAAGCGGGCCCGGGAGCAACAGTCTGCCGTAGCCCGGCCACGCGGCCTCTCACACCCTACCATCCGCGCCGTGCTTCAACCCTCACCGCGCACCCCGCGTAAGTAACCTTCACCGATATTTATTCACACCAAAACACATCATTTTCACTTAATAACACCTGAAAGCATCGCGTCGCTGCGCCATGTCAAAGTTCAGTCACCATATATCGGGGTACCCTCTCACGCGAGCACAAGGTCCTCATACGCGTTCCCACCTATTGTGCCTACCTGGACTCGTTACAGCAGCGTTCGTTCTTTACCTGTTGAATGCATGACGAGACATTAATTACATATCAACGCAGCTTAATTAATTATTGTGATTAATAATGTTCTAATCTATTAACAATGGGAAAGTTACGGCTTGTTCGGCGCCCATATCATGTCGTAATGTTCCATGTTAACTACCTACTGACAGATAGCGTAGTTATAATTATTAAGATCATGATTTTGCGTCATAATTAAAAAAATATAAAGCAGTGGCTTTACCAGAATATGTTTCAGTTTATATTCTTTTTCTGTACAAATTTACCAGAGTCGAGTGTTTTTTTGTAATAAATACTATATTTTCAAGTGTCAGGTATGTAGAGTAGGTACCTACCACATCTGTCATGGCGCTCATCTAACCTTACAATGTCAGACATTTTGTAGATAGATACCGATACTAGTAGTTTAAAATAGGCAGTCGATTACTAACCTTATTAGAATTTGGTACGAAACCGCAAATTTTTGATAATATGATGACATTAAAATATTACCTATTACATCAAACAGTGTCAAAATATCAAATAAGATGATCATATTGTGCTTGTACGGTGTTAGGTACTGGTAATTAAGGACTTTAAAATTCGAGGACCAAGTAATTTTTGGAGAAACATACACGTTTATATACTATATATATTTTTATTATAACCTAAATACCTACGCTCATAATAGTTTTTTTACATTTACAAGGTTTTGTTTACAAATTCGATAATAACTATGATAACAGATAATTATATTTATTAACGTATATAGGATTCGTCTCCTGAGAAAATTAAATATTCTAAAAAGCTTCTTCTTCAAAACACACCAAGAGTTGTAGATAAAACAACAATGAATCTTAAGCAAACATTTTCAGTAATTGGAAGCCCTCGCCTTTGAAGTAGAGAGGCAGACACATTAACGGATGCACAAAGGGATAATTATGTGATTAACGGCCTAGAAACAACACTTGGTTGAAGGTTGCCAGAGCAGTAGGGACCCACTACACTTACCACCATATTAATTAATATGGTGATCAACGTTATACATATACAATACGACATCGTTGTAGGAAACTTATAGCTTGTGTTGTAGCTTCGGAGGGTACGTTAAGCCATCGGCCATAGTTGTTGTCTTAGGACATCAGTTCTTAGGCAATGTCGAAGACTTTCGGGGTAGTTTGAAACTTAGACACTAGGGTTGGCTCTAAGCCCATCCACCATCTCTCTGGGAGATAATGCCGTGCCCCAGCAATGAGAACGACATTCTTAATTATCATAGTAAATTCCGAAAAGTACGTTATCTTGCGACCCTTAGCAGATTCAAATGCCTACTGCAGCTTGCATACGCAGGGTCGGCTATATATTTACATTTTATATGATACTATCCAATATGTATATTATAAGAAATCGATACTTAGTTCGTTACATACCTTCGTGTACGATTTATAGGATTGTAAATAGTTACATTCTCTTCAAATATAGCAATATTCGCAGCTTTGTCTAAGACCCGTAAATGATTTTACCAAAACTGTTAAATGTATATGAACTCAAATTAATCATTAGGTAATTATACTATATAAAGTTAAACATATTATATAAAATTAAACCTATTGTAATGATGTCTATATAGACAGAGAGCTCACTGCCATTTTTAACCGACTTCAAAAAAGGAGGGGGTTTTCAATTCGACCGTATATATAATTTTTTTTATGTGTGTTCATGATAACTTCGTCGTTTATGAACCGGTTTTGACGATTATTTTTTGTTGATAGAGTATACATTTTTATTCCGTGGTGGTTCCATATAAATTTCATGAAATTCGGTCAAGCAGTTTTTGAGTTATACTCCAAAAACTGAAAAGTGTTGATTTCTCTTGATGATATCACTGACGGTGTATCCCGTAAGTAGCAAGGTCACTAAAAAGCGTGTAATTTTTTTAATTACAATATAGATCCGACTTCTACGAGTACACTAAAAAGTGTGAAATAACTTGTCAAATTCTATAATAGAGTGGGCGCGGTGTTTGTTACCGGTCTGTATCAGTGCGGGAAGTATTTGTGATTTAAATACACACGGCTGCGGTGCAGCGCGGCTAGCGCAGGTTTGGCAGGCTAGATATTTGTCATAGCGTCTTTCAGCTTTGGTGCAATCGCGGATCCTCGCATTCTTCGGACACGAGGCGGGGCAGCCAGTCCACAGAGCGGCTTGTCGTTCAGGGCAAAGCAGAAGGCAGTAGACCGCGCGGGAGGTCACCCATGCGATGGACTGATCAGATCAAATATGCGGTGGGAGGTCCCTTGCATAAGTGCACCAGGATGACTGCGAATAGAGGGGGATGGCATGTCATCGTGAGGCGCATTACATCTGCCTCCACCACAACTACATGACGACCACGACCGCTCTCTCAAGAGCGTAACGACTGAGAAGAAGAGCTGTGATGTATTCGTGTAGACATACAAGCCGCGTTTGGTACAGCTCTATGAAGATACCACACGTTTCTGGTTTTACTGTGTTATTATGTGTGAGCTTAGATAGCAGCCTAGTAGAACTCTTTGTGAATGAGTTCGTCCGGGGAAGTACTACCACTGTACCTTTATCTATCGTGAAGCAGCATCACTAATGTTTGCAATACTGTGTTCTGGTATGAAAAGTATGGATGCCGGCGAAGTTACTGGCACATGAGACTAACAACTTAATGTCTCACGGTTACGTGTATAGTGCAGTTCGTTACTTAGAATGAAATGCATCTGTTCTAGGCAACCACTTAATACGAGCAGGGGAATTACGTATCTTAGTTATAATCGAATGTTGATTGAAATCTTGGAAAATTGCGGCTTTATGACGATTTTGACAGTTCTAGTAAGCAATAATATTAGTAAGTTCATGACTGGAGCTGACAAAGTTGACGTAAGGCCGCCATTTTTATAAATTTCATTCGACATTTGATTTTAATTGAGATACATAATAACATAAAAAGCTAAGTAAAAAAAGTCTACAACAAACTAGACTTAGTCTTTTTGCCTTACCTAATAATGACTTGGATTCACGAGATAAGATAACAATGAAGCCTTAGGTTTTAACTCGTCTAGCGAACGTCCGATGTAATTGGACGCCCTTGCTTTGAAGGTGTCGCCAGCCTTATTTGATACGCAGCACAATGGAGTACCTAACAAGAGAGTATCTTTTAGTACGTACGTATCTTTATTTGAATAGTAGATATATGTACTATTCAAATAAAGATACGTTTCAAAACTGCGAGCCTTGCCAAAAACTTTACAAAACAGTGTCCACTTAGTCTGCAATGTTACTATAATTGAAATATTCCTAGTATGTTCGGAACTTGAAGCTATGAGAATATTGCATGCCTGAATGCAGACGTGACTTAATAAACACTTAGCTTGGTATAGACTTAGAACATTTAGAGCACATGCATATTCTATATTCCGGGCAGAGTTTGCAGTTCTAGTGCTTTACTAACTTTTAGAAGCTTGCTCAACCGGCGGTATATACGAGTAGGTATGCTAGGCGTTGTCAGTATTTCACAAGAAAAGGCAATTTGTCTTCGAAAACATTTTTTAGGAAGTTTTTTTATCAGTTTTGTTTGATTAATATAATTAATATAATAGTTCTTGTTTAAATAAGGTTACATAAAAAATTTGGAAGGCAACATATACTTACGATTAGTATTATATTATACAACTCTTATAAATATTACGCTTTAATTTTATAAGTAGGTATTCCAATTTTGACGTGCGTACGTGTGTTAAGTGTTGTAGACATATTCGATTTTATAAACCTTACACACGTTGTATTATTATCTACACAATAATATAAATTAATATAAAGAGAAAAGATTTGTATATTATTGTATGTACCAAATAAACTTAAAAACTACGGGACGGATATCAAAAAATATTTTGTAGTTGGAAAGCTACATTATTACTGCGTAACATAGGCTACATAATATGTTTATGTTTAATAAAGTTAGGGATACGATAATCTAACCCAAAGTGTGAAAAAATACCGAAAAATCCTCATTTCGCGTACGCTGCGGAAAGTATTGAGAATAGAGCAAAGTCATGTATCTACTGCAGTTTTATAGAAAACATCAATATCTACAATAAAGTCCGCACTACTATATGTCTAACTATTACAGTTATGTCATAATAACTAATTTTTCATTTTAAAATATGCAATATTAACGCCGGTACAAACTAGGCCACATTATGCGTACCTTGGTGTTAATCATTATCTACTATAATAATAAAGAGCACAAATAGTTTGTTACGAATAAACGCAAAAACATAACCGGTTCAAAAAATTTTTCTCATCAGTAAAAAAGCTATGTTACGCCTTAGTAACATAAATGATGTCAAATGACACTCATAGTCTCGAGATATAGATTTCAGTCAGCCAAGGAGCGATCTAACATAAAACATAACTGATAACTTGGTCCGGGTCATGCTCACAAAATTTTACGAGGACTTTGAACGTGGGTGTTTTAATTGCAAGCGACATGAAAACACCTTGACCGTGTAGTATTAATCTTCTCGCCAGTAAAAAAGTAATTGCCAACTTCCAGTTTTCGTTTAGGCTATAACTTGTGGAGCATATTGCTAATGCCGGTCCGCACCGACAGTAAAAAGATAAAGGGGCCGGCAGCGACGAACGGAGACAATAAAATAAGCTTATCGTTACAGAGCTATACTCCACTCCACCTGAAATACTCCTTGTGCCTGCCTCCAACTGATTTAATTGAAGGATTTCCACAGTAACTGCCGCGTCACTGACACATTTATTCCGTAAGCCCTATTTAGATATAATATATCTATTCAATGCCAACCTCCTCTATCTTATAATTGTCCTCATAACCTATTTAATCTCACTCTTGAAAAGCTGACATAGCTATGTGCTTACGAGTTTATACTTTAGCAAATCCTTTTTTTTATTTGCTAAATAGGACCTGGGTAGTTCTTGTTACTTGACATAAGTTGGTAGGTATCTTCTGCAATAGTCTCTTTTGGTTGCTATTGCCAGTATATATTCTGTCTCTAAGTACTTAAAAAAGTGTAAAAGCATTTTGTGTTTAGGGTGATGGTTTGATTGAAGGACACTATAGCAAGTAGGTACGTAGTCAAACTATTGGATTAATGGGACTAAAACCTCAGTGACAGATAACATGTGATAAGCACATCAGTGCAATGGCGCACCAAATTTGAAACTTAAAGCTCTGGGAAGCACTGCAACTGTCATGAATATTTAAATGAATGACCGTCAAGTGTGTATCCCACTATTTCCATTAGGTATTTCCATTAGGTATTTCTATTAATAGAAATACTGGGAGAGATTCTCCCACATTTTCCATTGCTAACAAACTAACTACTCTAACACTCTTCTTCTGGCGCATCGCCGACTGCTGCCGCGGCACACACGAATCGCTCGCTACGCTCGCGCGTTTTGTTCAAAAGTAACCTAACACTCCTCGCTTCGCTCGTCGTCGTACCTATATATGACTGCCATACCACACAGGAAGTACTAGATTTAAAAAAAAAGAATTTTGAGAATCGGATCACCCAGTCGAAAGTTATGAGGTAACAAACATAAAAAAAAACATACCGTCGAATTTTTGTGGGACTAGCGTTTTTTCTACCGACTTCCAAAAAAAGGAGGAGGTGTCCTCCAGGTATCCACCCACCGTCAATCGCAGTGTATGCACCAAGGGTATAAGCAGATTCTTACGACACGGAGTAATATGAATCTCTCCGTTTTTCACGGGAGTTAACTCTAGAATAATTTGTGCAGCGCGGGATTTAGACTCTCCCAAGACAGCTTTCCCCCTTTCGTGGATAAATTTGTTATTGACAGTCAACACAACTCTATTTATTACACTTACTACAAGCCTGTAAAGTAGAGTAAAAGTAAAGTCATCTACAAAATATACACTATTTTGATAGTAATCAGTAACGAATTTATTAATTAAATGTTCGTTTTTTTTCACTCATACACATTCATCGACATTTAATGCAATCATTACTTAATAATTGTAAAATATATACATATATATATCTCAAAAATTATATTCAAAATAACTTAATCAAGGACTCAATTCGCGCCTGCGCTTTAAAAATCCTATGTTGATATTGGATAAAGCCATGTATTCATTGAGAAACAATTTTTCGGATACACAGTTTCTGGAACATCACGTAGATGTTTCCAGGACTAATACTTCGGAAACTGTGCCGCCCATATCATCAGTTATTTACTATATGTTGCCTAAGAGGAAGTGTTGTTGGGTACTGCATACATGTATTTACATGCGAAGCCTAGTCGAAAGAAAACTAAAAGTCTGTGTGTTAGAACTTCACTAAGTATTTGTTAAGAAGACAAGACTTTCTTTCTGCGAATGTTGAAATCTGATTTTGAATTAACAAAAAACAATAACATTGGCTTGGAAGAAGCCCAAAAAGCTTGGACTACAGCTTGTTCCAGCGAATCCCCAAAAACCTTCACTCACAGAGGCAATGCAACGAGTCACTCTGTAATATGACACAGAAAGCTATGTTAAATAACAATCATCAGATTTGAGAGATAAGAATCGTCTTCTTGCTACAAACGAACGTGATCAGGTTTCTGGTTGCAGGCGATACCTTCTGTCAATATAGGAATATTTCTAGATAACACTAGTTTTTCCATAGCAATAGGTCTACGTCTGAGAATCTCCAGGACCACAGCTGCGCCTTCTCACCTCGAGCAGACTTCACGGTTAGCAGATGCTGCTGAAGAATCTTAAGAAAACCTCTAAGGGAGAAAATATGCTTGTATTGGAGATATGTTTCTTCAGTTTGGGGTTGAAACTATGGATTCTTGGGGTCCAGATGCACGGCGTTTAGTAAATGAAATGTCCAGGTGCCTCAAAGAAATTACAGGTGATCAAAGAGCTGGTGCTTACTTCGGACAACGTATCAGCCTGGCTATTCAACGAGGTAACGTTATACCCGTTTTTTGGGCACTCTGTCCGTAGACAGGGACTTATATGCTGTTTTTTATCTATAATATATCTATACTTTAGACATCTTTTAGCGGATTAGCTTTATCGTAATAGGTATATTTATTTTATTTTAGTTACTTTTTTCTTGTAATAATTATTCAGTGAATTTAATTAAAACAATAAAATGATTAATATATATATATATATAAAATATTTCAATTATTTTATAACCAATATAAACAATATACAAAAACCGTATTAGGCGTTTCAGAAACACGTAGATTTTGTTTCGGAAACAGTGTTTATAAACAGTTGTTTCTCAATGAATACATGACTTGTGAATAAGCCTAGTTGTAGTAACGTTTTTGCGTGTGTCTGTAGGTACAGCAAAAGTTACACGCAAATAGTGACTTCTATCGACGACGATATCTTTTTTGGTTGAGGTTTGATACATTTTACCAGTAATGGAAAGACGAAGTTCTTTCAATGTCAAAGTTGATACTTTGAAAGAACTTCGTCTAACTCATACCAATTATGAGATTCAAAATTAAAATCACGGCATATAGCGCGATAGTGTCGAGCTAATTGTTTTAAACCTATAGTTAAATGTGGTAAACGTTCTTCATAATAAAGTGAATAACTTATATAACACAAATCATATTCTCTTAATATTACCAATTTTCGAAATTTCGCTTTTTTTATACTTTGCATGCCTTATTTTTACTTCCATTACACCAGCCGTATGACTTGTCTTGTATGTTAACAAAAAAACTGTTTGAAAGTTAGCTTGGCATACAACGTTTAAATGATTGTATTATAAGAAGTGTAAATTTTAATGTTCCATTAAAGTTTCGCAAGATTAGCGAAAAATTTGCCATTATTGTTACTAGTACTCTTTATTGGAGATAAGAAACGGTAGACGTCTTAGCTAGAGCGCTTTTCTCTTCGCTCGATCTACTTAGTTCTAGGTATGCACCCTTGCACTTCTGTAGATAGATAGTTGATTCTATTGATTACTTATTTATTTAGTATTAGCACGGTAATATATTAGTAGGCTATTTAAACTAAATTTTGAGTCACTTATCTGAATCTGAATACTGATTAAATTTGAACAGTGAAATAAAATTAGTAGCCTGTAGGTATACTTTGGGACTCAAACTATGAACCGCTAGCGTCTGTAGCGCACACTTGTAGACTGAGCCACCGGAACTTGTATTATTTTAAGCGAAATAAGCCTTTCGTTGCTATTACAGAGTGTTCGAAGTTTTTATGAAACCTAATATTTAACACAGTTTTTTTTAGTACTCCTCTAATATAGAGAGATGGAACATGGTTTAAATTAAAATATAAGTTAATTTTTTAGCTACTGAACAGAAAACATTGCAAAAAATCCATCACGTACATAGTATATTTAAAATCTTTAACTTTCACCCCCTTTCGAGAAGACCTCTTTTGTTTTATGGAATTTTAATGGTGTGACCATTTATGTCACACCATAAAATTAGTTATCACTTTGTCAAGTTTCATCAACTCTGTTTCGTAGTTTCAGAGTGATGCGCGTACAATAGACAGACAAACAAAATTGTAAATAATATATTTTTGGCTTATATATGGATAACCAAGAACACCTCGATTATAATTACTTAACAAAAATATTTAATGTACAGGTTTGGCACAGTTACACTGTACGTATAGATATAGATATTTATATAAATAGATAGAAGAGAAGATATAGAGTATAGTATGTTGCGTCAAACTAAATAAATGAAACTAGAACAAAAATAATGGAAGCATATTCTATCCTAGTATTTAGTACTTAAGTACTTAATACTCTACAACATTGAAATAAAAACTACATCAATGCTCTACAAACTATGCACAAAGATGCAAAATGACTAAGATATTTTAACCCCATATTTTTCCGTAATACAACGCGCCTTAAAAGTGGACATTAGGGTGAAACCATAATGTTTCCAAAGTTTAATATATACAACATCCAAAACAAATGGTCGGCCACGGGCACGCCTCGTCGTTTGCCCAGCGCCGTCCCGTCACCGATGATCAGCGAATTTTTATCACTATCACGAAAAATATTTACTTTGCTTGGCTTTTATTTGACTTTTATTTAGCCGGCAAAAATGATGTGGTAGCTGTGTTTTGCTACATTGGCATAATACATACATCCTGTAATTTCATTCGAGATCAATGTGACAGGAGTCATAGAGACATGTAGTTTTTCAGTTAAGATTCTTAGCCTACAATCAACCAAAAATTGTCCCTGAAAGATTTCTTAGATGTGACAGCTATCACAGTGACAGTTGATGCAAACATATTTTAGGGTTGTAACCCAAATAAGAGAGCTAACAGATGCTTCTACGGCGCGGTTAGTGTATTTTGCATATTTGCACAGCGTAATGTCATAAGGGATATTGCTATGGGGTTCCGCGGCTGATATAGAGACCATCTTTTTCCTTCAGAAACGTGCTATTCGAGCTATATACGAAATGGGTCCCCGTGAATCTTTGAGAGATTTATTTAAAGAAATCAAGATATTAACTTCGCCTTCCTTATATGTATTTGAAAATATAATTATGTTCGTATAAATTTACATAAATTGTGATCACCACCCTGTTAATACTAAAAAGAAAAAATACAAATAGGATAGCTGTACCTAGTTTTAGATTCGCGAAGACTTACAAGTAATTCCTAGGAAATTGTGTGCGTTTTTACAGTAAAATCCCAAAACACATAACTGAGCTCACAGAGGGCAAATTCAAGTTGACTGTGAAACACGTTTTAATAAAAAAAGCTTATTATTAGTAGCTATTAAGTCCGACATTATATAGAAAATGCTTGGAATACTCCACTTCTGGCAGCTGTCACTTTGCCACCCATAAAATTTAATATTTGTAGTACGAGTACCTAAGTAGAAACATTGTAAACATCTATATAAAAACAATGGTCCGAGTTTCTTGCCGCTTCTTCTCGGTAGGCTCTATATATTTTGGAACGCGGCGGTAGAGTCTTTAAAGTATATTGTAATGAAAAATTGACGTTCATAAGTGCGTCTTTGATGCCTAAATTAAATAAATGATTTTGATTTTGACTTTGATCATGTACAACCATTTCATTGCTCACAAATGCATACGAAAACCCCGTGGTCCACCCAGGTGAACTAAGGTGGAGTACGGTTACGTACCAAAACAACGGTAGGGCATATCGCTGACATCCACTTTAGTTTTCAATAAACCCTCAAAAGCTCAAGCCGATGCTCATCAGCAAACCTTCAATAGTTAAAGTCCAGGCACCAGTTATAATAAAATATGTAGCCAGCACGAAGCGGTTGTGGCCTTTTCCAACCCTCTGGATTTTCTTCAATCTTATTCTTTACCCTCAAGAGCTCAGATCTAGGAGTTACCACGTATAAGTAACATACACATTATGTCATATAACACACACAACAGAAGAGTAGATACGAAAATTTAGAGAAATGAACCCATTTTTGTGTCGTCAAGTCGGGTATAAAAAGCGATACAATGAAGAGTCTCCGGTAGAATAAAATTATTAATGGTACAAGTACTGTTACAAGTAATTAACGATACTAGCCAAAAGTACTGGTTTTGAATATAATAACGCTGGCACAAACACGTAGCACACACGTCGGGTATATGAGGACAGGTCAGAAACATATCTGCTCTACATAAAAAGGTTTACGGATAGAAACTTGTTACGTCGAAGGTACAACATCAAGACGATATTTTGTTCCCTCAGGCAACGAACAAACTGCTTCGTTCTTTCAAGGACAGATACCCTTTGGATGTCCCCGTGTGAATTTCTTTATATGATTTTCTGAAAAATATTACGTCAGTGAAACGAAAAAGAACCACTAGACTTACTGAGCACTCATATGCCCCACGAAGAATCGAGACAGTAACATTGTTAGGTTTGCTTCCCCGAGGTATAGTATTTGTTAGGGTAGGTTCCCCGAGGTAGACTATTTGTTAGGGAAGGTTCCTCCAGGGTAGACCATTTGTTAGGGTAGGTTCCCCAAGGACCATTTGGTAGGGTAGGTTCCCCGAGGCCGACCATTTGGTAAGGTAGGTTCCCCGAGGTAGAACATTAGGTAGGGTAGGTTCCCCAAGGTATAGAACATTCTCTGATATCTGACACGCACCACGTAAGATTTAAGTGGCTATCTTGATTCGTAGGCACCAAAATTTCAATAGAGACGGAGGATAGATCCTAGCTATCCTACTATATCTAACCTGGAGGTTGTGTCTTCGTGTTGCTCCTAATAATGCACTGGAGGTATAATTTAATATGACTGCAAATACTGTATATTATACATATAATAATCAGTATACTAGTGTATTTAGTTACTTTTCAACCGACTTCCAAAAAAAAGGAGGAGGTTCCCAATTCGATTGTATTTTTTTTACGTTTGTTACCTCAGAACTTTCGACTGGGTGAACCGATTTTGATAATTCTTTAAAATTTATATTGTAAGCTGATACTTTTGTATGGTCCCGTTTAAATTTCATCAAATTCGGGCAAGCGGTTTTTGAGTTACATTCCTTATTGACGGTGAATGACAATCATCCCGCAAGTCACAAAGTCACTAAAAAGGGAGAAAGAAATACTAAAAAGAAAAGTTTATCAAAAAATGAAACCGACTTCAACACTAACAAGTGTGAAATAACTTGTTGAAGTCGGTACCATGAGACACAATACTGTAATATTTTAAACTATCGTGGTACCGACTTCAACAAGTTATTTCACACTTTTTAGGGTTGAAGTCGGTTCTATTTTTAGGTAGTTTTTTAAATGTCTGTTTTACCGTGTTGATTTCAATATTACCTACACAAACGTGTAAAAATACTACAAAATTATTTTCGTGTGCGTATGTATTGTGAAGGTATTAACTATATATACATACGCCATGATGGATTGTGACGCTTAAATTGCTACACCGACGTGCGACATAAAGGACTTAGTTAAAGAATAGGACGGAAAACGTTAAGCTGAGCGGGTCCAAGTGTATTTACAAACGTCCTTTAACGCCCGTATCTACATTTACTTAAGCCGTAATGCTGTCTTTCATGTCTGTCAGGGATAGGCCCCTTCGTTTTAATGATTAGTTCATAAGTAATCTGGAACCTCTAGTTTTTGCTTATCTTACTACTATCCGAGGGAAATTAATATTAAAATGATATTGTTAATGCCCCTTTTATTATGTACTATAATATGTTGCTATAAAAATATATAACAATAAATATTCGTCAAAAGGTACAACAGGAGTTCATTTACACATGTTTAATAAAGTAGAAGGTAATTTATAAGTTGTGTCAATGTATGTAAAAACCTTTTAATTGAAGTAGTTTCTATCACAGATTTTCGTGTACTATACCTAAGTATATAGAGATAGCTAGCTCGGCTTTCATGATTTTTAGTATGCTGATCTAAATTTGATATTATTAATCGTAACTAACAATGCGTAAAATAATATTCTTAACAACCATTTTACTAACTGAAAGCTTTAATTTTTTGAGCATTCATTCGCACACAATAATAGTCTGATAGTCATTCTTTCATTCTACAAAGATAGATACTCTTACTTACTTACTTACACTCTTTATCTACCTTAAATTTAATTTTAGCAATATATTTATTCGTAACGTTGTCTGTAATGGTTTTCCAATTTGATATATAATGTTGCATATACACGTAGATAAGGCGTTGTTTACTCCCACCTACCATTTTTTCAAAAAGACTAGTCGCTAAAACAATTTCTTAGTAAAAGAGTTATCGCAACTTAGAGGTACAATTTATTCAAGTTAAATACAGCTCTTATTTCCACCCCTTCACCCAAAAGCTTCAGCCGCGAATTATTTAGACACCAGACCTGGGGCCTCGTTCCCCCGTATTTCGGCCTCACAATGCTTAGTATGCAAATCACTTCCTTAACTCCGCCCGTAGTCATTGCTACCAGTACCTACTTGAAACTCCTACTTTTTGAAACTCCTTCATTTCTTTCTTGTTGTCTTAAACTTAATCAACAAAAGGGTCCAAGTAAATGTTATGTGTTTATAAGTCAGAATCCAGACCACAATCAAGATTATTCGAGACATACAGCTTCATTGTTAATAACAGATTTATTTTATTTATTCTATGTTATTATGCATTAGCTCCTATTTATACAAAAACAAGATTATTTTTACGTCATTCGTGTTTGTAATAATAACAACCCGAAGGCCGCGAAAGATAAACAATGTAAGGTTCAGTATCTTTTCTTATAATAAGTTTCTCGTAAATAAACACAGCTTTTATTATCCTTCTGTGTTAAACTAATGATAGCAATTTATGTGTCGGATCCCGTGGGTTGGCCCGTCCGTGCGCCCACCGATTTCTATTAAATAGTAAAGAATTCTTTGTGAACCTCAGAAATCCTTTTTAGTGCGATAAAAAGGGTTTATCGGCGTTGGGTCAGCAAAGTGTATGTAAATGAGAGCTCCCAGGCTCTACGATAAAAATAAAGGGATATTGGTAACTTAAATTAGATGATTCATGTGTAACCATATGCATGATATGTATGCAAACCAACCGGGAGAAGGTAGCATTCTCAAACTATTATTATTATTAACCACCAAAACACTAACGTTAGGGATCAAACACGTCGTCGACCCGGGTATCGAGCATGTCAGATGCTCATTATCAGAAACCTATTATACTTTAGGTAGCATTATATTCAAATAAAAACAGTACACGACATAACAGTGTTAATTTTAAGGAAGGACGTGAATTAGTAAGTACTTAGCGTACATTAAGGATGGCGTTCCGTGGGTCCTCTATAAAAAGACTGTAACTGGATTTTAATTACAATATAAAAATACTGACGAACTAACTGTTTGACTTGTATCGGCTGACTGACTGCGCTACAACGATTCTAGCCTTTTATAACATCGGTACAAACATGTGGTCGAGAAGGGGGTTTTGCATTGATTGCACTTTTAATATAATAATAATAATTCTGTTTATAAAAGTACGATGAAACGTCTGTGAGTTGGTTTGTGTAGAGGTGGAAAGATATTCATTATTGCGTGTTTATCGATCACCATATTTTTTGTGAAAAGTCTAAACCATTAAAAACAATATCAATCTATGTCTTTCGTGATTTTATGCTGATATATTATTTGATTTGATTGATTCATTTATTTGAACTTTTTCTTGTTAATCTTATCGCATGAATTTAATAATTCCACTTGAATTATCGGTTCTGATAACCCGCTACAATAACTTACTTATTCATCACTAGCGACTGCCCGCGACTTCGTTCGTGTAGTAGGCTCGGCTATCGGCCTCACCCTCGCTTTTCTTGGCTTTTTGCATAAGAACATTCTCCTAAGAATAATTAACACAATAAATAAACCATTAGCGAGATTGTTCCATCCGTTCTGAAATTATAGCGTGACCAGGACAAATAGGGGTTCATTTTTATATATAGACTAGCAACTTTCTGAGTCTACTCGTAATAAACTGTATAACAAAATTAAGCATGACTTAGCGAAACAAGATACTAACTGGAGGAAAGCCATTTAGGCAAAAGAAAGATTAGTGGTATGTTTGAGATAAATTAGTTTATTCCTTATACATACGAGTATACGAGTATACATAAATTAATTAATAGTTACTAATTAATTCAATGGACTGGAGCTATATTTCGTATTTTGCAAATAAAGTTACTAAGTATATCTAATCATTTAGATATGACATTATTTGCATAAAAAATTGATGAATTATTACGTGATGCGCTACATGTTATGTCAAATGAAGCAAATCAAGACCAAGCCACGGTATTATAACATTACAGTTCTAAAGTGCATCATTATTTTCTGAACTTAGGCAGTGTTATGAAAAAGCTGCAGAAATGATTAATAATAAAGGCATTTACGTATTTGTTTAAGAAATAAAGTAACTTAGCTTTTCAGTCTCGCATCTTCCTTCCAATTGTGTCACCGAAACTATAGAGAACACGCGTTCTAGTTGAACGCCGCGGTCAGAACGCCTCCTGTGTGGGCATGTCTATGTTCAACGCAAAACTGACTGCGTGAACGCGTGAACGTGCGACCGCTCTCTGTCTGATCAGACCCTAAGTGGTTCTCGGCTAATGGAAATTCTAAATTTAAATAAGACAAATGTTTGACATTTTTCTTCATCATCTCATCATCTCAGCCGTACATCGTCCACTGCTGAACATACGCCTCCCCATAAAGGACCGGTTGGAAGCGGCCTGCATCCAACGTCGTCCTGCGGCCTTTATCAGGTCGTCTGTCCACCGTGTCGGTGGATGACCTACGCTGCGCGTGCCGGTCCGTGGTCTCCATTCCAGAACCTTCCGGCCCCATCGGCCATCTGTTCTGCTTGCTATGTGCCCTGCCCCCAGCCACTTTAACTGACTAATCTTCTGGGCTATGTCGGTGACTTTCGTTCTTCTAGGGATCTCCTCATTTCTGATTCGATCACGTAGAGAAATCCCAAGCATAGCCCTCTCCATAGCTCGTTGTGCGATCACTGGTAACACACATTGGTCGAAGACTCTTGTCTTGAGGCACTGAGTTATTTTTGACGAGAAAACTTCGTGATGTTTCCGGAACGTTGCCCATTTTTCTTAATTACTATAAAATACTAACTATTATTCAATGTTGCGTTGATTGAGATAAAGTTGACATTGATATGGAAAGAATCTTCCTGGTTTTCCCGTTGACCCAACAATAGACCTCATATTACGGCTGCATATTATGCTCACGCGGATCGTAAAATAATAGATTAACAGTCTTTTCTACAGCTCGGTTAGTCTTTACATCTACACACACATATACACAGTTTTTGTTTTGGGTTTCAGGTGTTGATATAGAGTCAACATTCATTCCAAACTTGATACGTGATATTCGAGCTATATACGGATTCCTTAATGGATAAATATACTAACTGTGTTGTTCTTGTATAATTATATTTATATTATAATGTAATAAAATAAAAAAAACTATTTTATATCATATAAATTGTCACGAGTATAAAATTAAAAGTGACTAAGATTAATGGAGATAAGGTTTAATAAGAGTTAGATAGCTCTGTCCACTATTAGACAACTGAAATCAAATAAGTATTTTTAAAGATAAATCTATATAGGTATAGATAGATGGTAATAAATGATATGTAAGAAATTATGTTGAAGACAAACACGCGTGGAATACTTCTCTTCCGACAAGTCGTCACATGCAGTAGCATGAGATAAATGTATAAATGTATCTCAGAATATAACGACTAGATGATAAACGTGAGTGTTTGCCGGTTTAACCATTTAAATGTATCTCAATAATTAAGCTTGTGATAAAAATAATATTCTATAAACATTTGAAAATAATGGACCCCAAGTTTCTTTTCGCATCCATAGTGGATATATGTGCACGACAGTAAAGTAAATTAAACTATATTATTTTATAATGTTACGCATTTACCAGTGCGTCTCTAAATTTAAGAAAATGATCTCAAATTTGAATTAAATCTCATAAATATACAGGATGTTTGGTGCATGGACCGACACTCTTGAATAAATTAGCAAACTTTATTAGATTTTAAACTATTATTAACTATATACATTATTGTTAATTTATTATAATCATTCATTCATGAGAATAACAATTAAAAATTTATAACTAATGTTGGTAACTATTTATATATTATTAAATTTATTCATAAATAGCCTTATTATAATGTTCACTTTAAAGATTAAACGATATGATTTGAAGTAAAGTTATGTCTGTCTCAGAAATCTAAATTAAAATATATAGAACATTACTTACATGTTTTTGAATTACTTCTACTCAAATGCACGTGTTTTCTATTACAGGCTTTTCCCACCTACGTGGCATTGTGTTACCGTTCCACGTAGGGAATAAATAACCTTATTTCTAAAATTATCTTTTACTGAAATGAATCTGTATATATTTTTAGTTACACCCACAATCCTACCCACGAGTACGGAGATGGATCAATAACATTACCGTCAGCTAATAATGGGTGTCCATTATGGCCACACGTTCCCCGAAACTCGTAACATGAGTAAATTTATTGTCGGTAGTGCATTCAGTTTACCTTGATATGTATATTGCGTAGATACATCAGGTATATAGATACGTCCACGCTAAAGACCTATATGCTCTGAATATAACAGAATCTGAATATGTCTGTGATGGGTAGTAGCTAGTATCGATTTGTCTAACATACAGTATTTTGTAAGCATTGAGCGTATCGTCCGGAACGAGGCAATATCGGTGAAAGCAGCTGTTGCCTCGTAACCGGCTAACTGTCGTTTTTGCTCCTCAATAACCGAACTCATAAAAACAGATATACGACTGAGTGATTTGTTAACTGTTTATTGTTTATAAATTGCTTTTTAGGGTTGGTGGCGTACTTTAGCGAGTTTACACCATCATTCAGGTGGAGAATTGCCAATTTAACTTTTGCAAAGTCAGAGTTACTATTTTAAATCCACTCGACAGGTGTAAAGACAGGCAGTCTGTGCCCCTTTAAATCTTTAGACAGTCCTGCGTGGATATAAAATACAAATGCTAACTAAATAGTTTGTTACAGTTTACTATAATTTTACTTATACTATGTAGTCTCATAGAGTGTCAGATAGTTTATACTGTGTTATTTAATATTATCCAACACAAACTAGTCGGAGAGAATGCCTAAGCTCTCCGATCTGACTTCAAACTCATTCGAGTGCGAAGCGAAAACGAACGACACATCTCAAGAGCCCCAGGGCTCTTAAGCCCAGTGACGTCATCAAGATTTCCAATTTACTCCGAGTTATTCTGAAGGATAGGGGTTTTATCTCGTATTCATCGTCTTAACAAACTTATCGCATTTCGGCATTACGGAGAATTGTTACTTTGAGGGTTTGAACTGCGGCACCTGAGCCAGCAGGCGTGCGCGGGGCGAGGCTTGCTGCGGTCAACTACCACTTCACAGAACTAAAAATGTGTGCCTATAAAGAGGCCCAGACAAGTAATGAATGGATTGACTTTAAAATATCGATAAATTCTTTTAATAATAGCAATTAGTATTAGATATTAAAAATATGGTACAAAATTACACCTAATCCGTGATCAACATGCACTTGACTCGTTTGTGATGTTTCAATTGTTATATTTATGTATGTAAATTAAAAAACCAGTAACTGTCCAACCCGGAGATCGAACCCAAGACCTCGAGGTTCCAAAACGGCACTTCTACCTCTACACCAAGACCAAGCGAGTGAAGCCGCTGGCGGGTCAGCTAGTTTAACATAAGTATATATTTAGATATAGTATATACGATCGGATCGCACTATTTGGGCACATTCCATTGTGATTTTTCGGCAATATTAGTCGCTAGGTATAATTAGTAGAGGATGTATTTTCGAAAATTTCAATAAAATTATATCAGTAAACAATTCCTTTTCGGCAAAGATGATAAACACAATAAACTTACTACAGTTTCAATCAGAATTGTTCGCTGGGCTGAATGCTCTCGCAGAGCCTCTGAAATACCCTATATATGCGAATTCAAATAACATTTCACATTCTAATTGGAAGGAGGAAAATATTTGGTTCCCTTAATTTTCAGTCCCACATTTCATATCCATCCATCATGACACATGGCTTGCGTCCTTTTCACAAGCGCACTGTTAAAAAGGGACAATATATTGCAATTTACACAGTCTTCAGTTCAGTCGCTGTGTTTGTTGTACATAATTACGTATGCAATGTTTGTACGTCGCTTTTATAGCTCTGTAAGGTATCCATGAAACTCGAAGAACACGACACCCATACTCGTTAGCTTGCCGAAATCCAGGTTCACGTTATTTACGAGCTACACTGTTCCTTTAATGTTTTCTTGTCCCAGTGTTATTCGTTAATTAGTTAGGGAAACTTTACAAATGTGTTGTTTGTTGGGTGAACTGTCGTTTAAATTAAATTGAGACAAACGTAGAGTGAAAACCCTAGAGAGAAAACATACAGAAAACATTCTCTTAGGCACTTAACTGAAGTTACTGGGCAAATAGGACTGCACAGAACTGTCTCGGAGTGACGAGCGCAATGAAGTGCCGTGTAGAACTTTGAGGTCAAAAGCTTTAAGAACTGGGTCTCCCTGTCGTGGATATAGGGCTCATTATTTACAAGAATTAAAATAAACTAATTTGTACAAATATATATACCTAATAACTGTCCTGTTGTAAATAAAACTAAATTATACTTTATATCCAATCAAATTAATTATATAAAAATAGAGTGATTGCACTCTTTTTTCCTTACAACGTAAGTTTGTAGGTGATATATAGGACATAAGGAAACCAACCCTGATGACTATATTGACCCTTTATTGACGTTAGTTAAGTTGGTAGGGCTTATATTTTTATTGTTACGAGTAAAGTTGGTATTCAATGTTTTTGATGAGTAAATGTGTGTACCCATTCTTTCCATGATACAAAGAATCCCAACGAGTGTGTATGAATATATAACGCTAAACGTTAATTATTTAGCACTTACTTAAAATTGAACACAAGCTTACATATTATTAATTAAAGGTGTTTAAAATGTTGTATCGGTTTCAACGGATGCCTGCTTATTTGAACACCATTTCTCCATCTGCAAGCTTGTAGTAACAGCTTGCTTACTTACAAGTAGTTATTGGATTAAAAGAGCAGCTTTATGAATAAGCGCGACTTAATTAAAGTTTGTGAAGTTTGCAATACATTAAAAATTACGAGTGTTATCTACAAGGGGTTCGCTTAGTTTGAAAACGACTATAAAAAAGTAGGAGATTATAATGTTCGTGTGTATGTATTTTTTATGTGTACGTTAGCCGATTTCTCTCCTATTTGTAGACCGATTCTCAAAATTATTTTCTTGTTTGGTAGAGTATACTTTACAGGTGGTCCCATTTAAATTTCATCTTATTCTATCAAGCAGTTTTTGAGCTACACTCCAAAAACTGAAAAGTGTTTATTTATCTTGATAATATCATCATTGACAATCGATCCCGTAAGGGTCCTAAAAATATTGAAAAAAATTTTGTTGGCAGATATGCTGGCCTATAAATTGGAGTTTTCAAACTTTTTCTACGGTTCATAAATGTGGTATAAATTGTCGTAATCGTAATGGTCAGTCTTACATACGATTTATTGATATAGGCAGAACTAGAAATACTTTTCCCTAAAAAAACGTGATAAAAGTTGGTTTTTACACTTAAGTTGAACCAACATGACTACAATCTGTTCAATACATACTCGTATTATTCGCCCTCATAAAGAAACTAGGTTGATATATCACATCTCGTTAACGCGTGGAAGTATCGTTCCGTTAGAGCTGACCATTATCGTTAAGCTCTCTAGTTCCGTTCGAGTTGTTTCTCAGAACAATCAATCTGTCGGCAGACTCATCTCATCGCTATCGATAGTTTTTCACCCCCACAGATTACTGCAGCTACCAGCTAATTGACTCAATTGACTCACTGAACACCTCATCAATCTTACAATCAACAGTTGCTTTACACCATCATTTAGCTTACTTACCTTTACATACCTTTAATGAAATTACTAATTTTATTCAACCTTTTTAGGGCACGGTTCTAGCAAGATGCCTCCCTAGTACTGAAGCTGAATCATTAATTTTTAATTAAAAAGTTGCTTTGCTGTTGGAATAAGATAAAACGTAAAACATTATTTGATTCGATATTATAACCGTCAGATATTTTTATCATATACAATATAGCGTGTAACAAAAAGGTGTAGTAACACTAAAACGACACACGCAGAAGCTTGCATACAATTGGGACCTTACTACTGCGTCCCAGGAATGGCGATTTCTTAGCTAATAGCTAAATGCTTGGGTTAGAAATATCAGTTGGATTTGTTAAAAAAAATTAATAATGACTGATGGCTGAAAAGTGAAAAACCATGTTGGTACCATCGGTTAAGTTATAAAGACTTTAAAAAAAAGTATTTTAGGGATACAAGAAAACTGCAGTGCCACGCAAAATTTCGCAAGCACTAGATGACACTGCATCTGTTATGGGCAAGTGTAGTGATTCCCATCAGGTGCAGGACTTCAGTCTGTCAGGCCAGTCTGATCAACTGTTAAAATATTTTAATAAAAAACGAATAAAGAGACCAATCATTCGGAAAGATCACAATGACGACTGTCGTTTACTCTGTAATGGAAATAAACATTGGCAATTACTTACGGCGCGTTTGTGGATATCACGATTTATCCTCGCATATTTGTAGAGGCTCTCATTATAATATATATGTATACTTAGGTACTATATTGAGAGGTTTTCGTTTCATTAATTTTCTCATTTTGTGGAGAGTTTTAATAAAACGAAACTTAAAAGGTCTGTCCTTGCAGCTGCCATGTTAAACGAATGCTTTGAGTGGGAACGGGACGGAAGACATTTAATTTCCGTCTGCTCCCATTTTATGAAATTTGTGAAGTGTTTTCATGAACATTTCGAAAAAGTTTGAAGAGACGGACAAGCCGTATGTGTGACGGTAACCACTACAATGACAAAAAACAAACAATCTGTCAATGACAGTTGTAGTGGTACCCGGACTCTAAAGCTGAAGCCTTGCGTAAAATTGCTCATAACTCGCCAGAACATTGGTTTTTGAGTCTCTTTTATTCCCCAGTAATGTGCTAGGAAATCCTTTTATTCTTTTTAACTAGACTGCGTTAATATTCAACTTGTTTTTGTGAAGCCTTCCATCGATACAAGAGTCATTATATTAATTTTCTATTAATACATAGAGTGTGCTTCTTAATTCAGATAAATTTACTATGATCTATTACACTATAATATGGTAAATAAATTATTTAATTTTTAGGTACTACTTAAAATATAATCTAATATGATAGAAATCATAGTTTTCTAATTAAAATACTAAGTATGTATAACACTGTGGTCCAAGGGCGTACCCAGGATTTCAGCTAAGAGGGGGCAGGGGGCTGCTTATACCTGTTTCGAAAAGATCGTCTGTCGGGTATATTGAAACAAAAAATCATGAAAATTGACTTATATTCATTAATTTTGATGATGACACAAAACAAAATATTATACATAATTATACCATACATTATGTATAATATATATTATTATATTATGTATGTATATATTAATTTAACAGTAATCTTCTCGGATTTGCCGCAAATTTGTCTATGACAGTCTTTTCAATAAACTCACTGTTGTCTTTTAAATAGTTGCGATGTACGCTCATCAGACATAAACCCGTAAGCCTTTCTTCACCCATGGTGCTTCTAAGCCACGTTTTAACTCTTCGCAGCGTACTGAAGGACCGTTCTACGGTCGCCGTGGTGCATGGGATAGTGCTTAAAATAATTAATGCCTTTCTGACAGCAGGGTAAAAAATGTTGGCTTCGTTGAACAGATCAACTACTTCTATGTCCCTTAATTGATCATCTGATAAAGCCTTCGTCACCCATAAATTATGCCAAAGGTTCAGTTCTCCGGTGATATCCAGGTTATAAAATTCTTGGAATGATTCTGCGTTTTTGTGTAGGTCTGTAATGCTGGTTTTTGTCATATACAAGGGATGTAGCCTGCTTAAAGCAAACGCCGGAGTATTTTCTTGGGAGAATCGAATATTCAGTGATGAAATGAGTGAATCAATGTATGGGATTATCAGGGAACGCCGCCAATATTCGTTATCATTGTCTGATGGCGGATTACTTCTATGTGTTTGCTTATGAGCAAGACGTGGAACCGAAATTTCTATGTTCAAATCCATTGCAACAGCTCGTGCTTTTTGAAGTATTTCATTACTTATTATATCAGGAAACTCGCGGTCATTTCTGAGAATGTCCTTGATATTTTTGATGTGTTCCCCTACCGAGATCATGTCGATCGATTTAGCTTGCAGTGCGTTAACTACTGGTTCTAAAACTGCTGAATATTTGGCTATTGTTTGTAGAGTAACAATAAACACTGGTTTTGTAACGGCTGAATGCAACTGATATGCAGATTTTCTGGTGGCATAATTTCCTTCTACGGATAACGTTTCTAGAGATTTCACAAGCTCTGAAAAATGTTGAGAAAACTTTCTGATTGATTTATATTTTTCTGACCATCTCGTCTCACATAATCGTGATAGGTTTGGAGCGTAGTTTCGACGTGTAGTCGATTCCCTGAAAAACGTTATAACATCCTTTACAGTGGCGACAGTATTTCTAATTTCTGGCACTGCGTTCGCATCATTCACAACAAGGTTGAGTTTGTGACTTGAGCAATGAAAATATAAAGCACGAGGATATTTTTTTCTCAAAATGGCTTGTACGCCACCCTCTTTCCCTGCCATTGTAGAACAGCCATCGAATCCAAAACCTACGCAATCTTCGGTTGAGAGGTTAGAACTAATTAAGAAATTGTCAAACACTTCGGCAATTGCGGAAGCATTTTGTGCTTTTAGTTCAACGAACCCTACAAATTCTTCTCTGATTTTCCTTTTGCTTTCGCCGTAGAACCGCACGCCTATTGACAGCTGTTCTTTCCCAGATACGTCTGCTGTTTCATCAGCTAAGACTGCGTAAGCCATGGTCTTCTGAACCTCACTAATTATATTCTCCTTAATAACTTCGCCACATAAATTTATCAATTCGTTTTGTATTTTTGGTGATGTGTAAACTGCATTGCGACGGCACTTTTCCAGGTGACTCTTTAATCTGTCGTCCCCTGAATTGATTCTCAACTTCAATAAATCTAATAAAACACCCTCATCTGCTTGTTTGCCCCTAAGAGGCATATCATGTGTGCCGCAAAATACTATACAAGAAATAATTGATGACAATATTTGTCTGTTTTCATCGATTTCTTTTTGGTGTCCACTTTGCAGTTGGATGTCTACAGGAACATTTTCAAGAAAATTTTTTGCAGCATTTGTCGCCGTTTGGTGAAGGTTGGTCGTTGCATGCTTTCGGCAGTCTTCATGCATATTTTTGAACTTTATATATGGCCTGACCATAAACGATCCCAAAATTCCTCTCACAGTGCTAATGGGCGGAGGGAACAAAACACAATGCTTACAAAGAGCACCTTTTAGTCGCTTGGAATATATTAGCCATGGTGAATATTGATCCAACCAAGCATGGTTAAATTTTCTTTTTAAATGGCTTGCATCACTTTCAAAATCGTAATTTCTGGGCGGGATCCAAGGATTTTGTAACAACTCCCTCTTCTTTTCCGTCGATAGCTGGGTAGCCAACCCAACATAACGTCCCAGATCATTTTCATGACAGCCATCGTCCACTATAATTTCAGGATCGACGTTGACGTCATAAGTTTGTTGGGATGTCGATGGAGATGAATAGTCGTAGTAATAATCAACAGATATATTAACAGGTTCTACAGGAGAATTTGACGCTTGTCCAATGTTAGCATGCAATGATCTTGGCATTACATGAGTGGTTTTATCATGGTTGTCATTTTCATCGCTTCCACTGCTACTTTCCCGACCTTTTTTTCTTTTTTCGCGTGTCCTCCCTAAAAAATGGATACACAAAAATACTGTTACAGTGTTTAGGCGGGTTGTATAAGACGAAAATAAAGATCAAGTTTCACATTCTAATATATATGGTTTGAACGCCAAATAAGCATAACTAGGTAATTTGAAATAATACACTTGTTGTGACGTTAGAGAAAAGGGACTTTGTTGTCGGTATGGACTTATTAATAAATCCAAAATATTGCAAGGATCTTTCTTTTATGTTTTTTTTTTACTTTTTAATTACAATATATTCACAAATGTTATTTTAGCTATTATAACAAAACCACGTCTTGTAATTAATAAATTTAAATATTGTAAGTAATGCTTAAGATATACACTTACAAGAGAGTCAAAGCCCCCCATTAAATCAAATAATCATATTAGGTACCTACTTAAGTGTTTTGTTTTGACTCACCTCTTTCAAAGAATTTCCTGATATCCATTTGACGGAGTAATATTTCCAGTTGTTGCACAGTAAACGTAAATCTCGTGTCGCCGCAACGAAACTATAAGACACTATGTCGTATGAAATATTCGCTCGTATTACACTCCAAACTAATGAGATGTTGTATTCGAACTAAATTGACGTGCTCTGCCTCACGCTTCCGCTTATATATTGAAATATTCTTGCTCCCGAAATATGTAGAAAATACTCGACTCTATTTCCATCCTTGTCTTATACTTGCTATCACTGTCTTTTCTTTCCAGAATAGTCCATGCTAGAACGTTCTTCGCGGTATTGCTATTCAATACAAGATGTCGCTATTGACCGTATAAATTGATCCTATTTCTTTTTACTGGAAAAAGTACTGCCGTCCGAAACTAGATGGCGCTAGATGTTGTTTTCTCCCAATTATATTCGGCTTTAATCCTAGATGGCTCTCTGATTGTCTCGGCGGAACCGGAAACTACGAGATGCGACGGTTTTGCGGGATATTTAAATTATATTGCATCGCTAACAGTATACTAGAATTACTAGAGTCTGACTAGTGAGCCGCGGCACAGATAAAACCGCAGCAAAAATCTTTTAGTTGTAAACACTGAATATACTATGAAATTTGAATTTGATACTTTCACTATTTTATTTTATAAACACTAAGAATCTTAAACTAAATCTGTACAGATATATACTACTTAAAATAATATGCAACATATTGAATATTATTTTATTTTAGCATTGAAAACAAGTTAATATAATAAATAAAACCAAACTTGCATAAAAACCTTACTTAGTTTTTATTTATTCTGTCGCGTAATCAAAATCAGATTCCAGAAATTAAATTCTCGACTATGAATCGTTACTGTCACTTTCATTATCACTAAAAAATAATAAAAACGAAATAAAGAAATAAATAAAGTGTATCAAAACTTGATCAAAACATTTTGCGTTTCGTTTGACGGCGGCTGAAAGTCACTATATAAAATATTCTAATAAATACGTTGCGGCACGACCGACACGACTCACTATACATAGACTCTATATCGAATATTGTAGAATATTTAACTATAGAAAAAAAAATCTGGCTGAAAAGATATTTTGTTTCCAACACTTCATTTTGCGCAGAGTAGGTAATACGTTTTTAATTTCTATTTGCCAAAAAAAAATTACATTTATTTAATCTTCTAGGGGGGGGCAGCTGCCCCCCCCCTGTCCCTACCTGGGTACGCCCTTACGTCAGACAGCCGCTAAAGCAAGACAGACACAAGAAACTGACAGCGAAAAATATACATTCAATTAATTAAAGAAAAATCTTCATAATAATATAGCTTTAGAAAACCAAATAAATATGAGATGTGAGCAATTTCAACAGTAATAAAATAAAACATTAACTTCGGGTTTTCGATGCTATCTCGATATCATTGTATTACAACAGAAAACAAAGATAATTTTCTCAAGAAAGCAGCGTTTATCTAAATTATTGTTTTGATCGGCTTCGAAAGTCACGTTAGATAGCAAATGTCTATTATTTTGATACTAAATAACGCAAATATCAACACCGATAAAACGTTTTGAATGTTTAGTGTAATAAAGTTGGGACGTGAACAACTGCTGTTATTGATTCAAACAAGCTCCGAGGCGTGCGAAAATTGTTCCATTTGAATATTTTATAAATAAATTGAGTATTTGAATAAACAATGAATCAGAGAAAATATCTTACAGCCAGTTATCATTTTGTTAGGCTTTTTTTATGTTATCAAATGACGACATGGTAAGTCGTTTGCTTGAGGTTAATTGAGGCGCCTGTACATAACAGTTACAGCATTTTAATGTTATTTTGACTGTTTAACTTACGCGGTAGGTATAGTCGAATATCTCGACCGGTTTCGTGACCGTCCGGGCCACTTCTTCATGGAGTACTTGCGTACATCATCATCATCATCATCATCAGCCTGTAGCAGTCCACTGCTGGACATAGGCCTCTCCAATTGCACGCCACTTACATGTATACCAATACTTATATGTACCAATTACATACTTACTTGCGTACACTGACATCAAAATAACATTAAAATGTGTAATAGTTACGAAAGTTTCAATCAAGTTACAGCATTGCCCAGAGCTAAGTGATTATCGAAGAAGCGGAACGTGCGTGCAACCCTAAGTTACCACGTGAAACTAAACACTTGCCTTGATAATACACTGTATATTATTCTTCCATAATAACTTAGTACGGACATTACTCCCTGCGCTATACTTAGAATCACGTTTTTGTCATTTGCATGCCTGATCCTCGATCATAACGCCCCTCGAAAATCTTCGCATCGCCGAATATCACATTTCTTGTTCGAAATTGAACGCCATGTTTAAAATGTTAGTCCAATGCGAGTCGACTTCATCAGATTTCTGTCAAATGTAGTAATTTTAAATGCATGCTAATTATAATAAGAAAGAGTTAAAAACCATGATGTCATGATCACGAGATATTATTTTGTTTTATTCACCTTTTTTATTTTGCACCATTTGTTTAATTTGCAGTTTCAACGGTGCCCTCCAAACTTAAATATAGTATAAGTATGCTCCAAGCAATTGCTTGGCGACGGAATTAATATGCGAAAGTAGTGTATTAGCTCTAAACATTTTGAGTAAAATGTTTTTTGTATATCTGGAACGTGTCTAGAACTATTTACAGTCACAAATATAGCCTTTGTCAAAAATAAAGTTATTTTCTTCGAAGCATACAACCACAGGTAAGTACAAAAGTAAATTTGTAAATACCACTTAAAGTAACTAAAATTTTATTGATGTAGGAAGGACGTGTACCTATGGACGCTTGTACCTTTGGGCACCACATGTTATTTCAAGATTTTTATTATTAAAAATATTCTGAACGCACCTTTGGATACATTTTTTGGTGTTGGCAACCATGACCTAAAGTGTCAACCATTTTGTTTCCGGCCCGACTGCTTGGGAAAAGAATCTACGAGATTATTTAGAGTCAACAGTAATTTTTTTAGTCAATTTCAATCGTATTTCATCTGGTCTTATTTGTATTTAAATCATATTATATATATTTAGTTATAAACTTTATTATTCTAATTTCCGTAACTAAGAAATATTTTTCTCATTTTTGTATAGCCTACTAAAGGAACAAAATTTTTAGTTATTTTTACCTATGAACATGTCGCTGCATGTACCTTTGGACGCGTCCAAACACATTTACATGCAGACACATCCATATATACGAGTACATTAAATGAATGGCCCTAAGAAGCAAATGAAACATTATGTAGCTAAGATAGCGGGGACAATTGGACATCGCAAATACATTGTTATACTCTATGAAAAAAAATAAAGAAGATATTTAAAAAAAAAACGATATTAAAAATTATTTAGTGACACTTCCGCTGAAAAATATACCAAAATCATTGTTTTCTTTTCAGCGGAAGTGTCACTAAATATGTTTTAATATCGTTTTATTGAGAATGGATTTCCGCAAAGTAACGCCTGAATCAATAAATTATCAATAGATTACAAATTTCCTTGAGACTAAATTTAAACTTTTAAGTTTTTGATAAAATAATATATAATAACTGATTAACCTACATTAACACACCTAAGAAAAGAGTTACCTAATGTATTAAGTTAAATATTCGTAATACATATTCATTATTAAATATATTTTCTAAATTTGGCTGTTTATTTCTGGTTATAAATTTAAGTGTCCAATGGTACAATCTGTGTCCCAAGGTTTAAGATGCTCAGTACAAAGGTACATGATAACACTGTACCTTTGGACAAAAATACTACTTGGAAAAATATCTTTTGTATACCTAAAATCGTATGAAGTTATACAAAAATAAAATACGAGTAGAAGTCTCAAGCAATATGTAGTATACTATTTTAAAGCACTAACTTAAACTCTGTAAAGCTTAAGAACATTGAGAAAAAATTACACAAAGATTTTTTTTTCACGAACGTCCAAAGGTACACGACACTCCCCTACGTTCAATTAATAAAGTTAGTAAGTTAAAATATTACTTATCAATTAACGGGCTTATTGGTTTATGACATTTAAAGATTCAGTAAAACTACTTAACCTTTAAAGTCAACACGTCTCTTTTTGGCATTATATGTTTGTAATATTATTTAAAAGAAATAATTTAGACCAGAGTGTGGTTATATTTTATAATCTGAAGTTTTCAACTAGGTAACTAGATAAATAACTTAGGTGGTGACTACTAATGTTCTAAAGTTAGATTAAAATGGGCTCTTTTTTATCTTTTTTCTCACTCTTCAACCCAATAACGAGATTGCCTATCTACAAAGTGAAGTCTATACGCGTTTAAACAGGCAGGCTGAAAAACTCGTCTTACTAAGAACGGTTTTCCTCTCATAGACGTTTAATCTGTTCAATGTGCCATTAGAGTCACAAGTTACGCCATTCTTTCTTAATTTATGTTAGCTGGGCTTTCCCGGGCCATGTACTGAGGCGGTAAAGTAACTTAGTTTAACCTGGCCAAGCTCAGCCGGGTGTAGCTTACGTAAAACTGTGATAATGTTTTATTGTTTGAACGCTTATCACATTAAAGTTGTCATGCAGCGAATGTATATAGTTTTGTAGTTTATTTATAAAAACGATGCATGTTATATATAAAATAGATGTGCAGGATAGATTTTCTCCGAAGTGTACTCATATATTATTTGGTAAACTAAAAAAAAAACAATTGTGTTCAGAATACACAGGTACGAGTAGGTACATACTCGATCTATCCACTACATCTACTTACAAGTATAATTTAAAAAAGAATGAGATAAACTTAAGAAAATAAAATAAGTTACGAAAGAACTTTGAACGCTTTTATTTCTTTGAATAACTTTGGTGAAAGCCAGATTTTACTTTAAATATTATTTTAAGAACATTTTTGGCATCGTAACTTTATCATTGAGACTAACTTAAGTATAATTTCAAGATGTTACCTTTTAATATATTTATAGACTTTGATAATGTTTAAAACCATTAATCAACCTAGACGGATTACAGTTTCAAATTACTACCGCATTAATAGGTACTACCATGCGTTACCCATGAATGAATCTTACGATAGTAATTCCACATAAATGCACGAAGTTTATTAAAAAAAACTTCTTCTCTGAGTCTGTTTTTCCCAAATTATTTAGGAACCTGCAAGGCCATTCAAGGCAAATGTGGATATGTGTCGTTTTAGGCATTCTTGCTATGTCATCGACCGCACGTCACCTAAAATATAGAGAAAGGTGCGACAGCGATCAAACGCAAGCCTATAGAATATAATAGGAAATTACTATAATAGGAATTGGTATATACAATATTCGTATGTACCTTCAATGTTACATTGTATTATCTCTGCTTTATTTCTCATCTATAACACACAAAGTTAGAAAAAATCTTGCCTCTAGATTTTTTTTCAAATTCAAAGTGTTCATCAAATCCCATTAAAAGTTTTTCCATTAAATATTACAAAGTAGGAAAATGCTTTCCATCTAACTCTTAGGTAAATGAAATGAATGGTTACATTTTCAAGCTAATGGGTAAATTATAAGATTTTAATAGCGTTTGATATTTCTTCATTCAAAAATATTTTTGATATTGTTGCTATAGCAATGGTAAAACACCAAAAATAACATTATTATGTCTACTACTCAGATTACATCTGTAATCAGAGGTCTACTATATCTCGTTTTTTTGCGATATTCAGTTTAAAACATAGATATCCATTGTGAAAAATTAGAAGAGGCCGCTTAATTTTAAGTAATTTTGTTTTATTATTTTTCAATTATTTGTGAAGTTTTGTTTTAAACCAACAAATAAAATATATCTGACAAAACCACGTCGGATGTAGGGATATTTACTGTCCTAAACGAGAAAACAATTGTGCAAAATGATTGCATTTGGATATCGATAGATTCAGTAAACATAACATCCAATTTTATTTATCGAGAACTTTAGGGCGATATTTGCTGTGTTGAGTTGTGAAATTGCTCTCATGCGAGTAGATATTGTTGACTCTTGAAACATAAAATAAACATAATTTACTGTTATGCTACTCGATGAATAAGTAAACAACCAACAGAGTCAATTCTGTATTCTGTAATAATGTAGTACATGTAATATACTTATATCTACTCGGAACGTCCTTACTTACCTACAGGTACCAAATATTTCGTTTACCACGTACAACGATAATTACTATTGTTTACTTGACATGTGCTTTAAATTTCATACTCGTTTACATTTCATTCTCGTGCTTTACGTTCGGAACTAATACACGATTTTCTAATCATCATGGTTTAAATTTGATATCAAATATCAGATGACCTTTCCCCCAAACCAGACGATGTAAGCTAGAGCGACAGGGCAATCGATAGAATCGTGTGTCATCGAGGTTACCGTATTTTATTCATAAATGCATATAAAAGAACTTGTGATGTATTCTGTGCTTCAAAACCTACAAGGTGGCTTGGCCAGGGCTCTATTAGAGAGGGACTTTACAAATTATGCAAATGCAAGCGTTCGCACGTACTCTCGTCATTAAAATCTAACGCGCTGTTGGCCCTGACAGACATGTCACTTTTTAGATGTTAATAAACATGAAAATTTTAAAACGACAAACAGTAAACATAGAACTGAAATTTCACTAAGTAACGTTAACTATGTTTCCGAAATTAAGTAACGTTACATACATACAAAATACAAAACATAGCTAGTCAACTCTTTATGGTTTGTATAAAATTGTAAA
Source organism: Selenia dentaria (assembly GCA_917880725.1). Lineage (NCBI taxonomy): Eukaryota > Metazoa > Arthropoda > Insecta > Lepidoptera > Geometridae > Selenia > Selenia dentaria. The sequence continues at coordinate 15,328,348 of OU862889.1, read as the reverse complement.
TATTAATTATTAGAATTGTAATTTTAAATGTCATCTTATTTGTACGGATAACGATATCTCATCGTTCAAAAGATGTCATCTTGAAATTAAGATGAAATATTTTGATGATTTGTCCATTGAAAATATACTTACATATAATTATACTTATACATATAATTACATACATTGTTGATATTGAAAAAGCCTTCCTCGTTTGTATTAAAATTAAAATTTTATACAAGTATGTAATTAACAATAAAGCTAGTATTTCAAGAAATACTATTATAAAATTGTTTTTTCAAGAAAGCTAGCCTGAGCTCTATCATATGTATAATAATCAGTATAATCAATTTATTAGTAAATACAATTTACAAGTCAAAAATTACATTTAAATTAGATAATAATGTTAATCCAATTTTTAAAATAATAACAAAATTAAATAATATACTATAAAATAATAGCAAAATAATTAATCAAAATTCATAATCATTATGATACATTTAAATAATCAATTCATTAAAAAGGTATATCATCATCACAAATTTAAAAGGTTTTGCTAATGTATTCATTAACATCATAGAACGCCTTTTCGATGAGCCATGATTTTAACATAACTTTAAAGGATCCTATACGTATATGTAATTATACACGCTTGGTCCTAACATCCTGTATTATATGACTGTGGCAGATCTCCAGTAGTTAAATTATTTACTTGTTCAGCTGTTAGCGCAGTATTTATTACGTATTCGTATAAAAATACAAAGTTAGAAAGACACACGAACCCTATTCATCATCATCATCATCATCAGCCTGTAGCAGTCCACTGCTGGACATAGGCCTCTCCAATTGCACGCCACTTAGATCTATCTTGGGCTACTCGTATCCAGTTTTTGCCAGCCGTCTTGCGCAGATCGTCACTCCACCGTGCCTCAGGACGTCCTACACTACGTTTGCCGAGACGCGGTCTCCACTCTAGAACTCGTTTACCCCAACGGTTGTCGGTTCTACGGCTAATATGGCCAGCCAACTGCCACTTCAGCTTGCTTATCCGGTGGGCTATGTCGATGACCTTGGTTCTCTGACGGATCACTTCATTTCTGATGCGATCCCTCAGAGAAACACCGAGCATAGCCCTTTCCATAACCCTATTTGGTTGGTATATAATGCTTGTCAACCTGCTCAATACATGTTGCTTCGTCCGCTATGTGACGGTTAAAATCAAAAAGAGTTAAAATTCGATGCTCGGACGGTATGCCTCGGTGGCCTAGTGTTCATGGCGTTTGACACGGATTGTCAGAAGATGCGGGTGTCAATCCCGTCCGAGGATGTGTATTGTTTCTGTAAATTTTTTGCAAAACATACGCTGCAGTCTGTTTTGCAGCGTCTGGGTGCTGGTCAGACGGATCACCTGTGTTACCACGTTTCTGAATCAGCAAATTCCACTTCTTTGAACGCTGAAATGCCGGGCAATATTGGCTTGAGTGTTTTCCATTCCGAGCATCAGCTCTTATCTCTTTCATAGTAGATGACAACAGTCTTTTACTAAAATAAGACACAATATTACTATATTAACCCACCACGTGTTCAACAATGTAACTTTATATGTCATGCAACCCTGAAGTAATAGTTAAGTATATCCACAACTGGGCTTACTTCTTTTTGGCGGGACGATAAGGAAAACGTTTGTTTGTTTTATTTAAAAAAATGCGAAGAGTTAATTATTTCTTTGCAGGGGTTAAGAATATGTTTTTACACTTTGACTTATTTTTATAAGTAACTAACTACCATTACTTTTTAAATTATTTATATTTTGATAGATAGCTCCAATAAAATGCGTTTATTTTCTATTATGCTAGCTTTTTCACTGCAATAATATTTGCTTTTTGTTTTAGTAGACTTGGTGTTATCGTCTTGCATGCATTATGTACTATTTTGGTGAAGAAAGAAATTAATATATTGATCTTTTCAAAAAACGAATATGTTTAGTGAGAATACAATCTAACATCAATGTGATTGGTTATTCTTTACTTGGTTATTTAGTTATACCTACAGCTGAGTTATTTAGTTATACCTACTAACCGAGTAGCTCTAACACTGGAAATAATCCTAAATTCACACATGGAGTGTAATTTGCGTTTTAATTGACTGGGGGCGTGGTTAGCTTTCAGGTCGGATCTGAGCGTAGTGCCAGCCCTGGCATCAGGCGCGGGCTCGCTGCACGGATATCGGTCACAGAAGTCGGTCAGGGACGGGCCTCCTTCACCATGGCCACAGTACAATTAACTGAAACATACATAAACGTAGCTCTTGCACATAGAACAATTACTTCTTTTGACTTAATATTGCACTTACAAAAGCTTAGGATTTAGGGTCTACTTGTACAGTCGAGACGCAACGACCGCACCGCTCTCGAGATCTTAAGATCTTGATGAGAAGGCTTTCGGACGAAGCCAAAGCGATTTTTGATCGTGATTTCGCTAAAGCGTCTTTGATTATTACAGAGTTATGACGAACGTGAACTAGAATAAATAATAATTACAGTACTTATAATCTAACACGTGCAAATTCGCATAACTACTAAAATAGGGTTTCAAAAGCCCTAATTTAGCCAACAATACAAAAATGCGTACCTATGATTTCACCGGCTTTTTTATTGATAAGAGGGGGCAACATCTAAGGGATATGCCAGTACATGTTTTAGAAGTTGTTATTTTGATTGATACTTTAGATATTCGTGAGAAAACGTAAAATATATTCAAAAAGTGTACAAGTAATATGCGAACTAACACACTTTTGTTAAAGCCGTACACTGTGGCAGTGACAGCTATATATTATTACTTATACCATGAGCGGCTTTGCGCAACACTGATGCGTTTACCCGCTCTCACGGCCGTTCCGCAACTTGTTTGTTGTCAAAGGATTGCTTTATGAAAGCCCCGTTAGTGTAAGACTTTTGCCTCGTCATCTTAAAGAAAAATATTACTTGTATTGCATCCAATATTATGAAGTCAATAAACGTTATGAAATTGTGAAATAATATGTCGTCTATGATGAAACGAATACTAGCTTAATTCTAGAGTAATAGAGATTAAAGAGTAAATTTATTATCGTCTCTGTATTAAAAACTTCTGAATACATAATAGACATATAAAGTTTTTTTTGACGTCCAACTACTCTACTGGATGAAATATCATTGATGGATTTGATCACAATAATTATGGATCGAAATCGACATATGTTAACATTTTGTTCTTACGGAGCTATAATTTTACAAATCTTAGCTGGTATTTAGGTGTATAGAGGAAACGTTAGGCAGAGGTTGCCTATAGTTGATTTACTATTCTAGGTTAGGCAAACTGGTCAGTACTTCGATGGGTGACCGCTAGCGGCATTAACAACCGAGCACTCTTCAGTGCTTTGGAGGGCACGTTAAGTCTTCGCTCTTGTAGTCTCAGGACAGTAATTGAACCATATAGCATTGGGGCGGTTTCAAACACTCGAGTTACTTTATTCCCTAAACTGTACTAAGACTGTATGTGCTCATTTATTTATTCTATATACATACCAGTTTAAAAGATATCAGTGAAGTTGTACCGAAAATCTGGTCAGTTAGTGATATTTGGATTGGTATTTCAGGGCTATGTTAGAGAATGCAGGCTGTTCACCTTTTTACCTTCGTAGAGATATCGATCCACCGATGGATACGCATGTGCAGTGCAGATTACATTTTCGTCAAATTAAGTTTAACGGTTTTGTGGGGAAAGCATAATTGCATTTGGTGTGTCAAGTAAATTTAAAAGACAATCGAACAGTATCTTCTTACTACAGTTAGTTCAGTTTAATGTTATTATTTATATAGAAGCGCTCGTAGCGGAGCTCGACTTGGCGATCTTAACCGATCAACAAGTTAAACAACACTGGCTGCGATCAGGACTTGGATGGGTGACCGCTAGTGGCATTATTCAACTGAGCGCTTCTGTGCTTCGGACGTAAAGTCGTCAGTCCCGGTTGTTTTTCTTAGGACGTTCAATCGTTCGATCGTTAGGCTATGTCAAGGGCCTTCGGGTGGCCTGAAAACTTCGACATGGGTTGGCCACTAACCTATCCACCAATCCGCACTGTGGTGCATTATGGCCCAACTCCCCTCTCTGAGAGGAAGGGTCGAGCCCAGCAGCGAGAAAAAAATGGTCTGATTATGATGATTTTATGAATGTTAATGTTTAGAGTGATGGCGGTAGTGTCTTATAAATAGTTATTTAATGAGTAATTTGTTTTAGGGTAGGTAGTAGTAGTACAAGGATGGTTGTAGGTATTACTACAACTACAAGGCGGACGGATGTCTGCCCTTCCTGTCTGTTTTTTTATAATTGCTTGTAACTTTACAATTAGTCATCAAGCTTGGATATATTGATTAGTCTTCCTTTTATTTGAGTACTTTTTTTTAATTCCCTGCACATATCAGCTTCTGAATTTATCATTAGACTTTTGTTATAATACGGTTGGTGAATACGTACGCACTTTTGAGGTAAGGATGTTCGTTAAATCATTGTAATATTTAACGAGAAGGCTGGCTTGTACCGCACGTAATAATTATTTCATTCCGTCAGGCCTTAATATCATAGAGATCCCACCTCCTCACTTTAAATACGTTAACACGTAAACACAAGGATGAAACACAATTTATGATGGATTTCATGCAGACTGTCGCAAGAACTCTCGGTCCCGCTACAAAGGCACACGAGCAGTCATTACAGCAAACATTACCGCAATTTTATACGTAGCTACCTGTACCTACTGCTACAATGAACAACATTATTACACCCTAAATGACCTATTACACAGGCAAGCTATACCTACAATTGAATCATTTTAAGGTGTTTTGTGTTTGCTAAACGAGTCGCTTTACAAGCTCTATTGGTAATTAAATAAAATTTACATCTCTCATATTCGGTAAGTAGGTCCTTATTACCCCCAAATCGGGCTTGTAGGTGACCAATTAGCGCTCTAGGGTAATAATGTAGCTTGAAAAGCCCTAGGGCGGTAGGTAATAAAAAAACACAAATGGGGCTTGTAGGTGACCAATTAGCGCTCTAGGGTAATAATGTAGCTAGAAAAGCCCTAGGGCGGTAAGTAATTAAAAAACACTTCCCTCTTTCAAAAAGTTCGCGTACATCTAACCATCATACTGGCAAAAGACATCATGCATTCAGCCCAATGACAAAAGAGGTCACTTCGCTATTCAGCCTTGTCTTCGTATGAGTATAATAGTCATCAATTTTATTTTTGTAATGCCGGTTTTTTTCTAATTACCTCACAATCGAGATGTAAAGCAGAGTAGTTAGCTCGGGTGTAAGCATCAATTGCAGCCCGAGATATTTAGGCGCACGAGCGCAGCGAGGGCGCCTATAGTTCGAGGGTGCAATGCCTTACAGTCCTTGGCTACTAATCTACTATTAATTGAAATAGCATGTTCCGAAGTAGCGACAATGCATGTGTACTATGTTGTAGATAATATGTAGAGTAATAGTTGTATTGTATTTAAACATATACATTTATACATATAATGAAATTGTAACCAAAGTCGTATCTGTATCCTTCATAGGAAATAATACGGTTGAGGTTGATAAGCGCTCGGCGGTTGATGCCATTTATATTGATTTCAGTAAGTCATTTGACCGGGTAAATCATCAAATACTCCTCCAGAAACTTTCCGCCTACGGCATTGCTGAACCGCTGCTGGGTTGGTGCTCTTCTTATCTTTCTGCCCGGCAGTCTAAAGTTGTGGTTTCTGGTTTCTCCTCTGATCAGTTTCCTTCGATTTCAGGTGTACCACAGGGATCTCATCTCGGTCCTCTATTTTTCAACGTGTTTATGAACGACATCAGTGACTGTTTTCAACATTGTAGTCATTACTTGTTCGCTGAAGACTTAAAAATTTTTAAAGTCATCAAAAACCACACTGATACGATTCTTCTCCAAGATGACATCAATTGACTCGTCTCATGGTGCTGTTGCAACGGCATGGACATCAATGCATCCAAATGATTTTCCATCCATTTTTCGAGGAAAAAATCGAAAACTCCCCAAAACTACAAAAAATTAACATTATGTTGAAAGAGCTAGATAGAATTGGAGACCTTGGCATCGAGATCGATAATGAATTGAAATTCAACTTTCATATTGATATTATTTGTTCGAAGGCTTCAAAATCCCTTGGCTTTGTACTACGCAACTGCAAAGACTTTAAACATCCGGAAACAAAAGTCTTGCTTTACAATCCTTATGTCCGGAGTAGCCTGGAGTATTGTAGTGTGGCTTGGAACCCTTTTTATGACGTGTATAAGAAGAGGCTCGAAAGCATACAGAAGCGTTTCTTGTGGCATCTTGCTTTTTTCTGCAACATAGCAAAAACTGTCAGGAGTTATCCAGCAAGGCTAAAACACTTCCACAATTATTCCCTGTCAGAACGGAGACGCTTGCTTGACATGCTTTTTCTTTACAAACTTGTTAACGGAACACTGGATGTTCCTGAACTGCTGTCTCTTTTGTGCTTCTCTGCGCCAAAAATGTTCACCAGAGCTTCAAGGCTCAATGTTTTCAAAAACCTCAATTATTATACCAATCTTGGAAAAAATGCACCTCTCAATAGACTTATTCACCGAACTTAATAGATTGACTTGAAAGTATTCCATGGATCTTTTTACTGACAGTGTTCGTAGTTTTAAGCATACTATCGCTATCCGCAGTATTGACTTGGACCATTGAATATAATGCATGCAGGACTAACCAGTGAATGATTACTATTATTATTATTATAATCTTGATTTCTTTATTATCTCGGATTTATTATTCTTATTATATTATTATTGTTGTTTTCTTATTATTTTCTTTTTTAATAATGCTTTTAATAAATTGACAAAAAAATTGTAAATTGTTTCAAATGTTTTTCTGGATTGCTTCGGATTATGCTTATATTTGTTGTTGTTTATATTTATTGCAATAAATTGAACTTATTATGATGTCTTAAAAACTGGTCAAAAAATGTGATTTATTTTCATTCGTAATTGTACATATTATTATCTACTTTAATTTGTGAACCGCTCGTTTATATTAGTGCGTGTAGTCGGTACCTATAATTGTGTTAGCATTTAGTCAGAGTGTGTAGTGAATTGTATTTATTATAATTGTCTTAATGTATAACATGTTGGTATTGTTGGTACTCAATAAATAAATAAAATGATAAATAATAAGAACAAATACATTTTTGTTGGTGTATCGCAAGATAAGGACCCAAATTTTTTTTTTATATTTCTTCTCTGTGTGTCTGTCTCTCTGTTCGCGCATTACGTAAAACCTAATCAAATGATTTTAAAACCGTTTACTCAAATATATCCACTAGAGCCCTGCGAAGGTATAGGTTTTATTTTTTTTAAATCAACTTACCCGAAAATAAGTTATGAGCAAAAACTGAGAAAAACTCTGAGGCGAAGTCTTACATTCATGGACGCTGATTCTTTACTCGTAATGATTGTACTTGTACCTTTTTAACACACGCAAATGAAAATTTGCGCCGTACTATACTACCAAGAAATGCATAAGTGGACTCGTGTGTTTGTACATTTGCCATTCCTAAAGTAGTTTAGTTTAATATTTATAGTTGTGTGTGAAAACTATGAACGTTTCCTACGCGTTCAACACTAGATCAGCGAGCGAGTTCACACAGGGTTCTCCTTGATTGATATAATATAGTACGATATTTTGTACTTTATACAGATAAGAGTAAGAATATTAATCAAGAGTTAGTAGTTAGTGAATTAAATACTCGCAAAATATGGTCATACCATAGACTAAATATAACTCTACTACTCAAAGATGCTACATTTTGGTGCTATGTTATACAACTTATATTTAATTTTACCATAATTATTACAATATCATGTAATACTTAAAATTAATTCCTTAAGGTCAAAGATTTGTGGACCTTTGGATGAAATGGTCTGAAGCTTCAACTTTTATCTCATAGCAAAGAATAAAACGTAGGTACCTAAGTAGTAATATTGTTGGGTTTAGCCGTGCACTATTGCGAGTCTGCTGATAAATAAGCAGAGAATGTCATAATTGACTTGGTTTGTGCCGTTTCCATGCCGTGACGGAAACGTCCAGTCTGCGAGGTTTGACTGTATACAGTAATTAAACTAGATTTTCGTGAAGAAAAGGGTTGTAGACCTTGTGTACTTAGTAACAAGTCAAAGTGTTTTAGAAACAATTCAAAGGGTGACAAATCAAAACTTAGTGAAATAGCGTGTTCTGTAGATCTTTTAAGACTCGAACTTTTAAAAGTCTGCTGAAAAGTAGGGAAGTTATGTGGATCTTAGTAATAAAAACGACCGTAGTATTGTAGGAAGGTATATCATTCTAGATCGAAATTCCCTAGGGACTGCCGGTGCTTTACAAATACAATATCGTAAATATGGTTTCATAATTATGGCCATGCCTGTGTTCAAAGTGATCTCTTTTAAAGATTTGTATACCATAATTTTCCTATATTTATATTTCAGTCCATAGATATCAAAGTAATCTGTTTCTTATGAACAAACATTCTTTTTTCTTGCTATGATTAACGTACATAATCTTAAAAAGATATAATAAAAAGAAAAGCCATTGTCGAACAAGGCCGCAGGCGTTGACACGCTGTTAAAAAATAGAAAAATACGTCTAATATATTCAAATCTATGTCAACTATCTAATGTTTTAATGGGCTAAAACAACATTATGTTTTATTATGTTTTATACAAAGTTACACGTTTTATTACACGCACAGTCACATTACCAGCAATACCTGAGGGGCTGTTATGACAACCTGATATTCTGCGAGCGACAAGGTAATAAAACATGCTTCTAGCTAATATAAGCTTTATACTAACAACCTGCTAGGAAACCTAATACGTTTAGGTGTTAGGCTTAAATTGTAACATGAATTATTACATGAAAGCATGAAAGGAGACAGGCGGTGGGACGGTGTAGTGAACGCCATATTTGCAGGACTCCCTTTAACCTAAGTGAGAGATTCATGTTTTACGCCTTGATCTTTGCGAGATGGCCACCTAATGTGAATTTAACATCGTATCCTTTTCTCTGTTATGCAAGCACGTGAGTGGGAAGGCTTGTGTAATTCTGGGATGTGCCCGAAACCGTAAGCGTGTTTAGTTATAAAGCTATACTTAGTACGTATTACGTATTAATTTGTCTTAGAGAAATTGTTCGTAGTTAATATTTTAATTAAGTTAGCAATTTATTCCAAATAATGGGAATTTTTTTAGTCTTCAAATTTACTGGACTAAAAAAATAAATAATCGGCGGTGTTTCTATGTTTGTTCGACAACTTGAGAACGGTTGACCGTATCTATTTTACATTGTGTCAGAAGTGTCGTTCGTGCACATATAATTTTATATGAGCTTACTCGGGTGTAACTTGTTGTTGTGGTCGATATCGGGTTAATATAAATACGCGTTTACAACCCGCAGGCCTATTATGCATCTCAGTTGCTAACAAATGGTGATTGAAATCTTGAAAAATGGTCGCTCTGTGTCAGTTTTGGCAACTCCAGTAAGCAAAAATGTTAGTAATTTGGCGACTGGAGTTGACAAAAGTGACATAGAGCGACCATTTTTCAAGATTTCAATCAGCATTTGTTAGCAACTGGGATACATAGCTCTATCAACCACTAACCTTTCAAATTGTTGACTAGGTCAAGTTGGGTCTCTAAAGTACACTCTAAATTACTTCTACATTCCAAAAGCATTTAATTTTATTTTCTGAGGCTCTAGTCTGGGTTTGTTTCACTGTACATCATGAATTTATCGAAATTGTATTAAATTAAAATTTGTATTGTTTTATTTGATTCGTGCATAATATTGAACATACTAGTTGCGTCCAGCGGCTCAGCCCGCGTGTTGATGGATGATGATGATGAAAAGTATCCTATGTGTTAATCCAGCGCCATATCTACGTCTGTAACCTACCAAACTTCATCAAAATTGGCCCAGCCGTTTGAGCGTGAAAGAGTAACAAACATCCATACACCCATACATGCAAACTTTCGTGTTTATAATAATAGTAGGAGTTTAGTTTTTTTTACATTTTTATTAATGATCAGTCTGACGACCACAAAGAGGTTATACTTATTATATATTATATTTTTATTTAAATTTCTAAATACATTTATTATACATACAATGGCATAATACATTTGTACAAATAATAATAATAATAATCATTTATTTGACCAAAATGGCATTCACAAGAATAGGGTTATAATTGAGCACCTGGTTCCCAAACTAGGCTCTTGACCCGTGGTATAGGATCCAGGACTCTTTCGTCGGATATTACACAAATTATTGCCTATTTAATATTTTTACACTACTAGTATCAAACCGGGAAAAGTAATTTTAAGTTGAACCAGTTCTATATGACTGCACTGTTTAGTTTAAGAATGGTGCGCACAAACGCGGGCGAAAGAGATAAACGTAATGTTAACGTGACGCTTACAGCCGTGCGATTCTCTAATGCTCGTCGACGAGCTCACCGATTTCAAATACTTTATGAACCTTTGTGCATAAGGTTGTTTTTTCAACGTCTCTTGTCATCCCGTCATTTGTTTCACGGATATTGTCAAAGATACTACGATGTTTGCTCTTAGAGAATCGCACGGCCGTACGCGCGGGTGGTAGGCGCGGCCGAATTACTGCCGTCAGAGTGGGCCATCCGCGAGTGTTGGTATGTAACGACCCTAGAGACGCAAAGCTCGTGGCCCGTGATGCTTACCAACCGCGCTGGTGATAGCGTCACTGTCGAACCACACTAAATGCAAATAGTTACACTACATAGTGAGCGTTCGATCGACGGTTAACGCATTCGCGTTGATACGTGCAACTAGAGTTACACTCGGAACTAGAAAACAGAGTTCGAGAGCTCGAACTTGCTTATCACGAAAAACTCAGACTAGAGGCTGCGACCTTATTATATAAATTTAGTTAGCGCCTAAAATATGTAAAAGATGTGTACATAAAATCAGCGCGTACACAGCGAAATGTTGTTTGTTTGTCTCGATGTATTTGTTCTATTTTTAGAATAGGCAATGTATACGAAATCACCATTGAAGTTATGTACCTATGTAGGCAGGTAAGTTGTTAACTTTGCACAATGAATCAAATGCAGAAGTTAAGCGAACATAAACCAAATGATTTAGTATATAGTAACAATTAATTAATTATAGGACATAGTACATCAAATTAGAAAATGAAGATAGAATGTACTTGTTTAAGCTAAGTAGGTACGTAGGTTTGCTATGCAGTAGATATATATAGATGATAGATGCATAATAATTATTTTTAGAGAATGGAAAAGTAGGTAGGTAGCAACGCGTTGTGCTAGATAGTTTACGATATACGATAGAAAAACAAGCATTTGCACATAGGTAGAAACAATTTGGAATGTAGGGAAAGTTATGGTGTAAATAGGAACGGGCTTACTTCCATTGTCGTGAAGACCTCCGACCGATGAAATCCATCCAAAGGCCACAACACATCACAGTTGCACCGTCCGAATGTGTCCTGTCACGGTCGCCAAAAAATACTTGTACGTGATTGATACAAGTTAAAGTAGTTTCTCTTGGTTTTGTTTATTGTTTCGTTCGTGTAAAATGAACGACCTACTAGTTCAAAACAAGGCACAATTCGTAATACAAGAAATTTTAGACTAGAAAACAATATTCACTGTGATCAGTACGTTGGACTCTATAACGAATTGAAAATAGATAAAAAGGTTTACTCATAGTAGGTTGTATTGCTCACCCACGAAATAAGTTTTTATTTGATATAGGTACGTAGTGGCATTTTCGATAAAGGTTCCGACCGAGATTATTTATTATTTAGTAGCCCTTTCTCGCTATCCCCTTGTCGTACCCACAAAACATCGAACCCTGTTTGAATTCGATAATTTAGTTAAAAGGTGTGTGTATTAATGTTGTAACAAACACTTTATAATAAGTTAAGTAGGTAGTAAAAAAGGTGTCCCAAAAAGAACACGCCACAGCGACACTGGAAGTAGGCTAGCCCTAGGTCTATTCTACAAAAAAAAAATAGCTGAAGAAAAGTCTCATGGATTTCGAGATATTAGAATTTCTCGATTATTTGAAAATTAACCTAATTTTTTCCTTTAAATGTTATAAAATTGTCACAAATACCTTCTTAACATTTTTTTTAATTCAGAACTGATTACTAATAGTTGTTTGACTAAAGTAAACTAATCATTGGTCGGTCATTGGTGTAAAGTACAAATTAATGGCTGTTCATTCTTTGACTCACTCATTAAAACATCAATTAATTATTATTTGCGTTTTAGGTTGATGTATGTTGTTTGATTTTAGTGTTTGATTTATGTACAGAAAATGTTGAATATTGTCATGATATGTTTCATATTGTTTAATGCACTTGACATAACGCGATGACTGCTTCTAAACATAAGGGTTTGCACAGCATTTGCCATAGGCCGCGCCTTAATTTCGAGATATAATTCTTTGAATGTCGTTTTGAAAACTAATTTATAAACGGTTTTAAAATTATCCTTCTTTTGGTTTAATGTAGCATAATTTGTTACCTACTTTGTCAATAACTAAGTACAAAAAATATGTAGGTACCGTGTTGGGTACGTTATAGGTAGGTAATCATGTAGTCGTTTATTAAATTATCTACAAGTTAACTAGAATGTGTTTTTTGTACTAGGTATAAAATATGAGTGTGGGGGATAGAACAAATGGCTGTTGTTTATAAACCCTCTACGCGCACATCTTTGTAGCAGCGTACTATACTCGTAGCGCAGTCGTAGTATACTCGTAGTATCACCCTTAATCTCGTAGCACCTGGGCGCACTTACTTCAGATTATCGACCACTTTACCTGCTTTGCATAAAGCGACATGTGCAGTTTCTATTATGGTAAATAGGTATTCAATAAAACGTTGCAACATTAAGAATCTGCAAACTTTATCTGACATCTTAATTGCACTACAGCTTGGTTTTTTTTAATTGAGGACAATGAGAAAAAATACAAATTAACGCTACATAAATTAGACGGGTATAATTCTAAAAATCTACAATCCACGATGCAAATATGATCCTAAAATCAAGAAACGGGATTTAATATTGTTCTTATTAATTTTAAGTCACCAGCGATTGATATATTAGTTCATAGTTATAATATTACTATTATTATTGACTATTGTGATCACTGGTTGATGCCACTCTAGAGTCAACTTAGGTAACTAAATTAAAATTACTGAAACAGTATAAAAAATAAAGAGATAGATCAAGAGAGAGAGAGGGGGAGGGGGCAGAGGGGGGAGCTTGTGCTATGACTATTAATAAGCGTACGCATTGTTGCGCGCGTATATGTATGTGTGTTTGTGTGCGTGAGAGATTGAGCGTAGAGAGCGTACTTCACAACTTATTATCTCAGAAACCACTTGACTAATTATGGTCATATTCGAAATTCCTTTTCAAAGTCAGGTACCTAATGTGTGTATCAGATTTTATCAAAATCGGTCAGTAAATAGCGCCACAGCAAATTTCCCCCCCTTTATAGCAAAAGTACCTCCTCCACTGTAAATCACCGACGACAAAAAAATATGTTAAGTTATGTTTAATACTAGAACAAACATACCAAGTTTTGTCAAGATTGGTTATAAAAATGCGACCTGTGCCAACAAACATACGGACAGATGAAAGTCAAGTTGGCCAGTTAAAGCAAGACGCTTCGCTCGCTCAGCTTGCTTGGTCAATTAATTTATAATGAGTATGAAACAGTAATAATTTACAAACGTATACAGTAAGTAAGATTACTAGAAGTAGTTTATAGTGAGGTTGCCTTCCTTATAGTACCTATATGTATTACTCGTGTTCATTCCTTCAAGTAACAAGAACGATATGTACTCTGCGGCACTTCCATTATTTATTTAGATACTTGTTGCTCCAAGCAGCTTAAGATGACATTAAATATTTACACAGATATCAGTAAGTGTACAAACATTTAGCAAAAGTCGGCGGCTCCAAGCGTTGTTCGTGGAGCGGCGAGGTATCTTCATTCAACTTCATTACGTGTTTCCTTTGAAGAACTTACGTCAAAGTTAGTTAACACACATGTGTGTTGTAACACATATATAATAATAGCGGCTCAGCTTTCTATCCTATAGGTAAGATTTGTACATCTAATCTATGTTTAAATAAATCAAGGTCGGACTAGTTACACCGTTTATTACTCAGATTACTTGACGTGACGGGTTGATCGATTGATTGATTCGTCAACGCAAAGCCAAGACTGCTGGAGCTACAAATTTGAAGTTTTGGTAGTTGATGTTTTTTTATGTTGTTCTATAAGCATCCACTAATGAAGGATTTAGAAATATATAATTTTTTTTGTGTCACGCATGACTACGAAACTCTATTACTAATTTAGAGTGGCTGGTTGGCGCAGATGGTAGCAACCCTGCCCCCTGAGCCGCTGGTTCCAGGTTCGAACTCCGGACAAGGAAAATATTGGTGTGCATGAACATGTCTAGTTGAGCTGCGCTTGGTTGTGTATATGTATATCAGTCATCAGGTTACCATAGTATACCACTGGGACCTGAAGACCTGGTGTGATGTAGGCATATAAAACCCCACGCTACCAGTCTGTTTGTCTGTCTGTCCTTTCTTAAAAGAGATGCATCTTTGGAACCTTCGTAGTAGTGTAGTTTATTTTGGCTGATTTAAATTTCCACAAAAAGTTGTTGTAATGGGGGATTTCCCAACAGCCAAAAAAAATACTTACATGTTTTTTCCAACGATTGTTTGTTCTATTGCAAAAACGGCCACGCGGTCAAACTCGCTGGTAGTGTGATTATAGTGCATATTTTATATTACATTGTATCAATAAATTATTTTATATTATAATATAAAAATTATTGCAAACACTGAACAAATGCGAGTCGGGCTCACGCTAAACATTATGTGCACCTGTAAGCGATTTCCTTGCGGGGGTTATTAAAGTGGTGTTACTGAATTATGCATATCATTATCAAAAAAATATTTAAGCTTATTTTACTTGCAAGCGAGATCAAACAAGTAAAGTAGCTCGAGAACAACACAGTTTTCTTCTATGTGATCTTGATGGATCCTTTCACTCGTAGCCTGAAAAGTGATATTTACTTTAGTGGTAGAACAAGCAGCGTGGTTGCATATTGACCAATGAGTCACGATCCAGGAAATCCAATATTCCAGTAAAGCCTTCCCCGGTGGTCAAGCCACTAATAGAAATGCCAGCACAATGCGTGGCTATTGTCAATTAACTTAATAGTATCTCGTAGAACAATCAACATCATTACAAGAAACATTTCTAGTATTGTGAGAGTTTATGAATAAAACTTTATTGGAATTGTCCAATCAAAGTGATTGGGTTCCAGGAAACATGGACAAGCAGCGTGGGTGCCTCCAAGCCTCCACCCCCTAACGACCCTAATCTACGGCCCATATTCGACTTTCCTTTTGTTGTGTGCTCTGAAAGCTTACTTACAACTTAGTATCCAACGTCGAGGGAATTCATACTTTCTTTATAAGACTCTGAAAGTGAATGCTTCAATTTTGGAACTGATCTATTTATGTACTCGTAGTACCTTTTTTACTTTGTATTCATCATACATTTTGTTAAAACAATACTTGCAGTAAGTATAATACTATTATAGTAATATACGTGAAAGGCAAGTCTAACTGTATCCCAAGAGAAGAGAAGAGAAGGTATTTAATTTATTGCTTCCTTATCCGGTGTATATTCAGCGATACTCACACTGTTAAAGTTGTATCAGCGATATCTTATCGTGGCGGGTCGCCTTCCGAATCTCTAATGAACTGCGAATACCCGACCCTCGGTCGCAGATTCCAATCGATAATGCCATGAACGCAAACGTGTGTCACGTGAGAACAAAGACAATGCCGTTTCGGTACAGTGTTGCCCCAACCCAATGTTTAATTAACGATGAAAGGTCGCAAACTACTTCTAATGGTGGTCAGATTTGGCATTCAATTAAGGCTCAAGTTTATCGTCATAGCAAATACTTGAGTAAAATAGTAAAATTATCATCAAAATTTATGAAATAATAAAGAGACAGAAGACTGGAACGGAGCTGAGACACTTTATAACATTTTTCTTGGATGAAAGTCGTTGACAAAGGAATTTATCGTCATAATTTTGACGACAACGTTTTGTCTTTCCACCGTTCACCGTACAAAAGCACAACGTGGGTATAAAATAGTGAATGATGCGCTGAAATTCATCTCCATTAAGCGACTTTATCGCTGGATACTGATAAATCACGTTTACCCCGTCGTTCTATTGAATCTATTACTGGCGTAAATCAAACATTGACTGTTTTTTTATCACCGAGCTTATCATTTTATTTGCATTTAGGTGGCACGCAGCATTGCTTAATAAACGACGAACACTTAACATTTGATATATGTTTGATAAAAAGGGTTGGTTGGCTGTTTATACTCGGGCATACAACTTGTTTAATTTGTATTTGATAGCATTTGAGCCATAGAAATGGTATATTTTTATCCGGTAGCATATAACTTCCTTTTTGCAGTATTCAGTATATTCGGCTATTAAAATATTTAGCTTGCTCGCTTTTTTTCAGTTATGTTCATTGTTAGGTTATTTTGACTATTCGTATTAAAAGTATTGAAACAATTTTGTGTACGTTATCAAAACTGAACAAAAAGGAATCTTAGTACAAATTCGATACCTAAATATATACAGACTATACAGAGTTGTCCTTCCGACCATTGTTTGGTCATTCAGAAAACTATAATTGTGATAAGTCTATGGGACAGGAACCTGGTCCTTAAACTACTGGGCTGCCGACTGGAAATTCGACGCGCTGGAGATGTGCGGTTGGAGGGACTTGTAGTACCCAAGGACTGCCTTCCAAACAAACGTGTCTATCCTGAATTAAAGTAAAACCAAAACCAGACTTTCGTCAATTGTTTCACTACGATTTCAAAGTTCCAGGCTCAGGCTGTCCAGGGTCAGGCAGCGAATACAGAGCTAGTGCAGATTCCATGCTAACTCAACTGATCTAATTGAAACGGTTTATAGGGTCCTCTTTAACAGTGCACTTGTAACGGTACCAATCACGAAAAATAATAGTCCATCCCATACCAATAGCCACCGTACACGAGAAGACTGCCAAGGTGGAGAATTCTCTGTGTACCATGTAATGTGGCAAAATTAAACGATGTAGGGTTCAGTACTACAAAAATACTTACCATTATTTACGCTTACATACAAGATTTTGCACAAGTGTGAGTGTAACCATAAACTGTGAAATGATTTAGCGGAGACGAGGTGTCACCTGTGCAGCAGCCAGGCTAATGATTAAAGAGCTGGGGCAATTTTGCTATTTTAAAAAGGTTACTAATATTGTTATTTAAAGTTACTAACGCCAATAGATAATTTTCATTTATGTCATTATATATTATAATTGACGGCTCCGCTGGGGCAGTTTTTAGTCACCTTGTCTGTGAAGCGCGGGATCCTAGGTTTAATCCCTGGCCGGGCAAACAGTTATTTGTTGAGCAGAAAACTTTTTTTCACGTCTTCGATATTTATGTGTCCATGCCTCCCGCGACACAGGAATCCTAGTGCGGGGTATGAGTGTGTTAACGTTATTTTGTTTAAATTTTATAGTTAGGTCATTATGTTTCCACTGTTGAGACCCTTGTCTTTATCTTAGAAAGAGAACTCCATAATCCAATACCCAGTGATGCTAAAAAGATATGCTACTATCACAGTTTTTAAAACAGGCCTGCGACTGTTGTCCTAAGACAGCTAGACTGAGCCGACGGCTTAAGGCCGGTGCCAATAACCTACGAGTATCTATCGTCGGTTTACTTCACTAAAGATAGATATTTGACATTATTTGTATGGACGTTCAAATTTCTATCCGTAATAAGCAAAAATGTAGAGAAATAGATTATTGGGATCCCCCATTAATGCGCCCACCGAAAATTACATCACGGTATCTCGAAAATCATTAATATATTGAGTCTTACCTTACGGTATACAATGGTGTCACAAAAATAATAATGGTGGTCTGTGAGGATGTGGAGGTCTATGAAATATACAAATAATGTATAGAAGTGAACTACCAAATTATGAAACTTGAATCACAGAAATATTGCTCTAAAACAGTACCGTAAAAGGGCCACCCAACCGTGAATTCACTGCTGAGCATACTTCTGGAATACGGCTCTCGGGCTCTACGGATTTCATATGCACGTCTACATACGAAATCCGGATACAGTTTTAATTCTATTAACACGTCTTAGTGCATAAACTGCTCCAAATATTCTATTATCTACAAAATTAATGTCATTCTAAATAAGGCTTTAAATTATTATTTAAGTACATTCGACACGACACTGATATTGTAATGTCATTGGAAAGTCCTTCATTTTCAAAAAAGACGAGTATAGATCCAGGTGATGCGTCTTCCATTAGCTCGCCTTGTCTCGTTACTGTATTCTTTCAATGTTACTTATTGTAACCTCTGAAACAGACGTAATACATTCGTATATATGTACACGTTGAACCCTTTTACAAATAAATGTCAGCCTGAGTTGCCTGCTCAGGAATATTTTTAATACAGCCTTTTTTGTATCAACTGAGAAATTACATTAGTCATCATAACAAAATTTCATAATCATAGTTATCCACATAGAGTTTATTAGGACCCATATTTCGCATGCTTCTGTTATGATCCCATGTAGCAAGCAGCGAGCCTATTTCCATCTACCGGTACTATTTAATACCGCCATTGAGAATTACTTTTCTGAAAAACCTAAAATGTTTTATCCTACTTGATCCTACTTGAGCACGTTCATGTCAAACCATCGTGATGGATAATAATATGCCTCTGAACGAACAAAGTAGTCTATACCAGTAGATACCAGAAATAAATGAAAACTCTAAAGAACACACGAACAATTTATTTATTTATCATTATAATAAAACATATTTTAAAATAGCTTCTCCCCGCATGGGGAGAATCCGCCCCTTCTCTTTACCTAGGCTTTCCCAGCTATGCGGTCAATTTTACGACAACCCTCTTTTTATACGAGTATTTCATTAAAAGTTCCTGAGACCGAGGATTATACTTTTTCGTCCTTAGTATACTTGTCATATCTAAAGTTATAAATGGCGTGTCTTTTCGGTCGCCGGTTAAGTAATTGCTTTGTTAAATATTTAATGAGTTAGTCATCATTTTAATGATGTAACGAAGTGGGCTTTAAGTACTCGTATCTTGCGATAAGGGTTTCATCCTACGCCAGTAAATTGTGACTGACAAATCGCAAACGTGTAAATTTTGCTACAGCAGCTGTAGTTTTCGTTCACGGGAGTATCTAATGATATTATAGCGATATATAACGAGAAAACAATCACATGTTTATGTAATCTTTTTAAGATTTGCTGCAAATCAGAATAAGTCACCCGTTTTTCTGGTCGCTGGTAACGTGATTATTATGAGTGGCGGTCAGGCCGCGTCAACCCCTATTATAAATTTTACTCCAATATTTCAGTAGTAGCAGATTCAGTTCATACGTATATATATATATATATATATTCAAGAGTAGTGAATAAAAACATTTATTAGTATTATAAAATAATAATAATAATAACATTCTAATCTATAAGCCCCATGGTGGGGGGGAAAGTGGCCAAAACGCTGGCGGCATTGTCACGCTGGATGGCAATGCTAAGTTTTTGCCCAAAATAGGCGCCAGCATTTCGGTCACCCAATATATATATTAATTTACTGTTCTTAAAAATTACGTACTACTTGTGAAGTCTAGACATAACATTATATCTTAATTGGGGAAGTATCCAAATACTCTCTAATTTTATTTAAGACATTAAATTCTTCTTCACTCTCAATCAATAGGTCGCTGATGACCTTATTTCTTTTTTATTTTAAAATATCATCGCCTCACATATGAAGTACTATTACGAAACAATATTCAAAGTCATAAAACTTTAATAGGTAGATACGAGTACAATCTCTAACTACCAGGTGGATTTTGATTGTCTTTGAAATTTAAGTGGGACTAAATGAAACGAGAGGATTCATTTAATTTCAATGGAGTTGAAATGGTCGATCGGACTCATCAAGGCCGGTGAATGCCGAAATGATGAGAATTAATTCGCCAATAATGAATTAGACGGTACGATGCCAGGAATTTGATTCGCTTTAATGAAATTGAAGTTATAATTGCCTTAATATCCAATACTGAGAGGGTCGTGATAAAATTAACTTTTTATTTATAGCTTTCCGGCCGTCATAACCCTGTATAAAACAAAGTAACAGTGATACTAGGTCGGCTTATACAATGATCCAGCATGGACACGTGGAGGACGTAGGTTAATTGATGCTCATCTTGGATTCAAGGGTCAAGAGACCCTCATAATGGCAGATATTTATAAACAGGCCCCAGCTTTCGCTCAAGCTTATCTCAGTTATTTGATAAAATATAAACTTTTCATTCAGTTTTAGAATCAACTGAACTTTATACCTACCCGTTTTAATTACTCAGCCAACTCAAACTGCTGCCGTCAACTGATTCCCTTAAAACTTTTATATAGCGACGGAAATAGAGGTGAAAGTTTACCTATTCGGACCGAAATGCAAAAGTAAAGTTATGATTTATGAAATTGCGAGCTCCGCGCAACAAAATGACCTTTGTAGATAGATAGACTTTTTCATCGAACAACTCAACTATTAGTTGGTATATGAGTTTGTCCACTAACATTAAATATTGTTTTGTTGATCAATAAGTGAACGCTGTGCGGCTCGTCCATTTAGCTTTAATACGAGTACGATTATGTGGATAGGACAATGGCTGTGTTAATGGAAGTCAACATACCATACAGGTACTGATATGTATCTATCTATATAGTTTGGAAACTTTCTGGCAGTGAAAAGTAGCCGATGGACAATGATTCTCTATGTGCACGGAATCACATCGGCGTTCAAAATTTGCGTAAGTGTAACGTAATCGTACCGTTGATGTATACAGTACAAAGTACGAGTTATATTATGTGTCACAGTTGAACTAGATAAACGATATAACCTTGTTTTATTCATATGATCTTAAATGTTGCAAAGCATGCTGTCTCATGAACGTTTATGAGATTTTGGCCATACACTGAAATCCAAACACTTATTAACACTTAGAGTCCACACGGCTGAAATGTTTTTTCGGACTATTGCGTGGGTTGAGAAGGAGTATCCTAAAAAGGATTGAGAACACGTTTCTACATGATACAATTATTGATAATCCAGGAAAGAGAAGTAATCTAGATGCTTCTTTTAAAACGTGATGTGTGTGAAACAGTCAATAATGGCAGAAGCTACCAGGCATCCAGTGCAATAATATGACACTTTTTCCTTCGATGAAATTTGTTATAATGACAGTTACGGAAGGTACGTATGGAACTGTAATTTTGTACACTTCTACAAATGTAACATTTCTCGACCTCGGATCAAGTAATCAGGCAATAATGGTTAAAGGAAATCATTAGCTGGCGATTACCGACCGGACATGCATGTACACTACAGGGGGTACAAAAGGAAAAGTAATTTCGGTTAATGATTTGACACTTTTACGGGCGTTCCCGCATGTGTGTGCCTGCGCTTTATTAGCGCGATTAGGGACGCTTTTATTACTAATAGCCCTTTAAGCAATTAACCTAAGGCTTCGCTTATCTATATCTAATGGTTCTCCGTAACCGAAAACTTTCCAAATTAAATCCATTTGTACATTGTTGGGATTCTTTTATATGGAAACTAAATTATATTTAGGTATCAAACGAGTAGATCAATTATCTAACAAAAGGTAAGAATTACTAAACGTAGTTTATTCAATTTTTATCTGTATAATACTATACCATCTGCAGCCTGTGCTCTTGAGAGCCGACGATCGGTGCGAGTGAAAAGTGGCGCATTCCCGGCTATGAGAACAGTGCACAAGCATCCCCATTTTGCAGCTGTCATTGCTGAATAATAACGAGGTATAAGTGTCTCCTCTCGACACGCGTCCGTTTCAGCACATTATGTGGACAGTTTTCCCATCACAAACATATTTGTAGCCTATTTGTTCAAACAGTAGTCAATATCAGTTATATTTTGTGTGTACACAAAAAGTTGGGCCAAGAAAATAGATAGGTAGATAACACTTTATTGAGACTCCACGTTTATGACTTAATATAAAAAAAAATTTAAACTAGGTGTAACAATGGGCGGTCTTATTGCTCAGAGCGATCTCTTCGAGACAACCCTTTAGCAGAGGAGTATCAAATGACACATGAACGGTAACGATGCAAAATCATCCAAAAAAACTAATAATAATACATAAACACATACATAGCATACTTTTATAATATATATACGTAATGTTATATAAATAAATGTATAAATGCAAACAATAAATCATCTGACAGTTATAATGAAATAGTCTTATATGTCAACATTATATGTTAACACAAATAAAATACTTATACTAATAACTTACTATACTAATAACTTATTATATGTTAACACAAATAAAATAGTAAGAAAAATAAAAAAAAAAACGTATATACACTTACAAAAAAAAAAACATAAACCAATATAATTATGAATAGATTTCTTATTTACGTATATAGAACAGGTTTTATCATGGGACTCTTCATATAATACGGTATGGTATAAAGACAGTCTATTAATTATTATCTTGTTTTCTTTTATCGGCATTATTTTCTAACTACTCACTATATTATGGAGTAAATAAATAATACTCTAGTCGTTTAGTGCAGACTGATAATAAATAAATAATACATATTTCTCAGTAGATCTTAAATTCTTAACGGAAATGACAGCACTTTCGTTGGTTTCTGCTATTTACAAGATTGGTATTTTGAGCACGAAACGAAGTAATTTCGACTTCAGTAAGATGTGGTCTATGGCCGACCTTGACGAAGTTTATGATCTCATAAATTGAATATGAG
Organism: Selenia dentaria; assembly: GCA_917880725.1. Lineage (NCBI taxonomy): Eukaryota > Metazoa > Arthropoda > Insecta > Lepidoptera > Geometridae > Selenia > Selenia dentaria. The sequence continues at coordinate 15,305,237 of OU862889.1, read as the reverse complement.
CATTTGAATAACAAATTACAGCATCGTAACTCTGCACGCCGCAAAGAATTAATTATTTAGGTACGCTCACGAGTATCATTTCATGGTTTTATTTGTACATAAATAGGCTCGTTTTCACCTCGTGTAGGTATATCGTTTAATAAGCAAATATCGTTAAACATTTAAACATATCAACAACTCAATGGTAAGTAGCAAACAGCGATGCTCAGGCTTATCTAGAGAAAGCGACGTCTTAGGGTCCTGTAAAGCGAAATCTTAAAGACTAAGCCGATAAATCAACGAGATCTAAAGATGCCCCCTTTGCGGCTTAATGTATCCAATAGACTTTATTCCATTCTAGGAGTGCAGTACACACATAGTCGGTACGGTGACTGGTATATTCTTCATCTTTGAGAGTCGTGGCCTCTCTTGATAACAACACATTTAAATACGCGACGGGCTCCATCTAACTTCTCTACTTACGAGAACACGGGAACCTTACAAAATATTTTCTCTCTGTAATTCAAAAGTTTTTATTGAATTATTTTCTGACAGAGTTTGACAGCACACCGACAGAGAATGCCCACTCCGTAAAATGTTAATTTATACAAGGATGATAGTTGATTTATATTTATTAATACGAATATTCGATTACAAAGCGGCCGCACAAATCACCGAACATTTTTACGTACTTAGCATCGTTGAATAGTTAGTTTAGTTATCGTTGAATAGTCAGTTTAGTTTTCTCAAAATATAAGCAATACAAATATTTTGCCTTGAATCATCATTTTCAGTTTTATACAAAGATCTAAATTACGTAGGTATTTCGCATTATGCCAACCAGATCCGTTAGCCGCTGCAGCGCTGAGTGTGCAATGTGACAACTATGTGCGTGTGTTTGTTACCATACCAGAGAATCGCACGGCAGTTCCGTAACAACTAAACATTATTATATACATATAATATTTTAATATTTGTATATAGATATTCAATAATACTTGGTAACTTTTATCTCCAAAAAAATAGATAAGGTTAATAGTTATTTCACAGATAACCACTTGTACGATATACCACAAAATTGCCCACTCATAAAACTGTATTATGTATTATATTATACGACAGCAAATAAGTCTATATAATTATTGATAAACATTGTTGTTATTGTAACGGCTTTACGAAACTAAACTAATTAGTGCATGTATTGTGCCTTTGGCTTGTTTGAAGCACGAAACACGGTCGAGGCTGTTACGTTATGCTCAAAATAAAACAAGGCTACGAACGTCGTAGCTTCTTGCTCGTAGCAGGCGCGCTACGAAATTTCTACCTCTACAAATCTAATGAAAGCCAGTGTTTTCAGCACTAGAAGCTACTACAGTAACTGTTGAGCAACCCAACAGCTATTGCTAGCCTATTCATAATACGGGACTATTATATTAATCTTATTACATAATATATATGTGTGTTTTATGCAAATCGTAAACACAAAATTATGATTGATAGCACCGCAAAGCCAGATATTCTACTATATATCGTTATAATGTATAGAAGCACAAAAGTAGTGCGATACACTGTAACTATGATGAGGTTAAATGGACATTGTGGAAAGGGAAATTAAAGGCCACGTGAAAAGTTTCCGATCAAAACTCAAGGTAGCCCAGCAACCGTCGTGGTCAAAGGCTAAAAAAAGTACTTTTTTCATAGTTCATAACATGCTTGTATATTTTTATTTATACACATATTTTGAGCAGTTAAGGCGGGGTGGATACGGCAACTGTCATTGTCAGGGAGGATACTTAACATCAGGCAAAAGTCTTGTGAGTCTCGTAGGTAACATAAAATATAATTATATTCCTCTCGTCTGGGTTTCTATGTCTAAGTTTTGATAACTTAGCGGAAATATCGCAAGAGAGGTCCGACATAAATGGGTTAGCTTTCCTTCATGAATTTGTAAGGTATAATTAAAACAAACATAACAAAGCTGAAGGCATCTCCTCCCTCCTCGGACCCCGTACGATACGGACGTGTGCGCGGAGTGTTCACGTTATTTAAAATTAAAAACAGTGAGCAGTTAAAATTGCAACCTAAATCAATAGTGTGAGAGTTTCAAATTGATTGAACCTTTTCGTAAGACATTCGCTCGTACGTCGTTAAGTGACTTGGCGCGTGAGCAGCAACTAACTGAGTGTGCGATGCCCAAAATGATGCGCTCACCTCCAAAAGATTCTGCAACAAATAGCCCTAAATCGGACACAGATAGGGCAAAAGTTATTGTACCCTCAGGCAGCACAAAAAACACTTCTAGAGGCGACAAGCGCCGTAGACTTTCGGGTGAAGAACAGGACGCTTTGACATCTATGCGAACCGAAATGCGAGAAATGTTTGATATTATAAAGGAACAGACAAAGACAATGAATGGCAGATTGGATGACATGGATAAAAATATATCGATTATTAAGGGACTTTCCACGGATATTCAAGCCACAAACATAGATATTGAGAAGTCTATAGGGTTTCTGTCGGCACAAGTACAAGCTATGGACGAAAAAATTATTCACATTATTCAGAGAATGACCGTCAATTTATGGCAGATCAAATATGTTCATTACAAGAAAAATGCGAAGGTATGGACAAAATCTCTAAGAAAACAAATATAGAAATAAGAAACGTACCACGGCGAAAGAACGAAAAAAAGAGTGAGTTGTATGCTTCCTTGTTCACCCTCGCACAAAAGCTAGATGTCCCATTAAATGACAGCCAAATCCGTGATGTCTATCGCCTACCTATGAAGAACGATAACAACTGCACGACTTTAATTGTGGAGCTAAATAATACATTGAATAAATTCAATTTACTTAGTGCAGCTAAATTGTACAATAAAAAACACCGGCAAGAACTGCTGAACTCCACTCATCTAGGCATTCAAGGTGATCCTAAAACTATATATATATCGGAACATCTTACATCGAAGACCAAACGCCTATACTATCTCGCTCGAGATTTTTCAAAGACACATCACTATGACTTTTGCTGGACTACAAATGGAAACGTTTACCTCAGCAAAAGGGAAGGAGACAAGTTCATAGCTATCAAGAACGAAACACAATTTAAGGATCTAGCTTGACTAGTGGAAAGCATACGTAATATATTATGTTGTTATCTAAACACTCACGCACTGTGTACATACCTTGATAAACAACATTTCAAGTTGTTGTACGTAAATTATATTGAATGGTACATACTCGTAAATAACACTGTACTACCGTGTAAATCAGGTACTCACAGGCACACAAATTACCTATCTACGTTTAAGATCTCAGCACAGCACACTAACACACATTTTTACACTTTAACCTATTATAGATTTAGTTATACTGTTAAAAATATTAAGTTACGACATTCGAATGATGCTCAATGCATAATGCGTATCTCAATACTGGCGACCGGTTTTGACTCGATGCACCGCACGGTCAAGGTGAACAATAGACAGAGAGATAAGGCTTGTACTACCTGTGGCGTGTCTTTCACTTGTTCGTGTGCAAATCCATTACGTAAAATGATATGTTTCATTATATCATGTATATTGCAATATAAGAGAATGCTCATTGATATACATGCTACTTTAAATTTTAATGTACTGTTACCTTCTAGCTATACCTTTTGCCGATTATATTATATAAAAGGTATGCAGATTTATTTAACACAAAAAGCACTGTTGCTACTAACATTTATGTGCGGTGCATTATTGAATGTTGGATGCGGCATGTGCATGTTTTTGTTTTCTCTACGGCTAATTGAACGATTTCTTTTGATATCTAAAGAAATGCTACACAGAGAGTGTTTTGTGCAGTTTGAGATTAAACTATATTTTTATATATTACATTTATGCAATTCTACCGACATTTTAACCCGGTATGACGCTCAATCTCCAAATAAATTGGTATATTTTTGTTCTTTAACTAATATACGCATCCATAATTTTTTTATTAAAAATAATAATGGATAGACACTTAATAAATGATATTGATAAAACACAGTTAATTAAATGTGATATATTGCAGGATCCGAGTTTATGTGTAACATACTTTGAAAACATAAATGATAACTTCACAATTGTAACTCAAAATATCAGAAGCGTGAGTAAAAATTTTGATAATTTCATAGTAATGCTGCATAAATTAAAATTTAAACCGGATTTGATAATAATGACCGAATGTTGGCTTAACACAAATTATAATGGAACCTCTTTAGAAGGATATGTATGTAATTACTCGAAGCAGTATTTTAATCAAAATGATGGTATAATAGTACTTTCTAAATCTGAATTGCAAGTTAATGTTCAAGAACCAATTTTTGCAGACTCAAACTGCTTATTAATTGAGACGAAGAATAATCTATCTGTAATAGCGTTATATAGGTCGCCCTCTTTCAAGAAAAAAATCAACTATACTAACTTTTTTAGCTCTTTAGATAATATTATAAAAACGTGTAAAAACTACAACTGTGTCATTACTGGAGATGTAAATATTAATATAGCTGACAATGAAGAGTCAAATCAAAACAAGCATAATATAGACTCTTACCTAAATCTGATTGCGCATCATGGATTCTCTCCAGGGTTCTTGACACCTACAAGGGGTAAGAGCTGCTTAGATCACTGCTTAGTAAGAACCAACAAGACAGCACAAATACTGCTTTGCCCATCAGATATTACGGATCACGATACTGTTATATTAGGGGTCAAACACAAGACACCTGAACCAAAACTACAAAAAAGGTGCGAGCGAAAAGTAGATTTCAGAGGTTTGTGTAAGGCCTTGGAAGAAGTCGATTGGTCTCAAATTTTTGAACTGAATGATGTTAATATTGCAACTAATATATTTATAGCCACGTACAACTCAATACTTAGCAGACATAAACACATACGGAAAACAAAAGCATCAACAGTGATTTCTAAGCCTTGGATAACGCCAGGACTCCTTAAGTGTATAAATAAACGCGATGAATTACACATAATTTTAAGAAATAATCCAAGTTGTAGTGAGCTAAAGAATAAATATAAGATATATAGAAACACGTGTAATAATCTACTACAGAATATGAAGGACGAATATGAACGCGATTTAATAAGGAATGCTAAAGGTAGTAGTAAAAAAACGTGGGAAGCTGTTAAAAAAGTTTGCCATATCAATAAAGAAAAAAACGCAAATTCAGATTTACTGAAAATAGATAAATGCCCTAAGACAGCACTAAACATTGTTAACGAGTATTTCACCACAGTAGGTCTTAACTATGCTAATAAAATACTTGCAAATCTTTGTAAAACCGAACAACAGCTGGCAGTGTCTAATAACGCAATGAAAAACAAATCACCCCACTCGTTTTTTATGAAACCTACTAATGAAATCGAAATCATTAAAATTATAAGCAAATTGAAGGCTAAGTCTGCTCCTGGCCCAGATAACGTATCCAACGATGTATTAAAACAATTGCAATATAATCTAGCAGCACCAATTGCATATATCTGTAACCTCAGTTTAAGCACAGGAACGGTACCAGATGCGCTTAAACTCGCGAATGTATGCCCAATACATAAAGAAGGAGATACAAAAACTATATCTAATTATAGACCTATCTCTTTACTGAGCTCTGTATCAAAAATTCTAGAAAAGATCGTCAATAATCGTCTCTTGAAGTACCTGGAATCAGAGCACCTACTTTCTGATAATCAATACGGGTTCCGCTTTGGCAGATCAACAGAGGATGCTGTCACGAATATGACTGATCACATAGCTAATCTGATAGATAGGGGCTATAGATGTACAGGTGTTTTTCTGGACCTGGCTAAGGCGTTTGACACCGTGTCTAAACCTATACTTCTAGATAAACTGGAACGACTTGGCATCAGAGGTTTGGCTTTGACATGGTTCAAATCATACTTAACAGGACGAAAACAAAGGATAACACTAGATGGAAACTATAGTGACTATGCAGAAATACGTTTTGGAGTACCGCAAGGTAGCGTGCTTGGCCCTACACTCTTCTTAGCTTATATTAATGACCTGTGTTCTCTTGACTTGGATAATGGTAGAGTTTTTGCGTACGCAGATGACACAGCAATAATCTTTCATGAGAAGACTTGGACTACCGTAAAAGAAGTGACTAATAGAGGAATCAAAACCGTAACAAACTGGCTTCAAAACAACCTGCTTACACTGAATATTAATAAAACTAAAGTCATTAATTTTAAAATTACAAATCCAACCGGCCCTTCCGCTTCATTTGAAATAAAACTGCACACTTGCAACCACACAAACTCTAATAATAAATTTAATAGCTGTGCATGTCCCAATTTAGAAATAGTAAATGTAATAAAATACTTAGGGATATTAATAGATGACAAATTAAATTGGGAAATACAAATAAAATATTTAGGTGGGAGAATACGGAAACTAATGCATATATTTAAACGACTCGGGCATATTGCAAATGAAGAAGTTCTAAAACTTGTTTATCATGCTCTGTGCCAAAGCATCATAAATTACGGCATTGGTGTATGGGGAGCAGCGCATAAAACGTATCTCATCAGAGTTGAAAGGGCACAAAGGGCTTTATTAAAAGTGGCCTATAAAAAACCATTTCGCTATAATACAGATCAACTATATAAAGATACAAAGGTTTTGCGCGTCCGACAACTGTTCATACTTGCAATTACACTTAGATTCCATAAAACTGCACCACTCTCAGTAATGGGTTTGGGTACACGCCGACTGAAGTGGATATCTTGTCTAACTAGAACAAGTTTTGCCCATAGGTTTTACTCATATCTGGGACCTTATTTATATAATAAAATAAATAAATTCATTAATATATATCATTTAACCAAAGCTCACTGTAAGAATACCATAGTTCAGTAGATTTCTGCAAAGAACTATATGGAAACAGAAGATATTCTTGTATCAAGTATGTAAAATTAACTCAACCAGACCAGAAATTAAAAATAAAACTAGTACAAATTAGTCACAAAATTACATGCGAAATTTATATGAGAACACACTTACGAAATACTCGGCACACTTGTAAGCAATAACTATAATTAATTTAGTACCATAGTATAGTAGTTAAACCATCAAGGGAAGAGAAATAGCCGTTCCAAGACAGGGAATCCTAGTGGGACGGCTATTGCACAATATGTTAATACAATATTCTCCAATATTGTAATATTGAAATTCAATGTTATTAACTATTGTAATATTGTTATGTGTAACCATTTTTATGCATGAATAAATGATTATTATTATTATTATTATTATCCATTATTTCTAAATGCACTAGGGAACAATTCAAAATTATCATTTGTATTTCTAGGTACCTAATGCAATATTGGAGCTTCTTAAATATTTTCTTATCCTATGAGCGCCGGGTGCCTGTTTAGTTCATATTTGAGTAGTGTAGCTCTGTGTTACATAACCTTAGTCCTTTCGTTGTAGAGTTAAGTACTCTGCAGATTGACTTTTGGGTATGACTCCACTTATTCGTAATATATTGAACACACTAGCTGCCTTGTATCCTTTATAAAGGCCGAGCGTACTTCTAAGTGAAGCGAAGCCGAAGGCCGAGCATGCTTCTAAGCAAAGCGAGGCCAAAGGCCGAGCGTGCTTCTAAGCGAAGCGCGGTCGAGTTTTGTGCCCACGAGGAAATAGAAGCCTTTCATGGCGAGTTCGAAGGCCAAGCTTTCGCCAACTTTATTTCAAAATGTCAATGATCTTCAATGCCCATGTTAACATAGGTAATGTTAATCATCATTAAATTGTAAATGTATAACAAACGATCAATCTGAATTTGTCTTATATCGACACACGGAAGTTGATATAGACCGACACTGAATTTCACTACACTCACTCACACACTCATTTACAACTTATTAACCGCACGCATCATCACCACACACAACTTCCAGGATAGATTTTGTAATTTTATTATATAATATGTTTAAGAGTAGCTACCCACAGTTGACTAATGTTATTTTGGTATTGTCTTGAGCCTCAAGATACAGGCCTCGTGCCTAGTTTGGGACTCACTGGTAATTTTGTCTGAAACTATGATTGTTAATTGGCTTCATTATTACTCTGATGTATTTTAAACTAGTTCTTTTCAGTAATAAATATAATTATTATTTTTATTCAAACAATTTCACGGGTTTAACCCGGCCCTTTACATAGGCATAAGTGTAGCCAACACTTAGAGGCCCGTTTCGTATAAAATACAATGTAGTATAAAAACAGAAACATTTTAGATGGATGTTTACATGGTATATCTATTAAAAAAAGTGGGTAAAATAGCATGGCTATTGATATGTACTTATTAGTGGTACGGGGTGTTAGTGGGCTATGGACGAGACTACGGCACCTGCCAATTTCAGTCTCATCTTAAAATATGTATTATTATTATTATTATTATTACAATTAGGTACAAGATGCCAATACCAATGTCAATTATGATAAGCATGCCAGCGTACCATGGATTAATAATAATTCGAGTGTAAAATGGAATGAATATTCAATCGAGACATGACGATGTTAAAAAAAGACATCTCACAGCTTTTTCGGCTTATACAGTCATATGTGTTATATTGAAAGACCAAAATATCAAATATCAGTGAAATCCGTTGTGCCTTTTAGCGCTAATATTTTTTTGTTAATATCTTAGTTTTAAAATGATAAATTTATCGATTCCACTGAAATGACGGGTCAGTATTGGTTGTGTAGTGTACCTATGTAGTTATTAATTATAAATTTAAGAATAATCCCAATACTTAGTATATGACGTAACTGTCTTTATCATGTGTGAGGATTAGGAAATCGGATACGCCCTCTTGCTTTGACCTGGTCAACTCAGGCATATACTATATTTACATCTCACGCACTGTCGTGGGAAGTATGTGATGTCTTATTCCACTCGAATATAAGAAATAAATATCACTTAATAAACTACACTGTAAGGTAGTATTATTTTAAGTAGTAATGGGCTTTCCGACGCCCAGCACGCAGCACGCGTCACCCCCATTTTAAACTTGAAAGTAACAATCACACACGAGGCTGATCGTGACGCCATGACAATCAATTAGCTAATCGTACTACGCTGAGGTGACTATGTGACCAAGATTCACTCCTTTTACACACATTTGACACGTTTTAGTGCCTTTAATGCATATCATTCTTTTTTGCAGATGAAGACTACGATTGATAACAAGATTTTCTTGGTTAGTACCACCACAGAGTGGTTTTTGCCTAGAAGCAGTAGTACCCTTACTATGTTAGGATTTAAAGGGCAGTAGCAAGTACAATTACTGTGTGAATGTGACGTAAAAAACAGTGACTGGGGGTAATGAGTGCAGTGTTGTGCCACACAAAATTTCAGCTAAAAGATAGTAGGTATTACCAGGTGTAATCAGGTAGGCAATTTTTTCATCTTGTGGCTTGAACATCATCATCTTTATAATTAAATTGAAACTTCAAGCAGTAATTTTAAGTGATCTTAAAGTAATACTGTTAAAATAAATTCTACCTGATGAAATAAATTCTAGTAATGTATTCATTATCGGCTACACAATAACTTCGAGTGTTAAAATGTATAGTGTCTTCCCCAAATTACATAATTGATATGTTTTGTGGGTTATTCTTTTATGGTTTTGCTCAGTGCCTTCTACTAAAAAAGGAGTTTCGAAAACTTTTGTATTATCTTGTTCGAGTGTACATATTATCTAAATTATTTATTATTTATATGGGAAGCTCCATGGTAGAAAGTGACGTTGTTAATAAGGAGCCAGGACTGTATGATCCTAGATCTAGCCCAAAAGGTTGAAAAAAAGGCAGTTTCAGCAGCTTGCGTATGTAGACATGTATTTTAAAGATTTTAGGTATAACGATTAATTATTGAGCCATTCTATTGGGAAATCAAGTTCCTTGGAAAATATCAAGGTGCCAAGTTCTACTGGCGCAGCCTCCGATCCTATGTAAGAGGATAAATCACCTATGACAAGGGTAAACGTAGGTCTCCATTGATATCTGTCGTCGCGGGAAGTGTCACCTGCTGACGTTGGCAAACGTATATTTGTTTTATCTATACTAGTCTACTACTAGTGATGTACTCGTAATATCAAACGAACCGCGAAAAGCTTTTGTTTATGTATTCACCTTTAAATATTTAATAGCATGTATCTAACTGTGTATTTCTTGCCTTAGTGGGACGGAGTTAGCGAATATCCTCTCCGACTTTCGGGATGCCAATCGTAATAAATATCCAATCGTAATAATCGTAAGGGCCAATGAACAGAATTACTAGTCTTGGACGGTTTACCCACTACGTAGTATGCCCTTTTTACCAGAGCCCGTCTTAGTTAGTACCACCTCAGTGTCAGATATCCTTGCCTCCAAACGTGTTGAAAAGAGACTGTAGTAAATGAAATTCCTGAACGAATGAGATTTACACCTCAATATATTGGGTGACGAGTGCAATGCGGTTCATTTGAGAGGAAATGTATGCAAGTAGTGAGCCTCATACTCTGTCTCACTATTATGGTATACATGGTATGTATGGCAGTGGTTTTGGTTGGCAATTGATGTTTTTATTGGAAAAGATGACCGTATGATAGCATTCTCACTCTCCGCATGATCTAGCACGGAGTAGAATTGAAAAAGAGTTTACTTTTCTCAGGGGAATTGCTTTTAAAACTTTCTTTGAAAAGTAGGTATCAGTCTCATATAATAAAATTAAATTTATTTGTAGTTTAGTTAGTTAAACTATTTATTTTTGATATATATACTGCATTAGCTGAAGAACAAATAAATGCTTACTATTCTCCAAGCTATGAAATGATTAGAAGCTAAGAGTGAAAGTTCTTCCTCGTTCTATTTCGGGCACAGGTGTAATGACAAATACTTCACTTAACTTTATCTCGGCTTCCGGACTAAAATCGATATTTAAGTAAGCTGAGAAATTTGTTTTATGCAAAGGACGCGTTGACTAATCAGTTTAACAACAGCATTATATTTTGACCCTTGAGTCCAATTTGTACGGATATCAACGTTCAATGTTTTTTATTCCACATGTGTGTTGTTTCATTCAAGTTAAAATGACACTGGTACTGGTAACCTTATAGATAAACAAAAGTTAAAATTAAATTACATTTTTACTATGGTGTTTACACTATAGAGTGGGACAAGGATTGTAGTCGAGTCCAAGACACAGAGCTCGATAGCTTGCGATGGCCTCGCACGAATGACTCATTTAATAACCAACATACTCTACTGCGTATGAAAAATCTTGACAAAACCTACACGCCTGGTTACTACAAAACTCAAGTCGAATTCTCTCAAAGAAGAGGAGAATGGGTTATAATCCATTGCGCGGTCCCAGCACGGTTGGGTGGATATGCAAGTGGCTAGCCTACTGTTCGAAGTTTTCTGACAGGTCGCAGTACTGATTATATCATAACTACTGTTGCCCTATAAGACAAGCAACCGCAGGACCGACGTCTATACGTTACTTCGGAAGCATGAAAGCGAGCTAAAATGCCACTATTCTCCCATCTAAGCCATGGTCACAGTAAGGTTGCTTAACCTTTTTCATCAGTTCACGAAACGTTAACGCAAGACCCACTGCAATCGCTTTAGAAACTTAAATAATTATATAATAACTTTACAACGTAAATATTTTGATAGAAATAAATAACGATCACACACTAATACTTCCGCACTAGGTCCTTTCCTTGTGTCACGGCAGGCGTCTCACAACACTTCAAAAACACCCAAGAACCAACAAATATTTCCGCTCATCGCTCAAAAGTTTGCCTTGACCAGGAATCAAACCTCGGCCGTCGTGTTTTGAAAGCAAACTTTATTTAGACATACAATTTGGTATGAGTTTCAGGTAGCCTCAAAATTTAATTTCCGCAAAAGCTTGAGGCGTTTCGGATGTCAGGCGTGATTCGCGCAGATGCAAATTGCGTTTAAACAGAGATATTTGGAGATTTTAGAATTTGAGCCCGGGTGTGAGGCGTGTCAGTCAGGTTAATGCGTGTCGCCGCCGCAGGTTGCCGTCACGTCCTCCCTTCGACCCCGTGTTGTCCCGCGCTCACCAGCCTACATCTGTGCCCAGCTTACCTCCTACATGACAGATCTTCTTTAATTAACTTGTTAGTCTGAGCTCGTAATGCCACTCAATCTCCGAACTGTGGTTACCAGACCAACGGACATAAGTTAGGTCGCACGATCGCTTGCGGTTTAGGATATAATTAGGTTGAACCAAATTTTCAAGTCCCTTTGTCACTAAAATTGTAAAGACACAAAACAGCACAAAATAAAATCAAATTACCATTCTGAAAGTCAGAGAGAGAGAAAGAAAGAGAGTATATAGAAAGAAAGTAAATATTTATTCGATGGTATCTACAAATAGATATTGTGGAAACCTCGATACTTTTGCGGAAAGTATCTCCTTGAACAACAATTTAGTACTAGCTCCCTCGAGATGCGGGGTTGTTCACGTAAACAAATTAATAACAATATTTTTTACAATATTTTCGCAACCTGTTTTTATCGTTTGTGCTATTTTAGATTTAAATGTTTATACTATTAGCGGTTTGTTTGGTTTATAAAAGTAGGGTATTCGGGTTGAGTATTGATGTAGGTAAGCTACGTTCGGTAGACAGGGGCTCGGCACGGTTTGTGGTCTACCAATTCTATCAAGCGTAACTGATATGTGTGATTGTATAAATTTGAAAGCGTATGCAAATATTTTTGAAGCGACCGCGTGTGTACTTATTGGTGGATATAGGCAGATTTGTCAACGTCATTGTATCGACGCGTCCATACAAGGCCGCTTGAGTAAAGAAACGGAACAGAAGCAAAGTTGTTCAGAAGCGGACAAAACGTTTACGTATTCTGGTAGGGTTGGTACAAATAATTGGTACAAATAAATAATCACAACGTATATAAGTTATTAAACAATCATAATTGGTTTTTTATCTAAATATTGTTATTTTTGTAATTGTGGATTCACTAATTTGTTGTGCCTTTTATTTAATGGTAAAATTCTAAATCCAATAATTTTTTTTAATAACCTAACGGAATGCACTCGCAACGCATTTCAAATTACATTCTAGCATACGATTTAGTATATATCCGTAATAATGTAAAATTTAGTCAATAATTTAAAATTAAAAATTATTAATGAATTATACCTACGTACCTACTTTAATTTATAAACAATTATTCAATTACTAATCGGTAGGTATGTGACTATTACATACGTATTACGAATCATAAAAATCAATCATCTGTCATTAATATTATTGTAATGAAATTCAGGCTTTTATGTATACATACCCAAACATATGAGTACTTATTCTGTACTGTGCAGCTTAGTATAAAAACCACTTAATCATCAATACCAAAACGTTTTTTTTACCACCGTACCGACTTGTACTCCTTATGATGATTAACCTTTTCATCTAAGTAGGCATTTCCCACATTTAAATAATAAATTAAACAATCAAGCTATTTCTTACATAATGGAGTCTTTGGGATACCAAAAATGTGATATTTTGGCACACATTGATATGCGAGCACAAATTTTAATTAAGATAATTTTAAATTTTTAGTTATAATTAGTGCGACTTCAGACCAATCATTTGCACGTCTGCTTGCAGGCTGAATACAGACGCAGCACATTTGTACAAATAAACTATTTGAATTTGATGTGTATTGTGATAAAATGTGATATATTCTTTCTATTATTGTTCATACACACTGTACAGTAAACAGTTAAAAAGTGTATAACTTTTATCTTATTAAAACACTTTCAAAACAATAATGTACACGACGCGTCGCGAGCGATGACTGAGACTTGAGTTACTCAGGCTCTAACTCAGCTCAGGGCACTCAGGCTGAGTACCCACGCGTCGAGCCAGTATAAACATGTTTCGCTCCGTACGTGACAGGCCGCGTCTGCTCACGCACACACGTGCCTCTAGCTACCTATCAAAGAGCAATTGTATGAAGCTTTGTCTCTGTTCCGTTTCTTTACACATGTGCTTAACTGGCTATATACTGTATAAAAGTAGTATCTATATAGGTATTCATACAATAGATGTGTAGCAAGATACCCGAAAGAAAAACTTACCTGTGCTCGGCAAACCTTCTAGGTAAATCTAACATAGCAAATTTTTTTTTTTAATTTTTTTTCAAGAGTTTCATCAATAAGTACCTAAAAGGTATTTTACTTACTCATCACATCACATCACAGACCTTGCTCCAACTGATTTAAATTTTTTTCGGAATTCTGATAACTTTTTACAAATAAATAATTTCAAATTCGATGAGGCAGTGAAAAACAACTTGGAAGAAATAATTGATTTCCGTACCCACAAATTCTATAGTACCGTATCAATGAACTACAATTAAAATAGCAGAAGTGCACCATCAATATTGGCCAATATTGTTTGTGTTTTTTTAATGTAAAGCGGCAATTTCATAGGTGTAAAGGCATAATATAATAAATGCAAAAGTTTGTAAGTATGTTATTTTTTGTTACACATTCACACTAACACAGCTTAACGGATATTTTTGTTGTAAAAGTTTTTAACCCAATGTAGCGCGCAGTTCCTAGGAACGCGCTAACCTTAATTACCGCAATCGAATTCGCAAGCAGATTCTAGTGATACCTATAGCAATAATCTTTAAATATAAATAGGGTGTTCTACCTAATGTCTTTAGAAAAAAGGCTCAAGCTGTTAAGCTGAAGGGAAATTTATCCTCGTCATTATGTGAACATTACTCAGTAACATTCACGCAAGGCCATCTTGCTCATCACATAACAAAGACATCTGTTGCGCATGACGTCATGAACCAAGTGGTAAGAAATTAGGTATGACATGCTAAAACAAACGGTACAACGCCATGTTGGTCACGAGGCTACAACGACAGAATACTGTGCTACAACATTACACTGTGTCAGTGAGGGTTGAACGAAATTGAAAGGGCGGGCACTAATTCGCAAGTGTCGTGCTCGTGTTCCGACGCCTACTCTTTTTACAAGCTGCTAGCGTTTAATGGCAAAATTATGGCCAAAAATAGTATTTGCAGAGCACAGATTCCGAATTTCTTTTGGTATTGTTTTTAATCTAATAATGCATTATTAACAATCGATTGATTTTATATAGGTAGTTTGATTTCATGGCGGCTACGTTTCAGGAGTAACTAATTTTGTTAACTGAATTGTTTCAAACGTTTTGAATATTTTAAATATGAGCACTGGGAGTCGAAGTGATACCCTACTATTGTTCGTATCGTATATTTAGATTGGCGTATGAGAACATATTTTCCTTTGACGTATAATTGTGGCGTTATAATTGTAATTAGATCTTAAGGTGTACTGAAATCTATGGTAATATTACTATTTTTATACTTTACGAGCAACGCTCTGCGGTTTCGTCCGCATGGTGACGGATAATGATGATGATAAAGTATGCTGAGGGATAATGTAGGATTCTAATTGTGAAAACAATTTTGAAATCGGCCCCAGCAGTTTTGAGTTTATTCGTTACAAACATCCCACAAGTGCAATTTGAAAAATTAAAACCGACCATTCTATTACTTTGGTACAAATCAGTTATTGGAGTGTAACTCAAAAACTACTGAACCGAATTTGATGAAATTTCAATGGTACCACACGGGAAGCACCAACTTTCAAACGAAAACAAAGAAATTTGAGAATCGGTCTACCCAATCGAAAGTTATAGGTAAGAAACATAAAAAAAAATACAGTCAAATTGAGTACCTCCTCCTTTTTTTGGAAGTTGGTAAAAAATGCAAATCTTTCTTCTTTATAATATTAGTACAGATATTATGTTACAATATCTTAACTTCTGAATCTACTTATTCGTATGACGAGTCCATGACTTATGAGTTTTCTGTGTTATTTGCCTATATATATTATTCATCGCGTTTCCTTTCCGTCTGCGTATTACGAGAACTCTTACGTTATAGTATTCAGAGAGCAATGGGGCTTACAATACACAATGCAATAAACCCTTAATGTAGTATTAGGGTTACCGTGCCTAATATGATAAAAGTTCTCTTCGATGGTTATCCGTCCGTCTATTATCACATCCAATTTTCTCAATCACTACTGAATCTCTCTAGCATTGTTTGTATATACATTGCTTGGTCAGCACTTTTTAAAATTAACAAAGAACTTACCTAGTGAAATACATTATTTAATTTACTGAAATAATCTCTGTAATGAGAATATCTAAAACTCATGTCTTGCTACTATATCATATAGTTTTCTAACAATAAGGATATAAGCAAATACTAATCAATGGTATGCTTAACTAATTCACGGACGTTACTTACTTCTGGACTTATTCGTAATAATAATGTAATATGGAAGTTTATTTTTTATCGTTAGCATATTTTAACCAAGTAACATTATACGTCAATGTCGTATGTATTTTAGTAAAATACTTAATTAAACAATTCATAACAAATGGCCGCCATGTTTTTTTTCGTAGTGCAGAAAATGCTTGCTGTCCTCCTTTCATTGAAAATCGAGTACAATAAAATAATTCCCTCCTCGTTTTAGTAATTATTCGATATAAAACCTTTTTGAAATTTGACGTTTGTATTCTTTCTATGTTCGCTGTTAAAAAAACAAAAAACGCTAGCAAGGCAGAAATAGATTTTCATACTACATTTCTAGTCGGCAGAAATGAAATCTCTTATAACTTTTCTCGTTGCACATTTATAAGGGGGAAATGATGAATTTTGTAACCCGTTTAGGAACTTTCTGAGTGGGTGTGGTATAAAAAGAAATATTTATTAATATAAGAAAACGTCTATATCTCTATTTCCCACAGCGCAAAAGGGGCTTGTTTTTCCATAGGAAAATCACACTAATAAAATATATATGGTGTATTTTTTTTTATGTCACGTTGTGTGGTGGCTGTGCAGTAATGACCAAGAGAGCAGCAAATACTTACGAAAGAAATTATCATATTGATTCCATCTATTTGATAATGTAAGTAGTATCTAGTAACATCTCCATAGTATAAGTACCCCACAACGTCATAAACTCATAACCTTGCGTTACACCCGATCGACCTCACTAGATAAAAAAACTTTTGCTCTCGACAGCCGGAGCATTTTTATATAAAAAGGCAGTTTTAAAAATAAAGTTGCTTTCCACGTCTGTATGTATATTCGATTAATCCTCCTATCCCTCGCAACGGATTTCGGTGCGATTTGATAATTTCTCACGGAAGGTTTATGGATATAATAAAATCTAATTAAATTTGTATGTAAGTAAATAATCAAACTTCATATATTTACCCCCCTTTTTCTAAATTAAATGTGCTTGCGGAACCGAGGCGGGACGCTAGTTCAATTATAATGAATTATGAAAATATTAATTTAACAAAGAAGCGCTCGCAGCGGAGTTTGTCTTGGCGATCTTAACCGATTAATCAGTTAAGCGACGCTTGCTGCGGTCAGAAGTTGGATGGGGGACCGCTAGTGGTATTTTTCAACTGAACGATTCCGTGCTTTGGAGGCACGTTAAGCCATCAGACCCGGTTGTTTGTGTCGTTAGGCTATATCAAAGGCCTTTATGCATCCTGAATACTTCGACATGGGTTGGCCACTAGCCTATCCACCAAGCCGCACTGGGCCCGCGTAGTAAAATATGGCCAACTCCTCTCTCCTCTGAGAGGAAGGCTCGAGTCTCAGCAGTGGGAACATAATGGGCTGATAATGTATGATCATATTCATTTCACAAATCTCATTATTTTGTTCAACAGAATTATGGTGTTATAGTGCAAGAACATTGTGCACACAACATAAAAGTGCAAAGATCAAAGTGCCATTCTATTGCTTTGAATTACTGAACTTATAAATGCTATTGTACACGTGACACATTAAATATATGAACAAATGCTTTACTTGTTTCGAAGGTTTAGCTACAACAAGTACATTACAACAATCTACAATTTTAACGAGTAGACAATGTTTTCGTAGTCAGGCAACAAACAAATTTCCAATTTGTTTCCTCGCGCTGGTGAGTGTCCACAAAACGTTGTTAGAAGTCGGAGTGAATACGCTTAACTCGGAATACTCGTATGTTGCCTACTCTACAAACTTTCGCAGAGTCTTCTTAACAAAAGTTACTTTCCAGCAAATAAGCGAAAGAAAACTTTGAAATACGTTTTACGTTTATATTTGAGCCGTGAACATGTTTGGTGGCATCTACACCGCTTTAGATACGCTGAGCTTTCTTAACCCTGTGTTCGCTTCAATTCATACGTCTATTCTGACTCACCCCTACCAATATGCGAGTGAAATAGTAGCAATCAGTGTTCGTTATCTATTCAGCTTGCTTCTACTAGAGCTTCGTGAGGCAATATCATCTTTATTCTCCCTGATAGTCGCTTTCATATATCTTTGCGTATACTTTTCACGTGAGATTTTTTCATTAACAATTTTGGCTTAAAATCTATTATGTTATCTTAGGACACTTCGAGTAAAACCGTTTAACTCAACGTTCCTCAACTCAACATGGTGACACGACTAATTATCGAAATGAATTTCATGAGAGAGCCGGAAACATCGCAAAGCTAGAGTTGGCCAGTTATAAACAAAAAGGCTGACGGTATGCTGCTCATTCTGGCAAATTGGACCCTAGAGAGAGGTCAGAAGGGACAAATGAGGACAGCTCGTAAAAGAGGGTTTAATTACCCTCTCTTTTCTCTCCGTCATTTTGACAGGCTACTATTTTCATCCCCATGTAATAAAAACGAAGAAGGAATAACAATAAGGTTCACAGGTTCGATATTCAAATTAGACGGGGACGCTTATTACCACTTATTCATTCTTTAAAAGTCTCTCTTTTTGAAATGTTATACATTGCCAATAAAATAACGTACAAAATGTTAATGATTCTAATTTTGAGACATTTCTCTGGTCGACTATTGTCTTGTGAATGATAAGTTTTACTTCATCAATCATATTGTTAGGAGATCCTAACGATATGATTGATGGAGTTAAATTTAAATAAGTTAAATTGCTTACAAAAATATACAATGGGTAGTAAAGCAAGGAAAACTTCAAAAAACATACAGCACATATTTCAGTATGACGTATTGAGTGATACTTAGTGGGAGGTGTAGAAAATATCACTAGTCTTTTTTTACGATGGGAAATCTTTGCAGGGAACCTTTGAGTTACTAGATAATAGCAAAATTCAATAACGGATATCTATTTATTATCAAAAACCGAATTTACTCACGACAGTAGACGTTATTGACCTAAGATTTGGCACTGATCAGTGGTCTGCTGTATCGCCTTTTCAGCCCGTGCATGAAACAGTTGATTAGTGCAGGGTTGTGATCCTACGCCTCTAAAAGGCACCGGAACGAACTATAGATGGCACATGGACATGGTCGGTAAGTTATACGCGTGATTTGAAAGCAACCGACGGGATTTTATCCCGATAGTGATAACAAAAGTATATTACCAAGGTTGCCTGTAAGAAATTGCTTATAGCGATAAGGCCGCCCATTGTACAACCTGTTTTGTAAAATATTCTTATTTGTTTTATAAAAGAACAACAATTACTGTATTGTATTGTATTGTATTACTTCTTTGGAAAATACAGAAATACAATATACAACACCGATACTAACATTTTAATTACAAATTCAAAAACTAAATTTAAATCCGTATCTACTTTATCAAAGGACTTATTAACATACTACTTGCTTATGGTAGCTTTATTGCTATTCATATCTATCTTGCACGTACAATAAAATATAACTTCATAACCAGAGCAGTATTTTATTAATAGTATTTCAACGCTCGTATAATCTTTAATTTAAAATCTATTTGTAGGCAAACTTTACAAATACGTTATTGCGAATCCAAAACGCAGACATTTTGTCGGTTTTTTTTGTGTTGGTAAATTATGCCCATGTCTATGTCTATGTGTAAAGTGGTTTTTGACATAAAAATACACCAAAATAGATATACGTAATTGTTAATTAATTACCTGCAACAGATAAGAATCAAAGTTCGGTTAGTTTACTTTTGCTTTAGTAACTACAAACGCTACTAGTAAAGAGATCCAAGGAAACCATAATAAGCTCATATTCAGGTTATCATATTCCTGAGAGAGAAGTTGGGCCATAACGACTGTTGTTCTAAGACAAAAACCGGGACCGACGGCTTACCCACACACGTTGTAGTTCCTGGAAAAGATGAATGTTTTCTGCAAAATCTATTGTATTATTGGCCAAATATGGTGAATCGCGAGTCAACGAGTTAACGTGCCCTCCGAAGCACAGGCGCTCAGATGAATAATTCCACTAGCGGTCACTCATCCAACTCCTGACCACAGCAAGCTTTGCTTAACTTGTTGATCGGTTAATATGGCCAAGTCAAGGTATGTCTATATAGCAGATTTTTTCTTTTTTTATCTATAATTTTCAAAATTATTCTTCTGCGAGATTCCATTACTATTAAATACTAGCGTAGTTATCAAGTAGGTACTCAATACCTTACTCAGAACTTTATTTGGAACTATTTTACAAGTATGCAATAAGAACTTCAATGTCATTTGTAAATCTATAAGACTAGCTTATATATGCCATTAAAACGCCATTGCAACTTATTCAAATAGCAAGATTGCCGTAAGTAATCAGATTTTGAAATTAACTGTAAACGTACCAAAATAGCGTTGCCAATCTCGATCAATTTATGTTTGAAATGTGAGTGGGCGTGACTTGAGTGGATATGTAGGGCAGAATGAGGTAGGATGACTGGAATTTGCCGGATTTAGTGTTACCACGGCAGTGTACCGCGCGCCGCTCGCTAGATTACCAATTACTCGCGCGCGACCGTTTTGCGCGCAATTAACGTGCTCGTCTTTCATTTCCTTCGTACCTCCACGTTTGTTGGTTGGATACCACACCTACACAAAGTTGGTACCCTAAATACAGCAGACTTAAGTACCTTACCTTACGCTTCCTTACAAACATATTCTTACATCCTTTTACAACCCTCCCAGCCTCAATTTTAGACTGTCTCTCGAGTTTAGTATGGATTTTTTTAGTTATTTTTGATAATGTGCATAGTTTTTTTTTATTCACAAGTGATGATTCATGTAAGAATATCTATGTATCTGGATAAAAAAGGTATGAAAAAATGCCTACAATTGGTTTCAATGGGTGTTAGTTCTTCAATCGCGGTAAAACGGCTTAAAACAGATTTGGATTGCATTTGGTAGATTGCTCGATGATAAATACCATCATTATTTTAATCATGATCATCTATCAACTTTGCGGGTGAAACCACGGGGCGCAGTATATATTATTATAGTATTAATTCGATATAAAATAAAATATTCATTCTCACACTCATATCCTCGCACTAATCAGGGAAAACGCTCAAAAATGGCTTCAAAGTTATTTAATAAATAGAAGACAATATACTGAAACGTATAAAATTGAATAAGGGCATAAAATAAATAGGTCAGAACTTCAAGAAAGCAAATCGGGTGTTCCTCAAGGTAGCATTTTAGGTCCTTTTATTTTTCTAGTCTACATAAATGGCATTGCAAACGTTACTAAGCACCAGTATATTCTGTACGCCGATGATACTACTGTTGTTATAAAGGCTTGCCGTGGGATGCCGGCTTACTGCGCTTGCCAACTCGCCTGCCAATCGTGGCGAGTATTGGCAAAAACCCCCCATAAACATGACAAATAGAGCCAGGCCTCCAGTCTCCGGCAGCCTCGCTATTCCTAGCTACGGTAGCGGCCAGGGTAACGGCGGGGCAGGGGGTGCTAAGAATCCCTGGCAGACGCACGGCTACCACCCTCAACAACGACGACTGGCCCTGGTAACACATAACATACGCACGATGAGGACAGACGAGAAGATTGACGCGCTGGAAGAAGAGATGAGTAGGTTACACTGGGACATCGTGGAGTTATCGGAAGTCCGTAAAGCGGGTGAGGACACCATAACCTTAAAATCGGGTAACATGCTCTAATACCGGGAGGGCGACCAACAGTCTCAAGGTGCCAGATTTCTCGTCCACAAGTCCCTTACTAACAACATTGTAACAATCAATAGCGTTTCCAACAGGGTCGTATACCTAATACTCAGAGTATCCAAAAGATACTCGCTGAAGGTCATTCAGGTATACGCACCGACAAAGTCGCACCCGGATGATGAGGTAGAGGATATGTATGAGGACATTAGTTGGGCCATACATACCATATGAGGTTGAATTCATTTTGACCACCAAAAGGCAAATATTCTGATGTATCCGTGATCAACAGGGTTAAAACTGAAACTTAAAAATGTCAAACTTGAGAGGTCTCGTCTGATGAAGTACGCTCCGACCCACTCGTGCCCATATGCAAGACCCCGAGAGCTATCAACTTGAGCTGTCCAATCGCTTCTTTGATTGCCTAGAGACCATCGCTTCAGTGGACGAGATCAACAACTGATTAGTAGAAACTGTCCATACAGTGGGTTTCATGTACTTTAAGCCCCACCGTAGAGATAGACCACAGAAGCTCTCAAACCATACCCTCAACCTCATGGCTGAACGACGCTTGTTAAAACTGCAATTTTCCGATGATGCTGAAGCATATAGGCTGCTCAATAGACAAATATGGAAGTCCTTGCGACACGACATCAGGACCTTCAATGCAAACCGTATTAAAGAGACCATAGAGCGGAAAAAGGGCTCCAAAGTATTTGCAAGAGACATGTCTATTGGGCAAAACCAATCGACAAAGCTAAAGCAAGTAGACGGCAGTGTAGCGTCGACCAACGCAGAAGTGTTTATGGAGGTCGAGAGGTTCTATTGAAAGTTATACACCTCGGACGCTAAACCTGTTAGCAGCTCGGCCAAAGATTCAAGAGCCAAGCTGACACGACATTATACCGAAGATGGACATCAGCCTGTACGAGATTAAGATGGCCTTGAAACAGCTTAAGAACAACAAGGCGCCGGGTGATGACGGTATCACATCGGAGCTTCTGAAAGCGGGTGGAACACCAGTACTTAAAGTCCTTCAGAAGCTCTATAACACCGTCTTACTCGAAGGATCAACGCCAATACCATGGAACAAGGGTGTCGTGGTATTATTCTTCAAAAAAGGTGACAACACCTTATTGAAGAATTACAGACCTATCTCGCTTTTGAGTCATGTTTATAAACTGTTTTCGAAGGTCATCACGAATCGGCTCAGTCGCAGGTTTGATGAATTCCAGCCTCTGGAACAAGCCGGTTTCCGAAAAGGCTATAGTACCATAGACCATATCCACACGCTACGACAAGTTATACAGAAGACCGAAGAGTATAACTTGCCGCTTTGTCAAACTAGGTAGATCCAAATTCGAGCAAGAGGTCAATCGTCGAATTCATTTCGGCTGGGCTGCGTTCCGGAAATTTCGCGAAGTCTTCTCGTCTAAAATACCTCAGTGCCTCAAAACAAGAGTCTTCGACCAATGTGTGTTACCAGTGTGAATTATGGCACTGAAACGTGGTCTCTTACTATGGGCCTCATAGTTAAGCTCAAAGTCACACAACGAGCTATGGAGAGGGCTATGCTCGGGGCTTCTCTACGTGATCGAATCAGAAATGAGGATATCCGTAGAAGAACGAAAGTCACCGACATAGCCCAGAAGATTAGCCAGTTGAAGTGGCAGTGGGCAGGGCACATAACACGCAGAACAGATGGCCGATGGGGCCGGAAGGTGACCACGGACCGGCAAGCGCAGCGTAGATCGTCCACCGACACGGTGAACAGACGACCTGATAAAGGTCGCAGGACGACGTTGGATGCAGGCTGCTTCCAATCAGTCCTTTTGGAAAATTATGGGGTAGGCCTATGTTCAGCAGTGGACGTCCTGCGGCTGAGATGACGATGGTGATGATACAAAATACAAATCTTTCCTCTTTACAATACTAGTATAGAAGTGTAGATAATACACTGTTTTAGACTTTCGCGGTTATTAATTACATTATAATTAGTACTCACGGGATGTACACTACGTTCACGGGTAGACTGAATATGCGGGTGGATGTGAAAAAGGTTCGAAGTTTTAAGAGCAGACAAAACGGTCTACCCTCTTTCTCACTCTTTTACTGCAGATACCACTGGCCCTCGAACTCGATTGTAAGTCTCGACAATACACACTAACTGTATCACTGCGAATCTTGGTTTGATTTTGGACGATTGTTAATCCTTTTTAGACAACCTACCACTGGATTCCACGCACTGGCAAGTTGGAACCCCCCACCACGATTGAAATTTGGACATTTCGTGATTTCTATGGCTTCCTTCACCAACCTAGGTACATAGTGGCGTTCCGTGGATAAGACTTGTGGTTTGTGAAATTCTATCCAGTGGTTAGGGCCTGAGTCCAGTAGATGTTCAGCTGTGGCAGATTTGTGTCTTTCATTGTTCTTAACAGCTTTGATGTGTTCTCTGATACGTCGAAACACTGTTCGCTTTGTCTGTCCTATATGCGATTTTCCGCAGCTACAATTGATTTTGCATGTAACTGCGCCGAAATATCGGGAACTCCAAAACCCGCCTAATCGTGGTGTACATCCCGTGAGTACTATTTATAATGTATAGATAATAGTTATAAGAAGTAAACCTATTGCTATCTACGGAGCACTGTTCCAGAACTTGGACTACTATTGAGAAATTCTTTGTCAGGAAAGCCCAGTACCTATCCGCCCCCGGAATCGAACAGCATCACAATATTATAAAGAGATGTTTCCACATTTACACCAAAGACCGTCATTCCTGTGGATACGAATCCCATAGATCAATCAAGGAAAGCTGCTGGAGGCTTAGATAGTATTAATTACAAATAAAATAAAAACTATGTTCTATAAAATAATTTTAGACGGTTGATAAAAAATAGAATCAGATTCTACTTTGCGCAAGTCCCACTGGAAAAGTGCTTCTGGCCAAGGTGCAATTATTTCTGCAGCTTTAAGCTAAATATTTTAGTGAATACTGTTCAGTAATAACATACTGAAATACTCAGTTAAATTAGGTATCAAAGTTTGAACTAGGTTGTGCAGCCTTTGTAAAATAACTTCCATTGTTTTCTCGTTTTTATATGCAAATAACATTTTCGAGCCATATTACGGAAAGCGGACGTCATAACAGCGCTTTTATTTTCTTGCCATGTCGAAAGCTTTGTTAAGCGGAACTGTTGGTTTAAATTGGCTCGTGAACAGGCGAGCCTTACGAAAAGCGCTTTAAGCACACAATTTGAGCTGCGATTACACGTCTAAAGAGACGCCGACTGAAAGGATTGCTTTTAATGAAGTCATTTTATTCCATTCTTCACCTAGTGGCTGGTCGGGAATCTGCGCTTTGATTGAATGATTTACGAGGGCGAATCTGTCAATTATGCTTTGTAAACCAAATAAAACCCCTTGAGACCGCTTCGGTGTTAATTTTATAATATTAATTTTATTTAGGCGGCGCTTGCTATTCGAGGGATGCGAAATGTCTTTACCTCGTTAATTGCGACATCGTCTCAGGCTCCGAGCGGACCCTTTATGGTTTAAATTGAAACATTATAACAAAGCTTAACTTTCTCCGCCAATCTCATTAGAAATCTATTTCCTTGTCAGAAAATATTTAGATTTTCGGGTACGCTTCGATAATTCGAAAGGAGGCTTTAGGAGCTTTTCAGTTAGAGGCCCAGAAAAAGCCTCGGGTTGGCTATAGCCGTCCGGTACCTGATTTTGATGAAGGTGCGAGTTTAGGGGTATCATTGGGGTCCACCTGAAGCCCTTCCAGCAATTTTTTTTTGCCGGAAACGTAGTTTAAATTAATTATGATTAAATTAAAATTTGATAAAAAAAAGTGAAATGGAACGCAATGTTGAGAAAATGGTACAATATTAAGTTGTCAAATTAAGTTGTCAAACTGAGTTAAACGAAACGTATCGTTATCGTTAAACGTAAGAAAAAAAAAAGGCGCCATTTTGTCTTACTGACAGATGGACTGTCATCCATTCATTCCGTTTCTCTCGTAGTTTCGTGAATGTGTGCTCTCTTGTTTTTCGATTTTTATTACGACTTTGGCTTTTTCCCTGGACTTCCTTCGATTGCGCGACGACTTGAAACTTGGCTTGCTTACCGGATTTGTTTGGATTGCTCTACGACTTGAACTTGGCTTGAAAACTGGACTGCACTTGGCTGTAATGGAGTATTACAGTACAATACCCGAAGCGGACGCGGTTTCGGCTCTGCCCTGCTTCTGATCTGCCCGTCGAACCTGTTGCCGGACCTTCTTCGGCTCCTGATCTGCCCGTCGAGCCTGTAGCCGGACCTTCTTCGGCTCCTGATCTGCCCGTTGAACCTGTCGCCGGACCTTCTTCGAGTAATGACGACGACTATTGCTGTTGCTATTATTTATTATTTATATTTATTATTATATTTACGATATGTTATTGTTGTTATATAATACAATGTTAAGTGAACCGCCTTGATAGATTAGGTGTGAAACAAAAAATAGGTTAGGTTAGGTTAGAACATGACAAGCAACGCACGAGCCGAGCGAGCGAAGCGAGCGTGCCGCGGCAGCGGCCGGCGAAGTGCCAGAAGCGAACCGCCTTAATAAGTTAGGTGTGAAACAAAAAATAGGTTAGGTTAGGTTAGAACATGACAAACAACGCACGAGCCGAGCGAGCGAAGCGAGCGTGCCGCGGCAGCGGCCGGCGAAGTGCCAGAAGCGAACCGCCTTAATAAGTTAGGTGTGAAACAAAAAATAGGTTAGGTTAGGTTAGAACATGACAAACAACGCACGAGCCGGGCGAGCGAAGCGAGCGTGCCGCGGCAGCGGCCGGCGAAGTGCCAGAAGCGAACCGCCTTAATAAGTTAGGTGTGAAACAAAAAATAGGTTAGGTTAGGTTAGAACATGACAAACAACGCACGAGCCGAGCGAGCGAAGCGAGCGTGCCGCGGCAGCGGCCGGCGAAGTGCCAGAAGCGAACCGCCTTAATAGATTAGGTGTGAAACAAAAAATAGGTAAAAAATACTGATATAGCCGAAAGTGAGGTTAAGTACTAAAAAAATTATTACTCAAAAACTAAAGGCCTCCGGCGGGGGGGGGGATGCAGGGGGGGCTTCACCCCCCTCCCCCTCCCCCCCCTCCGCCCCCCCTCCCCCCTCCCCGCGGGTACCGGGCGACTATAGTTTAACCAAAGCCTCTATATAAATAGTGAAAATCACTCACACCAACACTATTACGTATGATTTAATACAATTCAAGACAAGAATTCAGGATGTCTGGTTCATGAAATATTATGTATTTGCTTAAAGTCAAACGTTATTGTTACCTAACATTTTGTTGCTGTTGTTGATGTTTTTACTAGACAGGAAAGTTGATCACTTAATGTTAGGCAGCACGCACTGCCCTGCTGTGCGATTCTCTAAGAGTAAACATCGGTGCTTCTTTGGCAACATTCGTGAAACAAATGATGAGATGACAAGAATCGTTGGAAAACAACCTTATGTACAAGGGCGATATCTCATAAAGTATTTGACATCGGTGAGCTCGTCGACGAATCATTAGAGAATCGCACGGCAGCTGTTGCAGTGTCAGGTACTGTCATTGAACTACCTTATCAAGACAAGCTATTGACGTATCTTTATATTATTATTATTATACGTAATTTATTTCATGGAGTTAACATCCGGTCTTTTCCAAAGACATATGTGGGGCTGTAGGCCACACTTAGAGGCCTGTTTAGTAAAAAATATACCAGTGTATAAAAACAGAAACATTTGAGATGAAGGATAATATGGTAGATGTAAATTATGAGGCAGGTGGTGACTGCCACCCACATAACGGCACCATAAGGACCATCATCATTGGAGACAAATGGGGCAAAGTTGGTGTGGATGGGTTTCGAGAGGTGTGCTGCTGGTTCCACTCTTGGAGCTTTTTGGTACTTGCTTATGTGTATCTACCCCCAGATGGCCAATTAAGGCAAGCCATGGGTCAGGGGTCTCATTTAGCCCCAGATAAAATTAGAGTCCGCCGTGTCGTAATTAAAATTGTCGCTTAATTATTATTTTAATATCATTTATTTCAAGAATTAAATCCAGTCCTTTAAAAAGGCATAAGTGGGGTTTGAGCCAACACTTAAAGATGGTTTTTACCCTCCTCAAGTTCAATGTATTTACGTAGTCAAACAACTGTTAGTGCTTTTAAAATCGTGATTAAATAAGCAAAAGAAGTATTTTTATAAACTCATAAACTTTCACTGCGTTCACGGACAATAAAGTGGAAAATTTATGTGAGAGTCGTAAAGTTGGTTACTTGGCTTTATGTGGGGTAAACGGGCACCACAGTGGTATCGGCCACCTGTAGAATTACTCGGTAGTTAGTCGTTAGGTATCCGCCTTGAGGCGTGCAACTGCTTTTACGTGGAACTACTTAAGTACCCAACATACCGTGCTCCATAACCGAGTTTACGGAACATCGATACGCAAGTTCGTTACCTGATGAAACGTGATCTAGTTTTGTGATTTACTATTAGCTACAGAGTAATTTGAGAAGTTCCCGCGAAATTCTCTGTTGCTTATGTGAATACGTGAATATTTCATAGTTTTACTAAGCAACATTGTATAAATTCTTAGTAATGTTTTACTTCAGTCGAAGGTATTCAAAGTTTGATGCCATTTTATGAACTCTTTTTATCGAATATTGAGACAAAAATGTTGTAACTTCAATTCTATTCATCATAACACGTTGACATAGTAATTTTTTTTTAAATATGTTAGGGGTGTTTTGCGTGATTAGGTTACGGGACATGCGCGAGGCCCACCTGGTGATAACCTCTGCCTATACCAGAACCCAAAACCCTGAGACTGACAAGTTGCTAAGTCACATGTGTCTGTAGTTTCACCGGCATACCCATACCCTTTAAAACGGAACACAGTAATGCGAACTTTACTGACTTGTAGTAGAAATAGTAGTGGTTGTACTTCCCCACGAACTAGATCACAAAGAGTTCTATACTGCTACAATATACGTATAATTAAAAAACAATTATTATGTTAGTTTGATAATAATGCGTCTCATTGTAAATGTTTGGCCGAGGTGCAGGGCCTAACAGCCAGTTTGAGCCCACGCAATTATGAACGGTATTACAATAAAACTTACATTTGCCCTATAGATAACTGGCGTAGTGCAAGTGCTTATAATACGTAGTACTTATACACTTCTTTCAAACCTATTGGGTATATAAATGTGGTTGTATGAATATTTTCTTTCAAACACAATACATCGTGACAAATGTAAGTATATCAAACTCTATTGTCATGTCGTTTGCGTGACTTTTTATAAGCAAATGTTTATTTTCGAGGCACATAAAGGGAACTATTCCCAATCTCGGTAGAGTAGGCGATACGCGCGCTACATGGCTTCCCCTCGGCCTCCGTTCCGCAAATGGAGTAAATTTTACCCTCGAGAACACAAATTCCATTCCGAGATTCAGAGTCACGCAGATAACTGTCAACTTTGCTTCCATTTCATGGGCGTATTACGACGTTGAATTCGTTAGATTATTCCGTCTCTGAATAAAAATCGACTGGAAGCAATTCCAAGGCACTAAGCGGGTAGTATTCAGTTTTTACTCGTGAGTGCCGAGCGGGTGTGGAATTTAAATTGAAAACAGTACTGAAGTTAAGCGGCCATCGAAGCGGTGCCTACCTATGAGGACATTTGCATTAATGGGGACTTAAACTACTGCCAGCAGCTTCCAACTTCTACCTCTGAAATCAAGTTGTAAGCCTTAAAGTTTTATTCGTGTTTGGAAAGTTATCCATGAAGTTGCTAATGAATAGTGGTCGGGTGCCTACTGCCTGGTCGGGTATTAAACGGAATAGGAGTAAGTATAGCAGACTCGTACGAGTTAAGTTGGCAGTTATGCCATTAATACACTTGATACTACTTAGTAATAATTTTGCACAACTAACGTTTTGTCATAGGTAATGTAGAAGTGAAAACTTCTTTAGGCACTATAATGGTTTCCATGAGTACCTATTGATTGTGCGTCTTAAAAATTATTTGAATAATTTTCACATCTATCGGCAGTCCCAACAGACTGCACTGCATGATTTTTATCCTATGTATGGGGACTTTTACCCGAAATGGTATGTCACTCCCATAGTATGTTAAAGTTGAAGGGCACTGTAGCAAATGAAAGTATACAAATTCTTCATACTATGAACTGCTATGTCACGGGTTGACGAGCTGCAGTGCTGCGTAGAACTGTGAAGCTTTATCTGGGTCCTGCTGCATTTTCATTGGCTCGCGTGATGCTAACCTCATGCGAACTACTTGCCCGTTTCATAAATCATCATCATAATATATAAAGCTCGACTACCATTCACTGACTCACTGACTGACTGACATAAACGATTTCGATGAAGGAGCAATGGGGGGTATAGAAGATGTAGTGGAAAAGTGTAGGGGGGGTTCCAGTGACATTGGGAAAATTATCAAAAGTGCTGAATGTGGTTTCCTGATGGAACAGATCAATGGCTCTCGGAAACTATAAAAGATGGGGGGTAGGTGCCAAAACTAAAAATGACCAAAACCCTGGGAAACTGCCAAAAATTAAAAAAAAAACATACCCCCCAAACAAAAGACGATCGCTCCCATACAAAATGTAAATGCTTAAAACTCCTAAACCGTTTGAGATAAGTATAAAGTGTTTGACCAAATGTCATAGGGAATCGGAGGGGTAATTTGGTGAATGTGTCAAAAATCCAAGATGGCGGATTCAAAATGGCGGCCGAATTGAAAGTTGGTCCGATCCGGCTCAAAATTGGTATCGGGTGGTTTTTGGGGTCGCACATTCGAAATATGAAAACAATTTTTTGATGACGTCATTTTTCAATATGGCCGCCATACATATGTTTTTTCGGATATTCAATGGGTCATTTCTCCCAGTGGGCGTGATGGAGATTTAGGTTTTGTAGGGTTATATGTGGGGTTACGATAGGTGATTTTAGAAGAATTTGAATTGAGGTGAACGAGGAATACCAGGTAGAACAGGTCAACGGCTCTCGGAAACTAAAGGAGATAGGGGGTAAGTGCCAGAACTAATGTTGACAAGCAGCCTGGGCATTTTCTAAAAAATAAAAAAAAAACACACCTCCCAAACAAAAGACGATCGCGCCCATACAAAATGTAAATGCTTATAACGCTGAAACCGTTAAAGATAGGTACAGGGTGTTTGAACTAATGTTTAATGGGACCGAAAATGCAATTTGGCGGAAATGTCAAATATCCAAGATGGCGGATTCAAGATGGCGGCTACCTTAAATATTAGTCCGATCCGACTGAAAATCGATATCTAAGGGTTTTTAGAGTCCCTGATTCAAAATATGAAATCCATTTTTTGATGACGTCATTTTTCAACATGGCCGCCATACAATTTTTTTCTCTGGAAATTTTATAGTAGTTTTTCGACATGTTGGCATGATGGAACGCTGAGGCTTTGTAAGTGAAAAGTATAGGCAGTGGTCTTACGTCCTTAAGTAACACCTGAAATGAGCTGAATGTGTACCTTCTGATGGAACAGCTTGACGGGTCTCGGAAACTAGAAGAGATAGGTAGTTAGTGCCAGAACTAATATTGACAAGCACCCTGGGCATTTCCTAAAAATTAAAAAAAAACACACCTCCCGAACAAAAGACGATCGCGCCCATACAAAATGTAAATGCTTATAGCGCCGAAACCGTTAAAGATAGGTACGGGGGGTTTGAACTAATGTTTTAGGGCACCGGAAATGCAATTTGGCGGAAATGTCAAAAATCCAAGATGGCGGATTCAAGATGGCGGCTTCCTGGAATAATGGTCCGATCCGACTGAAAATCGATATCTAAGGGTTTTTAGAGTCCCTCATTAGAAATATGCAACCCATTTTTTGATGACGGCATTGTTCATAATTTTCGCAATGGTCGTAGGTCGAAATTAGATCCTGCGAGGCCGTAGGCCGAGCTATACTGGCGAGGCCGCAGGCTGAGCTATATAGGTCAAAGGCCAAGAGTGCTTCTTAGCAAAGCGAGGCCGAAGGCCGAGCGTACTTCTAAGCGAAGCGAGACCGAAAGCCGAGCATGCTTCTAAGCGAAGCGAGGCCGAAGGCCGAGCGTACTTCTAAGCAAAGCGAGGCCGAAGGCCGAGCATACTTCTAAGCGAAGCGAGGCCGAAGGCCGAGCGTCCTTCTAAACGAAGTGAGGCCGAAGGCCGAGCGTGCTTCTAAGCGAAGCGAGTCCGAGTTTTGAGCCTACGAGGAAATAGAAGTCTTTCGTAGCGAGTTTATTTCAAAATTTCAATGATCTTTAAGACATCTGCCCACGTTAACATAGGTAATGTCATGAAATGGTGTAAATCATGAATAAGTACTTGATTGATAGTTATACAGATATGATAACTTTTAGTGAAACACCACAATACAAATATATGTTACAAATAAATAATAACAAACAAATATATAATGTTACAATTAGAATAAAATAAAATCACAATCAAAATATTTCACAATTAAATAGGTACTTAAAATTTAAAGAATGGGCGGTCTTATCGCTCAGAGCGATCTCTTTCAGATAACCATTCGCGGAAAGAAATAGGCATTAACGTATAAGGACGGTGTGAATAAAATAAGTGTACTAAACACTTCATATAGCAAAACTCAAGATTATAGATAGAAAAAATTACTTATAATATACTCGTATACAAACTATACTTATATAATTATACGATACGTAATATACTACAAAATAAATACATAACTATACATACTATACATATACCATTTAATTATTATTATAATGATAATAAGTAGGTTTGCAGTTAGTTATTGCTGCTTTGATCTAAATGCTTTGACACGTTGTTTGGAGATGTCCAAAGAAGGCGCGCATCTAATTTCGTAGAGTTAAGTGTTCCATAGACGAACAGCTTCAACACAAAGTAGGAACCAAAAAAAGTGGTGCGGTGTATCGGGGTACTTAACATTAAGTGCTCTGATGATCGTAGAGAAAAAGAGCTTCTTACATGTAAAAATTCAACATATTACGTACTACTGATATGACATGCTACAAATATACGTTTAATTTCCTTCGTAGGCTTGGGTTTGTTATGAATTTGAGTCCAAACAACACTCCACGCAGTGGTTTAAAAAGGGTGCAGCGTCTTCCAAGAAGCTTAAGGTGTCACAGTTAGCTGGAAAACTAATGGCGACATCTAGAAAACTTTAGTGTTGCCGATATTTCTCTATGGCGCAGAAACATGAACGGTTCACCTGAGAGACTGACGCAAAATCGATGCCCTTGAAATGTGGTGCTGGCGGCGACTGCTGCGGACGAACGAGAGATTATCTAAGACTGTGCAAATACGTGTCCTGAAATACTTCGGACACATTATTCGACATGAAAACTCCATAAAACGACTCGTAGTCCAAGGGCAAGTAGAAAGCAACGCGTTGGGCAGAGCTCACAAAAGCTGAAACAGAAACTTCCATAGTCTTAAGCACTTTTAAGTGTTATTTAAGATTTAGGTATATGTTTTTATTAAAATTCAAAATTAGCAGCCTTCCTATCACATATTTCAAAGATGTAGGGTTTACTCGAATGTTTTGAGATTGAGAGTTATGTTTTATTCTTTTAGAGTTTATTTATGCATACGTAAGTTTTTATTGTTTGTTTTTTATACTCTAACGGCTGCTTAGCGAAATGTTACTTTGCAATCTGTCCCCTAATATGCATGTTACAATAAATTAATGTAAGACGTCCACTGCTAAACATATGCGTCCCGATCGATTTACAAAAGACCGCATGGAAGCGACCTGTATAAAAGTTCGGTCTGTGGTTACCGGCCCCATCGGCCATTAGTTCAAGGCGTTATGTGTCATGTCCACTGCCACTTCAACTGGCTAATCCTCTGGGCTATGCATGACTTTCGTTCGTGTACTAAATCAGTCCTCATTTCCGATTTAATCACTACGGAATACACCGAGCATAGCCCTTTCTAAAGTTCGTTGTATGACTTTGAGCTTACATTTGAATCCCTTAGTCAGTGACCAAGTTCAGTGTCATAAATAATCACTGATCACACATAAACGGAGTAAAATAGAGGATCCGAAGTCTTCTTTTATTGAGAGATTAAAAATGTTACGGCACTTGTGTGGCTAAGGCGAATCTAATGATTAATTTTATATAATGCATCAAGTCATTTCGACTTAAGGGTCATTTAAATAAATAGAAAATATAGTGGGGTTTATTTCCGCCACGGTTGTTCTTATTCCTTTTGTATATCACAAGGTATTTAATAATTACAGCGTTCCGTAAGATAGGGAGAAGGAAACTGATTGAAGATTGTAGAGGCAAAGCATAGCATGAGATTCGTGGCACTTACGGATAGGAATCCACTTTAACTGATATTTGTATTCTGATATGTCAGGGTCGAACATAAGCTTGCAGACAGCCAATGAAATGGATTCAGACGTTTTGGAGCCGTTCTTATTAATTTAATAGTTCTTTTGTATACACAAGGTATGATAGTCAATAGTTTGATAGCAAATTCCCACAACTTATATTCAAAAAATGTGTGCAGAATCGAACAAGATTCAATATAAATTAGTACTGCCCATATCAAAATTAAAAATGCACAGCTCATGGGCAAATGTTATGTCAATAAATACTTGATATAATACATAATGACTTTTGCTGAACTTTAAGCTAAATTCAGGCATAACATTTTTACAAAGCCATTAAATTACTTACTAATAAAAAATGCTACTGTGACTTTGATGAACTCATGAACGATTCATGCAATTATTTCAAATAATGAAAAATAATTATTTTGATAAATGTGAATTAATTTATAGTAACATGAATGAATCGGCCCGTTCTTAGTATTGTTCCTCTAATATTGCTACAACCGAATAGGAAAATTTATTACTACCATAACATTAGATGTATACAATATAAATATGATTTCAATAAATAATCGGGTATGCGTCTGAAACGAGAGCCATTGTTACCTTAGTTTTAAAAGGTAAAAAATATTCGAAGACGTTAAAAAAACTGAATGTAATAATTCAGTATCTTGCTTACGGTGTTCGTATGAGTACCTGCGCTATAACAGATGGTTTTCTAACGTGACTCATAAGTTATTAGAATATGGCATACGAAAGGTATCCCTGCATTTCACCGACACTTAATATATCATGCGACCTTTGGTTAGGTTAGGTTTGAACTGCGACAAAACTACGCGTAAGCCGAGCGAGCAAAGCGAGCGTGCCGCGACAGCGGCTGGCGAAGCGCTTAAAACTAAGGAATGAATGATTATCTACTAGGCAGAGCCTGTACTATGGTAACCTAATGACTGATATACATACTTATATACATATACACACCCATACACAGCTCAAACATACATGTTCATCCACACGCGGTGTTCAGGTCCCAAACTAGGCAGAGCTGTACTATGGTAACCTGATGACTAATATACATACTTATATACATATACACACTCAGACACAGCTCAAGCAGACATGTTCATCCACACGCGGTATTTAGGACAGGTTCAGGTGTTTGTTGAAACTATATAGGTACCTAAGTTTTATGTAATTACTTACAATAATATCATTAAATATGATAACATGATTTTACGATTCAACTATAAAATATCTTCCATACAAATTAATTAAAATTAGCTGTTGGCATTAATGGCTTGATAGATTTATTAATGACTAGCTGCGCTCCGTGGTTACAACCGAGCGGTGAAGGTCGATGATGATGATAAATATAGCGTATGTTACTCAGGCATAATAGAGTTTTCTACTGGTGAAATATTTTTTGGAACCGGTTAGTAGTTTTTGCGTCTATCCGCTATACACTATCAAATAATTATATGTACTCAGACGAGCGAATGACTAAACAGGTTTTTATTTCAGCACCATTTAGATTATAGAGAACTTTCGTTCCTGTTACCATAGGGAATATTTCACAATTTGCTGTTACCATAATAAGCTATACAAAGATTATTAGGTTGTATTAAGGTATTAGACCTTTATTATTTTTTTGTCCAGAACACGCTATGATTCTAACAAGTACTGAAGATAATTATAAAAATAAAGAACACGACTACAAACTAAGAATGTAAAAAGTTATATTATCTTATGGAACAGCAGATATAAGTGGGTTCATTAGATATTTGTTTAGAATCGTTTCAACAGTTATTTTTTATTTTTGATAAATTAATAGGTACGACATTATAATTGGAGATTTAGCACAGTGACTCCAGTCTACATCAGTTTAAAAATCATGGAGTACCTTTTGTTTGCGGCTCCGTCTGCGTTTATATTTGATATACCAAAGCTGCTACGGTTTGCTACGGCGTAGCAGATTGTTTCCGGTTTATTTCTGTGTGAAATTTCATCAACAGTTTAAGCATAAAAAAAGAACAAACAAACAATTAACTACTAAGCGACAAATACGCTTTCGCTTTATAATATTATAATAAGCATGCTGCGTCTTGCTTTGAAAATACCATCCGACATCAGTTTAGTTTTAGGGGGTAAAAATATTTGGAGACGATAAAATTGAAAGAAATATTTCAGTATCTGGCTAACGGTGTTTGTATGAGTGCCTGCGCTATAACAGATGGTTTTCTAACATGCATGACTCATAAGTTATTAGAATATGGCATACGAAAGATATCCCTGCATTAAAACCGACACTTAATTTATCATCCAACCCTAGGTTAGGTTAGGTTTGAACTGTAACAAAACTAAGCGCAAGCCGAGCGAGCAAAGCGAGCGTGCCGCGGCAGCGGCCGGCGAAGCGTTTGAAACTAAGTAATGAATGATTGTGGCTTGTGGTTCATGACTAACGATAGAGTAGTGCACAAATAATATTACACACTACTAGACGTACTTTTTATTTTTTGGTATTTAAATGTTGTGAGAGTGACATTTTACAAATGTGAATAATAAAAGAAACAGTGTGTGAAATAAAAAATGAACAAAACATAAAATTTAATGCGAACATTTTTACAAGATTTACGTTTGCGAGCTGAATTTGTTTATGTAATATATTTAGATATGAGGCTTGAACCGACATACATCCACGTGGAATGTGTATACATACAAGAAACAATCAAATTTCATACCAGGATCTCACTACTATCAACTCTGCCGTAAGAGGTTCATTGCCAAAGATGACCCTCTCCTATAGATTTATGAAAGGACGAGATGAAAGCGGCTCGTATCCAACGTCTTCTTGAGACGTTTATGAGGTCGTTTGATCTCCAATTTATCGGTGGACGACCTACGCTGCGCTTGCTGGTCTGTAATCTCCACTGCAAGAGCGAAGCGTTCAGTGCCATGCAGGGTTCCAAAACCGTCTGGCTCCATCAGCCATCAGTTTGGCGTGTTATGTACCCTGCTCACATTCACATTGCAATATGGATGCCCAAGTTTCTAAAGAATATATGTATTCAGATATATTATGTTTCAAATGAGGTATCATTGGAATGGCCTGAATTGCTTCCTCAAAGGCTGGCAACTCAATCTCGATACTTCTCGTATTGCAGATGTTCGTGGGCAACAGTGATCACTTACCATCTGGAGAGCCGCCCGTCCGTTTGTAATTATGTTCACACAGTCAAACCCCCGTACTAAGATTACTAACAAGTATAATAGGTTAGGGTTTTTCTTTGTGATATTAGGAGTCGGCATATGCACGAAGCCCACCTGGTATTTGGGGCAGTTTTTGCGGCTGGTACTGCGCCTGTAATTCTGAGACACAGAAATGTCACCGGCACCCATACCTTTCATACCAAACCACAGTATTGCGAATATTACTGCTTACATTACTACTGGTACGGTTAGTAGGTAGAAATGAATAAAAAAAGATATATTTAAGGTCGATTTAATAAAAGAGATGTCACTGATTACATATTGTATATTATTAGTGAGCAGATGTCATGAACATACCACGTAACTTGATTATACAAATGTATAAACTAGCTCGCCAGCACTTCCAGCGGCTTCGCTCGCTTGGTCTGGAATTGGTGGAGCGCCGTTTTGGAATGTTAGGGTCGTGGGATTTTCTGGCAAAGTAATTCTCAATAGCAGTCTGGAGTCTGGAACAGTGTCTCGTAGGTGGCAATAGGCTCGCCCCCTATTACATAGGATCAAAAAAATATCCGACAAAACGCAGGTGTTTCAAACACTGCTGCTCACCTCTTCGCGGATATCCTGTATATTTGACGATTTGTTATCTTTTAATTTAAAAATAACGGGTATAATTTTTTTTTCGTTTAAGTTTATTTTTACCAAGTTTTGAGTGATACTTTTTTACTACCACTTTAATTATAACATAAATTGTTACACGAAAACTTGCAAAATATACTATACATTATATAAATATAGGGTATATATAAAAAAGGAGCCGTGTTACATTCTTAATTAATACAGTTTTTACGAAAAGTGTGTGTTTATACATCTCTCTCGCCGTCATCAAACGTCTTTACCTGCGTATGGAAGAGAGGACATGTACACTCGCCCCGCGCCGGATTGATTGAAGAATTAATTTGTGAAACGTAGTATACCGAAACAAGGGTGAGCAGGTTATTTCCAACTACTTATTTAATGAAAAGCCAGAATTAAACAGTTTTCCCTTCGTTGTTTGAATGGTTATTTCCAACTACTTATTTAATGAAAAGCCAGAACTAAACAGTTTTTCCTTCGTTGTTTGAATGCGATTGAAATGCGAAACGTAAGATGCAAGGGACTCTACTTACTGTGTTC
Organism: Selenia dentaria; assembly: GCA_917880725.1. Lineage (NCBI taxonomy): Eukaryota > Metazoa > Arthropoda > Insecta > Lepidoptera > Geometridae > Selenia > Selenia dentaria. Next base: position 15,266,325 of record OU862889.1, on the reverse strand, counting down.
TGCCGCGAATCATTAGTGCGTAAGCGTTAGGTACTGTAAGGGTACATTAGCATGTGAAATCAGTAAGTGTTATGTCATGGTCAGTATTATTTCTGTTACATACTTGACACAAAAGTTTGAGTAAATTTGTAGTGCAGGAGTTATAAAATAATAATCTACTTATTAACAAAGTTGAAATCAAATAAGTTGTGGGATGGAATGATACTTTTAATATTTACACATTTTATAGTATTTTTTTTAAACATACGTTAATAACAGCTTACCTATCACTGCAGCTCAGAGATTATTCCTCGACATCTTACGAGTATAGATGCCAAAGTTCCTACAGTGTAAATATCTTAATACGAGTAGATATTCTGTTTTAAAGAAGGAAAATTTAAATATCAATGAAATAACAAAGTTACTATAAAATATAATGTTCACACACTTGTAAATACCCAGTACCATAGAGTCTCAGGTGTTAGGTGCTAATCTCTGCCTTTAGCAGACGTATGTCCTCACAACTGCATTGCGCACGTAAAAATGAGACATTTTTTAGTCTCAATGTGCCTGTAATTTTACCCGCACCCATACCCTTCAAAACCAGAACACAATATTGCGAACGTTATTGCTTCAGGGTGGAAACAGGTATGGTGGCAGTATTCCCCGGATGACCTCATTCAAGAAGAATTCTACTGCATATACTCGTATGTAGGAAGGAAAATTGATAGATAAACCCTTTATTGCAACACTACATTATAAAATATAACTAACATATAAATAGTATAATATAATATAATACTATTACTCAACAATAAAAAACTTAAAATTAAGTGAAACGATGGGCGGTCTTATCGGTCAGAGAGATCTCTTCCATACAACCATGTTCTTGAAAAGGAAGCTTGAATAAAAAAGATCTCGAAGGAAGTTTCCTTGGACACCTGTGGAGACTCTTGTGACACATTTACCACCGACCACACTTAGAAGTAGAGCCCCTAAAAAAATTTTTAAGAATTCTGGTATGTACTACTACCTACAATCTAACGACTCTACTACACTTTTTTGTCTTTTTAACTCCAGCTGACCGCTCTACCCTTGAGCCTCAATTGCACTAAGAGAAATGCTCGCTTTGTAACTTGTATGGGAGTTATGATTTTTCACGCAACTGAATGCAGATCTTTTTTTGACCTCTCAAGCCGATCTCCAAGACTACTGCTCACGTTAAGCACTGCACCAAGAGGTTGGATCCCTTAACAAATATACACAAAGAGACTCTATGTCCCGACTTGAACTGTAATTAGAGGCTAAATTTCTGCAATTGAACTTGTATGAAAATTTTTACTTTTCTGTTCAAATGGTTAAAGTTTAGCAACAAAAACTAATGCACAAGGACTTTTTATTGCTGAAAAGTAAGAAGTAGCTTAAGATGTCTTCATTAGTTTTCCAGCTAACTGTGACACTTAAGCTTCTTAGAAGACGTTGCACCCTTTTTATGTCACTGCGTGGAGGTTGTCTGGACTCAAGTTTTTAAGAACAAACCCAAGTCTACGAAAGAAATTAAACGGTTATTTGAAGCATGTCATATCAGTAGTACTCGTACTAATAGTAGTATTGATGATGATTAACATTACCTACGGTAACATAGGCATTGAAAATCATTGACATTTTGAGATAAAATTAGCGAAAGCTTGGCCTTCGACCTCGCCATGAAAGGCTTCTATTTCCTCGTGGGCTCAAAACTCGACCGCGCATCGCTTAGAAGCACGCTCGGCCTTTGGCGTCGCTTTGCTTAGAAGCATGCTCGGACTTCGGCATCGCTTCGCTTAGAAGTAATATATAAAGCTCGACTACCATTCACTGACTCACTGACTGACTGACATAAACGATTTCGATGAAGGAGCAATGGGGGGTATAGAAGATGTAGGGAAAAAGTGTAGGGGGGGTTTCAGTGACATTGGGAAAATTATCAAAAGTGCTGAATGTGGTTTCCTGATGGAACAGGTCAACGGTTCTCGGAAACTATAAATCATAGGGGGTAGGTGTCAAAACTAAATATGACCAAAACCCTGGGCAACTGCCAAAAATTAAAAAATAAACATGCCTCCCGAACAAAAGACGATCGCTCCCATACAAAATGTAAATGCTTATAATTCCTAAACCGTTTGAGATAAGTATAAAGTGTTTGACCAAATGTCATAGGGAATCAAAAGGGTAATTTGGTAAAAGTGTCAAAAATCCAAGATGGCGGATTCAAAATGGCGGCCGAATTGAAAGTTGGTCCGATCCGGCTCAAAATTGGTATCCGGGGGTTTTTGGGGTCCCACATTCGAAATATGAAAACCATTTTTTGATGACGTCATTTTTCAATATGGCCGCCATACATATGTTTTCTTGGATCTTTAATGGATCGTTTCTCCCAGTGGGCGTGATGGGGATTAAAGTTTTGTAGGGTTATATGTGGGGTTGGGGTAGGTGACTTTAGAAGAAACTGAATTGAGCTGAACGTGGAATACCAGGTAAAACAGGTCAACGGCTCTCGGAAACTAAAAGAGATAGGGGGTAAGTGCCAGAACTAATGTTGACAAGCACTCTAGGCATTTTCTAAAAATTAAAAAAAAAACACACCTCCCGAACAAAAGACGATCGCGCCTATACAAAATGTAAATGCTTATAACGCTGAAACCGTTAAAGAAAGGTATAGGGTGTTTGAACTAATGTTTAAGGGGGCCGGAAATGCAGTTTGGCGGAAATGTCAAAAATCCAAGATGGCGGATTCAAGATGGCGGCTACCTTGAATAATGGTCCGATCCGACTGAAAATCGATATCTAAGGGTTTTTGGAGTCCCCGATTCGAAATATGAAATTCATTTTTTGATGACGTCATATTTCAACATGGCCGCCATACAATTTTTTTCTCTGGAAATTTTATCGTTGTTTTTCGAAATGTTGGCATGATGGAACGCTGAGGCTTTGTAGGTGAAAAGTGTAGACAGTGGTCTTATGACCTTAAAAGTCACCTGAAATGGGCTGAATCTGAACCTTCTGCTAGAACAGCTTGACGGCTCTCGGAAACTAAAAGAGATAGGTAGTAAGTGCTAAAACTAATATTGACAAGCACCCTGGGCATCTCCTAAAAATTAAAAAAAAAACACACCTCCCAAACAAAAGACGATCGTTCCCATACAAAATGTAAACGGGTATAACGCCGCAACCGTTAAAGATAGATAAGGGATGTTTGAACTAATGTTTTAGCGGACCAGAAGTGCGATTTGGCGGAAATGTCAAAAATCCAAGAAGGCGGATTCAAGATGGCGGCTACCTTGAATAATGGCCTGATCCGACTGAAAATCGATATCTAGGGGTTTTAAGAGTCCCCAATTAGAAAGATGAAACCCATTTTCTGATGATGGCATTGGTCAAAATGGCGAGGCCGCAGGCCGAGCTATATTAACGAGGCCGAAGGCCGAGCGTGCTTCTAAGCGAAACGAGGCCGAAGGCCGAGTGAGCTCCTAAGTGAAATGAAGCCGAAGGCCGAGCATCCTTCTAAGCAAAGCGAGGCCGAAGGCCGAGCGTACTTCTAAGCGAAGCGAAGCCGAAGGCCGAGCATGCTTCTTAGCAAAGCGAGGCCGAAGGCCGAGCGTACTTCTAAGCGAAGCGAAGCCGAAGGCCGAGCATGCTTCAAAGCAAAGCGAGGCCGAAGGCCGAGCGTCTTTCTCAGCGAAGCGAGGACGAAGACCGAGCGTCCTTCTAAGTGAAACGAGGCCGAAGGCCGAGTGTGCTCCTAAGTGAAGCGAGGCCGAAGGCCGAGCGTACTTCTAAGCGAAGCGAAGCCGAAGGCCGAGCATGTTTCTAAGCAAAGCGAGGCCGAAGGCCGAGCGTACTTCTAAGCGAAGCGAAGCCGAAGGCCGAGCGTACTTCTAAGCGAAGCGAAGCCGAAGGCCGAGCATGCTTCTAAGCAAAGCGAGGCCGAAGGCCGAGCGTACTTCTAAACGAAGCGAAGCCGAAGGCCGAGCATGCTTCTAAGCAAAGCGAGGCCGAAGGCCGAGCGTACTTCTAAGCGAAGCGAAGCCGAAGGCCGAGCATGCTTCTAAGCAAAGCGAGGCCGAAGGCCGAGCGTACTTCTAAGCGAAGCGAAGCCGAAGGCCGAGCATGCTTCAAAGCAAAGCGAGGCCGAAGGCCGAGCGTCTTTCTCAGCGAAGCGAGGCCGAAGCCCGAGCGTACTTCTAAGCGAAGGGAAGCCGAAGGCCGAGCATGCTTCTAAGCGAAGCGCGGTTGAGTTTTGAGCCCACGAGGAAATAGAAGCCTTTCATGGCGAGGTCAAAGGCCAAGCTTTCTCTAATTTTATTTCTAAATGTCAATGATCTTCAATGCCCATGTTAACATAGGTAATGTGAATCATCATGAACACTACTATTAGTACGATTACTACTGATATGAAATGCTACAAATAAACGTTTGATTTCCTTCATCGACTAAAGTTTGTTATTATGAACTTGTCCAACAACACGCAGTGACATAAAAAGGCATCGTCTTGGAGCGGTGCCTAGGTGACCTAGCAGTCATGGCGTTTGGAAGAAGATGCAGGACAAAACCCGTAGAGAAATAGTTAGTAGTTTCCATTATCAAATAGTAATACGTAAGTTCGTTCGTTTGCAAACAAGGGCTACCTAAATTTATTATTATATGAGATGTAAAACTTTTACTGCTGAAGATATGCATACGGAAGGACCAGATGGAAGCTGCATGCACCCAAGATAGTCCTGCGACCTTATTTAGTACGTCTTCCACATTGTCGGTGGACGACCTACCTGCTCTACCAGACTCTCAGTCAGACGGACAGATGGACAAACTGATAAACAGCATCAACCTACGGTTGGATATAGATAGGGATATAATGATATACTACTACACTATTGCCTACCACATTTAGTTCAAAGAATTTTACCCTAAGACTTAACTGGAACCACACATTGAGCGTTATGTTTTAGTATTTATACCTTAGTTTTATTATAGTATTATGATTTTTAAGTGCTAATGCTTGCTTAGATAAACCAAATGTTGCAATACATCCCCATATACCGGTTAAAATCAACTAAGAGAAAATAATTGATGGTTGGATGTGTGCCTATAGAAAGTGTTTACGAGATTCCAATCCACACAAATGAATTGAATAAATATGAGCAATGATGAGAAATATTGTTTTAAGATTTATCGTTGGTGTAGTGGTGGCTTTGGAATGTTTATAGTTTTGATTCCCGGTTAGGACAGTTGTTGGAATTTTCCGACAGAGAAATTCACACTGTCTGGAACACTGCCCTGTAGGTGACAAAAGGCCTTATACGAGTATGGGACCAATTCGTACCTGGTATGGGTGTTTGATAAATACATGTACCTACCTGTCTAAGATATGTAAGCATGAACATGATGGTATGTTTTGTTTAAAATATGTATATCATTATTTACGTTACATATAAATTACTTTTACTAAAGTTAAACTCCAGGGATCCTTTGAAAACAAACTTATACTACATGTTTAAATATTTATTTTAAAGTTTACTTGTAATGAGTTTCGTGTGAATCCAAACAAGAAATACAAAAAATGATATACAATGTTTACACAGAGCGTTATAACAAAATGGATGCCCAAGTCTTAAAAGGCGTTACGATTTGTAAAAAGTTTAAGTTATCTTTATGGTAGAGACGCTGTTTGTACATACTTGTACAATTTAATTGTAAAATATTCTCCATGTAATGAGAATGTACTTACTATATTTCGTTTAGCTCCATATATATACCTTTTAGTATTATACAATGACATACATAGATATAAAAATATCATACTTATAGAATAAGAACTTAGCTTATTGAAATAGGGCGAACATTTCTTTATTTTTCCTCTTATAAACATCAAGAGAAGGACTTGACTTTAAAAAAAACGTTAAATTGACAACTTTTACAGTAAACAACTTAGAGAAAGTTCGATGGATTATTAATTATGTAGGTAGGTACGAACTGACCATTTCATATTTTTGATATTTATACTGACCAATATAAATGTATTATTTGTAGCTCCGCAACACAGCTGATGATTGAACTATTTGCAACCAGTCCACAATATACACAGGCTTCGACGGGGTCAAGAGACGCGTACAAACACACACATGAGAGCTAATGCAATCTAATTCCTTAATCGATGTTACAGCATCCAAGTATTTACGGATAAGGTTTAAATATTATAAACTACCTTTCACCCGCGGACCTTCTTGCGTTTATAGTGACTTCCCGTTACAGGATACCTATGTGGCAAGATTCGTGAACATCGGCTCACTAATTTAAGCGTAGAGCAGAACAAACAAACTAATTAATTACGAACCGACAAATATTTTCGCATTTAAAATAATAATATTATATACTGATATAATAGCTGAAAATAATATCTAAAACGTTAAGTTTTCAGGAGTAGGTAAAAGTAGTTTCAGTGTTAATTCTGATCATCAGTATTCATGTTAGCGAATTGACGCAGCATTTTTTTGTAAGAGTTATCTATTCTAATAGAGAGTCTATTCCATATGCTTAGGTACTGTCACATTTTTTGTGTTACACGATGATATTTTAAATGTACCGATTATTATGTATTATCGTAATGCTATAGGATGTAAGGAGTCTACTTACAACATAGTTTAAAGTTTTTTCCTCTATGTTAGTGTATGGATAGTTTTTTATTTCACACATTATCAATAATTCAATACACGTAGGGAACAAAAAATTGAATGGAATAGAATATATAATAGGTAGTAGTAATGATTAGGTGGCGATCTCCATCCATCTTCTATACATTGGAGTCAGTACAAGTCTATCCGCTAGACTTCTGATGCCAGTGTTGTTGCTTATGTCTACTCTGGACATGAAGGATGCTATGCGTTTCCTCTGGATGGAATGAAATGAGCCGACTCGGGGCTGTGAACATTTCAGAAGCGCTACAATGCAATAATATATTGTTATATAGGCGCCTCGGGTTCTATATTGGCGTCATCCTTCAGACTGGAAATTACAATATGACTAAGGTACTGTAAATTATTTACAATTTTAATGAGTTGTCTTACATATGTATTAACGAAACAACTTTATTCAGACATATACTTAAGGTAGAGATGCTGTCTGTATACTCTATATATTATTACTTCAGTGTTTAGACTGGTACGATTAGGGTAGAAAGAATTGGAATGCCAAAAGATATGGAAAAGGAACCTTTGAATAAAAGAGTTGTACCTACTTATTCGTACCTAATTATATAAGGAACGCCCCATGTATCCTGAGTTAACTTTGTTGTAAAGATTTCATACTCATGGATGTATCAGCTTCTTCATCAAGTTACTATCGACACCACCATGTAATAGTGAAAACTTAATTACATGTAAAGTTGTTTCACAAAAAAACAAATTAACTAACGATGACTCGACAAACACGTATATTTTTGAATCTCTAACGGCTGCATAGCGAAATGATATTTTGTAATCTGCCCCCAAAAAAATATGATGGTTAAAATTAATTACAGAGATAAATGCTCGGATCAGTCATGGAGTTGTACCGAGCTCAGAAGACGCGTGTTCGATTCTCATCCTAGAAATTGTAATTTTCTCTCTTTTATTGCAATACATACAGGTCTATCTCTGTGCTAAGGACATATATTAATCTGTCCGAATCAGCAAGACTCATTCGAGTTAAGTTTCATTCATAAATCTATTGTTATTTTTTGCGCTGATGCGGACGGGTTAAGAAACAAAAATGAATCCCTTGGACAGCGTTTCGGACTAATGTCTGTATCATAAAAGCTGCAACAGAAACTTCCATAGTTAGAAGCACTCGAAACGCAGAAGACCGCAATGGATAGTGCTGAAATATTTAAAGAAAATCATCGTCTTCAACCACGACTCCGATGTCAAGAGTGAACGACGAAGAAGGGGGAATTATAATAAGAAAGCTGTGCGCTCCATCCCGCACCGGCCTGAAAATGTATTATCCTACATAGTCACGCATCTGTCCATTCAAACAGTCATAGGTAGTTGTACATTTTTATTGTTTAGTGGTAGTATTCAAGAGCAATATAAAATACCCGAATACCGCTGGTATTCAATTCAGTAGGCTGGTACTTATTCAATAATACATATTTTTGAGTTCAAATAATAAAAAAAGTGCTATCTATCTAATTTGAAAACCAAAATTTTTAAAATTGAAACAAATTAAAATGGATACAATATTTTTAATAAATCTTTTCCGACGAGCACGTTACACTCCAATAACTGAAGAGTAGTACTACGCCTTTCTTGGTAATATCATCATTGGCGGTTAATGACAATCGATCAGTAAGTTGCAAGCGTCACTAAAATGGTAAAAAAATATTTACCCCAAAATGGAACCGATTTCAGCACCGAAAAGTGTAAAAGAACTTGTGGAAATTGGTACTTTTGTACTTTCATGGTACCGACTACCATACTTTGTAACGGCAATGACCCGTTGACTTTTATATTGTTGCCAAACCGCTGGGTCCGATTCTACTAACCAAATGTTGCTCCAACTTTAACTGAACTGTAGCTGAACGATGACATTTATACGTTTTTTATTGTGCTATTTAAGTTAGATTTCTATTGTTACAATAAACTTTAAATAAAAACCTAATATGCTGTTAACTAAATAGATCATGTTTTAAATGTTTATCGGGACTTATCACGTATTATTTAATATAGGTAAAAATATGTACTTTTCGCTCGACGTTTCGACCATGTTACCAGGTCAGGTGGCAGGTGGCCAGGTCTCTGTTGGACAGAGCGGACGCCCTCTGTGACCCTGAACATGTAGAGGTTGAGAAAAAGCATGTTCAGGAGGTACTTAAAAGGAATGGTTATAGTGTGACTAAACGCGGGCAGGCGAGACGCAGATGTCACAAGAGAGGGACTGACGTCGAGAGGCAGCTGGCTTTCATGCCTTACGTTAAAGGAGTAACGGATAAGGTAGGGACTTTGCTGAAGGAGTACTCCATCAAGACGGTGCATACCCCCTTATCTAAGCTGGCGAGGCATGTGAGGACACCGAAAGACGTTATTCCTTTCCAGACCCCTGGTGTGTACAAGGTCGATTGTAGCTGCGGTATTTCCTACATAGGTCAAACGAAGCGTACCATAGCTGAAAGAATCAAAGAACATATCGCGGCCGTCAAAAATCGCCAGACACAGAAGTCGGCTATTGCAGAACATTTGCTTGAGGCGGGATCCGGTCACTGGATCGAGCTCCACGATCCGAAGGTCCTCTCCACTGAACGACATTATTTTTCAAGAATGGTTCGTGAAGCGGTTGAAATTAGAAAACATCGTAATTTCAACCGGGAAGATGGATTTAAGTTAGCGGCGTCGTGGAATCCCGTAGTGAGCAAGTGTACAAACCGCGGTGGTGGCGTAAGCTAGGACATTTACCGATACAGTCAGTGTTGTGTGTCGTAGTGACAACCCTGCGATTTTTCAAGATCAAGTGAGGGTAGGAGAACAAAACACACGCTCTTCTCGCCGGATTCACCCGCAGTTTTCAGTCAGCTCGTGACCACGGCCATTGTAACATGGTCTAAACGTCGAGCGAAAGATACATTTTTTTACCTATATTAAATAATACGTGATAAGTCCCGATAAACATTTAAAACATGTGTTCAAATCGCGAAAGTTTAAAAATTACTATATAGATCATGACCGTGACGTTAACGCATATCCGTATATTATATTTATATATGGGTAGTAGCGTTTAAGATGACGTTACGTTTCAAGTTGTCATCATAGAAATAGTAGAACAGCTTTTTGGGTTAGTATCCAACGGAGTCGAACTGATGTTGCAACTGAATAGATAGTTGAACGTTTTGAAAAAATAGAATTGGTTTGCAGATGCCCAACTTTATGAATAAATTAATTAGAAAGTAACGTTAAAGGATTAACCTTTTGCGTCTCAGAGACATAAATATACGTCAGTTTCATTTATAAATCTTTTGAGGTTATTATCACGGTATAGGAAGGATTAATACATACGGAAGTTGATTTAGGAAGTTATCGATTTGTCCTAAATAGGGAAGCTAATCCAATCTTAGATGTGACCACCATTTTATTAAAATATTCAAAATAACAATTTTATATCTTGGCAAATTTAAAAGCAAGTGTTGGTTTATTTGACACAACAGAAGAAAGAGTGTTCCACATGTTACAAGTCTCCACGAGTCCTACCTACTCTACCTACAATTACATGTCAAACTAAGAGCTTTTTTAGACACACAGTCAGCGTGGTGGTGCTGTTCTTCAAGAAAGGTGACAACACTTTACTTAAAAATTACAGACCCATCTCGCTTTTGAGCCATGTTTATAAGCTGTTTCCGAAGGTCATAACGAACCGTCTCAGTCGCAGGTTTGATGAATTCCAGCCTCCGGAACAAGCCGGTTTCCGAAAAGGCTATAGTGCCATAGACCACATCCACACGCTACGGCAAGTTATACAGAAGACCGAAGAGTATAACTTGCCTCTTTGTTTAGCGTTTGTGGACTATGAGAAAGCCTTTGATTCGATCGAGACGTGGGCAGTGCTTGAGTCTCTCCAGCGGTACCGTATTGACTATCGGTATATTGAAGTGCTGAAGTGTTTGTACAAAAACGCCTACATGTCAGTCCGAGTACAGGAACAGAGTTCAAAGGCAATTCCATTGCAAAGAAGCGTGAGACAGGGAGACGTTATATCTCTGAAACTGTTCACCGCTACATTGGAAGACGCCTTCAAGCTTCTGGAATGGCAAGGACTTGGCATTAATATTAACGGCGAATACATCACTCACCTTCGATTTGTCGACGATATTGTAGTCATGGCAGAGTCCATGGAAGACCTCAGTACAATGCTCGAAGGCCTCCATCGAGTTTCCCAACGGGTAGGTCTTAAGATGAACATGGATAAGACGAAAATTATGTCTAATGCCCATGTTGTGCCTACCCCAATATTAGTTGGGAACTCATTTCTCGAAGTAGTTGACGAGTATATCTACCTGGGACAGACAGTTAAACTAGGCAGGTCCAACTTCGAGAAAGAGGTCAATCGTCGAATCCAACTCAGCTGGGCAGCGTTTCGGAAACTTCGCGAAGTCTTCTCGTCAAAAATACCTCAGTGCCTTCGACCAATGTGTGTTACCAGTGATGACTTATGGCACTGAAACGTGGTCTCTTACTATGGGCCTTATAAAAAAGCTCAAAGTCGCACAACGAGCTATGGAGAGGGATATGCTCGGGGTTTCTCTACGTGATCGAATCAGAAATGAGGATATCCGTAGAAGAACGAAAGTCACCGACATAGCCCAGAAGATTAGCCAGTTGAAGTGGCAGAGGGCAGGGCACATAGCACGCAGAACAGATGGCCGATTTATTAAAATATACAAAAATTACCCTTAGACTTAACTGAAACTCACATTGAACGTTATGTTTTAGTATTTATAGATAGATATTAAAGATAGGTAGGTATTTTTCCACTATAAAGTAGCAATGCTTAAGTTCTTACAGTACAAAATCTTGACAGATATGTATAAATCGACGTATTATTGTAATCGTAAAGTTTTTATAAACACATTAACACACATGTTAACAACCAGTCTGCAAAGAGATTATAAATATCACACTTATGTTATAAACGTGAATAAGGACGTGAATATTTTCATTGTTATAAACTAAATATAGATAAAATATATATTCCATATCGAATAAGAACTAAGCTTATTAAGAAAGGTAGAGAGAGCTCTTTTAATGTTTTGTTGAATATTTCAAGCGAGCGACTTAACTTGACTTGGCAAAATCCCTAATTTGACTGTATAAACAAAGGGTAAAACTATTATAACTTTGTTTAGAAATTTACGAGACTGATCCTAAAACTCTGTGTGACACTACAAGCCTGCGCTGATAGCAGGGCAAGAGCACAGTCCGAGAATGGAAACATTTTAGGATACTTTTGTTTATGTGCATCAATTGATAAATAATAATATGTTTGGAGTGTAAGACACACCTAACAATATCGTTGTTGATGAAAATCTATTATACCGTTTTAGCGGCAGAATGATCGTAATTATAGTTCATACGAGTACACACATCTTAAAATATTATAACCTTCTTTCATGCCGTCGGATACTAAGTAACTAATGAACGTACACCGCCTAAAAGTACATACACACCCTTAAAACATAGGTAGCCCTCATTCAGGAAGTAAGTTTTTAAAGGCAAAGTAGGAAAGTTAATTACTACTTACTCAATGTAAGGACAGCATTCAAGAATTAAATCCTCGCGGTCGTGTTTGATAACACCTCTGCCTAACCTTTCGAGGATATGTAAGCGTGATGATAACGTAGGTTTATATTTATAACGTTATCTTTTAAATTTACTTTTAATTTATTTTTACCTAATTTTGAGTAAACCGGATTCATTTTATCCATAGATACATTTCAGAAATGCGTTGCACTCAGTCCAAGGTTGCTAATGAAATGGCTAACTGCCCGCGACCTTCGCTGTCGCCATAACATCCCGGATTTTCATTTATAAGAACCTTCTCCTGACAATAATTAACACAACAAAAAATAATTAGCGAGATTGTTCTATCCTATCTGAAGTTATAGCGTTACCAGGAGAAATAGGGGTTCATTTTTATATATATGTATAGAAGATAAATAGGTAGATTTCAAAGTTTAGTTGTACAGAGTTTTCAGTAAATCAAAACTAAAGAATAAAATAAATACATGTTTTGGTTATGTCCATGTTAATCTTTACGAGTTTTGAGTCAAAAGAATAACATTTTCCATATAAACATTAGTCATAGTAGTTTCATGGCATCCTGTTTAAACATCTCAGGCTTTGATTTTTAATACTTAAGCGTTTATGTGATTTCACAAACTAAACTATCTTTATTCCAAAGTTCATTTAAACTTTTTTAGTAGTTACCTACGGAGATACTTGGTGACAAACATTCACGGACACAAACTTTCACATATTTAATTTTACTCACTGACACTCTCGCGGCTTCACTTGCCGTAGCGTGCGGGTTACAAAGCCACATCATTCATTTGATAAATAATTAAAGCATTTCTTAAGGTTAACCTTAAGAAATGAAATGGTAAACGCAAGTTGAAAAAAGTAGATTAAATAAAATAACAAGTCCAATTTGAAAAATTTAATATCGACTTCCATTCTATTCAGTTATTGGAGTGTATCTCAAAAGTTACTTAACCGAATTTGATGAAATTTAAATGGGACCACACGGGAAGCACCAGCTTTCAAACAAAATAGAATTTTGAGAATCGGTGCATCCTATCGAAAACTATGAGGTAACAAACATTAAAAAAAACATACAGTCGAATTGAGTAGCTCCTCCTATTTTTGGCAGTCTGTAGAAAGTACTAAACATGATAGTCGCGATGCTTTCGGATATAAAGTGACTATAGCTAAAATACGAACTGGTACAGGGTCTAGCTTACGCAGACTGTAATTAAGATTGATGCAAAAGTTTTTGAGGCGAACGTGTTATTTAATAGTTGTGACGACAAGGAAGCAAACATGACACAAGCACTGCGGCCTTCACCTTAAAGACCGTAGATAAGTAATGTAGTCTGGTTTATGGTTAAATTCGTTTATGGTTACTTGAGAGATCCATAAAATATATTAAAATAAGAAAACGGATTGTTTTAGTATGTGGTGACTGATATATACACTACAATTCCTGGAATCGTAGTATGTATTCTTAAAAACTATTACATTGTACTTATTATTTGCCAAATTATAGTCATTGGCGAGTCTACAGGTACGCTTCGTAAGTTGTGTTTTAGCCTTTTAACGTACAACGGCCAGATAGAGAGACAAACCTACATACGCACAGATAGAAAAAGTACGCATTATATAGATGGATATACCTACAACGAAAATGTTCTATAACATATGATAATTTTTTCGGAATGTACGTAGTAAGTCTTATTTCAGTTAATCAATATTTATGTTGTTACAAAATTCCACACAAACACAAATGGGATAATTAGTATCAAGTAGTAGGTATATAGCTATGAAGTGTCCAAGTTAGAAACATATGTCCATCTACGTCAACATAGTTACTTGCACATATTTATCGTTAACGTGATGTAATGATTAATTTAATTATGTTATGTATTAATTTTATGATGTAAATGTTTCATTAAATACGTAATTAGAAGCCTACCTACCACATATTTAAAAAATGTTTGCCTGTACGTTTTATTCGAATTTTTTGAGATTGAAGGTTATGTATATTTATATTTATATAAGATTTGGCCTGCATGCATATCATGGAGTACCTTTTGTTTGCAGCTCCGTCTGCGTGGATATTTGATATACCGTAGCTGCTACGGTTTGCTACGGCGTAGCAAATTGTTTACGGTCTATTTCTGTGTGAACTTTCATCAACAGCCGAGCTATCACATCTTTCCTTTTTATTATAAGAGTAGATAAAGATTAACACCAAGTACACAATAATATTGCATGTTTTATAAACACGGAAAAGTAGTTATTGTTGTCATAACTGTAATAGTTACACATTGATGTCTTCTATAATTATACTGCAGTACATCACTCTGCTGCATTGTCAATAGTTTCCAATTTTTCAATATATAGTGTGCTACTCAGTGATAATGTGACTTTCTAACGTGAAAACAAAGATATTATATACAAACGGTAAGGGAAAGGTCTGATACCCCTAAGAGTGTGATTGTGGTGGGAAGTGTGGTGTGACACGCTGCATGTCTGTACTTACTTAATTACTGATAATGAAGTTGTCTCATATTCTCTATGGTTCTATATTCATTAGCCAGTAGCCGAAGAAATAATATTGTGGTAAACCATGACATTTAAAACCGTCACTATCGTAAAGTGTGTGTTTATACATCTCTCTCGCCTTCATCAAATGCCTTTACCTGCGTATGGAAAAGAGGACCTGTAAACTCGCACCGCGCCCGATTGATTGTAAAATTTATTTGTGAAACTTGGCATAGCAAAATAAGTGAGCGGGTTATTTCCTACTACATACTTTTTTAATGAAAGGCCAGAATTAAACAGTTTTCCCTTCGCCGTTGGAATGCGATTGAATAGCGAAACGTAGGAAGCAAAGGACTCTTACTGTGTTACTGTGTGTGCCGCGAATCATTAGTGCGCAAACGTTAGGTACTGTATTGTAAGGGTACTATAGCATGTGAAATCATTATTATTTCTGTTACAAATATGACACAAAATTTTGAGTAAATTTGTCGTGCAGGAGTTCATCTACTTATTAACAAAGTCGAAATCAACAAAGTTGTGATGGATATTTTATTTGTTTATTCATTTCATGATAAAAGAAGTTTAAAAAATACGTAATTAACAGCTTACCTGTTTAACAGTTACTTCAGTTCACAAATTATTCCTGTACATCTTATAGATGCCAAAGTTCCTTCAGTATAAATATCTTAATAGATATTATGTTTTAAATAAGGATCATTTAAATGTCATTGAAATAACAAAGTTATTATAAAATGTAATGTTCACACACTTGTACCCAGTACCTTAGAGTCACTGCCAAGTAATTTAAGTATTTTTTAAAAGCCGATACAAGCACGAGGTCTACCAGGTGTTAGGTGCTAATCTCTACCTTTATCAGACGTATGTCCTCACAACAGTATTGCGCACGTAAGTTGAGGCGTTGTAAAGTCTCAATGTGCCTGTAATTTTACCTGCAACCATACCCTTCAAAACCAGAACAAAATATTGCGAACGTTACTGCTTCAGGGTACAAAAAGATATGGTGCCAGTATTCCCTGGATGACCTCATTCACGAAAAGTTCTACTGCTACTATGTAGGTAGGTAAATAGATAGATAAACCCTGCAACACCACATTATATAATATAACTAACAAATACGAGTAAATAGGATAATATAATAGAAAATTAAGTGTAACAATTGGCGGTCTTATCGGTCAAAGCGATCTCTTCCAGACTACCATGTTATTGAAAAGGAAGCTTGAATAAAAAAAGGTCTCGAAGGAAGTTTCCTTGGATACCTGTGGAGACTCTCGTGACACATTTACCATCGACCACATTTAGAAGTAGAGCCCCTAAACAAAAATTGAAAAGAAATCTGGTATGTACCTACAATCTAACGACTACCACACTTTTCTGTCTTTTTAACTCCAGCTGACCGCTTTATCCTTGAGCCTAAATTGCACTAAGAGAAATGCTGGCTTTGCAACTTGTATAGGAGTTACGATTTTTACGCAACTGCATGCAGAGCATTTTTGGACCTCTCATTTTGGTCTCTTAGGCGACTGCTCACGTTAACCACTGCACTAAGGGGTTGGATCCCTTATCGAACTTGCTCAACGATTCAGAATCCATACCAGTGCCAGGGTACCCGTTTTTTTTTAAATATTTAAATTCCGAGTGGCTTCTATGCCCCCACTTCAACTGTTATTAGAGGCAAAATTTCTGCAATTGAACATGTATGAAAATTTTTACTTTTATGTTCAAATGGTTAAAAGTTTGATGACCAAAAACTAATGCACAAGGACAAACGCGGGCCACTCGTGGCCCGCGCACCGCCCAACACCTAGTCTTATCTCATTATATAAAGATGGATTACCACTTACTGACTGACTGACTGACTGACATAAATGGTACGGTATGAAGGAGCAATGGGGGGTATAGAAGATGTAGGGGAAAAGTGTAGGGGGGGTTCTGAAACCAAAGGGAAAAGTCTGAGATGAGCTGAATGTGGAAGTGTGATGGAACTGGTCAACGGCTCTCGGAAACTATAAAAGATGGGGGGTAGGTGTCCAAACTAAAAATGAATAAAAACCTGGGCAACTGCCAAAAATTAAAAAAAAAACATGCCTTCCGAACAAAAGACGATCGCTCCCATACAAAATGTAAATGCTTATAATTCCTAAACCGTTTGAGATAAGTATAAAGTGTTTGACCAAATGTCATAGGGAATCGGAAGGGTAATTTGGTAAAAGTGTCAAAAATCCAAGATGGCGGATTCAAAATGGCGGCCGAATTGAAAGTTGGTCCGATCCGGCTCAAAATTGGTATCGGGGGGTTTTTGGGGTCGCACATCCCAAATATGAAAACCATTTTTTGATGACGTCATTTTTCAATATGGCCGCCATACATATGTTTTTTTGGAACTTTAATGGATCGTTTCTCCCAGTGGGCGTGATGGGGATGATGTTTTTGTAGGGTTATATGTGGAGTTAGGATAGGTGACTTTAGAAGAAACTGAATTGAGCTAAACGTGGAATACCAGGTAGAACAGGTCAACGGCTCTCGGAAACTAAAAGAGATAGGGGGTAAGTGCCAGAACTAATGTTGACAAGCACCCTAGGCATTTTCTAAAAATTAAAAAAAAACACACCTCCCGAACAAAAGACGATCGCGCCCATACAAAATGTAAATGCTTATAACGCCGCAACCGTTAAAGATAGGTATGAGGTGTTTTAACTAATATGATAGGGGACCAAAAGGGCAATTTGGGTGATATGTCAAAAATCCAAGATGGCGGATTCAAGATGGCGGCTACCTTAAATATTAGTCCGATCCGACTGAAAATCGATATCTAAGGGTTTTTAGAGTCTCCAATTCGAAATATGAAATCCATTTTTTGATGACGTCATTTTTCAACATGGCCGCCATACAACTTTTTTCTCTGGAAATTTTATCGTAGTTTTTCGACATGTTGGCATGATGGAACGCTGAGGCTTTGTAAGTGAAAAGTATAGGCAGTAGTCTTACGTCCTTAAGTGACATCTGAAAGGAGCTGAATCTGAACCTTCTGATGGAACAGCTTGACGGCTCTCGGAAACTAAAAGAGATAGGTAGTTAGTGCCAAAACTAATATTGACAAGCACCCTTGGTTTTTCCTAAAAAAATAAAAAAAACACACCTCCCGAACAAAAGACGATCGCGCCCATACAAAATGTAAATGCTTATAACGCCGAAACCGTTAAAGATATGTACGGGGGGTTTGAACTAATGTTTTAGGGGACTGGAAATGCAATTTGGCGGAAATGTCAAAAATCCAAGATGGCGGATTCAAGATGGCGGCTACCTTGAATAATGGCCTGATCCGACTGAATATCGATATCTAGGTGTTTTAAGAGTCCCCAATTAGAAAGATGGAACCCATTTTTTGATGACGGCATTGGTCAAAATGGCGAGGCCGCAGGCCGAGCTATATTGACGAGGCCGAAGGCCGAGTGTGCTCCTAAGTGAAGTGAGGCCGAAGGCCGAGCGTTCTTCTAAGCAAAGCGAAGCCGAAGGCTGAGCGTCCTTCTATTCAAAGCGAGGCCGAAGGCTGAGCGTACTTCTAAACGAAGCGAAGCCGAAGGCCGAGCATGCTTCTAAGCAAAGCGAGGCCGAAGGCCGAGCGTGCTTCTAAGCGAAACGAGGCCGAAGGCCGAGTGAGCTCCTAATCGAAATGAAGCCGAAGGCCGGGCGTCCTTCTAAGCAAAGCGAGGCCGAAGGCCGAGCGTACTTCTAAGCGAAGCGAAGCCGAAGGCCGAGCATGCTTCTAAGCAAAGCGAGGCCAAAGGCCGAGCGTTCTTTTAAGCGAAGCGCGGTCGAGTTTTGTGCCCACGAGGAAATAAAAGCCTTTCATGGCGAGTTCAACGGCCAAGCTTTCGCCAACTTTATTTCAAAATGTCAATGCCCATGTTAACACAGGTAATGTTAATCATCATGAACACAACTATTAGTACGAGTACTACTGATATGACATGCTACAAATAAGCGTTTAATTTCCTGCGTAGACTTGGGTTTGTTATTACGAACTTGATTCCAAACAACACTCCACGCAGTGACATAAAAAGGGTGCAACGTCTTCCAAGAAGCTTAAGGTGTCACAGTTAGCTGGAACATCTTAAGTTATAACTTACTTTTAAGCAATAAATATATATGTAATAGGCTTATATGCATTTCAAGGGGACATTAATACACAGATTTCGAAGGTCAATGTTATGTCATGGTAGAGATGCTTACTGCAATATCATTCGTTAGTGAATAAAATGAATGCCAAAGTTTTATAGACGTTACTATGTCTAAAGTTCTTCAATCTTATCTTATATTAATACCAAAGAATGGAAATACTGCACTACGACCGTTTCCTAGGTCAAACTTAATAGGCAGGTTTATATTGTTTATATTGTGTGATACGTAATTTGGTTTTCTTTAAGTAAAGATGATGATGGAATAAGTATATTTATATGGTAGTGGGAGTTAGCCGAACAAAATTAAAAGCAGTTAATTGTCTTAGTACATACTAAATCCAATACATACCGAACAATGAAGTGCAATCTAATTCCTTAGTAGGTTTTACGACATATATACATCCATGTGAAAAGATATACATGGAATAATAAAATTTTCAAACAAGGGTTACCTACATTTATTATCACATGAGACGTAAAACTTTTACTGCTGAAGACATGCATACGGAAGGACCAGATGGAAGCTGTCGGTGGACGACATACCTGCTCTAACAGACTCTCAGTCAGACGGACAGATGGACAAACGGATAAACAGCATCAACCTACGGTTGGATATAGATAGTGATATAATGATATACTACCACACTATTGCCTACCACATTTAGTTCAAAGAATTTTACCCTAAGACTTAACTGAAACCACACATTGAGCGTTATGTTTTAGTATTTATACCTTAGTTTTATTATAATATTATGATTTTAAGTGCTTGCTTAGATATACCAAATGTTGCAATACATCCCCATACACCGGTTAAAATCAACTAAGAGAAAAAAAATAATGGTTGGATGGGTGCCTATAGAAAGTGTTTACGAGATTCAAAGCCACACAAATGAATTGAATAAATATGAGCAATGATGAGAAATATTATTTTAAGATTTATCATTGGTGTAGTGGTGGCTTTGGAATGTTTGTAGGTTTGATTCCCGGTTAGGACAGTTGTTGGAATTATCCGACAGAGAAATTCACACTGTCTGGAACACTGCCCTATAGGTGACAAAAGGCCTTATACGAGTATGGGACCAATACGTACCTGGTATGGGTGTTTGATAAATACATGTAAGTACCTACCTGTCTAACATATGTAAGCATGAACATGATGGTATGTTTTGTTTAAAATATGTATATCATTATTTACGTTACATATAAATTACTTTTACTAAAGGTAAACTCAAGGGATCCTTTGAAAACAAACTTATACCACATGTTTAAATATTTATTTTAAAGTTTACTTGTAATGAGTTTCGTGTGAATCAAAACAAGAAATACAAAAAATATATAATAATGTTTACTACACATACCGTATTAACAAAAACGTTAAATTGACTACTTTTACAGTAAACAACTTTGAGAAAGTTCGATGGATTATTAATTATGTAGGTAGGTACGAACTGACCATTTCTTATTTTTGATATTTATACTGACCAATATAAACGTATTATTTGTGGCTCCGCAACACAGCTGATGATTGAACTATTTGCAACCAGTCCACAATATACACAGGCTTCGACGGGGTCAAGAGACGCGTACAAACACACACATGAGAGCTAATGCAATCTAATTCCTTAATCGATGTTACAACATCCAAGTATTTACGGATAAGGTTTAAATATTATAAACTACCTTTCACCCGCGGACTTTCTTGCGTTTATAATGACTTCCCGTTACAGGATACCTATGTGGCAAGATTCGTGAACATCGGCTCACTAATTTAAGCGTAGAGCACAACAAACAAACTAATTAATTACGAACCGACAAATATTTTCGCATTTAAAATAATAATATTATATACTGATGTAATAGCTGAAAATAATATCTAAAACGTTCAGTTTTCAGGAGTAGGTAAAAGTAGTTTCAGTGTTAATTCTGATCATCAGTATTCATGTTAGCGATTTAACGCAGCTTTTTCTTGTAAGAGTTTGATCTCCATCCATCTTCTATACATTGGAGTCAGTACAAGTCTATCCGCTAGACTTCTGATGCCAGTGTTGTTGCTTATGTCTACTCTGGACATGAAGGATGCTATGCGTTTCCTCTGGATGGAATGAAATGAGCCGACTCGGGGCTGTGAACATTTCAGAAGCGCTACAATGCAATAATATATTGTTATAGGCGCCTCGGGTTCTATATTGGCGTCATCCTTCAGTTTGGACATTACAATATGACTAAGGTACTGTAAATTATCTACAATTTTAATAAGTTGTCTTACATATGTATTAACGAAACAACTTTATTCAGACATATACTTAAGGTAGAGACGCTGTCTGTATACTCTATATATTATTACTTCAGTGTTTAGACTGGTACGATTAGGGTAGAAAGAATTGGAATGCCAAAAGCTATGGAAAAGGAACCTTTGAATAAAAGAGTTGTACCTACTTATTCGTACCTAATTATATAAGGAACGCCCCATGTAACCTGAGTTAACTTTGTTGCAAAGATTTCATACTCATGGATGTATTAGCTTCTTCATCAAGTTACTATCGACACCACCATGTAATAGTGAAAACTTAATTAAGTACATGTACAGTTGTTTCACAACAAACAAATTAACTAACGATGACACGACAAACACGTATATTTTTGAATCTCTAACGGCTGCATAGCGAAATGATATTTTGCAATCTGCTCCCAAAAAAATATGATGGTTAAAATTTATTACAGAGATAAATGCTCGGATCAGTCATGGAGTTGTACCGAACTCAGAAGACGCGTGTTCGATTCTCATCCTAGAATTTGTAATTTTCTCTATTTTATTGCAATACATACAGGTCTATCTCTGTGCTAAGGACATATTAAGAAACAAAAATGAATCCCTTGGACAGCGTTTTGGACTAATGTCTCTATCATAAAAGCTGCAACAGAAACTTCCATAGTCCAAAGCACTCGAAACGCAGAAAACCGCAATGGATAGCGCTGAAATATTTAAAGAAAATCATCGTCTTCAACCACGACTCCGATGTCAAGAGTGAACGACGAAGAAGGGGGAATTATAATAAGAAAGCTGCGCGCTCCATCCCGCACCGGCCTGAAAATGTATTTTATACTACACCTGCTCGGAAAGTACCTTGATACTTTATCAAATTTACGGTAGAAAGTACGTCATTGCATATCGAACAAATATGCGGCGAGAAAACGCATCTGAGTGGGAGAGAAAAGTGTATGAAAATCCATTTCTTACGTGGGTTTTCTTTTTTAATTTTGGGTAAGACTATGCGCTGGTAACCTAAATATCAAAAGCCAAAAAGTTTTTACAGTGAGTTTTTATCTCCAAGTTCCCAAATGACACTGGCCACTAGCTGTGTGGCTGTGTGTTGGATGGTATCAAACAATTTGAAAAAAGAACATGTGAAAATTGCAGACGCCATTGGCGCCATTTTCAATTTGTGTGTTGTTTGAGGATTCAGTTTTCGTAGAAAAGTAAAATAAAACTATCAAAATGATAAGTAGTGATAGTGATGATGAAGATTTATTAACTCCGCCGCAGTTGAAGGAAACAGCAAAAATACTGATTGATAACCTTTTACCACAGAAATCAATTAAAAAATATAATAAAACTTATGACGATTTTTTGCAATGGAAAAGTGAAAAAAATGCGGCATCTTTTTCTGAAACTGTTTTGCTAGCTTATTTCAGTGAAAAAGCGCAAAAATACAAACCAAGTACGTTATGGTATGTACGCTATGTACTCAATGTTGAAAAGTACTATATTGACAAGAAACGACATAAATATTCAAGAATACAAAAAACTTACAGCATTTCTGAAAAGAAAGTCGGAGGGATTCCGTAGTAAGAAATCAAAAGTGCTTACTACAAAGGATGTTTATTCCTTTTTGCAGAATGCTCCAGATGACAAATATTTGTTGATGAAGGTAAGTTTATGAAACAAAATGCACTGGTTTAAAATTTATTACGTACCTATTTATGAGTAGAAATCTACTAGGTTTTCATGTTTGATATTTTTGTTTACAGGTTATTTTGATTTTAAGAGTAAATGGGGCCTGTCGTTCGCAAGAACTTGTGGATATGACAACAGACGATATCGAAATCCTCGAAAATTGAATAATCGTCAATATTCCTAACACAAAAACCAAAATTCAGCGATCATTTGTTATATCGGGCTTATTTTATGAGATAGTGAAGAAATATAACGAAATTCGCCCCAGTGACCCCAAAACCAATCGGTTTTTACTACAATATAAAAACAAAAAATGTACGAAACAAGTAATTGGGAAAAACAAAATAAGAACTGTGCCAAGAGAAATAGCTTCGTACCTTAATTTACTCAATCCACTAGAATACACTGGCCACTGCTTTCACAGAACTTCAGCGACTATTCTTGCCAATACTGGTGCTGATTTAACCACAATAAAACGTCACGGTGGTTGGAAATCGTCCACTGTTGCAGAAAGCTACATAGAGAATTCCGTAGAAAACAAAACACGAATAAATAACCAAATATCGGGATCGATTAATGTGCATCAAGACTCATCTTCTCAACCATCAACGAGCGCGTCGATGCCAGATGCCCCTCAGCAGCCAGTTGCCCCTTTGGCACCTCAGCCTTCTACGAGCGCAGTGCCAACAGCACAGCCAGTTATTCCTCCTACATTATCGCAATCTCAAACAAACATTAATGGAAAAAGTGTTACATTAAGCTTCACTAACTGCAACAATTTCAATATAAATTTCAATTAGTAAAGATTTAGTTTTTTATTTTCCTCGTAGGTGTAGTATAAAGCACTATGTATCACTCGAGAGAAAGTGCGATTCCCGATCTCGGGTGAAACGACACCCTCGACGGTAATCGGTCACTTTCTCCTCTCGGTGAACAATGTACTAATCCTACATAATCAGTTTTAGTTAAAAATGTATGTAAACATCATTGATGCTATCACTTTTTGCGTTTGAAGTTTAAATTAAATCGCTTCAGTTGTAGAAGTAATCACTTAAAATGTTATTCAAAAGTTTTATAAAATGCTTTTCTACCCAGCTAACCAATCAAATTACTTTAAATTTGGCTGTACCAGGTATATGTATAGTGACGCCATACGATATACAGGCTACCTTTGTGCCAAAGTCCATCAATATTGTTTCAGTAGTTTGAATGTAAAAGCAGGCCAAACAAACAAGCAACGAACCGACAAACACTTTCGCATATGAAATATCGCTACCGATCTCTAAAGGTCTTTTCGCCAAGTTTTTATTATATGACTTTTGAAGCACTAACGCTAAAACGAGGATTAAAATCCATTAGGAAGATATATTCCAAGCATGCCATGTAGCGCGTCTTTGGTATCGTCTCGGTGGCCTAGGATACGGTTTGTCAGAAGACGCGGGTTCAAAACCCATTCCAGGATGGGTTATTTTTGTGATTAAATTGTAAATCGGACAACACTGATGTCTATTATGAGGTCGTTGCTATTCCGACGGGTGTGCGGGCAGTACTGGTACCAGCCCTCAAAGCTCATTTATTTTTGTCCTATAATTTGACAGTTTGGTCTCGCTAGGCAGGCGTTATGGCCTGAACAATAAGATAATACGGTTTGATAACTTACTGAATCATTTTTAGTTTTGTAAGTTATCAAACCGGCCTGAACCTGGAGGTTGAATCAAAAACCCTAAAAAAAGCCCACCCTAAAATGCTTTATACTAAATAATAGGTACTATCCCAAATCATTAAAAGTAACAACACGCATCTGTCCATTCAAACAGTCATAGGTAGTTGTACATTTTTGTTGTTTAGTGGTAGTATTCAAGAGCAATATAAAATACCTGAATACCGCTGGTATTCAATTCAGTAGCCTGCTACTTACACAATAATACATATTTTTGAGGTCTAATAATAAAAAAAAGTGCTATCCATCTAATTTGAAAACCAAAATTTTTCCTTTTGCATTTTGCCTTACCTCTTTTTTGAAAGTTTTGAGAAACTGAAAAAACACCTAAAATGGATACAATATTTTCAATAAATCTTTTCCGACGAGCACGTTACACTCCAATAACTAAAGAGTAGTACGCCTTTCTTGGTAATATCATCATTGGCGGTTAATGACAATCGATCAGTAAGTTGTAAGGTCACTAAAATGGTAAAAAAAATATTTACCCCAAAATGGAACCGATTTCAGCACCGAAAAGTGTAAAAGAACTTGTGGAAATTGGTACTTTTGTACTTTCATGGTACCGACTACCATTCTTTGTAACGGCAATGACCCGTTGACTTTGATATTGTTGCCAAACCACTGGGTCCGATTCTACTAACCAAATGTTGCTCCAACTTTAACTGAACTGTAGCTGAACGATGACGTTTATACGTTTTTTATTGTGCTATTTAAGTTAGATTTCTATAGTTACAATAAACTTTAAATTAAAACCTAATATGCTGTTAACTAAATAGATCATGTTTTAAATGTTTATCGGGACTTATCACGTATTATTTAATATAGGTAAAAATATGTACCTTTCGCTCGACGTTTCGACCATGTTACCAGGTCAGGTGGCAGGTGGCCAGGTCTCTGTTGGACAGAGCGGACGCCCTCTGTGACCCTGAACATGTAGAGGTTGAGAAAAGGCATGTTCAGGAGGTACTTAAAAGGAATGGCTATAGTATGACTAAACGCGGGCAGGTGAGACGCAGATGTCACAAGAGAGGGACTGACGTCGAGCGGCAGCCGGCTTTCATGCCTTACGTTAAAGGAGTAACGGATAAGGTAGGGACTTTGCTGAAGGAGTACTCCATCAAGACGGTGTATACCCCCTTATCTAAGCTGGCGAGGCATATGAGGACACCGAAAGACGTTATTCCTTTCCAGACCCCTGGTGTGTACAAGGTCGATTGTAGCTGCGGTAGTTCCTACATAGGTCAAACGAAGCGTACCATAGCTGAAAGAATCAAAGAACATATCGCAGCCGTCAAAAATCGCCAGACACAGAAGTCGGCTATTGCAGAACATTTGCTTGAGGCGGGATCCGGTCACTGGATCGAGCTCCACGATCCGAAGGTCCTCTCCACTGAACGACATTATTTTTCAAGAATGGTTCGTGAAGCGGTTGAAATTAGAAAACATCGCAATTTCAACCGGGAAGATGGATTTAAGTTAGCGGCGTCGTCGAATCCCGTAGTGAGCAAGTGTACAAACCGCGGTGTAAGTACTAGGACATTTACCGATACAGTCAGTGTTGTGTGTCGTAGTGACAACCCTGCGATTTTTCAAGATCAAGTGAGGGTAGGAGAACAAAACACACGCTCTTCTCGCCGGACTCACCCGCAGTTTTCAGTCAGCTCGTGACCACGGCCATTGTAACATGGTCGAAACGTCGAGCGAAAGGTACATATTTTTACCTATATTAAATAATACGTGATAAGTCCCGATAAACATTTAAAACATGTGTTCAAATCACGAAAGTTTAAAAATTACTATATAGATCATGACCGCGACGTTAACGCATATCCGTATATTATATTTATATATGGGTAGTAGCGTTTAAGATGACGTTACGTTTCAAGTTGTCATCATAGAAATAGTAGAACAGCTTTTTGGGTTAGTATCCAACGGAGTCGAACTGATGTTGCAACTGAATAGATAGTTGAACGTTTTGAAAAAATAGAATTGGTTTGCAGATGCCCAACTTTATGAATAAATTAATTAGAAAGTAACGTTAAAGGATTAACCTTTTGCGTATCAGAGACATAAATATACGTCAGTTTCATTTATAAATCTTTTGAGTTTATTATCACGGTATAGGAAGGATTAATACATAAGAAAGTTGATTTAGGGAGTTATCGATTTGTCCTAAATAGGGAAGCTAATCCAATCTTAGATGTGACCACCATTTTATTAAAATACTCAAAATAACAATTTTATATCATGGCAAACTTAAAAGCAAGTGTTGGTTTATTTGACACAACAGAAGGAACAGTGTTCCACATGTTACAAGTCTCCACGAGTTCTACCTACTCTACCTATAACTACATGTCAAACTAAGAGCTATTTTAGACACACAGTCAGACGTACAGATGGACAAACGGACAAATAGCATCAACGGACGGTTGGATATGGATACGCACATAATATGATGATATACAACCACAATACTGCCTACATTTATTTTAAAGAAATTTACCCTTAGACTTAACTGAAACTCACATTGAACGTTATGTTTTAGTATTTATAGATAGATATTAAAGATAGGTAGGTATTTTTCCACTAAAAAGTAGCAATACTTAAGTTCTTACAGTACAAAAATCTTGACAGATATGTATACATCGACGTATTATTGGAATCGTAAAGTTTTATAAACACATTAACACACATGTTAACAACCAGTCTACAAAGAGATTATAAATATCACACTTATATTATAAACGTGAATAAGGGCGTGAATATTTTCATTGTTATAAACTAAATATAGATATAAATATATATTCCATATCGAATAAGAACTAAGCTTATTAAAAAAAGTAGAGCTCTTTTGATGTTTCGTTGAATATTTCAAGCGAGCGACTTGACTTGGCAAAATCCCTAATTTGACTGTATATACAAAGGGTAAAACTATTATAACTTTGTTTAGAAATTTACGAGTCTGATCCTAAAACTCTGTGTGACGCCGAACTACAAGCCTGCGCTGATAGCAGGGCAAGAGCAAGAGTCCGAGAATGGAAACATTTTAGGATACTTTTGTTTTGGTGCATCAATTGATAAATAATAATATGTTTTGAGTGTAAGACAAACCTAACAATATCGTTGTTGATTAAAATCTATTATACCGTTTTATCTGCAGAATGATCGTAATTATAGATCTTACGAGTACACACATCTTAATATATTATAACCGTCTTTCATGCCGTCGGATACTAAGTACCTAATGAACGTACACCGCCTAAAAGTACATACTCGTACACACCCTTAAAACATAGGTAACCCTCCTTCAGGAAGTAAGTTTTAAAAGGCAAAGTAGGAAAGTTAATTACTACTTACTCAATGAAAGGACAGCATTCAAGAATTAAATCCTCGCGGTCGTGTTTGATAACACCTCTGCCTAACCCTACGCGGATATGTAAGCGTGAAGATAACGTAGGTAACATACGTTATCTTTTAAATTTACTTTTAATTTATTTTTACTTAATTTTGAGTAAACCGGATTTATTTTATCCATAGATACAGAAATGTAATGCACTCAGTCCAGGGTTGCTAATGAACGCCCCCCGAGTGTTCCCGCCTTGCCGTGGAGGGGGGGCTCAGTAGCCGTGGCTTGGGTCACCACTGTGAAGCTAAGAGGAACCAATGGGCCTGCCAGTGATAGCCGATAGCTGGCAGGCCCGAAGTGGGACCGCTCCTATGGGCTTTGCCCTCCAGGTCCACACGGGAGCGGTCACTGTAGGTAGCGGTGGTGTATGGGCGCCACTGCAACTGAGGCGGGCTGCGGTGTCGTATGGGCGGCACCGCGGCTGAGAGTTAGGGGCTGCGGCGGGAGAGGAGTGCCGGTGTTACGGTGAGCCGCTCTCCCTGCCTTCCGCGGCCTTGACGGGGCCGCCACCGTTAGATGGCAGACGCGGTAGGGTCGCAGGGAAAGAGGACTGTCGGTATTGAGAGGCGCCGCTGTCCCTATCCTCTGCGGCCGAAGTAGCAGGCGGTGGGGCTACTCACCTGACCCATCGTAGGGGGACTTAGGGCGCCCAGACTTGGGGGAGTCTGGGGTCCATTTGCGGGCTAGGTCCTCCGTGGCGGTTGCGGCACGCCAAGTGTTCTGGCGTGCTGCAAGAGAGAAGGGTCCGGCAAGGGTCAGCCGCGGCGGGTTCGCGGTCGTGTGCGAAATCTGTCCCGCGTTCCCGCCAAAAGTGGCAGTGACGGAACACCGCAGAGGTTTGGTGGGTATGCTGCCCTTCTGGCAGAGACTCCAATATAACCGCCGTGCTCCCCCCGGGGCCGGTGGTATCCATAAAGGATTACTCTTAAACCATTGTTTTAATCGGTCCAAAGATATTATATACGAACTGAAAAGGAATGTCTGATACCCCTAAGAGTGTGATTGTGGTGGGAAGTGTTGTGTGAGTTGCTGCATGTCTGTACTTACATAATTACTGTTAATGAAGTTGTCTCATATTCTCTATGGTTCTATATTCCTTGGCCAGTGGCGGAAGAAATGAAATTGTGGTAAATCATGATATTAAAAACGTCACTATCGAAAAGTGTGTGTTTATACATCTCTCTCGCCGTCCCCAAATGCCTTTACCTGCGCATGGAATTAAGGACATGTAAACTCGCCCCGCGCCGGATTGATTGAAAAATTAATTTGTGAAATGTAGCATACCGAAATAAGTGAGCAAGTTATTTCCTACTACTTATTTAATGAAAAGCCAGAATTAAACAGTTTTCCCTTCGTTGTTTGAATGTTATTAAAATGCGAAACGTAAGATGCAAGGGACTCTACTTACTGTGTTCTGAAGCGAATCATTAGTGTGCAAGCGTTAGGTACTGTACTGTAAGGGTACAGTAGCATGTGAAATCAGTAAGTGTTATGTCATGGTCAGTATTATTTCTGTTACAAATTTGACACGAAAGTTTGAGTAAATTTGTAGTGCAGGAGTTATGAAAAAATAATCTACTTATAAACAAAGTTGAAATCCAAAAAGTAGTGGGATGGAATGATACTTTTAATATTTATTCATTTTATGGTAAAAAAGAAATTTTAAACATACGTAATTAACAGCTAACCTATCACTGCAGTTCACAGAATATTCCTCTACATCTTATAGATGCTAAAGTACTCGTACCTACAGTATAAATATCTAAATAGATATTCTGTTTTGAAAAAGGATCATTTAAATATCATTGAAATTACAAAATTATTATAAAATATAATGTTCACACACTTGTACCCAGTACCTTAGAGTCACTGCCAAGTAGTTTAAGTATTTTTGAAAAGCCAGTACAAGCACAAGGTCTACCAGGTGTTAGGTGCTAACCTCTACCTTTATCAGACGTATGTCCTCACAACAGCATTGCGCACGTAAACATGAGGCGTTGTTAAGTCTCAATGTGCCTGTAATTTTACCCGCACCCATACCCTTCAAAACCAGAACACAATATTGCGAACGTTACTGCTTCGGGGTAGAAACAGGTATGGTGGCAGTATTCCCCGGATGAACTCATTCGAGAAGAATTCTACTGCAACTATGTAGTTAGGTAAATAGATAGATAGATTAACTCTTTATTGCAACACCACATTATAAAATATCACTAACAAATAAATAGGATAATGTAATTGAATACTATTACTCAACTATAAAAATCTTAAAATTAAGTGTTACGATTGGCGGTCTTATCGGTCAGAAAGATCTCTTCCAGACAACCATGTTATTGAAAATGAAGCTTGAATAAAAAAGGTCTCGAAGGAAGTTTCCTTGGACACCTGTGGCGACTCTCGTGACACATTTACCACCGACCACACTTAGAAGTAGAACCCCTAAACAAAAATTGAACGGAATTCTGGTATGTACCTACAATATTACGACTATACCACACTTTTTTTTCTTTTTAACTCCAGCTGACCGCTCTATCCTTGAGCCTCAATTGCACTAAGAGAAATGCTCGCTTTATAACTTGTATGGGAGTTATGATTTTTTACGCAACTGAATGCAGATAACTTTTCAAACTCTCAAGCTGGTCTCCAAGACTACTGCTCACGATAACCACTGCACTAAGGGGTTAGATCCCTTAACAAGCATACACAAGAACCAGTTTTTTTTAAATTAAAATTCCGAATGACTTCTATGTCCCGACTTAAACTGTAATTAAAGGCAATATTTCTGCAATTGAACTTGTATGAAAAATTTGACTTTTCTGTTCAAATGGTTAAAGTTTAGCAACAAAAACTAATGCACAAGGACAAACGCGGGCCACTCGTGGCCCGCGCACCGCCCAAAAAGCTAGTCTCATTATATAAAGATGGATTACCACTCACTGACTGACTGACTGACTGACATAAATGGTACGGTATGAAGGAGCAATGGGGGGTATAGAAGATGTAGGGGAAAAGTGTAGGGGGGGTTCTGAAACCAAAGGGAAAAGTCCGGGATGAGCTGAATGTGGAAGTGTGATGGAACAGGTCAACGGCTCTCGGAAACTATAAAAGATGGGGGGTAGGTGTCAAAACTAAAAATGAATAAAAACCTGGGCAACTGCCAAAAATTAAAAAAAAAACATGCCTCCCGAACAAAAGACGATCGCTCCCATACAAAATGTAAATGCTTATAATTCCTAAACCGTTTGAGATAAGTATAAAGTGTTTGACCAAATGTCATAGGGGATTGGAAGGGTAATTTGGTAAAAGTGTCAAAAATCCAAGATGGCGGATTCAAAATGGCGGCCGAATTGAAAGTTGGTCCGATCCGGCTCAAAATTGGTATCGGGGGGTTTTTGGGGTCCCACATTCGAAATATGAAAACCATTTTTTGATGACGTCATTTTTCAATATGGCCGCCATACATATGATTTTTTGGATCTTTAATGGATCGTTTCTCGCAGTGGGCGTGATGGGGCTGATGGTTTTGTAGGGTTATATGTGGGGTTAGGGTAGGTGACTTTAGGAGAAACTGAATAGAGCTGAACGTGGAGTACCAGGTAGAACTGGTCAACGGCTCTCGGAAACTAAAGGAGATAGAGGGTAAGTGCCAAAACTAATGTTGATAAGCACCCTGGGTTACTGCCAAAAATTAAAAAAAAAACACACCTCCCAAACAAAAGACGATCGCGCCCATACAAAATGTAAATGCTTATAACGCCGAAACCGTTAAAGATAGGTACAGGGTGTTTGAACTAATATTTTACGGGACCAAAAATGCAATTTGGTGGAAATGTCAAATATCCAAGATGGCGGATTCAAGATGGCGGCTACCTTAAATATTAGTCCGATCCGACTGAAAATCGATACCTAAAGATTTTTAGAGTCCCCGATTCGAAATATGAAATCCATTTTTTGATGACGTCATTTTTCAACATGGCCGCCATACAATTTTTTTCTCTGGAAATTTTATCGTGGTTTTTCGACATGTTGGCATGATGAAACGTTGAGGCTTTGTAAGTGAAAAGTATAGGCAGTGGTCTTACGTCCTTAAGTGACACCTGAAATGAGCTGAATGTGTACATTCTGATGGAACAGCTTGACGGGTCTCAGAAACTAAAAGAGATAGGGGGTAAGTGCCAAAACTAATATTGACAAGCACCCTGGGCATTTCCTAAAAATTAAAAAAAAACACACCTCCCGAACAAAAGACGATCGCGTCCATACAAAATGTAAATGCTTATAACGCCGAAACCGTTAAAGATAGGTACGGGGTGTTTGAACTAATATTTTACGGGACCAAAAATGCAATTTGGCGGAAATGTCAAAAATCCAAGATGGTGGATTCAAGATGGCGGCTACCTTAAATATTAGTCCGATCCGACTGAAAATCGATATCTAAGGGTTTTTAGAGTCCCCAATTCGAAATATGAAATCCATTTTTTGATGACGTCATTTTTCAACATGGTCGCCATACAAATGTTTTGCCTGAAAATTTATTTGGTTTTTTTCTAGATGTTGGCATAATGGAACGCTGAGGTTTTGTAAGTAGAAAGTATAGGCAGTGGTCTTACGTCCTTAAGTGACATCTGAAATATCTGAAATGAGCTAAATCTGAACCTTCTGATGGAACAGCTTGACGGGTTTTGGAAACTAAAAGAGATAGGGGGTAAGTGATAAAACTAATATTGACAAGCACCCTGGGCGTCTCCTAAAAAATAAAAAAAAACACACCTCCCAAACAAAAGACGATCGTACCCATACAAAATGTAAATGCTTTATAACGCCGCAACCGTTAAAGATAAGTACGGGGTTTTTAAACTAATGTTTTAGGGGACCGGAATTGCAATTTGACTAAAATGTCAAAAATCCAAGATGGCGGATTCAAGATGACGGCTACCTTAAATGTTAGCCTGATCCGACTGAAAATCGATATCTAGGGGTTTTAAGAGTCCCTAATTAGAAAGATGAAACCCATTTTTTGATGACGGCATTGGTCAAAATGGCGAGGCCGCAGGCCGAGCTATATTGACGAGGCCGAAGGCCGAATGTGCTTCTAAGTGAAGCGAGGCCAAAGGCCGAGCGTCCTTCTAAGCGAAACGAGGCCGAAGGCCGAGTGTGCTCATAAGTGAAGTGAGGTCGAAGGCTGAGCGTTCTTCTAAGCGAAACGAGGCCGAAGGCCGAGCGTGCTTCTAAGCGAAGCGAAGCCGAAGGTCGAGCATGCTTCTAAGCAAAGCGAGGCCGAAGGCCGAGCGTGCTTCTAAGCGAAACGAGGCCGAAGGCCGAGTAAGCTCCTAAGTGAAATGAAGCCGAAGGCCGAGCGCCCTTCTAAGCAAAGCGAGGCCGAAGGCCAAACGTACTTCTAAGCGAAGCGAAGCCGAAGGCCGAGCATGCTTCTAAGCAAAGCGAGGCCGAAGGCCGAGCGTGCTTCTAAGCGAAGCGCGGTCTTGTTTTGTGCCCACGAGGAAATAGAAGCCTTTCATGGCGAGTTCGAAGGCCAAGCTTTCGCCAACTTTATTTCAAAATGTCAATGATCTTCAATACCCATGTTAACATAGGTAATGTTAATAACCATGAACACAACTATTAGTACGAGTACTACTGATATGACATGCTACAAATAACCGTTTAATTTCCTTCGTATACTTGGGTTTGTTCTTAAAAACTTGAGTCCAGACAACCTCCACGCAGTGACATAAAAAGGGTGCAACGTCTTCCAAGAAGCTTAAGTGTCACAGTTAGCTGGAAAACTAATGAAGATATCTTAAGCTACTACTTACTTTTAAGCAATAAATATATATATAAAATGCTTATAGGCCTTTCAAGCGGACATTAATACACAGATTTCGAAGGACAAGATCTTATTCATGGTAGAGATGCTTGCTGCAATGTATGTTATTAAAATAAATACAAAGTGTGGTGTGGTGTTCACAATTGGAACAGTATTTTTTTCAACTATATATAATTACAACCCAGCTTATTGAGAAATGTATACTCTATTCTCTTTGGAATATATCAAGAGAAAGACTTGACTTTACACAATCACTAATTTGACTGTTTTTTAAGCTTAACAACTTACAGTAGCAACTAAAAACATGAGTAGGCATTTCATGGTCAATATGTTTTGTGGTTCTGCATTGAATATCGCTATCAAATTGTTCCTTAAGTTAGGGCGGAAAATGAAGATTGGAAACAATAGATTAAATAAAATGTTGCATATTAAAGTTGTGAAGTTGTCGTAAAGGTAGCAACTATAGTTGAGATACAAACTCTAATACATGGTTGAACTTACGTACACCGTGAATAAAATGAATGCCAACGTATTTGTAAAGTTCTTCAATCTTATTTTATATTAATGCCAAAGAATGGAAGTAAAAAGCACTGCGACCGTCCCCTAGGTCAAACTTAATAGGCATGTTTATATTGTTTATATTGTGTGATACGTAATTTGGTTTTCTTTAAGTGAAGATGTAGATGGAATAAGTATATTTATATGGTAGTGGGAGTTAGCCGAACAAAATTAAAAGCAGGTAATTGTCTTAGTACATACTAAATCCAATAGGTACCGAACAATGAAGTGCAATCTAATTCCTTAGTAGGTTTTACGACATATATACATCCATGTGAAAAAATATTCTCATTATATAAAGATGGATTACCACTCACTGACTGACTGACTGACTGACATAAATGGTACGGTATGAAGGAGCAATGGGGGGTATAGAAGATGTAGGGGAAAAGTGTAGGGGGGGTTCTGAAACCAAAGGGAAAAGTCCGGGATGAGCTGAATGTGGAAGTGTGATGGAACAGGTCAACGGCTCTCGGAAACTATAAAAGATGGGGGGTAGGTGTCAAAACTAAAAATGAATAAAAACCTGGGCAACTGCCAAAAATTAAAAAAAAAACATGCCTCCCGAACAAAAGACGATCGCTCCTATACAAAATGTAAATGCTTATAATTCCTAAACCGTTTGAGATAAGTATAAAGTGTTTGACCAAATGTCATAGGGGATTGGAAGGGTAATTTGGTAAAAGTGTCAAAAATCCAAGATGGCGGATTCAAAATGGCGGCCGAATTGAAAGTTGGTCCGATCCGGCTCAAAATTGGTATCGGGGGGTTTTTGGGGTCCCACATTCGAAATATGAAAACCATTTTTTGATGACGTCATTTTTCAATATGGCCGCCATACATATGATTTTTTGGATCTTTAATGGATCGTTTCTCGCAGTGGGCGTGATGGGGCTGATGGTTTTGTAGGGTTATATGTGGGGTTAGGGTAGGTGACTTTAGGAGAAACTGAATAGAGCTGAACGTGGAGTACCAGGTAGAACTGGTCAACGGCTCTCGGAAACTAAAGGAGATAGAGGGTAAGTGCCAAAACTAATGTTGATAAGCACCCTGGGTTACTGCCAAAAATTAAAAAAAAAACACACCTCCCAAACAAAAGACGATCGCGCCCATACAAAATGTAAATGCTTATAACGCCGAAACCGTTAAAGATAGGTACAGGGTGTTTGAACTAATGTTTAATGGGACCAAAAATGCAATTTGGTGGAAATGTCAAATATCCAAGATGGCGGATTCAAGATGGCGGCTACCTTAAATATTAGTCCGATCCGACTGAAAATCGATACCTAAAGATTTTTAGAGTCCCCGATTCGAAATATGAAATCCATTTTTTGATGACGTCATTTTTCAACATGGCCGCCATACAATTTTTTTCTCTGGAAATTTTATCGTGGTTTTTCGACATGTTGGCATGATGAAACGTTGAGGCTTTGTAAGTGAAAAGTATAGGCAGTGGTCTTACGTCCTTAAGTGACACCTGAAATGAGCTGAATGTGTACATTCTGATGGAACAGCTTGACGGGTCTCAGAAACTAAAAGAGATAGGGGGTAAGTGCCAAAACTAATATTGACAAGCACCCTGGGCATTTCCTAAAAATTAAAAAAAAACACACCTCCCGAACAAAAGACGATCGCGTCCATACAAAATGTAAATGCTTATAACGCCGAAACCGTTAAAGATAGGTACGGGGTGTTTGAACTAATATTTTACGGGACCAAAAATGCAATTTGGCGGAAATGTCAAAAATCCAAGATGGTGGATTCAAGATGGCGGCTACCTTAAATATTAGTCCGATCCGACTGAAAATCGATATCTAAGGGTTTTTAGAGTCCCCAATTCGAAATATGAAATCCATTTTTTGATGACGTCATTTTTCAACATGGCCGCCATACAAATGTTTTGCCTGAAAATTTATTTGGTTTTTTTCTAGATGTTGGCATAATGGAACGCTGAGGTTTTGTAAGTAGAAAGTATAGGCAGTGGTCTTACGTCCTTAAGTGACATCTGAAATATCTGAAATGAGCTAAATCTGAACCTTCTGATGGAACAGCTTGACGGGTTTTGGAAACTAAAAGAGATAGGGGGTAAGTGATAAAACTAATATTGACAAGCACCCTGGGCGTCTCCTAAAAAATAAAAAAAAACACACCTCCCAAACAAAAGACGATCGTACCCATACAAAATGTAAATGCTTTATAACGCCGCAACCGTTAAAGATAAGTACGGGGTTTTTAAACTAATGTTTTAGGGGACCGGAATTGCAATTTGACTAAAATGTCAAAAATCCAAGATGGCGGATTCAAGATGACGGCTACCTTAAATGTTAGCCTGATCCGACTGAAAATCGATATCTAGGGGTTTTAAGAGTCCCTAATTAGAAAGATGAAACCCATTTTTTGATGACGGCATTGGTCAAAATGGCGAGGCCGCAGGCCGAGCTATATTGACGAGGCCGAAGGCCGAATGTGCTTCTAAGTGAAGCGAGGCCAAAGGCCGAGCGTCCTTCTAAGCGAAACGAGGCCGAAGGCCGAGTGTGCTCATAAGTGAAGTGAGGTCGAAGGCTGAGCGTTCTTCTAAGCGAAACGAGGCCGAAGGCCGAGCGTGCTTCTAAGCGAAGCGAAGCCGAAGGTCGAGCATGCTTCTAAGCAAAGCGAGGCCGAAGGCCGAGCGTGCTTCTAAGCGAAACGAGGCCGAAGGCCGAGTAAGCTCCTAAGTGAAATGAAGCCGAAGGCCGAGCGCCCTTCTAAGCAAAGCGAGGCCGAAGGCCAAACGTACTTCTAAGCGAAGCGAAGCCGAAGGCCGAGCATGCTTCTAAGCAAAGCGAGGCCGAAGGCCGAGCGTGCTTCTAAGCGAAGCGCGGTCTTGTTTTGTGCCCACGAGGAAATAGAAGCCTTTCATGGCGAGTTCGAAGGCCAAGCTTTCGCCAACTTTATTTCAAAATGTCAATGATCTTCAATACCCATGTTAACATAGGTAATGTTAATAACCATGAACACAACTATTAGTACGAGTACTACTGATATGACATGCTACAAATAACCGTTTAATTTCCTTCGTATACTTGGGTTTGTTCTTAAAAACTTGAGTCCAGACAACCTCCACGCAGTGACATAAAAAGGGTGCAACGTCTTCCAAGAAGCTTAAGTGTCACAGTTAGCTGGAAAACTAATGAAGATATCTTAAGCTACTACTTACTTTTAAGCAATAAATATATATATAAAATGCTTATAGGCCTTTCAAGCGGACATTAATACACAGATTTCGAAGGACAAGATCTTATTCATGGTAGAGATGCTTGCTGCAATGTATGTTATTAAAATAAATACAAAGTGTGGTGTGGTGTTCACAATTGGAACAGTATTTTTTTCAACTATATATAATTACAACCCAGCTTATTGAGAAATGTATACTCTATTCTCTTTGGAATATATCAAGAGAAAGACTTGACTTTACACAATCACTAATTTGACTGTTTTTTAAGCTTAACAACTTACAGTAGCAACTAAAAACATGAGTAGGCATTTCATGGTCAATATGTTTTGTGGTTCTGCATTGAATATCGCTATCAAATTGTTCCTTAAGTTAGGGCGGAAAATGAAGATTGGAAACAATAGATTAAATAAAATGTTGCATATTAAAGTTGTGAAGTTGTCGTAAAGGTAGCAACTATAGTTGAGATACAAACTCTAATACATGGTTGAACTTACGTACACCGTGAATAAAATGAATGCCAACGTATTTGTAAAGTTCTTCAATCTTATTTTATATTAATGCCAAAGAATGGAAGTAAAAAGCACTGCGACCGTCCCCTAGGTCAAACTTAATAGGCATGTTTATATTGTTTATATTGTGTGATACGTAATTTGGTTTTCTTTAAGTGAAGATGTAGATGGAATAAGTATATTTATATGGTAGTGGGAGTTAGCCGAACAAAATTAAAAGCAGGTAATTGTCTTAGTACATACTAAATCCAATAGGTACCGAACAATGAAGTGCAATCTAATTCCTTAGTAGGTTTTACGACATATATACATCCATGTGAAAAAATATTCTCATTATATAAAGATGGATTACCACTCACTGACTGACTGACTGACTGACATAAATGGTACGGTATGAAGGAGCAATGGGGGGTATAGAAGATGTAGGGGAAAAGTGTAGGGGGGGTTCTGAAACCAAAGGGAAAAGTCCGGGATGAGCTGAATGTGGAAGTGTGATGGAACAGGTCAACGGCTCTCGGAAACTATAAAAGATGGGGGGTAGGTGTCAAAACTAAAAATGAATAAAAACCTGGGCAACTGCCAAAAATTAAAAAAAAAACATGCCTCCCGAACAAAAGACGATCGCTCCTATACAAAATGTAAATGCTTATAATTCCTAAACCGTTTGAGATAAGTATAAAGTGTTTGACCAAATGTCATAGGGGATTGGAAGGGTAATTTGGTAAAAGTGTCAAAAATCCAAGATGGCGGATTCAAAATGGCGGCCGAATTGAAAGTTGGTCCGATCCGGCTCAAAATTGGTATCGGGGGGTTTTTGGGGTCCCACATTCGAAATATGAAAACCATTTTTTGATGACGTCATTTTTCAATATGGCCGCCATACATATGATTTTTTGGATCTTTAATGGATCGTTTCTCGCAGTGGGCGTGATGGGGCTGATGGTTTTGTAGGGTTATATGTGGGGTTAGGGTAGGTGACTTTAGGAGAAACTGAATAGAGCTGAACGTGGAGTACCAGGTAGAACTGGTCAACGGCTCTCGGAAACTAAAGGAGATAGAGGGTAAGTGCCAAAACTAATGTTGATAAGCACCCTGGGTTACTGCCAAAAATTAAAAAAAAAACACACCTCCCAAACAAAAGACGATCGCGCCCATACAAAATGTAAATGCTTATAACGCCGAAACCGTTAAAGATAGGTACAGGGTGTTTGAACTAATGTTTAATGGGACCAAAAATGCAATTTGGTGGAAATGTCAAATATCCAAGATGGCGGATTCAAGATGGCGGCTACCTTAAATATTAGTCCGATCCGACTGAAAATCGATACCTAAAGATTTTTAGAGTCCCCGATTCGAAATATGAAATCCATTTTTTGATGACGTCATTTTTCAACATGGCCGCCATACAATTTTTTTCTCTGGAAATTTTATCGTGGTTTTTCGACATGTTGGCATGATGAAACGTTGAGGCTTTGTAAGTGAAAAGTATAGGCAGTGGTCTTACGTCCTTAAGTGACACCTGAAATGAGCTGAATGTGTACATTCTGATGGAACAGCTTGACGGGTCTCAGAAACTAAAAGAGATAGGGGGTAAGTGCCAAAACTAATATTGACAAGCACCCTGGGCATTTCCTAAAAATTAAAAAAAAACACACCTCCCGAACAAAAGACGATCGCGTCCATACAAAATGTAAATGCTTATAACGCCGAAACCGTTAAAGATAGGTACGGGGTGTTTGAACTAATATTTTACGGGACCAAAAATGCAATTTGGCGGAAATGTCAAAAATCCAAGATGGTGGATTCAAGATGGCGGCTACCTTAAATATTAGTCCGATCCGACTGAAAATCGATATCTAAGGGTTTTTAGAGTCCCCAATTCGAAATATGAAATCCATTTTTTGATGACGTCATTTTTCAACATGGCCGCCATACAAATGTTTTGCCTGAAAATTTATTTGGTTTTTTTCTAGATGTTGGCATAATGGAACGCTGAGGTTTTGTAAGTAGAAAGTATAGGCAGTGGTCTTACGTCCTTAAGTGACATCTGAAATATCTGAAATGAGCTAAATCTGAACCTTCTGATGGAACAGCTTGACGGGTTTTGGAAACTAAAAGAGATAGGGGGTAAGTGATAAAACTAATATTGACAAGCACCCTGGGCGTCTCCTAAAAAATAAAAAAAAACACACCTCCCAAACAAAAGACGATCGTACCCATACAAAATGTAAATGCTTTATAACGCCGCAACCGTTAAAGATAAGTACGGGGTTTTTAAACTAATGTTTTAGGGGACCGGAATTGCAATTTGACTAAAATGTCAAAAATCCAAGATGGCGGATTCAAGATGACGGCTACCTTAAATGTTAGCCTGATCCGACTGAAAATCGATATCTAGGGGTTTTAAGAGTCCCTAATTAGAAAGATGAAACCCATTTTTTGATGACGGCATTGGTCAAAATGGCGAGGCCGCAGGCCGAGCTATATTGACGAGGCCGAAGGCCGAATGTGCTTCTAAGTGAAGCGAGGCCAAAGGCCGAGCGTCCTTCTAAGCGAAACGAGGCCGAAGGCCGAGTGTGCTCATAAGTGAAGTGAGGTCGAAGGCTGAGCGTTCTTCTAAGCGAAACGAGGCCGAAGGCCGAGCGTGCTTCTAAGCGAAGCGAAGCCGAAGGTCGAGCATGCTTCTAAGCAAAGCGAGGCCGAAGGCCGAGCGTGCTTCTAAGCGAAACGAGGCCGAAGGCCGAGTAAGCTCCTAAGTGAAATGAAGCCGAAGGCCGAGCGCCCTTCTAAGCAAAGCGA
The DNA here is from genome assembly GCA_917880725.1 of Selenia dentaria. Lineage (NCBI taxonomy): Eukaryota > Metazoa > Arthropoda > Insecta > Lepidoptera > Geometridae > Selenia > Selenia dentaria. Next base: position 15,225,331 of record OU862889.1, on the reverse strand, counting down.
GGCCGAAGGCCAAACGTACTTCTAAGCGAAGCGAAGCCGAAGGCCGAGCATGCTTCTAAGCAAAGCGAGGCCGAAGGCCGAGCGTGCTTCTAAGCGAAGCGCGGTCTTGTTTTGTGCCCACGAGGAAATAGAAGCCTTTCATGGCGAGTTCGAAGGCCAAGCTTTCGCCAACTTTATTTCAAAATGTCAATGATCTTCAATACCCATGTTAACATAGGTAATGTTAATAACCATGAACACAACTATTAGTACGAGTACTACTGATATGACATGCTACAAATAACCGTTTAATTTCCTTCGTATACTTGGGTTTGTTCTTAAAAACTTGAGTCCAGACAACCTCCACGCAGTGACATAAAAAGGGTGCAACGTCTTCCAAGAAGCTTAAGTGTCACAGTTAGCTGGAAAACTAATGAAGATATCTTAAGCTACTACTTACTTTTAAGCAATAAATATATATATAAAATGCTTATAGGCCTTTCAAGCGGACATTAATACACAGATTTCGAAGGACAAGATCTTATTCATGGTAGAGATGCTTGCTGCAATGTATGTTATTAAAATAAATACAAAGTGTGGTGTGGTGTTCACAATTGGAACAGTATTTTTTTCAACTATATATAATTACAACCCAGCTTATTGAGAAATGTATACTCTATTCTCTTTGGAATATATCAAGAGAAAGACTTGACTTTACACAATCACTAATTTGACTGTTTTTTAAGCTTAACAACTTACAGTAGCAACTAAAAACATGAGTAGGCATTTCATGGTCAATATGTTTTGTGGTTCTGCATTGAATATCGCTATCAAATTGTTCCTTAAGTTAGGGCGGAAAATGAAGATTGGAAACAATAGATTAAATAAAATGTTGCATATTAAAGTTGTGAAGTTGTCGTAAAGGTAGCAACTATAGTTGAGATACAAACTCTAATACATGGTTGAACTTACGTACACCGTGAATAAAATGAATGCCAACGTATTTGTAAAGTTCTTCAATCTTATTTTATATTAATGCCAAAGAATGGAAGTAAAAAGCACTGCGACCGTCCCCTAGGTCAAACTTAATAGGCATGTTTATATTGTTTATATTGTGTGATACGTAATTTGGTTTTCTTTAAGTGAAGATGTAGATGGAATAAGTATATTTATATGGTAGTGGGAGTTAGCCGAACAAAATTAAAAGCAGGTAATTGTCTTAGTACATACTAAATCCAATAGGTACCGAACAATGAAGTGCAATCTAATTCCTTAGTAGGTTTTACGACATATATACATCCATGTGAAAAAATATACATGGAATAATAAAATTTTCAAACAAGGGTTACCTACATTTATTATCACATGAGATGTAAAACTTTTACTGCTGAAGACACGCATACGGAAGGACCATTTGGAAGCTGCATGCATCCAAGATAGTCCTGCGACCTTATTTAGTACGTCTTCCACATTGGCGGTGGACGATCTACCTGCTCTACCAGACTCTCAGTCAGACGGACAGATGGACAAACGGATAAACAGCATCAACCTACGGTTGGATATAGATAGGGATATAATGATATACTACCACACTATTGTTCAAAGAATTTTACCCTAAGACTTAACTGAAACCACACATTGAGTGTTATGTTTTAGTATTTATACCTTAGTTTTATTATAATATTATGATTTTAAGTGCTAATGCTTGCTTAGATATACCAAATATTGCAATACATCACCATACACCGGTTAAAATCAACTAAGAGAAAAAAAATATGGTTGAATGGGTGCCTATAGAAAGTGTTTACGAGATTCAAAGCCACACAAATGAACTGAATAAATGTGAGCAATGATGAGAAATATTGTTTTAAGATTTATCGTTGGTATAGTGGTGGCTTTGGAATGTTTGTAGGTTTGATTCCCGGTTAGGACAGTTGTTGGAATTTTCCGACAAAGAAATTCACACTGTCTGGAACACTGCCCTATAGGTGACAAAAGGCCTTATACGAGTATGGGACCAATACGTACCTGGTATGGGTGTTTGATAAATACATGTACCTACCTGTCTAAGATATGTAAGCATGAACATGATGGTATGTTTTGTTTAAAATATGTATATCATTATTTAAGTTACATATAAATTACTTTTACTAAAGTTAAACTCAAGGGATCCTTTGAAAACAAACTTATACTACATGTTTAAATATTTATTTTAAAGTTTACTTGTAATGAGTTTCGTGTGAATCAAAACAAGAAATACAAAAAATGATATATAATGTTTACTACACAGACCGTATTAACAAAATGGATGCCCAAGTCTTAAAAGGCGTTACGATTTGTAAAAATCTTAAGAGATCTTTATGGTAGAGACGCTGTTTGTACATACAATTGAACTGTAAAATATTCTCCATGTAATGAGAATGTACTTACTATATTATACCTTTTAGTATAATACAATGACATACATACATATAAAAAAATCATGCTTACAGAATAAGAACTTAGCTTATTGAAATAGGGCGAGCATTTCTTCATTTTTCCTTATAAATATCAAGAGAAGGACTTGACTTAAAAAAAAACGTTAAATTGACTACTTTTACAGTAAACAACTTTGAGAAAGTTCGATGGATTATTAATTATGTAGGTTGGTACGAACTGACCATTTCTTATTTTTGATATTTATACTGACCAATATAAACGTATTATTTGTGGCTCCGCAACACAGCTAATGATTGAACTATTTGCAACCAGTCCACAATATACACAGGCTTCGACGGGGTCAAGAGACGCGTACAAACACACACATGAGAGCTAATGCAATCTAATTCCTTAATCGATGTTACAACATCCAAGTATTTACGGATAAGGTTTAAATATTATAAACTACCTTTCACCCGCGGACCTTCTTGCGTTTATAGTGACTTCCCGTTACAGGATACCTATGTGGCAAGATTCGTGAACATCGGCTCACTAATTTAAGCGTAGAGCAGAACAAACAAACTAATTAATTACGAACCGACAAATATATTAGCATTTAAAATAATAATATTATATACTGATGTAATAGCTGAAAATAATATCTAAATGTTCAGTTTTCAGGAGTAGGTAAAAGTAGTTTCAGTGTTAATTCTGATCATCAGTATTCATGTTAGCGATTTGACGCAGCTTTTTCTTGTAAGAGTTCGATCTCCATCCATCTTCTATACATTAGAGTCAGTACAAGTCTATCCGCTAGACTTCTGATGCCAGTGTAGTTGCTTATGTCTACTCTGGACATGAAGGATGCTATGCGTTTCCTCTGGATGGAATGAAATGAGCCGATTCGGGGCTGTGAACATTTCAGGAGCGCTACAATGCAATAATATATTGTTATAGGCGCCTCGGGTTCTATATTGGCGTCATCCTTCAGACTGGAAATTACAATATGACTAAGGTACTGTAAATTATCTACAATTTTAATATGTTGTCTTACATATGTATTAACGAAACAACTTTATTCAGACATATACTTAAGGTTGAGATGCTGTCTGTATACTCTATATATTATTACTTCAGTGTTTAGACTGGTACGATTAGGGTAGAAAGAATTGGAATGCCAAAAGCTATGGAAAAGGAACCTTTGAATAAAAGAGTTGTACCTACTTATTCGTACCTAATTATATAAGGAACGCCCCATGTAACCTGAGTTAACTTTGTTGTAAAGATTTCATACACATGGATGTATCAGCTTCTTCATCAAGTTACTATCGATACCACCTCCATGTAATAGTGAAAACTTAATTACATGTAAAGTTGTTTCACAACAAACAAATTAACTAACGATGACTCGACAAACACGTATATTTTTGAATCTCTAACGGCTGCATAGCGAAATGATATTTTGTAATCTGCCCCCAAAAAAATATGATGGGTAAAATTAATTACAGAGATAAATGCTCGGATCAGTCATGGAGTTGTACCGAACTCAGAAGACGCGTGTTCGATTCTCATCCTAGAATTTGTAATTTTCTCTCTTTTATTGCAATACATACAGGTCTATCTCTGTGCTAAGGACATATTAAGAAACAAAAATGAATCCCTTGGACAGCGTTTTGGACTAATGTCTCTATCATAAAAGCTGCAACAGAAACTTCCATAGTCCAAAGCACTCGAAACGCAGAAGACCGCAATGGATAGCGCTAAAATATTTAAAGAAAATCATCGTCTTCAACCACGACTCCGATGTCAAGAGTGAACGACGAAGAAGGGGGAATTATAATAAGAAAGCTGCGCGCTCCATCCCGCACCGGCCTGAAAATGTATTATCCTACATAATCAGTTTTAGTTAAAAATGTATGTAAACATCATTGATGCTATCACTTTTTGCGTTTGAAGTTTAAATTAAATCGCTTCAGTTGTAGAAGTAATCACTTAAAATGTTATTCAAAAGTTTTATAAAATGCTTTTCTACCCAGCTAACCAATCAAATTACTTTAAATTTGGCTGTACCAGGTATATGTATAGTGACGCCATGCGATATACAGGCTACCTTTGTGCCAAAGTCCATCAATATTGTTTCAGTAGTTTGAATGTAAAAGCAGGCCAAACAGACAAACAACGAACCGACAAACACTTTCGCATATGAAATATCGCTACCGATCTCTAAAGGTCTTTTCGCCAAGTTTTTATTATATGACTTTTGAAGCACTAACGCTTGGTTAAAAAAACCAAATTTTGCAATTTATCCTAAAACGAGGATTAAAATCCATTAGGAAGATATATTCCAAGCATGCCATGTAGCGCGTCTTTGGTATCGTCTCGGTGGCCTAGGATACGGTTTGTCAGAAAACGCGGGTTCAAAACCCATTCCAGGATGGGTTATTTTTGTGAATAAATAGTAAATCGGACAACACTGATGTCTATTATGAGGTCGTTACTATTCCGACGGGTGTGCGGGCAGTACTGGTACCCACCCTCAAAGCTCATTTATTTTTGTCCTATAATTTGACAGTTTGGTCTCGCTAGGCAGGCGTTATGGCCTGAACAATAAGATAATACGGTTTGATAACTTACTGAATCATTTATAGTTCTGTAAGTTATCAAACCGACCTGAACCTGGAGGTTGAATCAAAAACCCTAAAAAAAGCCCACCCTAAAATGCTTTATACTAAATAATAGGTACTATACCAAATCATTAAAAGTAACAACACGCATCTGTCCATTCAAACAGTCATAGGTAGTTGTACATTTTTATTGTTTAGTGGTAGTATTCAAGAGCAATATAAAATACCTGAATACCGCTGGTATTCAATTCAGTAGGCTGGTACTTACACAATAATACATATTTTTGAGGTCTAATTATAAAAAAAGTGCTATCCATCTAATTTGAAAACCAAAATTTTTCCTTTTGCATTTTGCCTTGCCTCTTATAAATTCATGGGATCCCCAGAAAGTTTTGAGAAACTGAAAAAACACCTAAAATGGATACAATATTTTCAATAAATCTTTTACGACGAGCACGTTACACTCCAATAACTAAAGAGTAGTAGTTCTTGGTAATATCATCATTGGCGGTTAATGACAATCGATCAGTAAGTTGCAAGGTCACTAAAATGGTAAAAAAAATATTTACCCCAAAATGGAACCGATTTCAGCACCGAAAAGTGTAAAAGAACTTGTGGAAATTGGTACTTTTGTACTTTCATGGTACCGACTACCATTCTTTGTAACGGCAATGACCCATTGACTTTGATATTGTTGCCAAACCGCTGGGTCCGATTCTACTAACCAAATGTTGCTCCAAATTTAACTGAACTGTAGCTGAACGATGACATTTATACTTTTTTTATTGTGCTATTTAAGTTAGGTTTCTATTGTAACAATAAACTTTAAATTAAAACCTAATATGCTGTTAACTAAATAGATCATGTTTTAAATGTTTATCCGGACTTATCACGTATTATTTAATATAGGTAAAAATATGTACCTTTCGCTCGACGTTTCGACCATGTTACCAGGTCAGGTGGCAGGTGGCCAGGTCTCTGTTGGATAGAGCGGACGCCCTCTGTGACCCTGAACATGTAGAGGTTGAGAAAAGGCATGTTCAGGAGGTACTTAAAAGGAATGGCTATAGTGTGACTAAACGCGGGCAGGTGAGACGCAGATGTCACAAGAGAGGGACTGACGTCGAGCGGCAGCCGGCTTTCACGCCTTACGTTAAAGGAGTAATGGATAAGGTAGGGACTTTGCTGAAATAGTACTCCATCAAGACGGTGTATACCCCCTTATCTAAGCTGGCGAGGCATATGAGGACACTGAAAGACGTTATTCCTTTCCAGACCCCTGGTGTGTACAAGGTCGATTGTAGCTGCGGTAGTTCCTACATAGGTCAAACGAAGCGTACCATAGCTGAAAGATTCAAAGAACATATCGCAGCCGTCAAAAATCGCCAGACACAGAAGTCGGCTATTGCAGAACATTTGCTTGAGTCAACAGTCAACAGTGCGGGATCCGGTCACTGGATCGAGCTCCACGATCCGAAGGTCCTCTCCACTGAACGACATTATTTTTCAAGAATGGTTCGTGAAGCGGTTGAAATTAGAAAACATCGCAATTTCAACCGGGCAAAATGGATTTAAGTTAGCGGCGTCGTGGAATCCCGTAGTGAGCAAGTGTACAAACCGCGGTGTAAGTACTAGGACATTTACCGATACAGTCAGTGTTGTGTGTCGTAGTGACAACCCTGCGATTTTTCAAGATCAAGTGAGGGTAGGAGAACAAAACACACGCTCTTCTCGCCGGACTCACCCGCAGTTTTCAGTCAGCTCGTGACCACGGCCATTGTAACATGGTCGAAACGTCGAGCGAAAGGTACATATTTTTACCTATATTAAATAATACGTGATAAGTCCCGATAAACATTTAAAACATGTGTTCAAATCGCGAAAGTTTAAAAATTACTATATAGATCATGACCGCGACGTTAACGCATATCCGTATATTATATTTATATATGGGTAGTAGCGTTTAAGATGATGTTACGTTTCAAGTTGTCATCATAGAAATAGTAGAATAGCTTTTTGGGTTAGTATCCAACGGAGTCGAACTGATGTTGCAACTGAATAGATAGTTGAACGTTTTGAAAAAATAGAATTGGTTTGCAGATGCCCAACTTTATGAATAAATTAATTAGAAAGTAACGTTAAAGGATTAACCTTTTGCGTCTCAGAGACATAAATATACGTCAGTTTCATTTATAAATCTTTTGAGTTTATTATCACGGTATAGGAAGGATTAATACATAAGGAAGTTGATTTAGGAAGTTATCGATTTGTCCTAAATAGGGAAGCTAATCCAATCTTAGATGTGACCACCATTTTATTAAAATACTCAAAATAACAATTTTATATCTTGGCAAACTTAAAAGCAAGTGTTGGTTTATTTGACACAACAGAAGGAACAGTGTTCCACATGTTACAAGTCTCCACGAGTTCTACCTACTCTACCTATAACTACATGTCAATCTAAGAGCTATTTTAGACACACAGTCAGACGTACAGATGGACAAACGGACAAATAGCATCAACGGACGGTTGGATATGGATACGCACATAATATGATGATATCCAACCACAATACTGCCTACATTTATTTTAAAGAAATTTACCCTTAGACTTAACTGAAACTCACATTGAACATTATGTTTTAGTATTTATAGATAGATATTAAAGATAGGTAGGTATTTTTCCACTAAAAAAGAGCAATACTTAAGTTCTTACAGTACAAAAATCTTGACAGATATGAGTACATCGACGTATTATTGGAATCGTAAAGTTTTTATAAACACATTAACACACATATTAACAACCAGTCTGCAAAGAGATTATAAATATCACACTTATATTATAAACGTGAATAAGGGCGTGAATATTTTCATTGTTAAAAACTAAATATAGATATAAATATATATTCCATATCGAATAAGAACTAAGCTTATTAAAAAAAGTAGAGCTCTTTTGATGTTTCGTTGAATATTTCAAGCTAGCGACTTAACTTGACTTGGCAAAATCCCTAATTTGACTGTATATACAAAGGGTAAAACTATTATAACTTTGTTTAGAAATTTACGAGTCTGATCCTAAAACTCTGTGTGACGCCGAACTACGAGTACAAGCCTGCGCTGATAGCAGGGCAAGAGCAAGAGTCCGAGAATAGAAAAATTTTAGGATACTTTTGTTTTGGTGCATCAATTGATAAATAATAATATGTTTGGAGTGTAAGACAAACCTAACAATATCGTTGTTGATAAAAATCTATTATTCCGTTTTAGCTGCAGAATGATCGTAATTATAGATCTTACGAGTACACACATCTTAATATATTATAACCGTCTTTCATGCCGTCGGATACTAAGTACCTAATGAACGTACACCACCTAAAAGTACATACACACCCTTAAAACATAGGTAACCCTCCTTCAGGAAGTAAGTTTTAAAAGGCAAAGTAGGAAAGTTAATTACTACTTACTCAATGAAAGGACAGCATTCAAGAATTAAATCCTCGCGGTCGTATTTGATAACACCTCTGCCTAACCCTACGCGGATATGTAAGCGTGAAGATAACGTAGGTAACATACGTTATCTTTTAAATTTACTTTTAATTTATTTTTACTTAATTTTGAGTAAACCGGATTCATTTTATCCATAGATACAGAAATGTGTTGCACTCAGTCCAGGGTTGCTAATGAACGCCCCCCGAGTGTTCCGTGTAGCCGTGGCTTGGGACACCACGGTGAAGCTAAGGGGAACCAATGGGCCTGCCAGTGATAGCCGATAGCTGGCAGGCCCGAAGTGGGACCGCTCCTATGGGCTTTGCCCTCCAGGTCCACACGGGAGCGGTCACTGTAGGTAGCGGTGGTGTATGGGCGCCACTGCAACTGAGGCGGGCTGCGGTGTCGTATGGGCGGCACCGCGGCTGAGAGTTAGGGGCTGCGGCGGGAGAGGAGTGCCGGTGTTACGGTGAGCCGCTCTCCCTGCCTTCCGCGGCCTTGATGGGGCCGCCACCGTTAGATGGCAGACGCGGTAGGGTCGCAGGGGAAGAGGACTGTCGGTATTGAGAGGCGCCGCTGTCCCTATCCTCTGCGGCCGAAGTAGCAGGCGGTGGGGCTACTCACCTGACCCATCGTAGGGGGACTTAGGGCGCCCAGACTTGGGGGAGTCTGGGGTCCATTTGCGGGCTAGGTCCTCCGTGGCGGTTGCGGCACGCCAAGTGTTCTGGCGTGCTGCAAGAGAGAAGGGTCCGGCAACGGTCAGCCACGGCGGGTTCGCGGTCGTGTGCGAAATCTGTCCCGCGTTCCCGCCAAAAGTGGCAGTGACGGAACACCGCAGAGGTTTGGTGGGTATGCTGCCCTTCTGGCAGAGACTCCAATATAACCACCGTGCTCCCCCCGGGGCCGGTGTTATCCATAAAGGATTACTCTTAAACCATTGTTTTAATCGGTCCAAAGATATTATATACGAACTGAAAGGGAATGTCTGATACCCCTAAGAGTGTGATTGTGTGAGTTGCTGCATGTCTGTACTTACATAATTACTGTTAATGAAGTTGTCTCATATTCTCTATGGTTCTATATTCCTTGGCCAGTGGCGGAAGAAATGAAATTGTGGTAAATCATGATATTAAAAACGTCACTATCGAAAAGTGTGTGTTTATACATCTCTCTCGCAGTCACCAAATGCCTTTACCTGCGCATGGAATTAAGTACATGTAAACTCGCCCCGCGCCGGATTGATTGAAAAATTAATTTGTGAAATGTAGCATACCGAAATAAGTGAGCAGGTTATTTCCTACTACTTATTTAATGAAAAGCCAGAATTAAACAGTTTTCCCTTCGTTGTTTGAATGTTATTAAAATGCGAAACGTAAGATGCAAGGGACTCTACTTACTGTGTTCTGCCGCGAATCATTAGTGCGCAAACGTTAGGTACTTTATTATAAGGGTACTATGGCATGTGAAATCATTATTATTTCTGTTACAAATTTGACACGAAAGTTTGAGTAAATTTGTAGTGCAGGAGTTATGAAAAAATAATCTACTTATTAACAAAGTTGAAATCCAAAAAGTAGTGGGATGGAATGATACTTTTAATATTTATTCATTTTATGGTAAAAAATAAATTTTAAACATTACGTATGTTTTACGTATTAACAGCTAACCTATCACTGCAGTTCACAGATTATTCCTCTACATCTTATAGATGCCAAAGTACTCGTACCTACAGTATAAATATCTAAATAGATATTCTGTTTTAAATAAGGAAAATTTAAATATCAATGAAATAACAATGTTATTATAAAATATAATGTTCACACAATCGTAGATACCCAGTACCATAGAGTTCCAGGTGTTAGATGCTAATTTCTGCCTTTAGCAGATATATGTCCTCACAACTGCATTGCGCACGTAAAAATGAGACATTGTTAAGTCTCAATGTGCCTGTAATTTTACCCGCACCCATACCCTTCAAAACCAGAACACAATATTGCGAACGTTACTGCTTTGGGGTAGAAACAGGTTTGGTGGCAGTATTCCCCGGATGAACTCATTCAAGAAGAATTCTACTGCAACTATGTAGGTAGGTAAATAGATAAATAGATTAGCTCTTTATTGCAACACCACATTATAAAATATCACTAACAAATAAATAGGATAATAAAATTGAATACTATTACTCAACTATAAAATACTTAAAATGAAGTGTTTTAATGGGCGGTCTTATCGGTCAGAGCGATCTCTTCCAGACAACCATGTTATTGAAAAGGAAGCTTGAATAAAAAAGGTCTCGAAGGAAGTTTCCTTGGACACCTGTGGCGACTCTCGTGACACATTTACCACCGACCACACTTAGAAGTAGAACCCCTAAACAAAAATTTAACGGAATTCTGGTATGTACCTACAATATTACGACTATACCACACTTTTTTTTCTTTTTAACTCCAGCTGACCGCTCTATCCTTGAGCCTCAATTGCACTAAGAGAAATGCTCGCTTTATAACTTGTATGGGAGTTATAATTTTTTTGGCAACTGAATGCAGATAACTTTTCAAACTCTCAAGCTGGTCTCCAAGACTACTGCTCTCGATAACCACTGCACTAAGGGGTTAGATCCCTTAACAAGCATACACAAGAACCAGTTTTTTTTAAATTAAAATCCGAATGACTTCTATGTCCCGACTTAAACTGTAATTAAAGGCAATATTTCTGCAATTGAACTTGTATGAAAATTTTGACTTTTCTGTTCAAATGGTTAAAGTTTAGCAACAAAAACTAATGCACAAGGACAAACGCGGGCCACTCGTGGCCCGCGCACCGCCCAAGAAGCTAGTTTTTAATATACAAGTACAATTTGAAAAGTTTAATACCGACTTCCATTCTATTCAGTTATGGGAGTGTAACTCAAAAACTACTGGACCGAATTTGATGAAATTTAAATGAGACCACCAGCAGCACCAGCGTTCAAACAAAGAATTTTGAGAATCGGTTTACCCTATCCAAAGTTATGAGGTAACAACGTTTAAAAAAAGAAACCGTCGAATTGAGTACCTCCTCCTTTTTGGAAGTCAGTAGAAAATGCTTTTCACCTTTTAGATCATTTAATTAGTGACCAATGAAGTAGCTAAAATCCGGCTCGGAGGACCATTAAGAACGGGCAGGGCAGTCCATCCATTATGATCGTGAGAGAAATAAAACCACGTGTTGATTAGCCAGTAGATCTTTCCAGTCTCAATGGATTCCATGGCAGTAGATAGATAGATAGATAGATAGATAGATAAATCAAGTAGGTACATCTTTTCAAAAAAAAACATAATTTATCAAAAGGGATTTAGCTGCATTGTTTACGGCCTATTAGAGAATTCATGGAACTAAGCAGGCATACGTTTAAGGAAGTGTGGTCAAAATGGTAGATAAATACATAGATAAACTCTTTATTGCAACACCACAGAAAATTAACACAATAAAAAAAAAACAAGATAAGTTAGTCAAGAAAACATTATGGAAATCTTAAAAAAACTTATAATTAAGGGTCACAATGGGCGGTCTTATAATAGGTATAAACTTATTGGTGGTGTATGAAACAAATATAATTTTGAAAACTTATGAATGTAGATACAATATATAAATATACATTAACATAGTATAATAGTATAGTAATCTAAATAGCTAAACTACATACATACATACATAGAACATATATACATTATAATACATATCTAATATATAAAAATGAACCCCTATTTTCACTCTATAACTTGAGAACGGATAGAATAATCTCGCTAATTCTTTTTTTGTTGTGTTAATCGTTATCAGTAAAAGGTATGAAAGAAAAATCAAGACAAGACGAGGAGGTTATGGAGAGGCCGAAGGCCGAGCCTACTACGCGAACGAAGTCGCGGGCAGTCGCTAGTACTAAATAATAATGATACCAATGAAAACAAGTTGCAGATGCAGCACGCAGATAATGCGAGAGGTAAAACGCTTTGACACTTTAAAACAAACAAAAACATGCAATGACAAAATGTTTCAAACTCAAACATTAATGTCTCATCAAACATTAATGTCTCATTAGTTACGACTGCAACGACACCGAAAATTCCGTCTTAAAGCTAAAAGCAGTAGGGATATTATATATAAGGACATATATAATATATTGAAAGGTGTGGTGCTAGTTCACGCCTAGGCCTTCTTATCACATATTAACATAAAAATATAACCTGCTCTACTTTCACTCATATGTATGTGAATAGTTAGCGATAGTTGAAATAATGATGTAGAGCTTGCCGCTTTCGCTGAAAGGAGTTATCATTCCTATGTAGAATATTCTTTACAAAGAGCGGCGGCATTTCGCATCGTTATAAGTGTAATGTATAATGAGGGTACTTGCGGTTATATTTAGGTCTACCTACATAAGTAATAATAAACCAGTCTTGAATACGATCTAATGGCGGTTTCATTGATTATTCACATTGGCGCAGTTTAATTGGATTTAAGTCGAAATCATCGAAGATGCCGTACGGAAAGCTACACGAATTTGATATTCATGGGCGGGCGAAGTGGTGTGCATACGTGCGACTCGTGGAACAGTTTATTTTACTCAATGAAATAAAGCCCGAGTTGCGGGTTGCCACGTTGGTCACACACGTCGGTGCCGCCACATATGATCTCATGTGCGACCTGTGTTCACCTAAAAACCCAGAGGACAAGAAATTTGAGGAGCTGGTGGCGTTGGTGCGGGATCACCTAGAACCGAAGCGGTCAGAAATCGCTGAGCGGCATATATTTCGACAGCGGCGACAGGCGGAGAGTGAAAGTGTCGGCATATTCTTACAAGCCCTGAAACACCTCGCGACTCACTGCAATTTCGGTGCGTCGCTCGAAGAGAACCTGCGGGATCAGTTTGTTTCGGGCCTACGCAGCGACGAGATGCGATCGCGCCTGTTCGCCGAACCTACGCTGGACTATCGGAGATCAGTCGAATTGGCGAAAGCACTGGAAGCCGCCACGAAACACGCGGAGACTGCGGCCGCGAGCGGCGCTGCTCTTGGAGCGCCAGGCTCGGGAGATTCAGGACTCGTGCAGGGCGGAAACGGGCTGCATCGGGTGGCGGCGGTCGCGACCGCGGGCCACACGCGAGGGCGCAGTGCCGCTTGCTGGCGGTGTGGAAAACCCAATCACACGTCAAACAAATGTCGATATAAGTTTTATTCGTGTAATAAGTGCAGTGAAAAGGGGCATTTGGCCCTCAAGTGTCCCAAGAGTGTGAAAAGCTCAAATAACGGGGGAGCAAAATCTCAAAATTATATTGATCTAAGTGATACGGAAAGTGATGGGAGTGACGGACTGTATCATTTTTCATCGACGGCCGGAGCAAACCGTAAGGACGATCCATATTTTTTAGAGCTCAAGGTTGAAAACAGAAACGTGTTATTTGAAGTAGATACCGGCAGCAGAGTATCGGCTGTATCAAAGCAATTTTACGATGACCATTTATCCCATCTGCCTATGATTAAAGATAATGCTAAATTCCGTTCATATTCAGGCGGTGCGATCTTGCCTCTCGGTCGAATTGAGGTAACGGTGGCGCGCGGGAGCGAGATCGCCGCGCTGCCTCTGTTTGTCATCGCGAATGGCGGACCGCCATTATTGGGCCGTCACTGGCTACGTAAATTAAATTTAAAAACCATAAATCTTTTCAACTTAAATGAACGATCAGATTCGCTGGTTAATAAATTAAAGTTAGAATTCCCGGAAGTTTTTAAAGATGGGCTAGGAACTTTTAAAACAGAGATTAAGCTATATCTCAAAGACACCGAGCCGATATTCTGCAAAGCTCGCCCAATACCTTTAGCGATGCGAATACCTGTCGAGCGGGAAATACAACGTCTAGAATCGGAGTCCGTGATAGTGAAGGTTGAAAGGTCAGACTATGGGACACCTATCGTACCAGTTATCAAGCGGGATGGGTCGATACGCATATGCGGCGACTATAAGATAACGGTAAATCCAAAGCTGAAAGACGTTCATTACCCATTGCCGCGCATTGAACAGTTATTCGCAGCGCTAAGTGGGGGGGAGCAGTATACTAAATTAGATTTAAAAAATGCATACCTGCAATTAATTTTAAATGAGGAATCTCAACCACTCACCGCTATAACCACACACGTCGGTGTATATGTCTATCAAAGAGCGCCTTTTGGTTTAAAATGTTTACCAGAGATATTTCAGAAATTAATAGAAGAGACGTTGTGTGGTATAGATAACGTCGTTTGTCTAATCGACGACATATGTGTTACGGGGGCCAATAAAGATATACACATGAAAAACTTAAAAGCTGTGCTGTATAGATTGCAAGAAGCCGGCTTGCGCGTTAAACTTGTTAAGTGCGAATTTTTTAAAAACGAAGTTTGTTATTTAGGGTATAGAATTAATCGACACGGGCTATATACCGACGAGACCAAAGTGGCGGCAATCGCAAACATACCAGCACCACAAAATGTGTCACAATTACGTGCGGCACTTGGTTTGGTAAACTATTACTCGCGGTTTTTAAAGAACGTTAGCACGACATTGCACCCACTTTATTCGTTGCTAGCCAAGGGCGCGCGTTGGAAGTGGACGGAGGCGTGCCAACAAGCGTTTGAGGACATAAAGGAGCAGTTGGTGAGCGGGCCGGCTTTGGCGCACTACGACCCGCAGTTACCCTTGGTGCTGGCTTGTGACAGCTCTGATTACGGATTGGGAGCTGTCCTCTCGCACGCGTACCCCGACGGCAGTGAGCGCATCGTGTGCTGCGCCTCGCGCACGCTCAACGCCGCCGAGCGCAAGTACAGCCAAATCGACAAGGAGGCGTTGGCCATCGTGTACGGCGTCATGCGGCACCACCAGTACGTATTCGGCCGTAAGTTCATGTTACGCAGTGACCATAAACCGCTCACTTATATATTCGGCCCCAAGCACGGAATCCCACAGACGGCCGCAAGTCGTCTACAGAGGTATGCCGTGCGGCTCGCTGCGTACGATTTCGAGATAGCCTTCGTACCGACGGACAAAAACGGGAACGCTGATGGATTATCCCGCCTGCCCCTGGCCGCCACTAAAGGCAAGTCGAAGGTCGACAAGGAGGAGGTGGCGTATCTACACTACGTGGAAGAGACATTCCCTTTGAGCCACAGAGACGTCGCGAGAGAGACCACGAAGGATAGCATGTTGAGTAAAATTTACGGGTACGTAATAAGTGGGTGGCCAGATCGAACGGAAATAGAAAATGAAAAACCATATTTCCACCGAAAGGAAACGCTGCAAATCGACCACGGATGTATCGTGTGGGGTTATAGAATCGTCATACCGCAAAGTTTGCGGAAGCGCATAGTCGAAGATATCCACGCGGGTCACGTGGGCTTGGTACGCATGAAACAAATCGCGAGAAACTACGTGTGGTGGCCAGCGATAGACGACCAGTTGCAGGAACGCGCGCGCACGTGCACCGCATGCCGCGCGGCGCGCGACGCGCCCCCGCACGTACCGCCGGCACCTTACACCTGGCCTCAGGAGCCGTGGGTTCGGTTACATGCTGATTTTTTATACTACAAGAATAAGTATTACCTGGTCGTCGTAGACGCTCATTCGAAGTGGATCGAGGTAGCCACGATGACTTCGGGAACGTCAGCGGAGCCGGTGATCGGCAAGCTCAGAGACATGTTCGCTAGATTCGGGGTGCCTAAACAGTTGGTGACCGACGGGGGACCACCATTCAAATCCGACAAGTTCGAAACCTACCTAAAGAAGAACTGCATCCAGCACATACTTAGTCCGAGTTACCATCCCGCCAGCAATGGGGCTGCGGAGAATGCCGTCAAGACGATAAAGAAGGTAATGAAGAAGGCTACGGCCGATGGAGAGCAGATAGACACTGCTGTGAATAAATTCCTATTGCAATATCGCAACAGCTCACATAGCAGCACTCAGAAGGAGCCCGCAGTCGCGATGTTCGGGCGCCGGCTGCGCACGCGGCTCGACCAGCTGCGCGCGCCCAGCGCGGCGCAGTGCGCGGCCGCGGCACAACGCGTGCAAGTCGCGCACGCAGGGGGTACGCCGCGGAACTTTACCGTCGGAGACCCCGTGCTCGTACGAAACTTTTCTAAGCAAGGGCCGAAATGGGACGAAGGTACAATAAAGGAACGCACCGGCTCGGTCACCTACAAAGTGAGCACCGAAGGTAGACAAACGAGCACCAAACACGCCGATCAACTAATGCTGAATAGATCGAAACGGTATTCGTGGGCGTTAGGAGCTGGCAACGAATCGGCCGACCACGACCAGAATGTAACGGCAGCAACCGACGCACCGGTGTCGGCGCCGAGCTCGCCCGCCACCACATACGACGGGGCTGTGGGATCGGCCGCGCCGGTCTCGCCGGGCGCACCCGCGCGCAGCCCGCCCGGGCCTGCACCACGCGAGTCGCCGCTAGCACCGCTGCCGGCACCATCACCACACGCTCAAGGTACTCCGACGCACAGCCGCAGACTCCGTCCACGCCGAACCAAGGTCGATTATAAAAATCTATTCAAAAATTAGTCGCTGAGGAACGAAAATTTATGTAAACCTACCTATTTGCAGATAGGTACTGTATACCTAATTCAAGTTGTTATAGTGATAATAGACTACTGATTTAACAGAATACCTAATTACTACAGCCCATTGTATTTTTTTTAATTCCCAATTATAACATTATCATGTTTACCTAAATATGCACACATAATTTACTAATTACCTAATTTACTTTTATACCTACTTATACAAAAACTTAGATTTATAAGTACTTACCTATGTAAAATTATAATTAAACGTAAAAAAAAAACTGGTTAAAGGCTATTCCTTTAACCTCTTTAACTTTTGGTCATATTTGCATATTTCAGTAAGTAATTGTTTGTCAATTATAATAATAACAGTTTTTTTTTATGTAATTAAGGGGGGAAGTGTAATGTATAATGAGGGTACTTGCGGTTATATTTAGGTCTACCTACATAAGTAATAATAAACCAGTCTTGAATACGATCTAATGGCGGTTTCATTGATTATTCACAATAAGAAACACATAAAAATCGACACGAAAATAAATATTCTAACACCAAAATAAAAAAAATATTTTAATAAACCGTCTGAAACCAGTTATTTTGACTTAATTATTATATATAACTTAGTTAATTTATTTTAACTCCTTTTATTTTGATAAAATTTATATGTAAAACAATTTAAGCTGTTTAGAAGTTTTAACATCTTACATGAAGGATACGTAGGATAAGAAGGATAATAAGGATACGAACACCTCATTCCCGGCCGGTGTAACCGGCAAAAAGCTTCTCTGTCAAGTCTGCCGAACTAACCTAGTCATTTATAAGAATATACCATCACAATTACGAAACCTACGGAATAAAGAAGAAGCTTTCTAAAAGTATACTTATTGTTTTCATTAAGTAATTGGGGAATATTGTTTTCATTATTTTCAACCTACCTTTTGAAAGCGCCTGTAAAATGTTCGATCTTTATATCAGAATTTACTTACATTACTTTCCATGAAGTACATCAGCTAGAAATTTTAAGCAATGTGATAAGTTTTCAATTTCAAACGAATTTTAGCAGTTAAACTCAATAGAACCTCGGAATTCATAATAATATTAGGATTCGATATAAACTAAAATGTTACTTCATAACCAGATTTACCGCTTAAATTTGTAATTGTAAAAAGTATATTTGTAAAGCTTCATGACAAACTAAGTAGGTACTTTTCTTTTTCTATGTTGGTATTAAGTATTCTTTAGAACATTGACATATACACTCGAGAGCAATGAATCCGGGTCACTTAAAGAACGTTAAAAATCTCGGAAACTAAAAATGATAGGTTAATGCAATAAATTGTATTTAATAGACAATGTAATACTCCTTAAATGAAAGTAAAAAAAATATGAGTCACCATACATTTTATTAACACAAAATTACATAAAGAAAAAAACTGCTGTACTCTCCTTAAAACAAAAATAGGAAACATGAAATTTTTGAACTTTATTACGATTTTCTTGAATTTTAATACTTCGTATTGCCTCCTCGTGCTTCCATTACTGCGTTTACGCGGTTTGGCATGCTGTACACCAAGTTCCTTATACGATTTTGGGGAATATTCTCCCATTCCTCTGTGAGAGCAATTTTGAGCTCACGAAGCGTGATTGGGGGAGGGTTTCGTTGTTTTACGCATCCGCCTAGCTCGTCCCAAGCATGCTCGATCGGGTTGATATCCGGATTGCGCGCTGACCACTCCGTACGAGTAATGTTCATCTCTTGAAGGTAGTCATTCACAATCCTGTATGAGGTCGGGCATTGTCATGCATAAATATAGCATCCTCACCTAAATTGACCATAAATGGACCAACGTGATCATTGAGGATTTCTTCCACATATCTTTCGCTAGTTAAAGAGCCGTTTTCTATGATCACCAGCTCTGTGCGACTTTCAGAAGAAATTCCGGCCCACACAAGTACAGACCCACCACCGTAGGCTACTTTTTCTTCGATGCATGCTTGCTTGAATCTTTCCCCTGGTCTTCGATACACTCTGTGTCTTCCATCGTGCTTGTAGAGCATACATTTTGATTCGTCGGAGAACATAACTTTTGACCAATCTTCAATACTCCAATTTACGTGGCTCTGGGCATATCTTAGTCTTGAAATACGATGCCCACGCTCCAGTTTAGGGCCGTTTGCAGGTCTAAGGGGTTTTAAGTTAGATTCAGCAAGCCGACGTCTTACTGTCCATGCACTTGGGTTACTTCCTCCGAGGCGTCGAAACTGATTTGTGAGTTCAGTTCCTGTGAGAAAGCGATTTCGAAGCATAGTGTTCACCAAGTATCGGTCTTCTCGTGCTGTGGTACACCTGGTTCTGCCCGTTCCTGGTCTGCGTAGGTTAGAACCAGTTTCTTCGTAACGTCGGAGAACTCTTTGTACTGTTGACAGCGACACACCGACAGTCCTGGCTGTATCGCGCTGACTCCGGCCGGTTTCCAGCATTGTAAGTATTCTGGTGCATTCTTCAGGCGTAAGCGACATAATTTCAGCTTGAATAATGAATATAGAGCACTATCAACATGGTTTATGTACCCACATAAATGACAGATTACAAACAAAAGCAAAACCAAATGCTGTAATTTCGTAGTTCCATCTTCGAAAGTGGCCCTTTTTCAAATTTGATTTTTTTATGATATAACTTTACAATAACTAAGAAGTTTTAATACCTTCATTTAAGGAGTATTACATTGTCTATTAAATACAATTTATTGCATTATCCTAGCATTTTTAGTTTCCGAGATTTTTAGGATTCTTTAAGTGACCCGGATTCATTGCTCTCGAGTGTATATATATATCACCTCGGATTTCGACTATTTTTCATTTGTAACCAGTTTATATGTTCAAAAACCACCAAAACTATATTAATTACATATTGTATTGTGTGATATCTCCCTATGCCTACGTTTTATACTTGGGTGTAAGCTATCTTAATTACTAAATTAATTAAAACCCACCAGCCATTTAAATGTTGAGAAGTAACAAATGTACACACTCACTCAGAAACTTTCGCACACACTTAAAAACAAAAGTGACAGTTCGCTGCATAAATGCGTATAGCCAAGATACAGTGTGCACCGCCCTCCTCTTGAAGCAGGCAGGAAGTATACAGGATAGGCAACACGTGAAACTCACTCAACCAATGCTACATGATACAGCCTCAGGAGACGTTGACCCATCGAGAGATAGAATGGGAGTTCTAGTGGAATTCTCACATGTTTAAGTAATATTTCCGCAAAATAACACCGGAACCTATTAATTTTCACATTGACATCATTTAGTTATTTATTAGATAAATTGATACAGTACAAGAATATAAAAAACATGGTCAAGTAATTATATCTAGCTTAAGTAATTTTATGACTCGTCAGGCTAACAACGCCTTTTTAAGTCTTAAGACAAAATATAAATTTATGTGAATAGCATACTTTATAGATCATATTAATTTAAGTAATGCTGAACAATAAAATTACTATAATTATATGACGCGGACACTTTGTACAGTGTACGTTAGTAAAATTCACATCATTATTATGATTAGAAAGCGGATAGCAGAGTGGATATGTAGAATGCTAATATGAACGTTATTTCTTATTATTTTCCATGAAGTTTCCTCGGATTTACGCGCCAATTGGCATTAAACTCTTCTCAGTTGGCTTCACAGTGCAGCAAAAATATTAAGGTTTTAGGAAGCCCTGATTGTAAAGCTTAGGTTACTCCAAACTCAGAATAAAGAGTTGCCGATCTAGTTCGAAACTTGGACGATATGTTTATTCCTTTTATAAAAATATAACACAAAGAAAAGTGATTTATTCTGAAATTTCTAATGGCCGTTTTCAATATTCTATCTATCCATGTTTTTCCTTACTACGGATAGAAATCTGACCTAACGTCCATACAAATAGTGTCAAATATCTATCTCTAGTAAGGTAAACCGACGATATATAGGTTATTGAAAACGGCTGTAAGGGTCAGATAAAATAGATAGATTGCGCTTAACTTGAAAAGACCTATGTTCGAAGGCAACTTTTAACTCTGGATCGATTTTGGAAAAACCATAAATATTTATGTTTGCTGCAATGCAGTTTTGCGCTCGAATTTTGTGTTTCAAACCGACATTGCTTTTATATCTGAAAAGTTTAGGCAACAATCCCATACTGTGGCGTTCCATTATATTTACCCAAGCGAGTACATAGGAAGATTTTAAAATCGATTTCGACTTAATGAGCCGACCCGAAAACTTTTTCACGCTCATAAATCAATATTGGCTTCAAATTCGAATTCCCGTAAAAAGTTAATTAACTTTTGTACAGTTTGAAACGACACCACATAGATATACGTAGTGCTCCTGATTCCAGGTAGATCTCTTTATCAAAGTTCCGGCAAAAAGTATACACTGAGTCTGTATACGCTAATCGTCTCTGTTTTCTTTTTATACATGGCAGTTGTATAGCCTCTTGGTCATATTTGAATTTATGCAGCAATATTTTGTTTTAAACTTTGAATTGGTCATAAGGAGACTACTCGTATATTATTTACAAACATGTTGTTCACTAAGTGCTTTTCACGTAGATACGAATGTTAAATATTTCAAACTTTACCAGCCTTCTAGACACCTAACTTTTTTATAAAATGTTTATGAAATTGTATAAAAATAATGTAGGTAATTGTACCTGTATAAGTCCTTTCTTATATTGACAGCCTCGTTTGTCGTGAACGTACCTTCAAAGCTCGAGATTCCAGTTTCCATACATCTAGTTCCCGTTCCAATATAAGTAAGTATGTGTGGACCAGAAATGTTTGTTCTCAGTGGGCCTTGCACAAAAATTTGCGTAAGTACAACGTATAGAGTACAAACTATATTTTATGTAGCACAGATAAATCATGGTTTGTAGTTTAATGATACTATTACATTAAACTATGCAATTTTTTGTGCTATCCCCACTTGAGTCTGGCTGGGGTCACGATATCATCAAGGAATGCTCCTGATGTCATACATTAAATCCACATTGTTTTTTTGTCATGGATGAATATTTTCTACTACTTTCAGTTCGCTCTGAATTGCGCAAATCAAAATGTTAGATAATAGCTATGGGTTTGCACCGTTCAGAGAGTATGGTTACATATTGTATGTAGCTTGACTCTAATTACAAGCTGATTACATCATAAGCTCCATGTAGATATCACAGCTACCATGACAGGTATACATACAGTTTTAGCGTTAGTTTTGATTGAAACTTTAGTATACGAGTGTATGATTTGTATATTTCTATTATGACTTTTTTTACAAATAAAACGAGGGTTAACTCTGTGCATAACCTACTGTAGAGGGTCAGCTTCACAAGATATCACAAAACCATTATTTTCTGGAATCTTACACGTACCTAATTAATTTAAAATTAAAAATATAGAAAACACCTCCATGTAAACCTTGCACTTCCAATAGAGATGATGAATTGTATTAAACATTTGTCTCAGAAACTCGTTAGGTTTTTTCAAAAACTAATTCGTCCTGGGATAAGTTTTATACAATTCTAAGCAATTTATCGTACAATGCCATCGCATCGGAATTTTAATGCCCTAGGCTGCATTAATTTAATGCTGGTGCTGTTTTAATTTATTGTTGTACTGCTTATTTTCCAGCACTGTATGCTGGAAGCAGAAGTCAACCACGCTTGCGTTGCACTAAGGGGGCCCGGGAAGAGCTCTTTTAAAACATTTTTTTACCCGTTTAAACAATTTTGTACAATTTATCATCTAGTAAGGTGATGAATGATGTTACGATGTGTCTTGAAATGTATGTGATGTTTCCCTTTGTATTTTGTCTCATACTTCTGTACATTTGCCATTTCTCAAGTTATTTATGTAAATACTTATATTTGCATCAAGATAGATTTTTATTCAAGTAGTCAGAGACAAGTGACAGTTACTCAAACAAGTCTTTCATTAAGTGACTGTAGTGTCGATGCAACTAAAACTTTCTAAGGAGTTCTCCTCCAGACGAGGAAAACACCAGATAAGAGATATACATTTATTGGTAATGATACAATTACAGTTCATATCCACATTTACCTACGTTTTTTACGTACATAAACAGGTGTATTATTACAAAAAATAATAAGATAACTCTTATCAATTACAATTATTATAACCTATGCAATTATTTAAATAACATTATTCCTACCGTTATAATATGCCAACCTATAATTAATATAATACAAAATAATCACATGAATTGAAAACTATTCAATTAGATACTAAAGAGAAATGTAGGTAAACTGTATACAATTAAAGCTATTTAGAAGAAACATTAACTTAGTATTAAACAAAATCAACTATAGCCATTGTTATATACATATATATATATATATTTATTGATGGGTTTTTTCTCGGCATCTAAGTGATGATTAACCCCACATAATATATTTAAACGTCTCAATAACACGTTACTTACATGTAATTGAGACGTTTAAATATATTTTATACTGAATAAACTACGAAGAAATAATAGTCAGGAAGCATAATTCAGAACAAATTCCACGCAAAAAGTGGCCCTTCAAATCAAAACAACGTATGATTCCAAATACAAATGACTTCCGAGGTTACAAATAGACATGTTCGGTGATTGGTTTAAATTCAGAAAGAAAGCAGGGATTGGTTTACGCGCGTGCTGCAACGTCTACAATGAGCAGAGTCATAGCGGCGTGGACGATGTTATGCAACAAGTGGACTGGACCAACTCAATAATAAATCAATCGTTAATCTCGTATGTCTCGCGAAATATGATTAATTTATTAAGTTTTTGTCTAGAAGACATTAGAAGAGATTCTTCGCAATGTAGTAAAGCAAGATTATGAAACATTTTAGGCTTATACATTTTACCAAATGCTTGCTATTCTCATCTATTTTTGGTATGTACATGAGTTAAATCTTACATTGTTCTAGTCTATGATCTTGTAGATAACATGTACTTGATTAATAATTATCATTTTATGTTAATTAATGTCGATATTAAAAATAAAATGTGTCCTGCGTGATATTTTATTTCACCTTTTTGACCTGCGCCTATTTGTGACATAAAAACCAAAGTAGATAAAAAAAATCCAAATATTAATGCGCGCTATTTTGGTCAAGCGGTAAGGCCACTGTCGCAGGGTGCGCTAGCAAGTAACTCGCTAATGTAAAATACCTAAACTCGCGCAGCGCTGCGCAGAATAAAGGTTCTTAAAGATGTTGATGTTTCTTCGGGACAAATCATCAGCATAAAAAGATAAATATGATATTTTATATAAAACAATTTAAAAAAACAGTAGGTACTTACTGTACCATCTGGTAGGTAGGTACTGCAGTTTTGTGTAACATGGTCCATAATTTTTTATTATCTATAATTTTATTGTTTTCAGTCAAAATTAACGTAGTATAACTATGCTGGTTTTCACAGACAGTCATACTCTTGTTTTTCTAGCTTAAGTGCAGCTAGGCACTTATTTTGCCGCATTGAATCGGCAAGCAAGCGAGAATAAAACATAACAAGCAAAACCATTGCACATTACATACATTTCAATATTTAGTCCTGAAGAAAAAAATACATCCTAAATTAAATAAAAATTGACTGACTTTATTTTGCATAGTATTGACCATCTCGATTTGTTAACGTATTTGAACATCTTTGAATAATTCTAATTTTGCTATTATTTACTATTAAAAGTGATCCCTGGACAACTGAAGTTCACAATGATAAAATCGAAAATTTGAAGTGTGCTCGCTTGCAAGTAAAATGTCCGACTGATGACGTACTGAATACGACTTTTAAGCCCCGCCTACTTGAACACGACTTTTGTTGGGTCATTTTTTTAACGCAGCTACAGTTCCTGACTATTATTTCTTCGTAGTGAATAAAGGACGGATTTATATCGAGGGCCATGAATCACTCGCATCGCTCAGGACTCTAACACTTGAATAACTCGCTACGCTCGTGATTCAATCATCACGAATCACTACCTGCGGTCGTGATTCAGTCATTAGAATCCTTCACTTACTCGTGATTTATCTATGGCCCTCGCATTAAATCCGTCCTTTATTCACTAGTTGCATAATATACTATTATACCATTCCCCCTCTAAAAAGCTTATTTTATTCACTGAAAACAGTGAATAAAAAGGCCTTTTAATCACTTTTTTAATCATGGTATAAGTATAGTATGCAACTCTTATATCGAGGGCCATGAATCACTCGCATCGCTCAGGACTCTAACACTTGAATAACTCGCTATGCTCGTGATTCAGTAGATAGAATCCTTCGCTTACTCGTGATTCATCTATGGCCCACGCTTTAAATCCGTCCTTTATTCACTAGATGCATAATATACTATAACGTAGGTACCTATAGATAATATAAAAATATTCTATATTGAAAACCTGTATGAAAACGAAGTATTTAATATTCTACAAGTACAATTTCAAAAATCTAATTTATAATAATAGAATGGAAGTCGGTAGACTTCCATTCTATTCAGTTATTGGAGTGTATCTCAAAACTACTGGACCGAATTTGATGTAATTTAAATGGGACCACACGGGAATATTTCAATCAAAAAAATAATTTTGAGTCGAAAGTTATGAAGTAACAAACATTAAAAAAATACTGTCGAATTGAGTACCTACCTCCTCCTTTTTTGGAAGTCGGTAGAAAATTTGGAACCTTTTTCACCCACAGATTCTCTTGTTTTCTTGGCGCCTATCTATCTTAGTATGTAAGTAATAATTTATCTAAATACATTATTCTGCATAGTATGAGTTAACCATATTAAATCCAGAAAACAGAAAATTTCCTGAAAGTGCTGATCTCACATACGAGTTTTTAACAGGGACCTACTACCTTAAAACCGATAAATCATTCATCCATATTAAAACACTCACACACACACAAAAACTTACCCTCGCAAACACACAAACATATACACACAAACATATACACACAACTGCCTCCATGCTACTATCATATTCATTTTAAATATTTATAATAATTGTTAAGTAATTATTGATATATAATTACCGCATGGGGCGCAAAGCCAATAACACAGGTTCACCCCTAGCGTCTGTAAGCTAGGTAGCTAGTGTAAGATATTTCACACTTTTTAGTATTGAAGTTGGTTCCATTTTTAGTAAAAATATTTTTATAGATATAGATTTAATTTCTTGAGTTACACAATTGTTTTTGTTAGTATGGTTTAATACCACCGATCCCACCGTCACTTAAAGTGGCGGGTGGATAGCACAAGATACTTACCTAACGATCCGATTGCTTTCGGTAATCGGACTGCCCCGCGCCTCACAGCGCCCTCCGCGTCCGATGCCCGGGCGGCCAAGCCGAGTCATAGATCCGTAAAGCCAGATGCATATTAAAGGGTTAAAAACTACCACGGTATCTGGGTCATACACTCCTCTGGAGTATTTGTGCACTATTTTTGACACACTATATTCAACAGTATAATGCGAGTACAGCTATGTCAGAACTATCACTAGGAGTAGGTAATATAGATAGATAGATAGTACGCTTTACTGTTACACAAAGAAATTTCAATCACAGAACTTAAATTTAAGAAATACAAAGATACTCTCACCATGAGCTTATCATTAAAAGTAATGTCTTCCAGGCAACCTTAGGATGGAATGTATGGAAAATTTCATCGAGGTGGGCGCGTTGTTATAACATAAACAAAATTAAAAACGGATAAATAGCACAGCGACATAATACTAAAGGTACTAAACTAAAGGTAATTTATATAACAATTCATAGTAATTATTATTTTTTAATATTATATTATTACCTACATGGTAAAAATCTCTAAATCCGTCTTAACAATCAGAATACGTAATCAATAAGTATAAATACAAAAAAGCTAATACATATTTTTATTGATATTTAAACCTAAATGAATTACCTACAAGGAGCAATAAAAACGTGCCGTGCAGTATTAATTAAATGTGTAGATTAGGTAATTTTTTACAACGTACAATCGCAGGAAAATATAAACCATAGTTAAGTCATGATGCATCATGACTTAACTATGGTTTATTATATTATATATTCCTACATGATTGGAAGATTGGAACTAATTTAATCAGAGATTGCATTTTTAGAGAGAAAAATTATACAGAAATAGGACAGGATTCGGTCATGGCGGCCAACTTAACAGCCAAGCATTTCACTGCAAAACAATTACTAAGTACCTACTTAGTTCGTTTTTTTTTATCTAGCAGTAGGTAAGGCTTATTTACCACCGACGCTTACTCGTGCAACACGACGGGGCCACCCCAATAGGGAATTAATCCATGAAATTGTATCGCACTCTGTAAAATGAAAATGTGAAATTCTGATGGTACACAAATCTTCTTCATCCAAGTACCTTGCTACATGTTGAGGCATTGCCGAGCCCTGAATTTTTTTATCTGAAAATAATTGAGAAAACATTGTTCCTTCCTATCCAAATTTATATTAAATAATAACATAATAATAGGCATTATTTATTGTAGTATTGCTGTGCATCTAAAATGTTTATTGTCTCTCAGTCTCAGTAAGTATAGGTGACTCGGCGAAGGCAATTGCAAGACAAAATTTTTAAAATTTGGACAGCATTTGAGCCATTTTCATTCACGTGTTCACGTTGTGGCGATCCAACGCGGAATGAAATTGCAATCGCCGCTGCAACGTGTGTAGAGTACGTACAATCGCGACTACAGCAGATTGCTACAGCATGTTGTATTCGAAATTGCATCGTGTATAGACACTCGGCTTACAATTTGCTGTAACAATCTGCCGGATGCTAGGACCGACGATACGACGTCCAACATGTTGGAAGAGAGTCACAACACGCCTACATAAGATACAATTGGCTGGATCACAGCAGATTGCTACAGCATGTTGCATTCGAAATTGCATCGTGTGTTATTTTACAAATGGTGTTTTTATTTACAAATATTAGTAATGTTTTGTGCGAAATTATTAAACAAACCCAAACAAGCACAGTGACCTTTGCTTGGTTTGTATACTTTTACTTACTAGCGACCGAAAGTGGGTCTAGGCCTCCGATACAAGAGAACGCCATCGGTCTCGGTCCCGTGCTGCCTCTTGCCAGTCGGTAACTTGGAGCTCGCGCTGGCTATGGCGTATAACGAGTATCGGTCGATGCTGTCTTAGGCCTTACTGAAGTCCACAAACAGTGTATGCATGCTCTGAGCGTACTTCCATTTTTTCTACATAAGCTGTCTCAGAAGGAAGATTTGATCCACGGTGCTGCGGTTGCGTCGGGACCCACACTGATAGTCACCTACAAATTTTCTGCGTAGCGTTCAAAGCGTTCAAAAGCACATACGATAAAAACTTATAGGCAGATGGAAGTAGAGCAATTCCTCTGCAATTTGAGCATGTTTTCCTGCGCGCCTTTTTATGAGACGCCAACGTTCTATTTTTCAGGTTATTTTTCAGTATCCTAAATCTTGCACAGTAGTTCGCACAGTCTGGACTGTATGGCTCCTCTTCCATATCTCAGCGTAGTTTTATTGTTTTTGAGTATCCTTATAAGTTTCCTGACCTCATCAAACGTTAATGGGCCTACCTCAGAGTTATCAATCTCTAGGTTTGCTACAATAGGCTGTTCCGGTTCAGGGCAATTGAATAGACCCTGAAAATAGCCTTGCCAATTTATTTTCAACTCTTCTGTAACTGGAACCCTTTTTTTATTTAGCTAACCTCCTGACAAAAGTTTCGTTCCTCGTGAGGTCTTACCAGGGTTTCCATCTCTGAAATAGTGTTTTCCAAATGTTTCTTTTGCTCCCTTGATGGCGTTATTAGACTGCAGTCGAAGGTTGTTGTATTGCTGATTTAATTATGAATCCTCCTCTGCCAGAATGCGATACTTCCTCTTTTCATCTAGCATCTTTTCGCATTCATCCACCGCTTTTTCTTTTTCTACGTCTTTTCCTTCCTATTATTTGTAGGCAAAATTGTATAATAGCTAGTATACATTCAATATTATACATATACGGTAAGCTAGTATAAATTCCTAATTTCCTACCTGGACTGCCATAAATAGCTATCGTAAAAACTTACTTAACGTTCCTACTTAGAGATTTTTTGAATGTTGAGTACGTACGTGCTATGTAATAAACAACTCGCATAATCAAACAAAGGTCTGGCCATTAATTTACGTTAAGTCTCACTTATAGCGAACTGGTTAGCAAACCGAGCAACTGTATGCGGGTCAACGCAAATATCGTAGGAAGTTTCATGGAAATAACGCTCAGACGCGCGATACGAAATGGCTGCAAAAATAAATGTACATGAAGACTGTAAATTCGCGCATTTTTTAATCTATCTTTGATATATATGTACCAACCCCCATAACAACTTACAAAGGGTCACATGATGCCATTTGAATTGTTGGTGATCTCTATAAAGCATTTAATTGTAAACATCGTAGGTATTTTGACAAACTTTGCAACTGCGATTCATAAAGCTATGTAGCTCGTACTTAGGCACTTATTACATAAGTACTAAGTTATATTTTATCGAAGTTGATGACGTTATATTTATTTTACGGGTTACAGTTGACGTTAAATATTGCGAGTGTGTGTGTGACTTTAAAAATATCACCTTATAAAGTTATAAGTATGTACAAGACATTTCTCGGTGTCGTGCTTCTCAAGCAGAGCGTCGTTGATGTTACGGTACAGGACCCCTATGGAACACACCTTTTTCCTTTGACCGTTTTGTTTTCGTATCAAATATGATCAAGGATCATTGTGATATGCTCTTTTCGCAGATAATACATATCTGATTTTGAAAGTAGGTACAAAGGAAATACAGCTTACTAATTTAACGCTTTGTTATATCTAAATGGTTCTTGCCTTATACTCAGGTACTTTTTAATAATGAATAAATACTACATTTTGAAGTTTTCCTTGCCTATCGTAATTTTAGAGGACGACGTTACGCTCGATGTAGTCAAATTTGATCTTCAAAAGGTAAATATTGACCCAACATTACAAAGGGATTCTCATTTAAATATTCAGTACTGTAGACTAAATTCTGCTACATATTACATAAGTTACTACGCAGTTTGTATTCTAAAACAATTTTCAACACACTTGCTCGTAAAGAATATTATTAAATCGTTCTTAGGGCCATATACACGCGTATAATAAATATAATATTATAATAATAGTATTATCCCTACAAAGCTAATATCCCTAAAAATTAAATTTGACCGGGTCTAAAGTTTTTTTAAGTAGCAATAAAGAGGTGTTATGCCGTAGAAAATTCATATAAATTTTTGGAATTAATCAATGTGTACGTCCTCAATTAAGCATTTATTACAATCAAATAATTAATATTAATTTAGTATAAAATGCTAAAATATTTGCATTTGATAACTTAAAATTAAAATTTGAAGTAGGCTGTATGTTCACTCACTACGCACCCATGCAGATCACGCACGCGAAAAAAAAAAACTTCGCGCCTTTTCCTTTATTTTGAATATTTTGTTTTTATCATCGTATATGTTGCTGTGTGGTAAATAATTGCAAAAATTTCAAGTTTTATTACATACAGAAGATGAACAATTGCTTGGAGACTTCACAACAAAGCGAACATCAGTGACATAATAACGCAAGCAATTAATTAATTTGGAGCCAAAGGCAAAACAGTTTTGCTCCGAACCCGAACATTTAAAAAATAAAGCATTACCTACGTATTGAAGCCATTAATGGCTTCTTACGACTCCCGCGCGATCAGTGTTTTTATTCCGGTGACAGTTAATACAGCTCGGTAAAAAATGAGAACTTGTGCGGTGAAATTGTGACACAACACTTCAGAAAAGCCACATAGCGAATTTGTGGCACGCGTTTTGAGAAAACGTTGCTAGGAAACCTACTTTCTATAGGTAATTCTTCTAAGGCTCCGAACCGCAACCATGTAGGTACATCTCGTAGCATGAGTTATTTGGTGCCTCCTCCTTCCAGTAATTTGTATGATTTACCTTTGTCGCCGACATTAGCACAAGAAGGAAATGAACCTATACTAAAGAAGCGGCAAGTACCAATGTAACACAAACTGTGAAATTGCCATCAAAAACAACCCAATATCGTTTTGAAAATTTTACATTCACCAATTGTTTAATTAAACGATTTATGCAATACATGTTTGTTTCTCCTCGCAAGTGTGTTGAAAAAATGCATATGAAACTCGTGACGTGAGTTACTTGCTCACTAGACACTCGGCTGAATTACGCCCTCGCCTATGGCTCGGGCTGCCTCGTGTATAATGAGCAACTTAGCTCACTTGTATCATTATATTCATACCATAACAGACGTATAAGCGCCTCGTGGAGGCTTTTAATATTAGGTATACGGGTTATAATTGTGGGATTTAACAGATGGTTATAAGGACCCTCATCGTTCTGCAAAAATGTGCTATTCGAGCTACCTTGCGAGTCTTAAAGAGATATACATACTTATTTATAGAAATGAAAATATTGCATATGCGTACAGCGTATGGTAATGCCAGCAGAAAACGTAAAACTAAGTTTACCACTATCCACTATCCAAGCTCCAAATAATATATCCAAATAACTAACGTAACTATAGTTAGTCCGAACAATAATTTAAATAAATTTAAACTCACCGTTTACTCGTATATACGTAAGTTTATTCAATGCTGCCAGGTGAACTGGTTAAATGACATTCTGGAGCGTGCCGATCGATAGCCTGCGAATAGCTCGTCGGCGAGCAAATAACTGGCACAGATCTTATAATAGCTAGGGTTTTTATGCCACACACAAAAGAGTAATAATTATTATACACGATGCCGAAATACCGACCTACCACTACCTGTCATAGTACTTCTACGTTTGAAATAGATTGAATAGATATGCACCTAGGTGATGAAGCAGTGTCTTACGTCACGGAAGCAGCATATCATATTGAACCCTGAGCGTAACGAGGGGCATTAAAGCGAGGGTTAGGGGACCCAGGACCTCTAGATTCCAAAGCGGCTTTTCGACCACTACACCAAGACCAAGCGAGCGATGCCGCATGTGGGTCAACTAGTAAAATATAAAGCTGCTCAGTTGGCGAACCCACACTTAGTAATTTTGTAACAGATTCCCAAAAATGAATTCACGAAAAACTATGAATGTTCTTCATAACCATTTTACACGATTCTATACAGAGGGAAACACATACCTACCTACATGCAGTACCTACATAGGTACACTAAGTTTTTGTCAGGTAGGTAGGTACTTTCCTCAAACAGAATTTCGTCACTCTTCTGGCGGGAACATAGGCTATAGCTCCCAATTGGCTTATTTCAATTCCACCCCATCAGTTTACTTCATAATCAGCCCTTAATTTTGTTCCCACTGCTGGGACTCTGGCCTTCCTCTCAGAGAGAGGAGCTGGGCCATAATCCACCAAGCGGGCCCAATGTGGCTTGGTGGATAGATTAGTGGCCAATCTATATCGAAGGCTTTTCAGGCTGCCCGAAGGCTTTCGACGTAGCCTAACGACTGTTGTCCTAAGACAAACAACCAGGACCGACGGCTTAACGTGCCCTCCGAAGCACGGAAGCGCTCAGTTGAATAATGCCACTAGCAGTCACTCATCCAAACCTTGACCGCAGCAAGTGTTGCTTAACTTGTTGATCGATTAAGATCGCCTAGTCAAGCTCCGCAACAAGCGCTTCACTTTACTTCAGTTTATCACAAAAAATTTAAGTTATATACCCATTAAAAGTACGTATATATACCCATTAAAAGAATAAAAGATGAAAATGCTTGACAATGTCTAATTACATTGAAGGAAAGGAGAACTCCTTTCCCTTCCTAAATCTGTGGGTGAAGCAAACATGTTCTTAAATACAAAATGTGTTTAACCAATCAGGGATCGAACCCGGGACCAGCGGCTCAGCAGAAAGGAATCTACCAACTGCGCTAACCAGCCTGTCATTTTTTTAAGTTTACATATAAATAATAACAAAGAAAGTTTTCTTAGCAAGATAAAAATAGGCGCGCGAAGCATCCGCGTGATTGTCTACTACCAGAAACTTCCATAAACCGGATTACAAGGTATTAAAATTCTACTTTACATTTCATTCACTTGGGCGGTGGCCCAGATGATTATACTATACCACATAATACCACATACCACACTTACACACACACACACACACTTGCCCATTACTGGTTACTGTGTTTTTTTGTTACTTTAGTATCTCTGCTAAGACCTTAGCCCGAGCTCAGGGGTAGACTGAAAAACAGCGTAATGCTTACATCACAGTGTGAACATAACATATGCTGAGTTTACCCCTATTGCCTTAATATGCCGTATTCTCAAGGTACTGCATTGCTGGACCAAGTTTGATAAGACTTACCACATACATA
The DNA here is from genome assembly GCA_917880725.1 of Selenia dentaria. NCBI lineage: Eukaryota > Metazoa > Arthropoda > Insecta > Lepidoptera > Geometridae > Selenia > Selenia dentaria. Next base: position 15,191,766 of record OU862889.1, on the reverse strand, counting down.
AATCTCTTTTTTATACGAGATTGCTATACTTAGATTACTAGTGCTTAATATGTCATCTATTGAACCATTGTAGGAAAAGTAATTATTTTAGATACTTACTTGAGTATTAGCAGAATCTTTGTTGTGTTGGTTAACTCAATACTAGCAGGCGTTTATATATTATGATTATTATTATAATAGTTAGCTTTATTTTGCCGAGTAAATCATTGATAGATATCTCTATAATTTAAAGATATAATATATTTCATATTGTAAGTAATTAGTTTGATTTCTTTAGATTTGCCGTAGAATTCTAGATTTATTATGATTTAGAAAGTAGGATTCTTGGCATTTACAAGGCTTACAACTCGTAATGCTGGATTAAGAGTACTCTTTACTGTGACACAAATGTTCTCCATCATGCTAAGAACCTCTTCTATTTACCCCAAAATTAGTAAGGCCTTACTAAGTTCGTTTGGTAGTTTTCCAAATGTAGAGTTTGCGTCCATAAGCGATTATAATCTTATTTATCTCTTCTTAATATTATTATTTATCATTACGAATTATCATTTGATTCTAAATATTACATTTGATACTTTCATCAAATAATTCAATTGCTATAATTTATTACCGCATTCTCATGCTAGGATCAGAATAGACAATCTAGCCCAAACTCGATTCATTAGTAAATATATAATATATTATATTATTGCAACAAATACATTACATTTCATTCGAACTAATATTTCTATATTTCTTTGCAAATGTTTCTGTATTACTTACTTTATATGTGTGTAAGTCCCCAACAAACCCCCCAAAGTTAATTGCGCATGAGCTTTCATCTCCCTGATAGGATGGCTCAAGTTTGATCCCTAACTAGCCTCTAAAGTTCGGTGCCAAGCCGAGAATGGAACCTATTGGTGTCCAACTCCACGCACGGAAATAGTCGCGCGACTATACCGCTATAGCCGAAGCTATGGAAGGCTGCAGAGCGACGTTCTAGTATGAGAGGAAAATAAATACATATAATACATAGAAGACACTTCCACTGGAGTATTCTTTCCAATCGAAGTGAGGAGCAGTTAATCGTACCCATTGCAGTAGGTTAAAGCGATTGTTGGCTCGCTCCCAAAAGTGTCCAACTCTAAGGATTGGGCGTTCCCTATCGAAGTGGATCTTAGTTGTCACCGAGAGGTATCCAACCCACGTCCGGAACCATGTCCGTAGCAGAATATATTACCTCATGGAAGTTCGGGAATTTAATAAGCATTTTCTTGGTCTTTCTACTGCTTATATACTTTCTCAAACTTGACAGTGACGCCGATTTGAGGCGGACAGGTATCCAATCATGCCCTTTCTATCGGCGTCAAAACGGCTTCAGATCCACCTCAGCCAATCTCTGCCCTCCAGCGCATTCCTATTCTAATTTCAAATTCTCATCAAAATCCGCTCATGACAACACATATTTTGTATTTCGAATGACGCCGATCAGAGGTACGTAGATCCAATCAAAGCCCTTTCTATCGGCGTCAGATCGGCGTCAATACTCATTTGTTTTAGGGTTCATTTTGATGAAGCAAACTCAAATACACGGACACATAACGAAAATGTGTTCCTCACATTACCTTTGTATGGTTAGAAATATCAATGCTGCTTATTTTCATGGTAATTTTATTAATTTTGCTTATAACTTTTATGTATTTAAAGGATTACTCAACATTTCCTTTTCCTTGAAGCAACTTATCAGTTAATGTTTGAACAATCGATTTAAATGGTTAATACATAGAATATCTTGATAGCTTGAATATTCTAAGCTGCTTATCATTTTCAGTAAGTACCTATAGTCTTGCTATAAGAAATACCTAACATCTAAATCTCAATATTACACATTAACGCTTTCTTCTACTTTTGATTGTCTAAATTTCATCAATATTTGTTCATACCAAGATACTTTTTAAATGTCTCTCTATATTTGTGAATCGTGACGGAATCCTCATCCAGAGCCTGTTCCGTTACACAGTGTCATGTTCTTGCACTCAAATGTTTTTGGCGGATATTTTGCCCTTATACTCCCCCAACACAAGGGCAAAATATCCGCCAAAAACCTTTGAGTGCAATAACATGACACTGGCCGAATAAAAAAAATACCTCAGTGCCTCAAGACAAGAGTATTCGACCAATTTGTGTTACCAGTGATGACTTATGGCACTGAAACGTGGTCTCTTACTATGGGCCTCATAGATAGGCTCAAAATCGCACAACGAGCTATGGAGAGGGCTATGCTCGGGGTTTCTCTACGTGATCGAATCAAAAATGAGGAGATCTGTAGAAGAACGAAAGTCACCGACATAGCCCAGAAGATCAGCCAGTTAAAGTGGCAGTGGGCAGGGCACATAGCACGCAGAACTGATGGCCGATGGGTCTGGAAGGTTCTGGAATGGGGACCACGAACCGGCAAGCGCAGCGTTGGTCATCCACCGACACGGTGGACAGACGAACTGATAAAGGTCGCAGGACGACGTTGGACAGACGAACTGATAAAGGTCGCAGGACGACGTTGGATGCAGGCCGCTTTCAACCGGTCCTTCTGGAAAATTATGGGGGAGGTATATGTTCAGCAGTAGACGTTCTACGGCTGAGATGATGATGATGACTCCCCCAACCCTGAAGGAATAACCATTGTACGGTACGGAATCAAATGTAAGTAAGTAGGTAATATGAATATCAAAAGTATTAAAAACTGGTTTCGCTTTTACAAACGTCTATAATTAGCTTTATAAAAATTACATAACATATAAATAAAAGGTGTGAAAACAAGCGATAAAAGAGAGTTAATATCAGTAGGTTTAGGGATATCAGAATTTAGCTTATCATACAAAGAACAACTTAACTTAGAACATGAAAAGAAAATGTGATTTAAAGTACCGTCATCTAGGCCACACTCACAAAGCGAATGATCCCTGACCCTGATCTTAGCAAGAAGCACGGGAGAACAAACGTGACAGCGCAAACATAATTATATTGGTTTCAAAGCAAAAGCAGACCCATGATCATTCTCGGTCTGAGCGGCCTGATCGCTTAATAAGTGCGTATAAGTAAACAACCTAACAAACCTAACTGCGTGTTCCAATATGCTCACATTTCAATACCTACCTGACTACAATTTACGTAATATGACAACTCATAACTGCATGTAGGTAGCTATCTTTCTTTCTGTTTAGAATGATAAGCATACACATGTGGTTTTTAAATATTGTTTTGAAAGCAGTAACGCCGACTTAGCGAGACCAAACATGATGGCCAAATATGATTTTATCGATGCTCGGACGGTAAGCCTCGGTGGCCTAGTAGTCGAGGATGTGAATGTTTCTCTTTAAAATTGTAATATATAGAAACCGTTTTGTATATTGTTAGCCCAGTCGAATTAGGATCGGACCCGGAAAAATTTATGTAGCAATTTTCGGAATTAATTGGAGGATACATTCACTATAGGGTTGTAGACCTTTTTTTTTACTGTAGATACGTTAAATTAATCAAGCATATTTTATAATATTTTTTTAAAGAACTATTAACTAAAAAACGATGTTTTTGTTTCAACTATTAAAATTGGCGCTAAAACAATATTCAATGGCGGCCAGTACGTCGTATGACGTCACTAAGGCAAAAACAAACATTGTTGTGATTATACGATTCGTTTTGCTCATTGGAGGTTGCTTGCTTGTAAAGTGTATAAAATCATAAACATTATTTGTTTTTTTGTCGTCAATCGTGTTAGCAAGTTTTAGTAATGCATCCACGTGACTTATACAAAACAGTAGTTAAATAAGTGACTAATTTCTTAGAGCAGACTCTGACTGCCTATTTGAAAAATAATTATAACTCTGCAGTTACAAAAATAAACCTACATTTTTGCCGCATAATTTTGTTCTATGTAGAGTCTTCCACTTTCCACCTCTAAACAACAAATCTACCCTTATCGGATCACTTTGTTGTCTGTCTGTTCATCTGTCTTCTTGACAGAAACAAGAAAAAATCTAAAATCCTATGTGTAACAACAGTGATAACAAGAAATACGAATTTAATATTGAATATTACCTACTTACCTACTATTGAACCCTGTCTTTAATTATTATATAAAATTTATGACAAACTTATTATTTGCGGTTGCGGTTATATGTGTTTATGGATCGACAGTTTGTCCTTTGACCTAGTACTTATGTATTTAGTTTTAAAGCAATAATATTAGATGCTTTCTTTACTTGCTTGATTATCATTCTGTTGATAACGCTCGTGTCGTCACTATCATGTTTTTGCCATTATGACATCATTACCGCAGCTACTTCCGTTTTTGGTCACGTGACTTTTAGAAACTTTTGTACACATTTTGTTTATTCAAAATAAAGTTAATCCAATGCATATTAAATATTGTTTTTACTTAATTCATTGAGTTATTAGCTTCAAATTATATTAGGTTAACATTACAGTGTAATTTATTTTTGACTGTGTCAACTACCCTATTGGGGGTCTTGGGGGTCTACTAAGTACTATAGAAGTAGGCTCAGTTGTGAATCTACCTATGCTTGAGTACAGATCTGAGTAAATGTTGTGTGGCGTCCACGATCAATTCGCAGCATAAGTCCGAGAATCACAACTGATAATCTTTCTGGAATGCCGGCATTTATTTTGTTTTGCGTGGTATACCTACTTACTCGATCCGCTGCGTCATCCGCCATCTTGATTTTAAATTACACATATTTTTTAGTTTATTGAATAACTTGTTAAGCTATTGCATAGCTTCTACCGCGGGCCTTGAGCGTGGAGACCGAATCCAGAAATTCCGTAACGAAAATATACTTAACACCCCCCACTCCGACTCCATCTATCGATGAATAGCAGAACTTTTAATGACTTTTTGAAATATCACGCTTGTCTCTTTAGTTCAGCAACTCGCCTCTAGATGGCATTGGTTAAATCATTATAATTGCATAAGTTGATTTGGCATCTATCGATGAATAGCAGAACTTTTAATTACTTTTTGAAATATCACGCTTGTCTATTTAGTTCAGCAACTCGCCTCTAGATGGCATTGGTTAAATAATTATAATTGCATAAGTTTTTAACTTTACCGCGGCAGTCTCCGAGTGACACACGTAAAAGAGTTATCACAAAAGTTGTTTAGAATAATTATATTTCATACAATTTTGGTTCGCATCTTGGAAGATTTACCTATAGAAACCGAGTTCGCGCGCAAAATGTAAGCCGTTCAAGTGAAGCCATAAATGGCTTCACACGACACCTACGCTGTCAGAGCTCTAATTCCGATCACAGATATTAAAGCTCGGTAAAAAAATAAAACAAAACGAAGATTTGTGCGGTGACATTGTGCCACAACACTTCGGAAAAACAGCATAAGACTTCTGGTGTGACATTTCAAAGCTAAGCCATTGATTTTAATGCTTAATACGTCTAAAATACAAAAAAATAGTGAATACAAATTACCGACTCTAAGTTCAGGCGGAATGTTCCCAGCTATGTTTTTAATTATTTCAGTTTTAAAACATAGCTTTATATTATCTTAGGGTATGATATTGTTTGTATTAATATACGACTTCATAAAAAAGGAAGTTATGTTTTACATTTATATTATACAATATGTGTATTTGTTTAAGTGTGAGTGAGTTTCTTTATTCCACCGTATATTTTAATCGCTTTGATCGACTTCTATTTATAAGATAAATCATGAAAAACCAAAATCATTAGTAAAAAGCGATTACCCGTAGAGGAAAAAACTGCAAGGAGGTTAAAATAATCAAAATTTTGATTTCTGCAGACAACGATCAAAACTAGATTCAAAATTGTTCTAACAATATTTTTTATCTTTTTCGTTAAGAATTAATCACAGTCTTATCTTATTGTGGGTGGTGATGCTGTTGATGGTGGTATGCTTGCCTAAAAATACCTTTACTCACCCACGCATAAAAGAAATGTGAAAGCTAATATTTTTATCCTTAAAACTTCATAGTTCTGATCTGGTTAGTCTTGGCTTCAAAATAGTCTCCTAAGCCTCGGTGACCCAAAAACGTGAGCTGCTCACACGCTATAAATAGGTTATATAACTAGTCCAATCCAATATCCAATGACAATTATTAATAACCACTATATTTGTCACTCCCTGCTTGTTTATCCTGCAGGTATCTTGAGCATATGCGGTACAGCATGTACGGCAACTTTTTAGGGTGCCGTGCCCAAAGGGTAAAACGTTACCCTATTACTTACTAAGACTCCGCTATCAGTTCGTCTATCTGTCATTCTGCCTGTCTGTATGTCTATCTGTCTGTCTGTCTTTCTGTCCGTCTGTCACCAGGCTGTAATTCATGAACCGTTACAGTTAGACAATTGAATTTTTCACGGATGATGTATTTCTGTTACCGCTGTAACAACAAATACTAAAAAACAAAATAAAATAAATATTTAAGGGGGCACCCATACCTGATTTTTTGCTCGTTTTGATTAGAGTTCCGTACCAAAGGGGAAAACGGGACCCTATTACTAAAACTTCGGTGTCCATCCGTCTGTCTGTCCGTCTGTCACCAGGCTGTATCTCATGAACCGTGATAGTTAGACAGTTGAAAGGGGTTTTTATGGAATCTGGCATATTGACCCGCCGCCGCCTTTTTTATTTTTTTTCGTAATCGCGACGCACGATGAAAGTGGTGTGTATGGGTAGAGGACACGTAGACAAACAAAAAATGTCAAGGAACATGATACCCTAAAGTGTCACGTTACCGAGATATTTGGAGGTAAATATCGATATATGAGTATAATGACAATAATTAAAAATAGAGTTATTAACTGAATAACTTGAGAATGACAAATGTACAAAGGTACGAGTACACTTATGAAGGTAGGTATGAAGGTATCACAGACTATTAGATACAAAAGGTCCTTATTCTTCCTTGTGTCACGTCTCTATATAAAAACAATCGTGGCATGCTCATCTTGCTCGCCGATGCGTATTTTTTTTCTGCGGTGGCTTCCTTCAGAAAGTCAAACCTTGTGGAATCATTATATTGTACGGCCAGTATTGCACAACCAAATAATGTACGCCCTGTGTTGTACGCCCCGTATAGCACAGCGCATCATTTCGAACCCATATATGTACACGGAATAGGGGCTGTACATTCCGGGCTGTGCATTGTCACTTCGTACCTTTTTTGCTCAATCCGGAGTGTACTACCCGTATTGTACAGCCCGTACTGGTACAATATATAACTAACTTTAGTTTTCATAATAAAATATGATATGAATCACGATACTACATACACACACCACGTCCAAGATAGTAATAGTACCTACATATTGCGAGCACGGAACACTCTCTCTGACTTGGTGCCAGTGCGTTCCGTCGAACCCACAACGCCAACGGGACTTGTGACGTATGACCGTGAATGATTCGCACGTCTTTTTATTTTTGTGGGGGTGGGTGATTTATATATTGATATTGTAGTGATATAATATATAAATTATTTTTATATTTATAATGTCCAGAGTTATATAGTTTGACAAAAGTAGACTTATGCTCGAAGGTGATTTCGTGTTAGTGTATTCGCGTAGTTTATTTCATTGGAAACTCGAATTACAAAAAGCGAACAAGTAATTATTGTTGATATGATAATGTTAAAAAAGGGCTTTGGCCTTTGGTTAATACGTACATATTGTTCGTTCGAGCCAAGTGGTATCTTCGAGTACAAACAAGCTAGCGAGCCGAGCGAACTTCGTTTCACTTCTTTCCATACTTCAGTTCACACCTCAAACTACAGAGATAAGCTACCTACATCAGCGATACAAACGATGCGAACGAAATATCCGATGATGCCAGCCAGCTCGCCCGCTAACTACAAAAAACGGTGGCGGTTTTTTTTTTCGAACGGACTAATGCTGTTCGCCTCTACCGGCATTTACAGCGTGAACGGACGGGTGCCATCTGCGCTCGCCGCAGATGGCACTCAGCCACAGTGCGATCCCAATCAAGCGATAATCGATATTAGTGCGATAACATTCGGTCCCTTTCACCGTGAGCGTAATTACGATGGCCCGATACGATACGATGACGTCTTAACTGCCGCCATATTGACGATTACATTAACCATGCTCTACGCCGTAATCGTCGTGAGCGTACTGTCAAATGTGACAGGTGTTTGTTTATTTCTACAAGGTATTTACTGGTGTCCCTTGTTCTTGATGTAAAAGTTGTAAAAGTCGGTCCATCCATTCCATTATTTCTTTTTAATCCATACACCACATAGTTAACCTTCACACTATGCACGTTATTTTTATGCATTTGTTTTTCGTGTGCAAATGGTTGTTCGTTATTGCTACAACTCTGGTCCGATTTATCGACACGCTTACAGCCACGAGCTGTCAAAATCGCGATATTTGTCTCGGGCCGGCTTTGGTAGACGATAGCACTGTGAGCAAAAATATCGCGATACGGACCGCACTACCAGTCGCTGGCGGTGTGGCATGTGCCCAATATATAGTATATATGGCCTGCGCTTTAGTGTGCACACCTCGAGACTCAGAGCCTCCAGACTTTACAGTCAGTAATTACTACTCACTCAATTAAATCCTCTGCTCTAATATACATACTTTAATCTATGGTTCTAATGCGCGGTTATACGAGGCTAGTTTTCAAGCCAGGATAACAAGCTAGTGTCAGTAAGCTAGCAAGCTAGTACTTCTGGCTTCGTGTAGACAAAAATAGCTTCATTTCTAAGCTAGGTAGGTAGTTTACAAGCCAGGACAGATTTTAATAGGGTGGAGTTCTATTTTTAGGCTAGTAGCGCCCCCCACCAGTGATTTTACTATCCTGGCTTGTGTAGGTACTAGCCTTGTATGGCCGGTGAAGCTAGTTTTCAATTGACTAGTAAGCAGGAACCACGTTTGTTAATTTTTCTGACTTTTTTTAGGGATTTTAAGATGCCCAAGCTAAGTACGGAAACTAATTTAACATTTGTAAAACTGTACCGAGACTATAAATGTCTGTAGAACGCCACTCTTTTGAATATTAAAGACGATTATAAACGTGATCCAGGTACAAAAAATGTGTGGGGAATTAAAAAATGTGGATATTATCCCGTACCGTTCTTGTAATTCATCTTCTACTTCGTCTTGTGCTAATTGATACAGTTTTCGAACTAACTCCTGCAGTCGTATAGTGTGTTTTTTTCGCATGCAATTCAAATTGGCTGCGTGGTCACCTTAGTCACTGCAATAGTACTAGCTTAAAATAATGAAGCTTCATACAAACGGAACTAGCATGTTCCAAGCCAGTTCAGCAATCTAGGACAGTTTAGTAAAAAACTAGCTTGCTATTCTGGCTTGAAAAACTAGCCTCGTGTAACCCGCGCATTATTGACGGTATTGAACCGCCCGAGAACCACAGCCGAGAACGCAGCGCTAATATGTAGTTGTAGTGAGTGCCTGGGCACGGTAATATTATAGATAATATCACCGACCACCGTGGGCTGGACGGGCGTGTCACATTGCAAAACCCGACGCAAACATCCATCGCGCATGCTTGCTAGCGAGTCGCGCATGCGCGTATAGTCTGCTCGACTCGAATCATAGACAATTTTGTAGTCTGTCAATATCGAAGAAAGAAACGCAAATCTCTACATATTTTGAGGTTATGTTTTAGTAGAATTGTCAAATTTTTTATTAGTTCCATAAATTTCACGGAATTTTGTGTCGCTATGGAGTGGACGTGAAGTCTTTCATAATACTACGCGTTATTAGCTTATAATAGTCGTGTCAACTTTATCGCGAATGCCCGTGCTAGTTCTGATGTACCTATATAACTTGGCATTGAACAGTAAATGGAGGAAATGTGAAAACAATAAAGTCTAAAAGCCTTCGTCACAGTGCTACTATCACAGGGAACTGTTCAAGTAGAATCAAACAGGTGTATCGTCGGTCGAACTTCACCCGCTAGGGCACGAGCACTATTTAAAATGACGAATCAGGTGACAGTATTGAAGCTGTACAACACAGTGGTCGACGATGTGATAGCTGGGGTGCGGGATGTTTTCCTGGACGATGGCGTTGACGAACAGGTACTGCAGGAACTCAAGCAACTGTGGAAAAACAAGCTGCAGGCCAGTGGCGCCATGGACCCACCGCAGCCCGAGCCAAGCATGGCACCTCCTCCTGTTCTTCAAAACTTCCAGAAAGCGAATGGTAGCAATGTTGTTCCCAAGCAGGCACATATGGCTCAAGGGTCCAGTCAAAACTCCAATGTGGATCATGGTGGCCAGCCTCAAAATTCACTGGCTGGTTCACACCCTCATCATGTTTTAGATCCAAATAACAAAGTGCCTGTTCAATTGACACTACCTGCCCAGCCCGGCGTACCTGGATCACAGCCAAGATGTTTCACAATTCAGATTCCTGCTTCAGCTTTAAATGGGAATAAACTCCACCAGGTTCTGACTGGTCCCATTATTAATGCAACAATAAGTCTGCCCCAACCGTTAGCTGCAACACTCTTACAGCAACATATAAACTCAGCGCTTGCTGGTCAACAGAATGAATTTGATGGTGGTGGTGGTGGCCGCAGTGGTGCTGCTCCTTTCTCATTAGATGGAGCACTAGACTCATCAGATGATGAAGGCTCCAATGTAGGTGATGGATCAGATGATCCTGCTGGTGATGATGATGATGAAGAAGAGTCGGCAGAAGAGCGTGCCGAAGAAGAGGAAGAGGAGAGAGATGAGAGTGGTGGTGCAGAAGAAGAACCCCTTAATTCCGGTGATGATGTCTCTGATGATGATCCTGGTGATATGTTCGATACTGATAATGTTGTTGTTTGCCAATATGACAAAATCACTCGCAGTCGCAACAAATGGAAATTTTATCTTAAAGATGGCATTATGAACTTAGGTGGCAAAGATTATGTATTTCAAAAGGCCAATGGTGATGCAGAATGGTGAATATAAATTGTAATGTGAAAGGAGCTGTGTATTTTTATAGTTGGTGTAAACTTGTTATATATATCTCAATTGTAGAATGTAAAAGAGACAAAAGACACTGGTGAACTGTTATCTCTAACCATTCAACAGATACTTATGCTAGATATTTATTTGATTGATGCTTTCCAATAATAACATGTCTTTGCTGAGTGTACTTACATTGTTTTACTTTATTAATGTTTAGTTTGAAATGGAGAAATCACAGTTTGCCTGTGCAGTTTTCCTTGTACAGTATAATGGGGCATTAGGGAATCTCCAGTGGTGGTTCTTGGGATGACTTAATCCGACATACTTGTAGAGTAGTTCATTGTAATTATATTAACGTTTGTGAGTTGAATCAGATACCTTGTTGAGTGTACTGTATTTTGCTGAGTCTGAAATGTGATGATATTAATGTGTTCTACAATTGTTATTAAATTTTGAATTCTGCAGATGCAAGTACAGTAAAACTTCTCAACTATTGATCCTAATTGATCAGTGCATGCCGAATAAATGTATCAAATAATGATAATACCTTTACCCCTCAATTGAGTGTCTACACTAGTTATACTTTTAAAAATTAGGTATATTATCTTTAGTTTAATGGGTTTTCTACTTGAGCTTCATAACAATGGTTTTATTATAATTCATTAGAAATTAAATTACAAGTAAACAATTTCTTAGCTCATTAATATCCAAATAAATATTTATAAGAAATAAACACACAAGTTCTTTGAAGATTAACCCACCCCACTTGTAGAAATGCAGGCCTGTCCCCTACGGATTCCATTTTATGATTCTGTATGAGACTGCGGAACGGATCACTAAGCTGTATATTTGTCTTTCTACATAAAGAAAGCTGTCTTGTGATCTGTAAACTAGTTGACATTTTACAGAAGTCTTGTGTAATTCTGGTCAAATAATACAAGACATTTGTGTAAAAACAGTACCAACTTCAAACTTAGTATGATTGTAGTGCAAAAAGCATCAATTTAAAATAGTGAAAGTGGCAAGTGCGAGTAACGTGTTAAAAAAACAGTAAATAGGAGTACATTTACTGTATCACTATCAGCCTGCCAAATAGGTACTGTGATCTGTGACAGTATATCTTAGTGTATTGGTATATATATGAATTATTTTTTTTAGTACCCAGTTTGTTATTGGAAAATTTATATAGTTTTGAAAGAAAAAAAATTATATCCTTGAATGGAATTCAAACCCTTGCAGAACAAGAGTGCTTCAAAATGCTATAGCTATAATGCTAGAATATTGTGAATCATAGATATTTGTCAAAACTTAATACCACAAATTGATCTGTGGACTCTCAATTGAATCTGAATTGATTTCACCAAATTGTTTTTTCTAGATGGCCATGCCTGCTCTTCCAGAAATGGACAATAAAATATTTAAAAGAGGCACATGCTAATTAATGAAGCTGAGTAGAATTACTCAATGAAAACTGTTAATAATATATTGGGTGATATAAATAAGTCTAATCTAACAATTTCACTTTATGTACATGATTGTATTAATAGATGTCTTACACAATTTAAATTACATTAAGCTCAATTAAATGTTTTTATGTAAGTATTTCAAAAATAACATGTACAAATTTTTTTTTTCTTATGTTGAAGTAAATACATAATGTTTAACTAGGTAGGAAATTACTGTATTCAAATGTTTCATATTTGGCATATAAATTAATGCATTGTTCTGTAATTATTTTAGTTTAGTTTAAGTCTTCGAGGAGATGCATTCATTTTGAAAAGCGTGTTCTCAATACTAATATAGATATTTAATATACATGATATGTAAAACATAAGAGTCTAATCTTTTACTCAAAAATGTTACCTAAATCTTAATTTAATATCAGGAATATTTTTATTAATATTGTAAGTTAATAGCTATTTATGCCAATGATCCTCAGACTCCATAATTTTTGTGTTGTTAGAGCAGGTTGACTTTTTATACAAATTTTCAATGACGAGAGTACTAGGCACAACAATCAGCAAATACACATAGACAGTGTAGAACATATCTGGAAGGTTCTTTAATGATTAATGACTTAATTAAGGAGGTACTAAGACTTGCTAAACCTATTCATCTAAAAGAAATGTACATACCATTTAAATTATTGGTACAATTAAACTTGTGCACTTATTAATTTAAGTAGGTAAAACTTACCTACCTAAAACTGACACTAGTTCCAAGATTATTGGAAAATTATCATATCCATATTTGTAATTTAGTTGGTGTATTGAATTAAATTGCTACATATTTTTGTGCATTCCTACCAACTACATAGTGTTATATGTTTTTCTCAGTGTCGTTCTAAGGTGGATAATTTTAATTTATTCCATAGACCTAAGTCAAATTATAACATTCGTGACGGTGCATTGACTTGTGTTAATCTGAAACAAATAGTAGGTACCTAAATATTGCATTTTGGTGCTCTCATGTGAATCAAGGTATTTCTCGTTATCCTTATCATAGATTTACTTGAAGCCAATTAATTACACACATGAAATATAATGGCATGGCTTACATTTATATAAATAAGGCTGGAAAATAAAGTGTGTAAATAATGTGTGTGAACGATGATGGAGTTTAGTGCATTACTTAGGCCGGTACACTAGAAAGAGGATCAGTTGTGAGTCTACTCATGAGTACAAATCTGAGTAAATTACTGTCAAATCGCAGCTCGACTCGAGATTCTTATCAGAGCGTTTTTCCAGAATACCATAGTAAACACCATCGCCACGAGTTAGGGTAGTAAAATCCAACTGTTTGTCTATTTTAATCCAGATAGTACCTATGTATAACGTTTCCCTATGGTTTGTTGTAATACCTTACACTTACAAGATTAAGTTTGACGATTTGGTAATGAAATAAAATATGTTGCAATTTTTTTCGTTTTATTGCATAGGTAGTAGCTGCTGTCTCCGCGAATTTCGTTTCGCCACTTGTGTTTTCAACAATAAGGGTAATAAAATATAGCTCATGTTACTCCGGAATTATTTATTAAGTAGTTAGGTATTGAGGTTATTCATTACAAACAAAATCCTCTTTGTAGAGTACACAAAAATTACACTGGTCCTAGACTGCCAACCCCATAGGCCCCCTAGGCCCTAGCCCCCTAGGCCGCATAGCAGACTAGTAAGTATCTAAATACCTCTAAGTTCAAAAGATACACGCATAGGTACCCTCGCACAAATAAACACATTTTTATTAAATATTTTTTCTTTTCTTTGTTTTATGCAATACAAAATGATAAGTACGTTTCTTATTGGTAGGTATATATGAAATACTTGGGTACATCTACTGGTTGTACCATAGATAGGTAAGTAGGCATACACATTTTTTTATAATTTGTTACTGTGACCCATATCAATTTGGTAACCATTTGATTTTTAGAGGTTTAATTAACTCACTTCAAATGCCACCCTAGGAAATATATCCGAGTAAGTTGTTCCACCTTTGGGCTGTCAAGATACACACCTAGTTTGGAGCCCACTGTTAATCTTTAATACTATTTGTGTATATTGCAAGTAATCTTGTAATTAAAACTCTGAAATGAACCACGATTACCTACTAATTTAAACAAATTAATTATTACCTATTCATTTTTATTCACGGGTTTGTTATCCGGTCCTTTGCAAAGGCATAAGTGGGGCTATAACCAACAGTTAGAGGCCTGTTTGGTATAAAACATAGGTACAAAAGTGTATAAAAACTGAATTTGGGAAGACGGTGACCTGGATTAGGTATTTATTTGAAAAATGGGTAAAATGATGAGGCTATTTGTTATGAACTTATACATGAAAGGATAATAGATGGCTATGGACGAAGCCCCTGCGCTATAAAAATATTATAATTATTAAGTTCGTTTATTTCAGACTGGTGGAGTGGAAGCTTTTTAGTAAAAAATATACCTACAATAGTGTATTGTATAGGTAAAAAAACCAACACATTTGGTATGAAGAGTACTAAGTACTTAATAAGGATACGTGGTAATTTTATTACAAGAATGGGTAAAATGATAAGGCTATTGGCATGAACTATTAGTAATGACTGATGAGGCAACGAGATTAATACGGCACCTGCCGTTTTCGTTAATTAGAAAAAGGTACAATGTTGGTGTTGATGGCTGACGGGTGTCGAGATTTGTGCTGCGGTTTCACTAAGGGCCAAACCCAATATTCTATCTATCCACAGTTTTCCTTACTACCGATAGAAATTTGACATAATGTCGATACATATAGTGTCAAATATCTATCTCTAGTAAGGTAAACCGGCGATAGATAGGTTATTGGCACCGGCCATAAGACGCTACTTCTGGCGTTATGCCCTAACCCTAACACTTCTAGTCTTCTATCCCTCGCAGCTTTTTGATACTTGCTCTTGCGCCTACACCCTCGGATAGACAATAAAGGCAACCTGGGGGTAATGTAAGGAGTCCCGCGAATATTAGTTATTTGTTGAATAAGGGACCAAAACAATATTTTGTGATAAAGACGTTATTTTCAATTCAGAGCGAAGCTAATGTAAGCTATTATAATAAGGTAAGTAGTTATATTTTCGATAGTAGAGATCCCTCGCTGCGCTCAAGATTCAATATGCGTAAGTACCTATATTATGTATACAAATATAAAAGAAGGCCACAGAGCTTTGCAAACGGTGCATAGCCTTCTATTCCCTGAAGCCAAATGTCGTTTTTCGAAAAGATGTGTAGGTACATAAACTTTTTTTTTATCAAAAAATAAAACCGACTTCTACAATAAAAAGTGTGAAATAACTTGTTGAAGTCGGTACCATGATAGTTCGAAAGTACCTATTATCACAATATTGTGTGCATGGTACCGATTTCTACAAGTTAATTCACACTTTTTAGTGTAGAAGTGGGTTCCATTTTTCGATAAAATTATTTTTTCCCCCTTTTTAGTGACTTTGCTACTACGGGATACATCGTCAATGATGATATCATCAAGATAAATAAACACTTTTCAGCTTTCGGAGTGTAACTCAAAAACTGCTTGACCGAATTTGGTGAAATTTATAAAAAAATATACCTACGGTCGAATTGAGAAACGTCCTACTTTTTTTGAAGTCGGTTAACAAGGAAAATCAAGGATATGAAAAGTACTGCAGGTAGGTCTTGCGTAATCTTTAGGTTTTAGTCGCGGAGTAGCTGATATCTACATATTATAGGCATATTATAGGTAAGTACGTAAACCTGTATAGATAAACACCCGTACTGCATGTGTTGCATCTGCTATATAGAGTTATTTTCAAACCTTGTTAGGAATGAGCACCTGCATAAAAATAATTTGCATATAACATGGGCAAGACTATCTTAGAGACGTAAAACGTGGATATCTATTGTCGCAAACATTTTCTTAGCTATTAAAAATGTTGATTATGTAACTTCGTACCAACGGAGCAGGTTGACTGGTTTGCGCTTCGTACCCAACAAATCGCTATTTCTGACTATGTAAAATAAAATGATGCAGTAGCTATACTAAATAAAATGAACAAAAGCACCAAACAATAAAGGTTTACTTAAGTTTTTAACATTAAAAGTTCTATACTTACTTATTTGCATTAGAAACTAGGTATTCACTAGTTATATCGTTATATCAAACGAATGTGAAATAATGTAAAAACCGAAAGTCCCGGATATACCGCCCGTCTTATTCGTCAGGAATTGTGCCGGCGTCTTGGTGTGAGGCAAACGTCCAACCGATCCCTAAAAAAGGTGATCGGTCCGAACCAACTAAACTATCGTCCTATAGCTGTCACCTCAGTATTGTGTACGGTGTTTCATCGGATCATCAATACCCAGCTGATCCGCTACCTAGAAGAAAACTCCATCATAAGGGACCGGCAATATGGCTTTAGGCCGAAACGGTCCACGGGTGATCTTCTAACGTCACACACCTTTGGGGAGAAGCTATAGACAAGCATATATGGCAAAGCGTTGGCTATTAGCCTCGACATCGCCAAGGCTTTCGATCGGGTATGGCATCGTTCTCTTCTTTCCAAGCTACCGGCATATGGCCTGTCCTCTCGCCTCTGTGACTGGATTGCTGGCTTCCTGTACGAGCGCACCATTCGCGTCCGTTGTGATGGTCGTACGTCGCGCTCATTCCAAGTCAATGCCGGAGTGTCACAGGGGTCTGTCATATCATACCGGCAACGATATGTTGCCGGTAGACATTTATTGCTACGCAGATGACAGTACTGTCCACGGTCGGTACTTTGGACGATCTGATGCGACAAAGACCGAAATTGTAGAGAATAGACGGTGTGTCGTCGCTGAGCTTTCTAGGGTTCTAGGGGTAACATGGTTGAGCTTAACGCCAGAAAGATACAAGTGTGTGCGTTCTCGGCAAAAACATCTCCATTTCTTCCTCTTCCTTATCTACAGAACATCACCTTACCTGTACAGTGTAATCTTGACATCCTTAGCATGGACATCCGTAGTGACCTGAACCAGCGTGAGTACATCGAGAGTATTATCATGTTAGCTTCCCGTAAACTCGGAGTCCTGAACAGAGCGAGGCGTTTCTTTACTCCTGATCAGCGTTGCTTTCTTTGTAAAACTCAGGTGCGCCCATGTATTGAATATTGTTCAATTCCACCTCTCGACCATTCATCTTTCATGTTCGATCAATTTACCGATTGTGACGTTAAAAGAGGCGTACTATCCATGTCATCCAACGCAGTAGGTAGTGACAGCATCGGTCGTAAGATGACCCTACCCATACTTGGTGAAGTAATTCCAGTTATCAGTTTCATACTCAACTTTTCAATTACCAGCGGCATATTCTCATCAGCCTGGAAGGAAGCATTTATAACCCCAATTCCTAAAAAAGCCAACCCACCCTCTTATACCGAGTTTCGACCCATTTCCATTCTTCCTTTCTTATCTAAAGTACTAGAACGACTTGTTTATCATCAACTCTCCTCCTTTCTCAACAGAAACGCTCTCCTCAACCCGTTCCAATCCGGTTTTCAGCCTGGTCATAGTACTGCCTCCGCTTTGGTAAAAATCACTGATGACATCAGATATAGTATGAGTAACGGGCAACTAACCGTGCTTACACTACTCGACTTCAGTAATGCTTTTAATAATGTGGATTTTGATATGCTTACTTGGACTTTTGCGCTCTATTAACGTATCTCCAACGGTTATTGACTGGTTTCGTACTTACCTGTATGGGCGCCGGCAGCGTATTCGCATTGATGAGAACTTATCTACTTGGTGTAATACATCTGCTTGTGTTCCTCAGGGCGGCGTATTATCCCCTTTATTATTTGCTATTTTTATAAATTCTATTTCTCAAAACTTGTCTTTTTCCTATCATCTCTATGCGGACAATCTACAGATTTATACACAGGCCCCTTTAGTTCAATAACACACTGCTATCGATACAATAAATAAAGATTTGGAATGTATCTCTAACTAGAGTAAATTTTATGGTCTCAACATAAACCCATTAAAGACGCAAGCTATTGTAATTGGAAGTTCTAGAATGATATCTAAGATTGACTGGTTCTGCCTCCCACAAGTTATTTTTAACGGCAATACTATATCCTTAAGCAAAACGGTCAAGAACTTGGATGTCTACCTTGACAGTCATTTATCTTGGGAAACTCAACTTGCTGAAGTCAGTCGAAAGGTTATTGCATAAGCAGCATCACTTAGAAGACTCCGTAACTTTCTCCCAACTGCCACCAAAACTGCGTTAGCACAGTCCCTCCTTCTTCCAATACTTGACTACGCAGATGCTTGCTATCTGGACTTAACTGAGGAGCAGTTAAATAAGCTAGAGCGCATACAGAATTTTTGCATCAAATTCATATTTGGAAAGCGCAAGTATGACCAATTATCTGAATTCCGGTCTAAGCTCAATTGGTTACCCATCCGACGTCGCCGGGGTTTACATGTCCTTTCCCTTCTTTATAATATTCTGTTCTTCCCTCCGACTCCATCTTATCTTAAAAAACGTTTTGAATTTCTCCATCTCTATAATGATTTTTCTCTTCGTTCTTCCTGTGCCCGTCAGTTGAAAACCCCTACTTCCTCGACAACATTTTATTAATATTATTTTACTATTCGTGCTGCCCGTCTGTGGAATGCTCTTCCCGTTGATATTAGACACGCTCAATCAATTAATCTATTTAAGAATACGGTAAAGAAGCATTACATGTCTGAAGGCTGCTAGTCATAACTTTAGAATATTTTGTATATAGCATTGTAAATCTAATTTCTTTATTTATTAACTGATCCTATAGTAGGTATGTTTATATTATATTATATATATATACGAGTATATAATAAATATGTATTGTATGTATGTGTGTATTGTATTTATGTATCATATTATTATATATGTACCTAATCTCTGTATGTATGTGTTATTTATATGTATATATTTGATTGTGTCTGAGCAAACGAAATATTTTGAAAAGTAATATGGTAACAAGGCATTTTTTTAAAAATGGTCTATGCACTAAGTTACGTTTTGTTTATATATTTCCATTTAGCACCACCATGCACATACATTTCTATCCATCCCAAGGTTGCCTGTAAGAAATTGCTTATAGCGATAAGGCCGCCCATTGTACAACTTGTTTTGTAAAATATTCTTATTTGTTTTCTTTTATAAGCTTGGTGTTCAATAAAGTATTATTGTATTGTATTGTTGCACCCTCTGCGATGGCTCCGCTATAAGTACCTTATGGATGTTCTCGTTAGACTGCAACGTCGCGCTTTCCGTATTATTGGAGACACTGATGTCACTCAACACCTAGAACCCCTACAAATGCGTAGAGCTATAGCTTCTCTAAGCGTGTTTTACCGGTTGTTTCATGGCGAATGTTCTGAAGAGCTTTTCATTCATCTTATTCCTTCCTCACCATTCCGATCCCGAACTACTCGTTCCGGCCTAGCATTGCATCCATATACTTTTCAAAACTTTTTACCACGAACCAAAAAGTTTGACAGTTTCTACCTCTGTCGTGTAAGTAAATTGTGGAATGCTCTGCCGCCGTACGTATTTCCTTGCAGCTATGACCCTGGGTCTTTCAAGCGGGGCGTGAAAAAGCATCTCTCAGGTCATCATAGGAGTGGCGATTAGTGCACTTTACGGCTGCACTAATGGTAATTGCTTCTTGATTCCATTTTCGCTTTCGATCAAAAAAAATAAAAAGGTACGAGTAGAAGATGTGCAAAATATTAAGACATTTTTTACACAAAAATATTAAGTAACTATATCATAATGAGAAGCAAGATGTGGTCATGAATTTAATTGAGATATTTTTGTGAGAACTGAAGAAAATTTATTTCAGTGAGAGTTTCTGGACCTAGCCCACCGAATGCGCAGATTTCGTGATAATATTAATTTCATAGTACTTAGTAGGTATTATGCAGCTTGTACTTAGTAGGTATTATGTGCCAAATACTGATTTGATTGACATTTTTTTTACCAAACAATGGAACCGACTTCAACACTAAAAAAGAGTTTCACTCTTTTTTGAAAAATAAGTAATATATAATAATAAATAAGTTGTTCAAGTCGGTACCATGATTGTTAAAAAGTACCTATTATAACAAAATTGTGACTTTGAAAAGTTACTTCAAACTTTTTAGTGTTGAAGTCGGTTCCATCTTTTTGCTAAAAATGTTTTTCCCTTTTTTAGTGACCCTTGCTAGGTACTTACGGGATCGATTGTCATTCATTACGCTTTTTATTATCAAGATAGGCGAAACACTATTCAGTTATTGGATTGTAACTCAAAAACCGCTTGTCAGAATTTGATGAAATTTAAATGGGACTAACTAGAAAGTATACTCTACCAAACAGAAAAATAATTATCAAAATCAAACGACTTACTCTGTAAAAAGTTATACGTCTTTCCGACAAATTCCGTCCGTCCCCATACGACGGTTAAATCATATAAGTAGCTAAATCATTATCGTATAGCTAATTGATCATAAATACGGCTGGTTGAAGTTCTAGTCTTTGTTGATTGAATGAGACATAGGTAAATGAATTCTTCGGCGTCATTTTTCGATCAGCATTTATTAATTTTTGTTTTAGCCGAACATCATCATCATCTCAACCGTAGGACGTCCACTGCTGAACATATACCTCCCCCATATTTTTTCAAAAGGACCGTTGGAAGCGGCCTGCATGGCCTACGCTGCGCTTGCCGGTCCGTGGTCTCCACTCCAGAACCTTCCAGCCCCATTGGCCATCTGTTCTGCGTGCTTGTGCCCTGCCCAGCCACTTTAACTGGCTAATTTTCTGGGCTATGTCGGTGACTTTCGTACTTTTACGGATCTCCTCATTTCTGATTCGATCACGTAGAGAAACCCCAAGCATAGCCATAGCTCGTTGTGCGACTTTGAGCTTACTTATGAGACCCATAGTAAGAGACTACTTTTCAGTGCCATAAGTCACACATCACACGCATTGGTCGAAGACTCTTGTCTTGAGCCTTTATCCAAACAAATAAGCTTAAAAACGTAGATATAGGTAGGTGTGTGATAAACGTTGTCAATAATATTTTGGGATCTTGTTTAGTGAATAAACCCTATATACTTAGGTACCTACAACGTATACACAGATCCTGGGATAGTACCTATCACAATTCACCATTCTATGTAAGGTACCTTAAAGTATTTAAGTCCTTTGCCTTGGACTGAGCCTGTTTCAATTACCCGATCCGGCGGAGCGGCCGCACTAGATAGCCGCCTGGAATCGACTTACCCGCGCGATTTAATATCGCGCTCAATGTCCCGGCAAAATATTTACGTAATTTGCCTCTAGCCGCAGAGTCGACTTTGTTCGGAAAACAAGGTAAAATCAACACTTGTTTGACGTTTTGTACTTTTCCTTAGTAAGGTACATAAATAGCGGCAGGCTAATCCGAGCTACAAGACTATTGACTTACTAAACTATTTGTTTGCCACAAACGTTAAAATAGCAATTTTGCATTACCTTTATTTTGAAGTCTTATCCAGACAAACTAAGCATTTGGATAGCGGCAAAAAACTTAACAATGGCAATTTTATATTTTCCTAGATTGTTTCTTTTCCTGGTTTTGACGTGTAATAGTGGTGGATTATTACCCGTTATGTGTCCGTAATGATGCACTATGTAGGCAAAGTGTTCATAAAACATTATTTTTTCATTTTCGATTGTCATGCGCCTTAGAATGTTTTAGTAATGCATCCACCACTTTACTGATGTGATTAGAGAAAAATTGGATAGGAATTACAGACTTATTTACGTGACGGTGAATTAACTTGATTTGTTAATGTATACACATACAAATATGTGCATCCACATAAAAGAAATTAAGAAGTAAGCATTTGCTGCCTTACAAAATCTGCATAAATGTGCCTAAGTATCTAACTTCATTTATTACACCTAGTGACGGATTAGCCACGTTGCAGAGTAGCAAATGCTACGGGCCCCGCGCTCCAGCGCTTGTCTGAACGTAAAATGATATAAATTTAGATACGAACGTAAAGATATTTTATATGCCTTAGAAGCGCTTAGGCTATGTTTTACTCCCACCTGAAAATCTAAAATCTCGCTTTCATCACGTTAAATCTTATCTGAAACGAATCATTTACATTTAAATGGTAATATCACACACACGAAATGAAACACGCATGAAAATTATTGTATTTTAGAAATAATATGAACCATAATGTAAATATACAATTATTAAGTACCTACCTGTAACCATAACATGAAATATTATGGATATGGAGCAGCGGGGTCTTCTGACACAGGTGTTTTTATACCTACTAGAAGGTCCCAACCTATCTTAAGTTAAGTTAAACTTTGGCTACAGTAATAAATAATTTTTCATTTTTTCATTTTCATTTTTCAATGGTATAAATATATATATAGGAAATAATTAATTAACAGATTTGATACATTTTTAAGTCTATCAATTAATACGTTCATGTAAAAATAATTAGGTAAGGGAGGGCAAGATGGAAAGGGCGGGCATGATGGAAATTACCTATAAACCCGAAACACGTGACATCGCAGTCGAGTCGCCATGCACACAGAGACATGCGGCCATCTTATATTTACGAACGGAGTTCAGTGCGGCTCACACCAACTAGCGCGGTGTGCGTGCGCTTTGTTTTTTCGTCAGATTTTTACGTAAACAGTTGGTTTTTGAAGTTTGATTGTTTGGAAAAGGTAGGTAAAACTACTGTCTTGTTTTACAGTACAATATATCCTTATTATCGATTGTATGAATTAATATTTAAATAACAAATCATTAAAAGGATTTTGTATGTATGAATATTATTATTGGTTATGGGCTTATGGGCAAGATGGAAAAATAGCATTTCAGGGCAAGATGGAATGGTTTCCATCATGCCCGCGCGTATATGTTTGAGTTCTATTTTTCGATTTCTCCCACTAATTGTGCATGTTTTTTATTAGATGGTGTTCAAATATAAAAGAAAGAGTAATAGAGGATCTTGGAGTGAAGAAATGATGCAGAAAGCGATGGTTGAAGCTAAAAACACAACAATTAGCTCAGCTTCAAAAAAATATGGAATACCGATCGGAACTTTACATCGCCATATCAAAAAAAATGACGCAACCAAGAAATTAGGTAAAAGTAGTATATATATAAAGTTCAAAAGAGCTTGAGCAAAAAATCAATGATCGTGCTATCGAACGAGAGACGCTATTTTATGGGCTAACAAAGGACAGTCTACAAGAATTGGCTTATGAGGTTGCTGCACAAAATAAGATTCCGCATCGTTTTACGTGTGAAAAGGCTGAAAGGGCATGGGTTGAAGGTTTTATGAAAAGACATCCTAAACTAACATACCGAACACCGAAACCCACAGCTCTGGCTCGTTGCTCTGCTTTTAATCGGACACAGGTTGATCGCTTTTATGATAATTTATGGAACATATTTTTCCAACACCAATTTATGACGCGACCCGATTACATTTATAATATGGATGAAACTGGTGTCAAGACTAGCGCTTCCAAACCTTCACGGGTAATTTCTATCAAAGGCAAAAAACAAGTAGGGGATGTTGCAACTGCAGAAAAGGGGCAACTTACCACAGTGATCTGTGCTTGCAGTGCTACTGGTCGCTTTATTAGACCTTGCTTCATATTTGGACAAAGAAATAGAATGAATGAACGTCTTTTGGACGGAGCTCCCAATGGCTCTCATGCTTGGTGTTCGGATTCTGGCTGGATAACAAACAACACGTTTAATAACTGGCTACAAATATTCATTGAAAAAACAAGACCAACAGCAGTCAGGCCGGTTTTAATAATTCTTGCCAACCATACTACTCATCAGAACCTAGAAGCTTTAAGCTTAGCACGAGAAAAACATGTGATCATGGTCAGTATTCCCCCACACACAAGTCACAAACTGCAACCATTGGACGTGTCAGTTTACCGTTCATTCAAAGTGGCCTTTGAACAAACTTTAGACATATTCCAAAAGAATCATCCTGGACGAAGAGTAACCCAGTTCGACATAGGAAAACTTGTCTGCACTGCGTATGAAAAAAGTGCAAAATGCCACAAGCGGTTTCAAAAAAGCTGGAATTTTTCCATATGATAGAAATTTATTCAATGATTTAGATTTTGCTCCAGCCACTGTTTATGAAAACGCTCCAGTAATCGAAGACATTGAAGTTGCCACTGTAACAGACGAGGTAGATAAAAACACTGACGCCGACCTTACAGATTCAGCCCCTGTTCAAGAAAATATTCCAGTAACTGAAGACTATGAAAGCGCCACTTTGATTCTTGATGGAGATAACGTAAATTTTAATGTTGAAAACGACATCATATATGAACTAGCTGTTCATGACAATGCTTCCTTGACTGAAAGCTGTGAAAACATCGCACTGACTGTGGGCTGTAATGACTTTTTAGCTAAAATTGAAGAAAAAAGAAAAGCAAATACTGTCCTAACGGAAGAACAACAGAGTAAAGAAAATTCACATTTTATACATAATAGGATGTAGGAAAATAGTATTGTCAAAACTACACTAAACATTTTTGACATGGATTTGATACAACCATCTACATCGAACATGATTTCTCCAAATAAAATACTTCCTTCACCAAAAGTTACTCCTACAATAAAGAAGCGCAAAGTGAGATGTCAGAAGTCAGAGATCCTAACCAGTTCTCCATTCAAAAATGCAATTGAAAAGAAAAATTTAATGAAAAAGAAACCGAAGTTAGTTCTTGATCAAGCTAGCAACAAAAAAGAAAATAAACCTATTAAGAAAGAAACAAATGAGAATAAAGGAAAGGGGAAAGGAAAAGGAAAGGAAAAAGTAAAAAGAACAGAAAAGGACAATAATATATTGCAATATCGGGAGCAGCCTTCACAAGATATTGCGTTTTGTCTCTTTTGTGGTGAACAATACGTGGAACCACCCACAGAGGACTGGGTACAATGTATATTGTGTTGTGGTTGGGCACATGAATTGTGTACGGATACCGAAGATGGTAGTTTTATTTGCGAAAATTGTAAAATTTAGGGTAAGCGCATACATTCCATCTTGCCCGTATATGCATTCCATTTTGCCTTCAAGATGAGGCAAAACGGAATTTTCTATGTTGTTACTTCAAGAGTAATAACAATTTTTTTTTTCAAATTCAAATCGTTTATTGCGAATATAGGTTACCTAATAAGTTGTTACAAGTTCAAATGCTCGGCTATATTCAGGCTTTCGGCATGCAACAATAATAAAAGTTGGTGAAGGTAGACATGCTTGAGACTTTCAAAATAAAATTATACAATAATAACACCACACAACGTTAAACTGAACAATGTTGTGTTTTAGCATACGAAAACTAGTAAAATAAATTATAATTTGATCCCTATGTCAATTATGAATTAAATATACAATGTCAAAGTAATAAAATATATATACATTATGAAAGTCAATGCAAATTAAGCAATTATAAAATTAAATAATTAATGTAGATAAAAGTTATCATTAAGGTATTCATTTATATTATAATACGCCTTGTGTAATAAAAACTGTTTTAATTTAAATTTAAATTTAATAATATGTTCACAGATAATTATCGTAATTGGTAAATGATTAAAAATACGAGGGGCCATACATAAAATGCTCTTGTTAAATTGTGCAGTCTTGTTTGGCGGAAAACACACTTTTACATTATGCCGTTGGCTTTAAGGTTATCAAACATATTTTTATTTGAATATACAAAAACACAAACCTCATAAATATAAATGCATGGAAACGTTAGTAGCTTCAAACCAATGAAAGAAGATTTACAAGTGTCAGTTTGCCTAAGTCTACAAATCGCTCTCACACACCTCTTCTGAGCCTTAAATACCGCTTCTTTGTATATCGAGTTACCCCAGAATATTACACCGTATCTCAAAACAGACTCAACATAACCATGATAGGCAGTGATCACTGCAGATTGATTCACAACTTTAGCCAGCATATAAAGAGCGTATGAAAATTGGTTTAACCTATTGCATACATTCTCCACTTGATGTTTCCAACTTAAATTGCTGTCAAGATGTAGACCCAAAAACTTAGCGTTGGCGACGTCATCAATTTTATGGCCATTAAAATTTAAATCTATGTCAATTAAATAATTTTTCCTATTTCTAAATGTCATTAAATTCGTTTTATCAAGATTTATAACTAAATTATTTGATTCAAGCCACTTGACTACATTTCCAAGACTGGTAGTCATGTCCGACTCAAGATTTGATTTACATTTACTTGTAAACATCATTGTGCTGTCATCAGCAAACAAGACCATATCTTTGTTTACAAATTTAGGCAGATCATTGACATAAATGATAAATAATAAAGGCCCCAATACACTGCCTTGTGGCACTCTTTGTGTCACGTGACAAAATTTAGAACGATATGTAGTTTCTTTCTTTATTTTTGGACATATGCGTGTAATTTGTACACATTGGTTTCGGTCACTGAGGTAAGATTTGAGAAGATTTAAAACATTGCCTCTAACACCATACGTTTCTAGCTTATTTAATAAAACGTCGTGACAAACAAAATCAAATGCTTTCGTTAAATCCATATATAATGCTGAAACTAATTTTTTATCATCTAGGCCTGTCATTATAGTGTATAGGAACTTATAAACAGCCAAGTTAATAGTTTTGTATTTCTAAAACCTATCTGCTCTTCTACAAATACTTTATTGATTTCAAAGAATGTATTCAGGCTATTGTAAATTACTTTCTCAAATATTTTAGAGAATACAGAGATTAATGCGATAGGTCTATAAGAATTCATATTTTCTTTGTCGTTTCTTTTAAACAAGGGTTTGACTATAGTTACTTTGAGCTTTTTTGGGAATACGCCTGTAACAATGCATGATTTTATGATAAAACAAAGAACAGGTGAAATGATAAGTGAAACATTTTGTAAGATTTTAGTGGTTACATTGTCATAACCGGTACTGTTTGTATTTTTCAATTATTGGATTATATTGTGAATGTCCGATGAAGTAATAGGATTCATAAATAAAGAATGCGAATAATTATTATTAATTGTCATTAACCTACAACTTACATTATTAGAATTAAAGTTCTTTTGAGGTTCACCAATAAAAAAAACTATTGAATGCTTCCGCAATACTTAGGGGATTATTAACAAGTTCACCATTCGCTTTTTTAACTGCTTGATGTCGTCTTTAGGCAGATTGTTTTTATTATAATTTATTACTGACCAAGTGGCTTGCGATTTATTTTTAGTTAACACATGTTCTAATTAATATTGATTATTTTTAGTTATATCATTGTAAGTGATTAAGATGTTTCTCAATACTGATTTCAAAAAATTATCTAAATCATGTTGTCTTATTTTTTGGACATCGTAAAGTTAGACCTTCCATCTTGCCCTCCCTTCCCTAGTACTTACATAATAACTTTTTAACGATAATGTCCTAATGTTTATTGTGTTGGAAACACTACAATTCCCGATTCAAATAAATCCAATTTTCAACACACTTGCTCATAAAATGGCTCTAATTTCACCATAATTAGGCACATAATGACACCTGTAATCAAACTGTGACTTTTCATTGCTATTATTTACAAGTGAGTTATAGAGTTTTATTTTATTTTAATGGTTGAGTTGCTTTGTTCTTAAAAAAGTTTCGACACAAAAAAGATCGTGTTCAATAGTACAAATAAATTAATGTACCTATTGCTTGCTCACGTCATGCAACTTCGTATTTAAATAGATAATTTCAACTTGTACGTGTTGTTTAATAAATATATCTTTTTGTTTTCTCTGTAATAAAGAAAACTTGAAATTCCTCATTTTGTACGTAGCTAAAACGCTATCCGCGAAAAGCCAAAAAAAAGAAACCTAATTCAATTAGTCTATGGCCGATCGCCATTGTTAGATGCGCGCGCATAGGAAAACTGAATTATTTTCCCGCTCTCGTATAATATTTAAAATGATTTATTAGTATTTAGTATTATTTTCTTCACAAGTGTGTTGAAAGACGTCGTATGCTACACGTGTGTATTGATGAATGATGATTACCGCTGAGTCGCCATTGAGACCCGAGCCGTTAGGTAAGGGTCTTATGAGAGCCGAGGACGTTACTCACTTGTACCATAATGTACTATTATAACTTATTTTTTTGTTTCGTAGTAAGTACTATTGAGCCTATATTTCAAAATGAATCTATATTTTAATCAACCAACCATATATCAGTAGATTGGATCGTGACTTAGTTAAACATATTAAAGTATTAGCCTTTTTTTCTTGAAATATAATTGATATTATATTGTAATCAATAAAAAAATATACGTAATCTAGGCTTAATCTTATCTCAATTATATAAGGACAACTTTTCTATGATTTTATGGGACAAAATAAAACACCAGATTACATATAAGACTGTTATAGTTAAACTTACATCGTTTATTACATTATACTCTTGACACAAACATTAACTTAATACGAGTATATTACTTTGAAATCTTTGATTACGAAGTTATTCTATTCAACTTACAGATATTTGTGTTTCACAAAAGGTTCTGGCTTAATTATTTGTTTCCGTTCGTTCTTATAAAATATTACGTAAGTGACAACTTGTGTTCTTATGTTACGGAGTGATAGGTCTCTTGTGCAAGAGGCAGTCTTGGTTGGTACCACTGGAGTGATATTATTTGGACCAGATATTATTTGGCCGCGAAAATTAAGAGCGAAAAGCGTTACTGTATTATGGTGGCAAGGGGACTGTAGGAAGTGAAATTACTGGGAAAAGAGTCTCAAAACCAGATGTGTCTGGGTGACGAGCGCAATATTATGCAGTGCCATGCAAAACTACATTTCTAAGTTCTGGGTGGCTGGGTCTGCAACTGTCATAGACCAGCGTAGTGCTGACTACAGGCGCATTAATTACCGAAGCGGGTAAGTTGGTCGCTTAATTGCATAAAAACTCGTAACACTTACATGTACTTAGTTTATTTGATTACATGTATGAGTATAAATGTAAGTAACGTAAAGATATAATTATTATAATTAATTGTTACCCTTCATTCAAAATGTTTTTTAATACTAAATTGTATATTGAATTAAAAAACTTCTAATTTAATTGATTTTAATATCTGTAAATCAATAATGCAAATAGGCTGCCTCGTTTGCGTTCTTCTGGTTCTAATTCCTTTAAAATCTGGCTCTAATTTAAATTCTAATCGGTCTTTAATGATGCAAACCTTCTTCGGCGAGTGTTCGACGATTATCTTGTGAATACAAAAGTAAAAAAAAACCAGAAACATCCTCTGTTTTATAGGAATTAGAAATAAACACATTTTCATTGTTTGCGCCGTAGTGGTAGGTCCTGAAAATCATCCCCGTTTCCCATGTAACTGAGTGCAAACCCTAAAATAATTCCATTTAGTAATACCTACTGCAGAACTCTAAAAAGTTTTGCCGACTAGAAACCAGCACTAACTATGGAAAATAATAATCTCTAAATTTTATAATTATAAAATATATGATTAAAGGAAATACCTACTTAAAATATTTCCTACAGTTCCTATTATATTTACTTAGATATGGTAAATTCGCTTTTGCGTCCACATTCAATCATAAATAATCATTATTTTGAACTGATTTTATTTCAATGGCTTTGAACCTTTTCGATAGAACACGCGAGCGAAACCGCTGGCGAGTCAGCTAGTCCAGTTCAAAGAATCTTTATTACCTACTCATTAATAATATAATTGTCACTTACATGAGAACTTATAAAAAAAAATTATTAAGAATATTTATGTTTATCGTCGTTTGTACGGTCCAAGACGCATTGTACCTACAATGCGTCTTCATTATGTAATTAACACTTCTGAAATAATCTACCTATTTAGGTAAATAGGTAGATTATTTCAGAAGCGAATGATCACTGATTATGTGTTCAGCTAGCTTAGATTTAAAGACACCAAATGAGTCTACAGTTTTTACCGGTAGCTTATTATATTTTTTTTTAAAATAAAATACATATTTTGAGATAAAATACAGATATCAATTAGTAAATTCACTCAGCTGGAAGAATAAATACTAATAACATAAAAAAAATGACTCCACATGCGTCCTATTTAAGAACGGAAGAATATAGTACTTACCTTACCGAAGGTACCAACCATATATCGCATACAGCATAGGTATTTTACGCGATTTTGATCTTTAGGGAGGTGGAAGAGTATTCATTTTGTAATCTGAAACTGATACAATACTACCTAGGTTGGAGTAAATATAAAAGATATAGTAAAATAGATAGAAAGTACCTGTTGAATGCTTTGTGCTTACGATCATTGCCTCATTCTCTCTCCGCATCTTCGCAGCGCCGGCTGGGGGCTCGCGAACAAGTGAATACCATTTTCCCCACCTACTTACATTTATATTTCAAAGCAGTTGTTTCAATTTAAAAACATTGAATTACCCTGTTTAGTGTTAGGTGTAGAAATAGCAAGTTCAGTGTATTGATCATATTTTTTATTGTTACAGATAATTTTCTGGAGGACTGTAAAAGTATTGAAAAAATCCTTAGTGATGAACATGTCGTGTTTCCGCGGTAGTGTGCTGATTCCTGATTAGGCTTGTGCCTGTCCTCGTGCCTGTGCAGTGTTCGCGTACTCAGTGTACTGTGATGATGTGATTGTGAAGTGCTGCGTCTAAAGATAAACCGCCACCATGCTGCCTACGAACGTTATGTCATTTATGAAGAAGGTAAGTTGATTTCGATGTTCTCAATACACGTTCATATCATGCTTGCGGCTCCAACTGCTATCTCCCAGAATATTATCCCGGGATTGTAGTAATATTTTTTACAAAGATATGTACTTTAAACAAAGCAGTCAAACAAAAAAGATAATTATTGTAGGTTTTACAAATTATGATGATCTCTATGATTATCACGTCTACGTAACTTAGGCAAGTACTCTTGAGTTGGACTCTATAATCTAACTCGGAAACTTAAAACGCAAACCAAAACAAACGGTTCACAACATTTTCACGTAACTTTATATTTACGACATGAAAAAACAACATACTGATTCTGTGTTTTGATACGAGTAGGTTATATAAATTAACGGTAGGAATATCACATAATTTTATGTATAGTTTGACCTGAAACTACTCCTTCATTATTACCACAAACGAACAACGATAAAAGCAACATTATCGTTTATCTTCAATCAACTACTGTATGAACGAAGGCTATTATACAAGAATATACGAAGCACATAATATTCTGTCTAAGCCATTAACGTATTTCACATTTCTACTTACCTCGTTGATTGATGGCAAATGCTCTACCATGGAAATGTTATATAAATATTTTCAGGGATGTAATCTGGGGTTCCTGAATACGTGCCATCCCTATTTTATTCTCCAGGAACTAATCAGTCACACTGTTTTCCCAGAACCGCCGATTTGATATGAAGTAGACATTGGCAAAACAAATGAGTGATGGCGAAAGATAGACAGAAGTGTAAAAGTCACAGCGATATTCATTTATCATAACATTAGCTAAACGAAAGATCAGGTGCTCAACATAGCTCTCCCAAAAACCAGAACGAAAATTACTGGTGTCATTGAAATGTATTAGAGTATATTTAGCAATATTCTGCAGGCTTTGGACGCTTCTTACCCCTCGTTTTCACAGGTATAATACATGTATTTTACAAGTTTATGCAGTATTTTCGTTTATTGTTCACACTCGTATACATATATACAACTTTTATATAAAACTTGTTGGATGAAATGATTTGTGAACTTCTAGTTGTCTACATGCTATGATCTCACGTTTTTACATCATTATGTTTGCATTTCCACATATATCCTACAAGTTTTGTATAAAACTAGTATTTAGTTTGTTTCTTAGTGAAAACGAGGGGTTATGCTCGCAGTTGGTGTTAATTGTTCTCACAATATTGCCACGCACTGTGGCATATTCTCTGCGGGGCTGATGGTAACTACTTACGATCTGACTTAACAAAACTTACACTAAGTATAGTAAATTACATTTGTTTTTTGTGCTCTAAATTCATTACTCTCTAGGCTGGATTGCAGCGCAGTATAGTAATTACATGAAACAGTCATGTTTTTATGGGCCTCAAAGTAAGCTAAAAATCGCACAACGAGCTATGGAGAGGGCTATGCTTGGGATTTCTCTACGTGAACGAATCAGAAATGAAGAGATTCGTAGAAGAACGAAAGTCACCGACATAGCTCAGAAGATTAGTCAGTTAAAGTGGCAGTGGGTGGGCAGGGCACATAGCACGCAGCACAGATAGCCGATGAAGCCGGAAGTTTCTGGAGTGGATCACGCACCAGCAAGCGCAGCGTGGGTCGTCCACCGACACGGTGGACAGACCATAAAGGTCGCAGGATGACGATGGATGCAGGGCGCTTCCAACTGTTCTTATTGAAAAATTATGGGGGAGACGTATGTTCAGCAGTGGACATCCTTCGGCTGAGATGGTTAAACTATAGTCGCCCGGTACCCGCGGGGAGGGGGGAGGGGGGGCGGAGGGGGGGAGGGGGAGGGGGTGAAGCCCCCCCCTGCATCCCCCCCCCGCCGGAGCCCTTATTTTTTGAGTAATAATTTTTTTAGTACTTAACCTCACTTTCGGCTATATCAGTATTTTTTACCTATTTTTTGTTTCACACCTAATCTATTAAGGCGGTTCGCTTCTGGCACTTCGCCGGCCGCTGCCGCGGCACGCTCGCTTCGCTCGCTCGGCTCGTGCGTTGTTTGTCATGTTCTAACCTAACCTAACCTATTTTTTGTTTCACACCTAACTTATTAAGGCGGTTCGCTTCTGGCACTTCGCCGGCCGCTGCCGCGGCACGCTCGCTTCGCTCGCTCGGCTCGTGCGTTGTTTGTCATGTTCTAACCTAACCTAACCTATTTTTTGTTTCACACCTAACTTATTAAGGCGGTTCGCTTCTGGCACTTCGCCGGCCGCTGCCGCGGCACGCTCGCTTCGCTCGCTCGGCTCGTGCGTTGTTTGTCATGTTCTAACCTAACCTAACCTATTTTTTGTTTCACACCTAATCTATCAAGGCGGTTCACTTAACATTGTATTATATAACAACAATAACATATCCAGTCCGTCTCAGAGTTATGTTGATAGATGAGAAAAACTTAATGTTAAAGGGCTAGGAGAGACACAATTAAACAAACATTTTAATACATTACTTGTTTATTTCATAAACATGTTTAATTGCTTTCATTAAATGTACAAAAGAGTCTCTTTTATATTTATACACGTCTCTTCGCCACAAATATTCAACAATTATATCACTAAAGTTTTCTGGGTTGTTATAATTTTGTTTTTTGAAAAACCTCTTCACTGCTCGCCACTGGGATTCTATTCTTTGGGTGTGGATTCCATCTTTACCCACAAATGGTATGGTACGATTCACTTTTTTGTGTATGTATCCATATTCAGACAGACAATCGTATGCCCGCCAACAATCGGTGTGGATTGTTGTTCCAGGTAAAACATGCTTTTGAATTAAAGGTATGAGAGTATCAGCATCTCTTTTATTGTCCGGGCATACTTCCAATCTTAAGTCTTCAGACCCATCTTCTATTAATCCCAGCACCCAGTGGCCTTCAATGTGACGTCCTTTGTTATATTTCCTTTTTCCAAATTTACTTTCGTCTATTTGCACTATTTTCCCACAGCCTCCAATTTTACCGCTGTAAAGATTTTGTTTTTCCAAATAAAATATCACAACTACTTCTCTGCAGTAATTAAACCAATCGGCTATAGTATTTGGGCTTAAACATTGCTTCCTTTCTTTTTTATAAGGGTCTTCGTGAATTGTTTGGTCGTAGGTCCATCCTTGTGAGTATGCATATATAAGATAGTAAACATGCATTATGTCGATAGCAATATTTTCGAAAAATGTGCCAATTCTGCGAGAGATCTTGGCACCGCTGCCCGATTTAGATTTGCATGATCTTTTTGAGCACACAAATGTACCAAAACTTGTGCATCCGCATGAGTATGACACTTTCATGGATGTCCTGTGGGTTCGACACCGTTTCTCAGTTGGTATGAGACCTTGGTCTTCACTATATTTGATGCCCAATTTTCGCACAACGTCAGTTAAATTCCAATGATCAATCACTTCAGTGACGCAAAGTTTTCGTTTGGTTATAAGCTCGTTGTCGTCGTCGTCATTACTCGAAGAAGGTCCGGCGACAGGTTCAACGGGCAGATCAGGAGCCGAAGAAGGTCCGGCTACAGGCTCGACGGGCAGATCAGGAGCCGAAGAAGGTCCGGCAACAGGTTCGACGGGCAGATCAGGAGCCGAAACCGCGTCCGCTTCGGGTATTGTACTCCATTACAGCCAAGTGCAGTCCAGTTTTCAAGCCAAGTTCAAGTCGTAGAGCAATCCAAACAAATCCGGTAAGCAAGCCAAGTTTCAAGTCGTCGCGCAATCGAAGGAAGTCCAGGGAAAAAGCCAAAGTCGTAATAAAAATCGATAAACAAGAGAGCACACATTCACGAAACTACGAGAGAAACGGAATGAATGGATGACAGTCCATCTGTCAGTAAGACAAAATGGCGCCTTTTTTTTTCTTACGTTTAACGATAACGATACGTTTCGTTTAACTCAGTTTGACAACTTAATTTGACAACTTAATATTGTACCATTTTCTCAACATTGCGTTCCATTTTTACTTTTTTTTATCAAATTTTAATTTAATCATAATTAATTTAAACTACGTTTCCGGCAAAAAAAAATTGCTGGAAGGGCTTCAGGTGGACCCCAATGATACCCCTAAACTCGCACCTTCATCAAAATCAGGTACCGGACGGCTATAGCCAACCCGCTGAGATGATTATGATGGTGATGAAAACATTGAAATAAGATAGAATTTACAAGGAAGGGCAACTGTGATGAAAAACTAATAACATCATGTGATAAAACATGTAATGCGTAATCTCCTCTCAGCAAAAGCATAATCAGACTTATAAAACGAGTCTTGATGTGACCTAAAAAGGATATTATCTCATTGTCATTGTTATAACTGTTGCTTTTCCAACGTTTCTTCTCATTCCGAGATTTGTTTCACGGATGTTGTCAAAGATGCAACGATGTTTGCTCTTAGAGAATCGCACGACTGTTTAGGTTAAGATGCGCATAAACAAAGACGGAAGAGATAACGAATGACTGTCAAATATTTCAATCATTTCAATCCTTTCGCTTTTTTCATCGCGGTGCGCTACGGTATCTTTGGAGAATGATCGTGAAGTCCATACAATTTTACCATCATTCCATGAAAATATCGTAACGCGCCGCGTTACATGTTTGATGGTAACAGCGAACAAGGCCCAAGGTAATTAATATAACCTTAACTAATTTGTCTTAATTATTAATAGATTAATGTGTTCGTAGACTATAACTAAATCTTTACTTGCCATTAAGCCTTGTGATTAAAAATGAAGTAAAATAGGTACATAGATACTCTTACTTGCATTATTTTTATATATATTGTTTTAGAATATTTTTATACTAAATATTTTTTGTATGTTTCTTGTTTCATATATTTTTTTAGAACTATTTATTGATGTTTCAATCTATAGAGAGAAACATATCTCAAAATATAGAGAGAATCTAATTCGTCTCTCTATATTTTCGGCATAATATAGGTACAAGCCAGCGTTGCCTCGGCCACGACTTTATAATGTTTCCTCCAGGAATTATAATAAAAGTCCCGGGCTCACTAAAGTTGGATTGTTGTTTAGATTATATTACGGCTACACGTTTTAATTAAAATCTTTGTAGTAGTTTTCAGAAGTCGCATAACGGAAATTCTAATTTGTTTGATTCTTCACCCATTGCATACTTAATATGATATTTTAAGGCTTATACCCGATTTCTAACAGGCATGTGTTTGAACATTACCATCTTTATGGTCTGGACTTTAGTTATTGCTCCAATGTTTACAACTGTATAAATATATGTATGGAAGTATATTGTATTGTAGTGTATATATATATTATATATATATATATATATATATTATGTAAGTATATCAATGAATTAATTATATGTTTATATATATTTCAATATGTATTAGAGTATTTTTATGTATTAGTAGATATTTTTCTTTTCTTGTATATAATTTATTATTAATTTGATTTAGTAATGTATTATTGTCTGGATTTGATTGTACCTTTATCTTTATATTACGCCCCGTCTTGTTATTCCTGTATTTCCTCTCCATCCTAAGGTTGCCTGGAAGAGATCACTATTAGTGATAAGGCCGCCCATTGTAACACTTTATTTTAAGCTTTCTTTTACTTTTATGTTATTTTTGTATATTAAGTGGTGTAACAATAAAGAATTATCTATCTATCTAACTGTTATGAATTAGCTTTTGACATACTAATATGTACCACGATCAGTTTCGCATCAGTCTGATCTTCCGTTCATTTGAACTACCCGTTATCATTTTAATTGGGTTGGCGTTATAGTAAAGAGGAAAGATTTGTATGTTTGTAAAGAATAAACTCAAATAGTACAGGACCGATTTAAAAAATCTTCTTTTAAAAAATCCACTTCCACCATTAGAATGCTACATTATCCCTAAATAACATAGGCTTATGTATTTTGATTCATCATCATCATCATCATCATCATCGTCATCCACACGCGGGTGAAATCGCGGAGCACACCTACTATGTAATATAGAAGACCATAGTTACTTGTCCTGATTGATTGACTCATCACCGCTAAACCTAAATCGATGAGAATACAAACTTGAAATTTTGGTCTTTTATGTTGTAAGCATCCACTAAGGAAGGATTATTGGAAATTTCATCCCTAAAAAGGTGAAACGAGCAAAACTGGAAATGGATCAGCTAGTTTGTTATAAAATTGTAAGGAGGGCATTATTTATATATATATATTGGGTTAATGTCATGGGCAGAATTTTTAGAAAAGTTTCACGATTCTCGTGTCACGGAGTCAGTCAGTTATTGCTAGTAACGAAAACACATAGAAGTTGATTTCACATCACTGGTATTATTCATATACACAGTTGTAAGTTATAAATTTACAATAATTAGAAGTAATAATCTAGCAGTTTATAATTTAACAAAGTAATTAGAAAAGAGTACTCACAAGACCTCAGTGGCTCCAAAAATAAAAATGAATATTCACAAGGCACGAGCACTAGTGGACCGAGCACGAAAATTTGTATGCACGAAATATGTATTTTCGTAAACATAACATAACGAACGTAACCGTATCGTTTATGCGGTTACTCGTAACTTACCCGCATAAACGATGCGGTTACGTTACGAGTCTAACGTAATCGCATCGTTAAAGTATTTCATACAAACTGTAATTTAGTTAGTACAATAGTGGCACAGATAACTCATAGTTTGTACTGAATACGTCAACGATACGGTAACGTTACACTTAAGCAGATCGTGCTCGGCCTACTTGTTGGATTCGGACCCTCATACAATTATTGTCTATGGAAATCAAAAATATACTACTTGTCTAAAATTATACTACGTTTGATTTTACGATGTTTTTGTTTAATTTTAAGTGTTCGCTTCAAGTTAATCCAGGCACACAAAAGTAATTTTTGGAAATTTTAGGAACCGACACCTACATATATAGTTATCGGATATAGCACACAGTCACCGAGCGCTCAGTTTTGTCTTAAGCCCTTATGATCTTTTTTTCATTCTTCGGCGTTAAATCAACAGATTAGATTTACTTTTAAATTATTATCACAAAATAAAGACATTTTCAAAATTATCAAGTAGGTAACTAAAGTAATGATGAATTAGGGAAGTGTACTGCAACCAATCGCTGTCGAATCCCGTAAAATAAAACGAATTTGCTATGAACTCATCTTCTTTCTCACACTCATTCATAAAATATGCTGTCAGAACCACCAGGATAGTAAAGTATTACATGGGGAATCCCTGCCTGGCGTGTCGTAGCCAGATTAAGTGCTGTCATGCGTACATAAATTCCTGATATTTGTTCTCGATATTGTAAGGTATACAATAAAAAGTAAACGGACCTGCATGTTAACGCTGATAAAATTATGGTATTTTCGCGTAGTGTAGTGCCATTACGATACTACTATAATTTTAAAAATGGTACAAATAGTATAATTATACTACAAAATCCAACACACTCTCTGAGGTTAGCAACATGGCCGCCTCCGTTATGGCCGGCCTCCCTGTCTTTTCGCGCCGCACAGTGCTCGAGTCGTAGCTACGGGCTACGGGCGATGATGTGACCCCGTGACTTCAAGCTCATAAATCAAACCTTTTATGACATTATAATGGTCTATCGCTTATTGGATGAAAGGCGCATTATTATAAATAGCCTCCTATCCATCCGTTCTAAAGTAAACAAAGGTGATCTCACTCTTATTTTTTATATCAGTAAGTAACGAGACGGGCTAGAAGTATAGCATGCTGATGCAGTGGGATCACAATGAAGATTATGTTATAAACGGCACGGCATTGCGCTCATCACCACGATATTTCGCTGATCGTTAGGTATCCATGCAGTTAGATAGATACCTCGATAAACTCTTTATTACAACGCAACGGTACAAAAAGCAACAAAAAAAAGATTTTTGTGAACAAAACAATGAGCAAAACTTATAAATAAGTGTCACAATAAGCGGTATTATTGCTCAGAGCGTTCTCTTCCAGACAACCATGCAAGGAAAGGAATATGTATAAAGTTATCGGTGGTGTATAAAATAAATATAAATTAGATAACATAAGAATGTTGATACAAATTGATACAATATATAAATATACATAGCATAATAGTATACCTACGTATACAATTATACATAGATACCAATAAATATTATATAACACGTATTCGCGGTATATTAAGTCGCGGGCAGTCGTTAGTATAAAATACAATATTAACATATATATAAAAGCATACATACTTCCGATATGGTCTAGCTGTGCTTAAGCCATGCTCTTACCAAAAATGCACAAATAACTCAAGCGCGGATCCACCGTTGTGGGCATGATGGGCATTCCCACAACCCTAAAAGGCTTGTGACATCAGACTTTCATATTCGGCACACTGATGATATGACGTAAAAAAACCTGGATACCGATGAAATTATTAACATCATTTGATGTCCTTTTTAAGGTTGTTTCCAGCGAAGTTACGGAGCAAGAACATCTTATATCTCCGAGTAAAAAACGGAGTGCTTTGCCATTCACGGTTTTGAAGTGTTGTATCTGGTTCAAAGTTCTGAATGTCACTGGACTGTTAAGGGCAAGCGTGACGCTTAACATCAGGCGAGGGACTTGATACTATATCTATCATGAGAGAGTTCATGCTCCGACTCTTACTTTGCTGATTTTCGGGTGGCTGTGACCAAAACCTTTTTTGTGGGCTGGATCCGCGCCTGGCATAACTCTTAAACACAGTTCATACGTCCTAATCAGAATATTTTAAACTAGCCTACTACTACGCCACGCGGTTTCACCCGTGGTAATGGATGATGATGAATAAAAGTAGCCTAATAAGTTACTCCTTATAGATCTATCTCCTCGTAAAAGTACAGTTAATATCGGTCCAGCCGTTTCAAAGATTAGCCAGAAAAATCTGAAGACAGAAAACATTTTTAGAAATTGTTTTTTTTTATGCAAGTACCGTATATACTTTCATATGCATTTAGTGAAAGCTGTTATTTTGGAATTTCAAAAAGACACTTCATTTTTATTTATCTGTATATATGTGAAACATAGGCTACTTGTAATCACAGAAAAATACTGTACGAGAGCCAGATACTTCCCTGTGCCATAGGGCGCAGCTAAGCTAAGTTCAGGTACATAATATTAGGTGGTGTCATATCACGATGTCGATAAAAATGAGGGTTTTTAAAGCAGTATATCTCATAAGTAGCGATTAATTTAAAACTACAAAAAATAATGTTACATTTATAAGACTTCTAAGTTCACATTGACGGAATTAAAAACATATTTTAACATACTAGAGTACATTAAAAAAATTAAAACATACCACTTCATTTCACCTTGAACCCGTTGAAAGGCGATCGCCACATTTGGACAATAATACAATAAATTTCTCAGAAATCTACCTACTTTTCCAGGAACTGCGACGTGTGTGGTTGTAACAGTTTTTCTTTTTATTCACTATTATATTTGTTACAAAACACATATAATAAAATAACAAT
This sequence comes from Selenia dentaria, assembly GCA_917880725.1. NCBI lineage: Eukaryota > Metazoa > Arthropoda > Insecta > Lepidoptera > Geometridae > Selenia > Selenia dentaria. Next base: position 15,150,980 of record OU862889.1, on the reverse strand, counting down.
TTTTAATACACATTTATTGACGGATTCTACAACGCTTAACGCGGAACAGACGCTTCTACGGCGCGGTTAGTGTATTTTGCATATTTCCACAGCGTAATGTCATATGGGATATCGCTATGGGGTTCAGTGGCTGATATAGAGACCATCTTTATCCTACAGAAACGTGCTATTCGAGCTATATACGAAATGGGTCCCCGTTAATCTTTGAGAGATTTATTTAAAGAAATCAATATATTAACGTTGCCTTCCTTATAATATATTTGAAAATATAATGTATGTTCGTAAAAATTTACATAAATATAAGTTAAATAGTGATCACCACACTTTTAATACTAGAAATACAAATAGGATAGCTGTACCTAGTTTTAGACTTGCGAAGACTAATAAGTAATTCCTAGGAAATTGTGTGCGTTTTTACAATAAAATCCCAAAACACATAACTGAGCTCACAGAGGGCAAATTTAAGTTGACTGTAAAAAACAATTTAATAAAAAAAGGTTACTATAAAGTATAAGTTCGACATTATATAGAAGATAAAGATGCTTGGAATACTCCACTTCTGGCAAGCTGTCACTCTGCCACCCATAAAATGTAATATTTGTAGTACCTAAGTAGAAACATTGTAAACATCTATATAAAATGAATGGCCCCTAGTTTCTCGCCGTTTCTTCTCGGTGGGCTCTATATATTTTGGAACACAGCGGTAGCGTCTTTTAAGTACATTATAATGAAAAGTTGACGTTCATAAGTGCGTCGTTGATGCCTAAATTGAATAAATGATTTTGACTTTGACTTTTGACTTGAGTGAACATAATTTTTTATGAATTTTTTACGGTTTTACGACATGCGCTTGCTTGATTTCAAGTAAAGGAAAATGAAGCGTTGAGCTGACAGCGCCTCAAGTTCATTAAAACACAAATCAGAGTGTGATCGTCACTCTTCACTTGTTTTCGCAAAGCATACATTTTAGTATCAAGCTTGGCACATATTCTACCTGTACCTATACTGTATAATAGATAAGTAGGAGTATGCTCTATCGCTGTCCCGTACCGTGCCGTGTGTGCTTATCGAGCTAGCAGGTGGAAACGTCGCCTCACTAGCGCTTCCTGTGCGATGAATTAACGCTCCACCGAGCGGAAACGTCTTTCTTTCCACTCAAAACAATATAGCGCGGTCCCGCACGTATGCGCTTTCAAACGGTGTTTGAAGCTAAATGCTTTGGGTGGCGCGCTGCTCTATAATTATCACTCAGTACTGTTCTCGCAGCTTAACTTAATCGTGTTGTATTAAAACATTAAACACACGTTATAGGGTACTTCTTCGAAATATCATTCTTCGACTGATTCATCTGGTCAAAATTTTGTTTCACTTTCACCTCTGGCACACATGTTCCTATGAAAAAAAATATACCGAAGAACATATACGTATTTCAGTGAGGGATTGGTTTTTATGAAGTAGTTTTCAAGAGATCTACATTCAAATATTTTGTGCCCAGATGATTCAGAATTTGTTACAGATGAATCATATACATTTGTTATTTTTTTTATACACATTTATATTAACGCAATAGGATTCCAGGCTTGGACACACACAATAACACATTACAACATCCAAGACTCGAGAACAAACATTTTTGCTCATCACACAAATGTTTGTACGACCCAGGGATCGAACCTGCAACCTCTTGCTTGGGAAACATGGGCGCTACCAACTAAGTTAACGGAGCAGTTAGATCTTAAGTTTGGAGATAACTTAAGCTAGTATAATTATTCAGCATTGTGTTTGTTTTGAAGCGAATCCATATATTTTATATAATACTCATTATATAAAATATGTGGATTCGCACCTAATTAGATTAAATTAATTAGTACTCGTAATAATATATATAGTGCGAGTGTGGCAGTATATAGCGTAGCAACAGTAAACTCGATATATATAGGCATTTTAAAGTCATGTTGGTCATGTTAGTAGGTATATTATTAAAATCAATTAGGTATCATAAGTGTGTAAGGTGGTATAATAATAACAAGCTGTATCTTTTGAAACATAATATGTAACCGGTGCGGTTATGGCGGATTTCTTAGCATTTTAAAATAATAAACCAAAAAAGTATTAAATTTGGGGTCTTCACACTTACATGTATAATTTTTATATACAATCTTGGTTTTCCTATCGTTAAACGGTAATACGAGTACATACAAGTGTAAGCTATATATAAACTACTAGCTGAGCTCCACGGTTTCACCCGCGTGGTGATGGGTGATGATGATGATGATTAAAAGTACCCTATATCATTTTCCGAGATATAATCTATCTTTTTGCTAAATTTCATCGAGATCCCTTCAGCAGTTTAGGCGTGAAAGCGTAACAACCAAACTTACTTTAGTATTTATAATATTATTACAAGCGGCTGCCCGCGACTTCGTTCGCGTAGTAGGCTCGGCCTTCGGCCTCTACATAACCTCCCATATTTTCTTGGTTTTTCTTTCATAAGAACCTTCTCCTGACAATAATTAACACAACAAAACGAGAATTAGCGAGATTGTTCCATCCGTTTTTAAGTTATAGAGTGAACAGGAAAAATAGGGGTTCGTTTTATATACATATACATATGATTAGGATAGTCACTTAGTGGGATAATGTTATAATGCAATATATTATGTATATAAATACCCTAAAAGTGGTTAACCCGTCCGCATCAGCGCAAAAAATAACAATAGATTTATGAATGAAACTTAACTCGAATGAGTCTTGCTGATTCGGACAGATTAAGTGCTAGACAGTCTCGCGTTAACCCGTTGACTCGCGTTCGCCATATTTGGCCAATGATACAATAGATTTCGCAGAAACCGACCTACTTTTCCAAGAACTGCAACGTATGTGAATAACACTAAAGACATAAAACTACTTTATTATTATTTTTGTAGTAGTAGTATGTGTATAGTATGGGAGTACGGTATTATTTCAGCGTCTCATTTACCACTGTTGATCTAGAATCATGAAATTTACAACAACGATACTTAATGTAGTTCAATGTATCAAAAAAGTGAATTAATGTTACAACCTTGTTATTTTGCGGTTGGTGCAATATCCGTGTCTAGGGATCGAATGGCAAAGTTAAGTTTGTCCTTTAACATAGTTTGTCATTGTAAATAATGTTAGATGCTTTCTTAATGTACCCTTTGTGCGCGACTCGCACATGGCCGGTATTATTTCATTAATGTGCGTAGGATTATGTAGAAATCCGTTGGCGTAGCACAACCGCTTCAATTCAAAGGTTCTATTCTACTCTTAGCTCGTAGCACATCGTCTACCAAATGAACACGTCTTCATAACATAAAAAGCCTTTTGAGATTCTATTTACGGCCATCGCCGTGAAGCTTTAACGTGCTAATTTTAAAAATATAAGGAAAAAAGGCTCATTATAATATTCCCTGAATTCGTTGAAAATTCTAACGACTTGAATAAACGTTGAGCCCCGAAAAAAGGAAGATGAAAGTTACTTGATAAAAAATTCATGAAGTGAGAAGTACAAACATCATTATGAAAGTTAAAATGAGGGATCAAAGAAATAAACGACTGATTTTGATAAAAGTCCTGTTGATATGAAATTGCGCGCTTGGTGTGGCGTAGAATGAAATTCCAGTAATCGAGCAGTGCATTGAATAGCGAGCAATGGCTTCCACGCTGGTCCGCGTCGGTGACCTAGTTCGAGCGCAGGGTGCATAAAGGCGAAGCTTATCAAAGCGTGCATATTAAAGCGACTCTTTCAACTGCAAGTACTTCCTGCTTTCTAACTTTTTAATCTCTTCTCTCTCATTCGATGGTTAACAATTTTGTTCTTAATAACTATTTTAGGCGCTCAGCAGTTACTATTTTTAAATCACTTCAGAAAAGACGGGGTTCTGAATTCGACTGTATGTTTTTTTCATGTTTGTTACGCGATTAGTCCCCCAATTATGAATTGAGTTCATAATTCCGAGGTGATACCATATATATATATATATATATATATATATATTAATTCATTTCAAAATTAAGTAAGGACTATAGATAGGCAATCCGTTATTAAAATTGAGGGTTTAGTGCCTACTTTCCAAATGCGAATAGCAAAGTATCTCGTTTAAAGTTCCTTATCTTATTGAATTAAATGAAACATTTATTCATCCATTCATCTGTATGTAGAACTCGTTTTCTCATTAAAATGAATATGCAAAACAGGAGAATAATGAAAGAAATTTGAAAAAAATTCAAATGCTGTTTGGAATACTAATAATAATAGACAATAAAAAGTAAAATGGCGGAATCCAAAAAAAATTGTACCTACTACGTAAGTCATTAGAGCTTGAAGAATAACTAGGTTTGACCTTACGTATCTTACCATATAAAAACCCTTTTGTTATGAGGCGCTGAATAGGGTAGTTGATACAGTCAAAAATAAATTTGAATGTAATGTTAACTTAACACTGGGTGGAGCAAATCACTCAAATAATTTATTTATTTATTATGCATTGGATTTAATTTATTTTGAATAAACAGAATGGGTATAAAAGTTTCTAGAAGTCTCGTGACCTCAAACGGAAGCAGCGGCGGAAATGATGCCATAAGGGCAATAACATGATAGTGTCTTGACTTATCAACAGATTGAGAATCAAGCAAGTGAAGAAAGCATCTAATATTTTGCTTTAAAACTAAATACATACTAGGTCAGAGGATAAACTGTCGATCCATAAACAAGGTTATTGCCACAACCGCAAATAAAAAGTTTGTTATACATTATTTATATTAATTCAATACCTAAGTTTATTGCAATAGAAAATTCAATTTTTTGTTATCATTGTTGTCACACATTTATAGATTTAATTTTATTTCTTTTTATGAATGAAAAAGGGTCTTGACAGGCAGACAGACGATCAGACGGATTGTCCGTCAAATTAAAAAAAAATATTTTTTAATCACTTTGAAGTGGAATACCCTACATAGAATAAATTATGCGGGTAAAATGTAGGTTTATATTTGTAACTGCAGAGTTATAAACTTTTTTTCAAGTAGGTAGTTAGAGTCGGCTCTAAGAAACAAGTCAGTCATTTAATTACTACTTTGTATAAGTAACGTGGATGCATTAATAAATCTTGCTAACACGGTTGACGAAAAAAAAAACAAAAAGAATGTTTCATGATTTTATTCACTTCACTGACACTCGTTCACCATTGTGAACATCGACGGTTAATAATCCACCACTATTACACGTCAAAGCTTGAGAATAAACTCAAAAGAAAATAAATTATAATATTCATTGTTGTTTTTTCCCGCCATCTCCATGTTTAAGCAAGCAACCTCCAAGCAAGCAAAACGTATTATAATCACAAGACTGTTTTTGCCCTAGTGACGTCATAAGACGTATAGGCCGCCATTGAACAATGTTTTAGTGCCAATTTTAAAAGTGGAAATAAAAACATAGTTTTTTTAGTTTCGAGTTATTTATAAAATTATTAGAAACGCTAGGTGTGTATTTCGGTGTCAACAATCCTATTCGTCTTTTGCCTAATACAGGGGTGAAGGTACGGCACGTGACTGCAGCAAGTCTCAGGGTGGACGTCGTGGGTGGGGATGACGTGGTTTTTTTAAATTTGCAGACACAGTTCATTACACATAACAAATTCATTCTTGTTATTTCCAAGAAAACTTAGCCAAATTTGCCAGTAAAACGGTTTCTTAGCCAAACTTTAACTTCCAATTTCAAAATACCATTTGGTAATTTTCAATCAATCAATCATTTATTTAAGCCTTGTGGACCAAGTAGTACATATATATGTGATATTAAAATTAAATACACTCATCAACACTGTCTAGGGATATTTTGTATTTCTTAAATTTTTTGATAAACTATAAATATTTTGTTCAGAGAAGTATATATGGAATGAAACCTCAGTTAATGACCAACTTAATTAAATAAATAAAAAACATTTTATATAATCAAATATTTAAATAAAAAAAAAATAACAAAGAGACTAAAAATGGCGCTAAGTCTACGAGTGAAATTAATTAATAAAATTAATAATTTTATTAAAAATAACAACAGAAAGTTAGACATTTTAACTCTTAATAATCAGTGTTGCCACCCCTCACGTTAATTAGAGTTCGGCATCGGTTATTCATACTGTGAATTAAGGTGTCGATGTCTTGCTGTGGTATGCGTTCCCAGGTTCGTTGCAGGTGCAGGAAAAGTTGCTCTTCTGTGGCCAGATTTGGAGGGAGGGCGTGCATAGCCCTTCGCTGCAACATGTCCCACGCATGTTCGATGGGATTCATATCGGGCGACTGCGCAGGCCATCTCATTACGTTGTTGTCTTGAAGGGCGGCTGATACCAGCCTCGCCGTGTGTGGACGGGCATTATCATGCATGAGTACGAATTGGTGGCCGATTTGCACCCTATGCGGAATAATGACAGGTTCCACCACCTCATCACGGTATTTCTGAGCATTCATGTTGCCTCTTACAAAAACGAGATCGGTTCGCGCGCCTATACGAATTCCCGCCCATACCATGATCGTTCCAGCTTGGTACGAATGAACCTCTTGTGGATGCCGGAGACGGCTTTCCCTGCCTGGAACTCTCCAAACGCGTGTTCTTCGCGAATCTGGATGAAATCCAAACCGAGACTCATCCGTAAAGAGCACTGTCGACCATTGTTCATTATCCCATAACACGTGTTCATGGGCCCACAATAGTCGCCTTCCGCGATTGCCACGTCGCAAAGCAGGAACACGAATTGGCCTGCGAGAATGAAGATTAGCTTCATGTAGCCTTCTTCTGACTGTTTGGTCGCTAACCAACAGCTGATGCTCCTGTTGGAGCCTCTGTACCATTTCCATTGCCGTCAGAGTAGGTTCTCTCCTGGTGGTATTTTGGAGAAAACGGTCCTCTCTAGGGGTGGTCATCCGAATTCTGCCAGCTTGCCGTTCCGCCACTTCTCCAGTATCACGATAACGTGACCAGAGCCTTGATATCACATTCTGGCTGGTGCCTAGAGTCTCCGCAACAACGTTTTGGATAGCGCCAGCTTCCAACATTCCTACCGCTCTTATCATCTCGTCTCTCGTCAAATGTCGACGTTGCATGGCACCAACGAGATGACACAAACAGTAAAAATCACTAAAACAATTGATAGCGTTAGTTAATTAATGTTTTTCTAAACAAATCTCAACACAAAACTAGCACTGCTAACTGAATCAAATGCGTGTTCCCGCGGTTTCTTTTGTTTTAATAAGTTTTAGTTTTTTTTTTTCAATGTCAGTTTGAAAATGGAACAAGGAGGTTTAATCCCACATATAAACTTTTTCCTAATTCTGAGTAGTTTTTCTGAAAACCAAAGAAATGAAAATAAAAATCTAATATCCCTAGACAGTGTTGATGTGTGTAATTTCACTAGATCCGCTTAATAAGCATACAAGATGTTTACAAAGAATAATAATAAAATTAATACGAAACATGCAAGATTAATACATATAAACATAATTTTAATTTCGTATGTCAAATAAATTTTAAAAATTGTAGCAATTATGTCATAACATAGTATGGAGTAAAAACGTTATGTAAAATGTCATGTAAGATTCTTATCTTTTGTCTACAAGAAATTAGTTAAGAACGTTTTTTTTTTTACAATTACAATTTTATTTATTACAATTAATTTAATATTAAAATTTTACAAGTAACAAGTAATGTACAAGAAGAACATATAGGTAATAATTTGCATACTATTTTACCTATGAGAGCCTGTGATAAAAGAGATGCGTCTTAGGAATTGGGGTCGCTCGTGTGCTGATTTACTGTTTTAATAGTAAATAATAGGTGAATAAAATTGCAGCAAACTTATGGTTTTATAGTATTATCGAGTCGAATTTTACACTTGACAGTTGCGTGAAGGGACAGATAATTTTGATTATTCATATATAGGGCTGCCATATAATGAATGTTAGTTCAGCGCAACGCCATGACGGTTCAATTTTGGCTTGCTCTGTTTGTTATTTGTTTTAGTCAAATTACTAATTTGAATTTTACCCTCTTCCTGTTGATATATTGATCTGATATTTAGTACTCACCTTTAATTCTGATGACAATACAATTTAATATATTTAGTGTCATTGTAAATCTAAGATGGCTACAAAAAGACCGATATATATTTTTACAACCCCTTCAATATGGATATCAAATGAAAAGGCCTGACTAGTAGAATACTGTACATTATAATAAATTTCAAATCTAAGATTGACGCCAGCACTAAATGCTTATTTGCTAAAGCAAGCACTTGTAAAGTCCTTGCAATTGATATATTTATATATCAATTGCATTTATTTGTTACATAATATTGTTATATATTGTTACATAATATTTATCGGTGTGTTTAGTTAACTTTAATGTAAATAGACTGCCTAAACTCTATGATCCGCCATGCATGGTCTTCTACTTGTAAAGTCCTTGCAATTGATATATAATATTATGTAACGAAAAGAAATATAAAACCTGAAAATCAAATAAAGAAAAAACTTTTTTTTAGTTATACGGTTTTATTGGTTATAAAGATAATAATGACGTAAATACTGTACTTAAAGATAAACAAATATTGGGTAGGTCCTAGGTAGTCATCGCACCAATCTCCTCATCCATCTAGGGCATTGATGCGACATAACATACTCATCTTGGGATGCGTGAAATTTCTGGGTGCCTAATATTTACGAAGAACGATATGATGACATGTCAGAATGTCATCTCTGTCACATTACTATTGTTTGCCGTTTCATGTTACAAGCACACCGTGACGTGAAACAGCTAGCTATTACGTAACTCTGAAACCCATCATCAACAGAGCTAGAAGGTATGGCATGGGTGCTCTTAATTTTAAAACAAATTCAAATTAAATATTACATCTTTTAATAAAATTTAAATATGCAAGCGTTGCTTCGATTACATGAAAGACGAATTAAGTAGTGTTATGAGTGAAACATAACGAGTGCGCAACACCGAGCAGATTATCAGTGGTCGGTACTGCAATTACTATGAACAGGCGTGACGCTTACTATCAGGCAGACGACTTGCTTACCTTGTGAAAATAAAATAAAGAAATAATTTCCTCACGTGAAACGAAAAAGACATGCAAAAAATCTCACTATAATATTTCCCAGAGCTGTAAGGAACTTTTAAAACCAATTTCATTTCGTTTGTCGACATTGAGAGAAAACAACTTGAAATGAACGGCACGCAAAGTAAACGCTTTATGTATATTTTTTTTCTTTTTAAATGCTAATTTTGCGCAATGTAGGGCGAGCACCTAAGAGAACCATTAGTCTTCAATAAGCGTACTCGTTACGGTTTTATATTACTCATACATAATTTAGCGAGAATGAAGAATGCTGCACAAGCCAAATGTACGTACGTGCTTTTTTGTGAGAAACAGAATAAAAGTAAGAAGTCGTCATATCGTATAGTCAGGAGCAGAGATCGAGTTACTAACAAATCACTAGCATTGCTACAAAGTTCTTGTTTTTTTAAATACCTTATTAAAAATAGAATAACACTAACAAAAGAAAGAATAGATCCCTTCGATGTAAAACAACTTTTTCTAATACCGACAAGGGACTAATGGTCTAGGGTCGCTCTACTAAGTTACCATTAAGTATTATATCACTGTGCCTACGTGGTAGCACGGCTGAAATTCCCATGGGATCTTTTTACTAAATAAAAAGTATCCTATATAGATAACCATAACTTTTTATATATATAACTTTTCGACTAGATGTCTGGTGTTCAAGATATGCTCCCTGGTTCCGCTATCCTTAACTAATCCAGCATGTTTTTGAGGGATTGGCCAATCCAGGAATGCTCTAAAGTGGTTATATATGGTTTATGCTTAGCGACAGATTTTCAAACCAGCTAGCCAACCGGCCACCAGGAGTGAGGATTTAATCAGTTGATTCACTGATGTCCTTCACTGAAAGTTCAAGCTCTATGTGGGATAAACCCCATACATACCAGATATATGGTTATTTATACCCCTTTAACAAGTCAGTGTACAAAAATATACGCTATTCTAATGCTTATTGACAATAGAGCTATGAAAAGCGTGCGCAAAGAAAGGACAATCCACCAAACCAGCATACATTCACATTTATATGAGTCTGGGGATCGCAGAGATATATTATTTCATCGAGAAAAGCTATTGATATCGATTATCCAGACTAAGCCTCGGAGTTATATTTTTTCCAAGGATCGGGTTGCAAGGTAGCTTCTCTAGCAAGGCCTTCATAAAATACAGACGTGGTTTGTTATTGACAAGTTTATGCTTCGTTTATAATTATATTATATTTTATATCAGAATATGTGATAGCGCTGTCTATATAATATATATTATAATATCCACCAAGGCGGTTCTCAAAAATTACCATTTAAAGTAAACAAAATCTACAAAATTACTCTTCTGATGTGCTGCAAGCCTTAATGGGTCGAATTGGGCGCGTTAGTTACAATAAGCCTAATAGTCCGATGAATTAGGAAATTATTTGTATATACACCCTGACAATAATTCCTCTGTCACTGAAACTTTGCAGTTTTATAAAGGTAATGTTCATAGATTACGATTAAAATATTATCCAAAAAAATTACCTTGTGTGTATGTGCACCTAAACTTAAAAATCGCTTCTAGCTACCGGTGGAAAATCCCTACGTGTGAAATTCCTTTGGTATTTGTTAGTTTATATGAATATGTTGTATAGGTATGCCACGGAATTCAGGAATATTTTTATGTCGAAGAGGCAGAAACATAACAAGACCTATTTTGCATCAAAACTTGTTCAAGAAAATTACTCCATCAAATTTGATCTTTTTATTTCTTTAAATGTATATCTTTTCACAATTATCAAAAAAATACATTCATATCACGCCACTATTGTTTTGTATACAAAAAAGTTTTTTTTTGATCTTATTTTATCATAGTGCTAAGTTTCAGCGACAGAGGAACTATGGCAAAGTCAAACCCCTCAATAATTTGACTATAATGCTGTTTCTGTATTGAAACATTAGAAATGCAGTAAAGCAGCTTATTTTTTTACAAGCAAAGACATGTTTCCGGTGGTGATCCTGAGCTTTAAGAGAATGTAACGGGTTTAATTGAATTCTCTACTTAATTTTGCAAGTTGATATTTGGCTCTTATAATCTTGAAAGACTTCCGCACCATAATATTAGGTATTTCCTACCGATCGATTTCCTTTAGATTTTGGAAAGCGGTTGCTTCAGGTATTTATTTCAGGTATTTGTATGCGATTTATCTGATTCTGAATCTAGTGTAAAAGTAGTGGTTGACTGAACTGAAGATCAGCTAGTAAGAACTGTATGTAGTCAACACGTCGCCTGAGGTCCAGCTTTCATATGATAGCTCTCAATCCAGTACCAGATTAAAACCGCCGACAGAGTTTTTCCTTGTTTAATTCCGGTGGAAAATTTGAAAGTAAATTCCCCTGTTTATTTTGAACAGACATGGTGCATGATGCATAGAGGCGTAAATTGGAGTACGTTGTGATTGACGCTATGAAAAGCCGTTATATCCCGAAATAAATGGTTCTTTAGAATTGCATGCTTTTTGTAACGTTTTTCAGAGTAGCGTTTTAGTGTGATTTTTCTGTCTCTGTATGATATGGTCGTAACTCATTCACTTTTTCATTATATGAACACATACTAGATGCCATTTCCTATAGGCATCTTTTCCTTTTATAATTTATTTATTACGAAAAGAAATAACCTTTTTGGGCATTCGTTTCAGCAACGTTAAAGTACGAGACGGTCGACGCTGACGCTCTCCTAGATATTGTTTGCTATGTTGTTCTTAAAGTATCATAATATGAACCATGCACTGCTCTTGTCCTAGTGTGGGATGTTCTACAATTTTGTAATACATTGTATAAACAGCCTCTATTGCTGCATGCTGTTCAACATTCAGCATCTTGTAGAAGTGTAATTGTCATCAACAATATAATAAACTTGTACAACAATATAACTTTTATTGCTGTAGGCATTTTGGGAAGCATCTTAGGTAGCGCAGACACCAAAGTTGGTAAACTTTTTACATTGGTATTTACCCTTTCGTACAGTAGGTGCTTACGTTGCTTTTTTGGGCTTATACCCTTATTGCCTCCACTTTCTATTCTTAGAATTTTCATTGAATCCATCCATTAGGTAGTTACTTGTTTTTATTAAATGTTTTTAATTACTATCACTCTCAACTTCTCGATCCATGCTCGCCACCCAACCTCTTCAATTAAATATATCTGTACATACTTTTAAATTTTTGTCTGTTTGTCTGTTTGTATGTGCGTTTGCACACGGTAATCTCACGAACGGCCTTTCAGATTTAGATGTTGCTTTAACCGCTGTTATATATAGTTCTTATTTGTAATTTTGTTATATATTTGGGTATGCAATAATGAGTCATTAAATAATAAGCATTTTATTGATACCAAAAAACAGCTTTGTGACTTACAATTAACACAAAACACAATATAAAATAAACTTCAATAATTACACACAACACTAAAGCACACAGTGATGTAGGTATAACAAGTTAGTTATACTGTGATTATGGAATACAAATATATAAGCTTACAAAGTTAGACTGTTTAGAACCCTAGCTCTCACGGTAGGATACCCTGTGATTGTGAGAGCTAGTTCTTCCTAAATGTGCAAACAGTTTGATATTTATAGCAAATATCTCTGTCGATTGCATATCTAGAAGGAGTTAGTACGAGTGTTGAGTATACTCAAATGTGTTTGTATCGTCCTGTGTGTGATTTAGATTTGAATTCGCAGTAGTTTTTCGGTGGATGTGTGGTCTAACGATAGCAGGTACTCTTTTATTATGGTTTTGCATAATCTTCTTTGTATTGTATTTGGATTGGGATACAATTTCGTTATACATAAATTAAGAAGATACGAGTAATTTACATCACATACTTACCTAGTTCATATTTCAAAGACGTTGAAACGCAGTATCTGATATTGCTATTAATAGGGAGGACCCTTATCAGTAAAGTTCTGACACGTCTTTACAAGCTTACATAATATATATTTCTGTTATATTATGTGATGTTTCAGCAATGCTTCTAAGAAACCCATTTCAGTGATATTTTGTTAATTTCAGAAATGTAGAGAAGTAGGTACTACGTGTATGTCACCCTGCAGAAAATACTACATGTAAATCATATTTATTTATCTTACATCTGTATCGCGTATTGATGGATTATGATACAGCTGTCTAATTTTGTCATTGTAACCATTACACATATTACAATTCACGGATATAGTGTTTAGTTTTTACATTCTGTATTAACCACAGATGTCGCAATGCCTGGAAAAGTAGTATTATTTCTGAGAAAACAATTGTTATTGTTATTGGCCAAATATGCGATTGGCGAGTCTACAGCATAACTCCTGCCCTCTAAGAAGACTACAAATTCTGAAAAAATTTGGAGATAATCTAATCCTAGAGATCTAGGATTAGATTAGATTTAAGATTGTTTATCTCGACTTAAAGAGTAGTTCCATTATTATTAATCGTGTGTTAATACTGACATCGTTGACAAACTTATTTATTTATTTTTAGCAATAAAATATAAAAGCATGATTTACTTCGATTTTGTGCATATGTAAGAAATGACAAATGCGAAGTGTGAAACGAACATTTTAGCTCGGTCTCAAATATGGTTATTTGCTAAAGTTGGCTACTGGTGGTTTATTTAGTTACATAAAGGTTGGCTTAAATTAAAACTTAAAACTAAACTAAAACTAGGTAGATACATTTTACTATATCTAGCTCTCACAGTAGCATTTTCTGTGTTTATCAGAGCTAGATCAATTAGGGTCTATCTTATATTACTCAATTGGCAAGTTAAAATTATTTGTCTTATATATCACTATATATGTTCCGGCATGTTATAAAACATAATATGTACCTACTCACTCACAAACTTCCGCATTTTAATATTATAGTGTGACTCCGACCCACATTCGTCTAGAATTCTATATTAAACCGAGCACGAGTATTGATTACGTCGTCTGGAACCCGTTTGGAATAAATTAATATTCATTGAGTTTACGAGTATATTTCATTCGCACTTGGTTCCGAAGTAACCAAGTGCGAATGAAATATACATACATTCGACAATATACATTCGAATGATTCTCGATTAGATAAGACATGAGTTCAATTCAAGGTATCCTTATCAAATCATAACATAACTTGTGTACCTAATGTATATGGCATCATTCATAAGTTGATTTTGGGATTTTAATAATGTATAAGGAAAAAACTGCAAACTTGAGAACTATCATTACCAACGATACTTAAAACTCTGGCATGTTCGCCTTTTTTATGATCTAATTTTGCATATAATTTCAAAAGTCATCATCGTAAGCAGTGTTCACTTAACATACACATCACATACGCGGCTACATTGGAACCATATCATCACATTTACATTTTAAATAGCTTGCGAACTCACTGGACGGTAAGCTCGCTGTGTGTAATTAATTCTGTTAATAATGAACTTTAACGAAAGTTTTTCATTTGCATTATCGCAAAATATGCAGCGATTGTAGTATATATGCAGATTGCATATGGTTGGTTCACAATGTCTGCTTGGTTTTAATTATGAATAGCAGTTCTGAAACCTGAAAACCTATTAACGTAGGCAGATAAAACACGCGGTGTTTGCCAACTGAAATTGTTGTTTATGCAGAACCAACTCCATAAAATGTTGTATTTATACTTGAAACGACTTAGAAGTAAGTTTCCAGTAAATCATAGTAACATTTTACTGTAATTAAACTTTCACACAAGTTTGTTTTCAACATTCAAGGTGTATCAAAGTCAAGTTACCTTATAGCAGCTAAGGTTCTGAAGTATGTGGCCCTGGCACTAAACAGTTTTATACACCATTCCAAACACTGATCCACTTTCTAATTACATGAACTCAAATCAAAACATGCGTTACGTTTGTCTTTCGTATAATTTTATTGAATTCTGCCAACATTTATTCGGCAGGATTGAAACATTTTATGTTCAGTTCCTCGTAATTAATATGAATATTTAGATTGGTGTTCGAGTTTTATATTATATGGTAATATATACGGTTTATATTAAGTGTTAGTTATATACATCAAAACGAGGTTTTATAACCTAATAAGCACAGTTGAGTTCAAATTGAAGATACAGTTTCTATGAACTTTAAACTCTTGTAATAAAGGCTTTTATCCCATGTATACTTGTAAGTTAGTCCAGAAGTGCCGAGTTGTAACCGGTGAAGTTATGCGATTTGGGTCCGCGATCGTTCCCCACGTAGATGAAAGGCTTACTAAGGATATATTACGCGACCCTGCTATAAAAGCGCAGGCCAAAATACTCAGGGATTTCTGGTAGCTACAGCAGCAATATAATACTATAAATTGCGAAGATTGTCTGAAATAACAATGGTGAGCCAGCCGCAAGTATTCCCTCTGCTACTTATATTTTTATCTGTCACTAAAAGCTAACTAAGACCATTTATTTAGAAATCTACAACCTCTTTAGATAAAATAGATAAACACTCTACAATGATTCAAAGAATTTGGGATTATTATTTTTCTATGTGTGTTACAGATTTGGATACGGCTTTCAGCGTATTGTACCTACTCACAGAGTTTGTTTCAAGTTAAAATATGTAGGTGCGTTATATACAAAAAAGTAAGTCGTTATATTATAACCAGATTTAAAGCTTCACCTGTCTGTAGCTCACACTTATAAACATCCAGATTCTAGGTTTTACTAGAAAAGTTAAAACATTACTATACGTTATCTATCTATCCATCTATCTATCTACGATACAAGACATGCCTGTACCTAAATTTATTATAATATTGAAGTAGACATATCATTTATAAATTCTGTTCGTAAATACGAAAGTTTGTAGCTAGTTTTGTTACTTCTTCACACTGAAACGTCTCAACGAACTTGAGGAAAAATTTTAATGGAGGTGCATAAATTATAAAATAGGCTACTCTCTATTTTGTTATAATTGGCAGCTTTCAAAGAATCAAGATAATCCTGTCCCACGCAGACGACGGACGGAGTCGTAATAGTAGTTTATTTGATTGCATGTCTGAATGAATGAATGTTAATCTTTCACGCCAGAACTACTTTACTTTTTACGCCGGTTAGCCTACGTCAACTCACATATCGCACGAGCAAAGCTCCGTTAGTTAGTGAAACACAAGACTGGTTACACAAAAGTGAATATATGATCATGAATGTAGTGTCTTCGGTCGTTTGCCTTTAATACACCTGACAACAACGCTATCTTTGGATGTAAGTTACGAGCTTATAATTTCAGACTTTAACATTATGCAAAATCACGCACCAGAGGTCAACCCGGCTCAATTAATCTTATTCTGCAGTAAGCGCCGCCGAATTTGTAACATTCGCGCGGAATACATATTTTTTTCTTGAGTAATGACGGCTGTTAAAGATCTACCCGTTCTAAGAATGTGAAATTCTTCCGCGAATAATAATGCTATAACTACCCAGCGGTTGCACATACGTAATTGTCTTAGTGTTAGTGTAAGTTGTAAATTTTAAATTATGTCCGTTTAAGGTTGTGGTGGAGAATAGAGAGTATTGGGCTGAAGTCGTATTTAGCTAGCTACATTGTTATGCTATGAGCCCGCAAACATAAAACAAATGTAGCAATTGCCAACGTTCTGCACGCGTTAAAAAATCCTATATCATACATTTAGTCTCAATTATTGGTTCTATATAGAACTAGTAAAGAACTTCTGGCAAATAGAGTTATATAATAAATTAATTAAAGTAAATTTCTTTACGTTTGTTGTTTTCTGTTGTTCAATAATCCGTCTTATCTGCGATCCAAGTCCAGTACTTTACAAATTGTAACTTTCTGAGTTCTGCCCGCAACTAACCATGTACTCGTATTAATCTTGAAGCTGATTCAAGATTAATACGAGTATGTGAGACAATGTGGTTCCTGAAGGGTTTCCCAACTACTCATACCATGGCTCATTAGATCTAGGGATATTCGATGTTCACCTTTACTCTCCACATTGTGGTTTATTGGCCAGCAAATTTGAAATGAATGTCCTTAACAAACCACAATTAGGTACCTGTATAAAAACTTATTTACCCCTAATTAAAAAGGATACATTTTATTATGAAGTAAAATAATATTCATTCTGATTATAATAGACTTACTATAGACTGATTATGACTTTATAGATTATACATTATAGACTTTTTCTGCTAATATAGACTTTTGCGCCATTCTTTTAAATTTCATTTTAATTTACCAATTTTTTTTTTACTTCTGTTGCCCAGTCTTCTAGAAGCATATTCAGTTAGCACTCTTGTGCAATACGTTTTATTTCATGTTGGACCTTTAGATAACTCAATAAACGGGCAATACTTTGACTGTATCTGAAATTAAAATTCATTGCGATAGAAATACATAACTCTCTAAAGGAAACTACAATTAAGAAACAACTGACAGTCTCTTAAATTAAAAGTAACATGTTTCTAGAGAATTCCGTTTTCCAATTCAGAAGGTAACCGCTTTTTGTTTTTTTTTATGTGTGTCAAGTAGCCAGTTCCAGTGTCATATTTCCAACTTGGATTTCATAATTATATAGAGAAAACATAATGAAATACAATTATGTACTGACCATTATATAACAACAATATATTTACATCTCTCATATTCAGTAAGTAGTTCCATATTGGGGGTACCCAAATGGGGCTTGTAGGTGACCAATTAGCGCTCTAGGGTAAGTAGTAGTAGGCTAGAAAAGCTCTAGGGCGATAAGTAATTAAAAAAACACTTCACTCTTTCAAAAAGTTCGCGTACATCTAACCATCATACTGGCAATAGACATCATGCATTCAGCCCAATGACAAAAGAGGTCGCTTCGCTATTCAGCCTTGTCTTCGTATGAGTATAATAGTCATCAATTTTATTTTTGTAATGAAGGTTTTATTCTACTTACCTCACAATCGAGATGTAAAGCAGAGTAGTTAGCTCGGGTGTAAGCATCAATTGCAGCCCGAGATATTTAGGCGATATTTATTGATTATAATTCGATGCCTTACAGCCCTTGGCTACTAATCTAATATTAATGTTTTGTTCCAAATATTTACATTAATATTTTTCTTGAGTTGTAATGGTGAATTCTAATGTTATTATAAAATATCTATTAAAGATGTAAGCACAGCATTATTTATTCAAATTATGCGCTACGTACGCATAATGTACTTGAAATTACAACAACTTTATTTTTACAATGATAATTTTATCTCAATTACGAAATGGTAATTACACTAAACAATATACTAATATAATATAAAATAAATGTAAAAACTAATAATTTTACGGTGTTGTTAGTATTAGGTATTTATATATATATATATTGTAATGTCTCAAACCTAGCAGCCATTTTCAACGCCTTATAAAATAAATGAAGGCTTAAACAAGAGCAACGGGTTGGCGTGTCTGTGACGCGTAATTACATTCCTTTGTGTTGGCTTTCCTATGGTTCTCTATGTATAGAACATAATACGAGCATGATCATTATGGTTCTGTGAATGTCCAGTTATGATGAATATCTATTATTACCTGGTCCCTATCAGATTCAAAGGTGGTTCCATTTTATTGTCAAATACGATCGGTGTCCTTTTCGTATGCACTAAGTTGATTAATTAAATTAAGCCCATTCTATATTTATACTACATAGATAATGTGTCCATGCCTTTTTTATTTATGTTTAAATATTTTAAAGTTTAAAGGCCTTATTTATAATGGTTGCATAAAAATATGCAACTTTAAAAAACGCTGTGTATATTTTAAATAAATTTAAAGTGCTTAAGATAGAAACACGCAAAAGTAAATACAATTCCAAGCTAAACACCAAAAAGACAATAGAACATAAAAGTGTATTATTAGTATTTTTCATCTAAAGTAACTAGGTGACCGGCGCGCAGCTTGGCATTTGCACAAACTTATTACTTGCAGTGTGTAAACTAAACTACTAATAATACGCCTCATGGAACTGTCCGTTAGGGTCAGTTTAGCTCAGTTTAAATATAATTATCTACGTGGAATAGTGCACCACAGCGCAGAGGGTTTAATGTGACCACAAAATACATAGTAGTACAACCGTGTCTCTCCTAACGAGGACGCTGTTATTATGTATAGCTGAATGAAATACACCTTGTATATACAAGGTTTATAAACATAATGTTTTAGTAGTTGCGCCTTTAAAATTGTAGTAAAGTCCTTTAGGTTATAATACAAAGTCATTTATGTATTCCCATAAAATCTAGTTCCCCTATTCTACATTCTTAAAGATGATTAATCGATAATTTTCTAACTAATTTTATTCAATATTAATTTATTCATTAATATTCAAACATATGTAACTAGTAAAATGCTCTGAAAGTTTCAGAGCGGTAGTATTCCTCCTTCATATAGAAAACTTATCTAGACTCCGTCAAGTACATGCAGCCTTTGACCCTGGTGGATTACGCTAAATAATCCCCTGAAAATTTAAATTGAAACCTCTGATACATCAATATTTATAGCCTAGATATCATATCAATGAAATTTTAAAGCGGAAGGGACCTAATTAACCCTACAATAATAGATAAAAAATTTTACCACACACGTTGCAGTTCCTGGAAAAGTAGGTGGATTTCTGCATAATCTATTGTATTATTGGCCAAATATGGCAAGTTGTTAGTGAGTTAAGTACATTTTAAAGTTACTATTATTGTAAGATTAAATAGTGTAAAAGCTTTCCCGTTCCGAAATTGCATTGACATGATGCTTAAGTTATATACCTTGACGTTTCAGTCATTTTAGTTTTATTTTTCAGGATGTTTTTATTTATATTTCTTAGCAGCCGGCTTAATGAATATTTTTATTTATTTATCGTCATGTGTAGGTTTTTCAGTGTTTTTTTATGTAACCTTGAAAATACTGTTTTAAACTATCATGGTTGTTCTCTAAAGTTATATGCACCATGTTCACGGGAAGACTTCCCGTGAAAATGGTGCATGTAACTGCGCCGAAATATCGGGAGCTCATTCCACAACCTTACCACGGTAAATATCCCGTTAATAATCATATACCTTGAAAATATGTGAGCCCAATATGTATATATTTTTAACAGCTATTACTGTGAAAAGGCATAAAATTAATGGCTTATACCGATTTGGTCGGATTACAATGGCTGCTAGCTTTTACCTGCCAAATTCATCATTTATCATCAAAACTTGCATTATTACTTTGAATTATGGACTAATACCAAAACTATATTACTAAGTCTTGTCACCATTTCTGTGTTTCCCTTTTTCAGACCTACATTTAACAATTAGGTCATATTTAATGTTCTTCAGGTTGTAGTTGAGAGAAGCATAGATTCAAATCTTAATTAATCTGTCGGTAAATACCAACATCATTTAAAAAATATTGATCTAGGTTCTAATCCAGGTTGTAGAGGTATAAGATATAAAGCGGTTTGTGAGTACCGATTAGAGTTTTATGTAAATAACCTGAGAAGGCAACAAGTGGGTCAAACAGCCGCCCCGCGCTTGCACCTCGCTAGTGGGTCATGAACGAACCGTGTTCATGACCTATTTTATCTCAATATATTACTTGGGCTTTGTCAATCGAAAACCTGACATTTGTTGTCTAGTTATAGTGAGCTTTACAAGTTAAATCTCTTCTAAACATCGTTTTCGATTGAATTATTAATAGAATAATGTACATTTAACGTACGTCAAGTAACGCAGTATACAAACTTATTTCTTCTCTCGAATATACACTAACCCTTTAAATAAAATCATTTTCAACCACAGTTCCATTATCTGCGTAGGTATCTAAAAGGCACATTAAAAAATTACAAAGTTCATTTTCCAGTGTATTTAGGCAGAAAGCTTGCGGTCACGACCGCAACCGCTTGCCTCGTAAATCCAATAACGTAGGTATAATAGGAAGCTGAGGTCACTCGCGGTGGCACGTGGCTTGACACAGACATTAAAGTTATGGCAAACTGCCTAGATCAGCACATGCATACTCATGGCATCGTAAAATCCGATCTCGCAGCGACCATTAAAGTGTGCTCTACTCGACAAACCAGGTCATCTATAAAATAAATTGCGATGTCATCCGCTGATAAAGTACTTACAGGCAAGGTGGAGCAAATTAACATAACACTTTTTGACATACCTACTTACATTTTTTATCTATTTTTCATGTTACAAAGATAAGTAAATATAGTTTATAATAAATCTGACCCACCTGTGAGTTAACTCGATTGGTGTAAGGGATACGAAGCCACAGAAATAAATTTACGTTAATCATAGCGAAAACACTTTTTTTATAAGGGACAAATTACTTTAGTATGCATGGGCTGAAATAAAAACATCGAAATATTATCGTTCACAGATCTGTAAAAGAGATCATTTCTGAATACGGGCACATTTATCGGCATAAAATTTATAGATTTTTTTGAAAATTATATTTTCAAAAAGGCACAAAAAATCATTAAAACTAATGAAATATCCTACATCGTAGCACTCTTAATTTGGTCGATGTCTTTAGAATTTACTAAGCTGTAAAAGATAACGACGGTCAGACGGACGGACAAAACGAACTCGTAAGCTCAATACATACATAATCTCTACGCATACTCGTATTATTCTGTCTACATTGCCGAGAGTGATGTTGCTCATACACACCTACATTTCAGTTGTATGACAGAAATGAGAAGAACTAAGTATCTCATGACAGAGGACGAGCGTACTGCCCTTCTATCCCTTAATGGTTATTATATTATGGCATCCATCTATATAATAATATATAATATGGAATAGTTCGAACTATGAGCCGAGAACTATGCAGCTGTTTGTAACAGTAATGAGCATCTAAATCTAATATCATGTTAAGTTATTTACAATTTAAGATTAATCTCTAAGGAGACACTACATTTCAATATGACAAAAACATTGATACTGACACTTTACTACCTTTTGGCGGCCATCATTCGGTTCGTCCGACACGCATTCCCCTAGGAATCGTAGCGGCCTTCCGATTAGTCTAATATTCATGGACATTGTCTAAACAATTTACTATCGAACTACTACAGCTGTCTTGTTCGTGATTAGCGATGTTTGTTACGTTACTCTTTGATGGAGTTATATACTGAAGCTTAACTATAGTGACCCAAGATAGAAGTCTTTGAAAGTGATTCACTTATTCACAAATATATATGTCACTTACATTTAGGTAAAGATAATAAATGTCACACTGATTTGAGTTCTTTTATTATCTCAATTTTTTTATTGTCTGCTCGAGGACTTTACATAACCAAAAGAAACTTATAAATTAGAAAATTCTCAAGTTATTATGTGGATGCTTTCACAACCATGCTTTGCAGCTTTGCAAAGCATGGTTATGAAACGGCTTTACTACTCAAGCTGGCCTACATTTAAGGCTTTATCCAAGAAGTACGCTTAGTAGTAAATCTAGGTTTGAGTACAGATCTGAATAACTCAGCGTCTTATAGTTTCTGGAATATCGAGCTTTGACTTCCATTTTCATCCAAAGTTAGGTGTATATTACATTTTATAAATCTTACATATTTTTTTTATATTTCTTGCTATATTATATAATTATGTAATCATTAATATACTTGAGTGAAGGAGAATATAAAAGCTAAATAAGGGTAAGAGATACATCACTAAATGAGGGTTATTTATATATTTATTTTATTTTCTTAGGTAAACAAACAGTCATAATATCACTATGTTTTTTACCTTTCATATGTTTCCGCATATTGCAACTAAATTACAAGATCGTTTAGATCTAAGTACATATAGTATCATCATCATCATCTCAGCCGTAGAAAGTCCACTGCTGAACATAGGCCTCCCCCATGATTTTCCAAAAGGACCGGTTGGAAGTGGCCTGCATCCAACGTCGTCCTGCGACCTTTATCAGGTCGTCTGGCCACCGAGTCGGTGGACGACCCACGCTGCGCTTGCCGGTCTGTGGTCTCCACTCCAGCACATTTCGGCCCCATCGGCCATCTGTTCTGCGTGCTATGTGCCCTGCCCACTGCCACTTCAACCAGCTAATCTTCTGGGCTATGTCGGTGACTTTCGTTCTTCTACGGATCTTCTCATTTCTGATTCGATCGCGTAGAGAAACCCCGTGCATAGCCCTCCCCATAGCTCGTTGTGCGACTTTGAGCTTAGTTATGAGGCACATAGTAAGAAACCACTGTCATCACTGGTAACACACATTGGAAACTCGTTGGAAGCCTTCGAGCATTGAACTGAGGTCTTCCATGGATTCTGCCATGACTAAAATATCGTCGGCAAATCGAAGGTGAGTGATGTATTCGCCGTTAATATTGATGCCAAGTCCTTGCCATTCCAGAAGCTTGAAGGCATCCTCCAATGTAGCGGTGAACAGTTTCGGAGATATAACGTCTCCCTGTCTCACGACTCTTTGCAAGCAATGGAATTGCCTTCGAACTCTGCTCCTGTACTCGGACTGACATATAGGCGTTTTTGTACAAACATATAGTATATTAAACTGTAAATATAAACTAATATTACACTTATATTTTTACGGTTTCAAGGTTTGTTATGATCGCATCAAACCAGTTGTCGGTGATAATTATGTTATATATGTTATATTGTATGTTTGTGGAGAAGAATTGAATAAGTCTATGTTATATATAGAAATCCAGTCGGTTAAAATATTTGGCAGACCTAATTAAAAAGAGTTAAACCTGTAGGATGTCTGTAGCCTGAAGGCGCCGGAATAATTCGAAATATGTAGAAATATTGTTCGTCTCTGCAAACGTGTAGGTACTTGCACACCAATCTTAGAGAGGAGATAGGGAGATGCGCCTAAGATTGCGCTATTTTAGCCAGATGTACTACGCCTGCTATGTGTTTTTTTTAAACTTTTACATCTGGTTGTATAGTTACTGCCATATGTTTTGCTTTTAAATTGTACATTTCATATACTTGGGTTGTATTACTTCAAGACTATCAATGTAAATATTTACAAACAACGTAATTATAAACATGGAAGTCAGACATTGCTAACTAACTCTTAAGATTCGGACAGTAAAAATAGAACTAGGGCTGTCGAATTCCGCCGACAAAAATATTGATTTTCTTTCCTCTGATGTATTTCATTCTCCATCTGTTGCTCTCCATAAAATTTACGACAGTATTACTGAGTCGTTATTTTTGTATGAAGAGTTTTATCGCCGCACTGCTGCCGCCGCTCCGCTTTCCGCGACATGAGTTTTTCTTCAAAGGCAAGTGTTTTTATCGGGATCACTAATTCACTGTCTTTTTATTATCACGTACTTCGTTATCTTTGTCACGGATACGCTTTTCTAGAAGCGTGAAATGCCGGAGGTTTTCCTCAATAAAAGATGATTCATTGACGTGTTCCGGCATTCAAATAAATGAGCGGAAACCTAATAAAATTCTACACCTTTCATAAAATCATTTCCTATTTGAACTAGAATTGAAGTTTAGTGCCGAGCTTACTTTTTATACTCGTATTAAAGTACGTATTATTTGTAGTAGGTAGTATTTGAGTGAAGAAAAATATAAAAAGTAAAACATCACAGATTAGGGACTAGGACTACATACAACGTACTTAACGTTCTTCTTCTTCAGCCTTAATTTTACTAAGCGTATTTATATATTTAAAACTACTTAATCAATAGTTGGTTTATAGATAGTTTTTTTCATTATTAACAAGTTACAACCTATCATAAAAAACGACACATCGCTATTACAGGTTTAACACAGACATTAAGGAGGTAAAAGTAATAGTAATAGCAAGTAAGTAATAGTAATTCGTTTGTCTCTCTGAGGGGACAGAGTAAGGTAACAGATGGTAACAATCCAATCCAACAATCAACCGTTTTTGATTGGTTGGTAATTATAAGTTAACAGTGTAAGTATAGAACCATTCCTCCAACTACTAATCTCTCTCCCTCTATAAGGGTGTCATAAGACCTTTTTTCTATCCTCAAGACGTCTGTTGAATGTAGAGATTATAACACAAATATATACAGCCGATGTTAGCGTATTTTTGCCGTATAAGTTGATAAAAAAGTACAATAAGACTGGTGTTAAATGAACGTGTTAAAGTTTCAGATGGTGGCGACGGAGGACACGAGCGCCGTGCCAGGCCAGATAGAAACGCCGGGCACGTTCGGTAAACTACGACAAACTCTCTCCTCATCATTACTCACGGCCCAAGATAAAGGTAACTATTTTGTAATACTCAGCTACAAAGTACTGTCTACAAGAGGACAATAACGTTAGATATCTCGTCAGGTGTACAATTCCTACCCGACCATGTTGTGTGGAAATAATTTATATTATTAACTTCAAAATAACTAAAACTCCCCAAATTGGCCATAGCTTGCGTTAATTGTGAACATCAAATATTGTTACGAAGTTCCTTCTTAAACAGCAAAAAGCATGAGGTGATCCTAATTTAATTGAGGTTAATTAGCGAAAACTTTACTTTCGAGAAGTTACAGTTTATAAGCCATATTAGCGTTGGCTTCTTGTTACTACACTAATAATGCCCGAGGTAAATAAATTGTTAGACTTTAAGAGAAGTTACGTAGCCGAGCTTCCCAAGTTGCGTAATAACTAAACGGTAAACATGCCGTGTATGTTGTAAAAGTACTATGTTATGCGGCACTTGAAAACTTTAGAATAGAATATATTTTATGGACAAGAAATACTTTATTGTGCAAAGGAAATGTAACAGCAAAAAGCTCTTGTATACTCGGTTGAGGTTTGAGGTTCGAGGAATGACTCCATGTAAAGAGTTTATTCGCATTTGCTGCGGCAACAATTTAAGTTATAGATGTCAGGGATATCTACGACAATATACAAAACCGTATATTGTGTGATGTAGTAAGTACAACCCGGTCAGAATATCTGTGCACCTCGCTGGAATGCGGCGCCTCTCCCGCTTCCCCTGTCACCTCTCCGCGCACTCCCCGGTGCGACAGTACGGTTAGCATCTTCGTTGCCGATACACGTCCCGATAATATTGATATTTTCGCTTTGTTGTTGTTTTGTTTTTTAATATTTATTGTTAAGTTTAGACTGTTTACTGTTAAGTTTGGACTGGTTTGGTTGTTATTAAAATTGTTGTAGCTGTTAAACTGAAGTCTCCTCATGGCCAAGAAGTTGTGCGTCTGCCACCTTATCATTGTGACCTAAACCCTATCGAATATATATGGAACTTGGTAAAGCAAAGGGTGGCAGATAAAAACATTGACCAATCGGAAAAGAAAATAGAACTTACAAAAGATGCGATTAAGTCAATTACGCCAGCTGACTGGAAAAAAGAAGTGAATCACGTGGAGAGACTACAGCGAGAATACTGGGAAGAGGATCATCTAGCAGATGACAACATCACACAACTTTTAATATCACTAGGGGAAGATAGTTCGGAGAGTTCAGAAAGTGAGAGTGAGGAAGATACAATGTCAGGCATAGAGTCAATAATTTATAGTGACTCAGTTTAATAATAAATGTTTTTGTAATCAAAATTATGGTTTTTTAATAACGAACCCTTCATCAATAATAAATTGATTTGAAAAGGTTAGTAATTTTTTTTTACCTCCACATTTCTCGAAAAAACTTTTTTCACACCGTACCCAGACCGCCGATATGACGTCACGAGGTCAGGTGCACAGATATTGTGACCGGGTTGTACATAATAGTTAGTACTCGTAGTTAAACCAGTCTGCTCCCTGTTCTGCATCACAGGATAAACGAATTCTTGAAATCGAAGGCTAACAGATTAAATTACATAAAACCGCGCTACGACGCACTCGCTGGAAAATCAAAATTCTAGTCCGTGACCCATTTCATCTAAAACGCAGCCTCTCTACGTATTACACACCTTTCTAGTCCTGAACAATACCCATTCATCACTCAAGGGATAAAATCTTTTTATCGTGAAAGAGCGAAAATATCACGTAGTCATGATTACGAGAACAAATGGCACGAACCTTAAGCCGTCTAACAGATATAAAGCGGAGTTTCACGTACGTACCAATCCTATTAATATTATAAACGTGAAAGTTTGTATGTATGGATGTATGGATGTTTGTTACTCTTTCACGCACAAACGGGGGGGCTAATGTTGATGAAATTTGGTATGGGGGTAGATGAGGCGCTGGATTAACACATAGGATACTTTTCATCATCATCATCATCATCATCCATCACCACGCGGGTGAAACCGCGGGGCGCAGCTAGTGTAAAATAATTTGAAACGGTATCTGTGTGCTAAGTCAAGCTCAACGCGTTTGCGACTTAGAAGCAACATTTCATCTTGTTTGTGAGTCGATGTAACTCGCATGTCTAATAAATTAGCTAACTAATTTAATAGATATGCGATAATTTACCGCCCTGCCGATACTAAAAAAACGATTAGTCGTTTTTTTAGTATCTAGGCTATTATGTATCTCAGTTGCTAACAAATGTTGATTCAAATCTTAAACTCCGCTTAAAATTCCAGTAAGCAAAAATGTCAGTAAGTTGATGACTGCAGCTGACAAAAGTGACATAGCACGGCCATTTTTTTTTATTTCAATCAACATTTGTTAGCAACTGAGATAGATAGTAGCCCTACGGATCATTATTTTAGCTCACAGTGATAATATCTTAACATTGATTAAAATCATGTAACCTGTAATTTTTTTTTATCTCAATAGACATTATAAATAACTTTTTAACGAGTGCGATTAAGCCTTTATATGTGAAAATATTATAATAGTATTTATCTAAAGTCATTGAGTTAATTACTATCAAATTACGAATTCGTGTTTACATACTTTCATATATAATTAAATTAGTTTTTATGTTGACAATAGGTACCTATTCTTATTTGACTGTAGAAATATACTGTAGAACAAAAACGCAATACATTGGCTATCGAAATTTTACCCCTGACATAATAAATAGTACTACATAACAGTGGAATCAGACAAAAATATGTTTATTTAATAAATACCTGCATGTACGTTTAACTGAACTCACGATGGAATGTCCGAGTACGATCATTTTTCGATATTCATAGCGAAATATCGCGCCCCTGCAGTGTGGAGGCGCGGGGTGCGGCATGGAGCGCGACTGGCACGCATTGTTAGTGGATTCCTCCTTGAAAGGTAGACACAAGCTGCGGACTTATTTGAATTCCCATCATTTCGTGCAACTTCAGTATTTCATAACAATGAACTGAATTTAATTTCATATTAAATAACTTGAATGCTCACACTTCTAATGACTGTGCTGCTGAAGTTTGAGAAGTAAATGTAGTTCAACATCAATACTAACAGATGTAAATCTTCACTTACTACGCAGTAGATGTCGTAGCCAAACGCTACGTAGACGTAGACGCCTACGGCCTACGCATTGTTTGGTTGCTACGAAATTTTGTTCCGTAGGAGGGGCTTCTATTTATAAGCGCTCGAGCTCCCCTTATGAGTATTCTTAGATGTTTTGTGTTGATGTTTTGTACTTATATGTTCTCTATTACAGTTACGAAACTTGGTCCGAGGGCTGCGGAACCCGTGGCAGAGCCGACGCCCGCGCCGCCACCTGCACAGCCACCTCCTGCGCCAACAGCTAAGACTGAACGGTAAAATAACTATTGCATTATCTATGTACATACTTTCTTTTATGTCTATAAGCATGATCATAATACTTCATTAAGACTACATACGAATTTGGAGATTAGGTTGTCAGTCGAATGAAAGAGAGAAATCAAGGTTTTAATCCCGCTTATGTGTTTATTTGACATAAGTCAAATAAAATTTAAACACGTTTACACATCCTCTAATGGTAAGCACAAGCTTACCCTTAGAGAAAGTGTTTACGCAGACAAAAGATTAATGATGAAATCCGGGCCGCAACGTCTCAAGACATAAAATGAGACTTGTGTAATTTTATTTTATAATTTATTTTGTGCGATGTTTACATTAATCTAGCCGACAAATTTCAAGTACAATTTGAAAAAATTAAAACCGACTTCCGTTCTATTCAGTTATTGGAGTGTATCTCAAAAACTACTTGACCGAATTTGATGAAATTAATATTATAATTTAAATAAAACTACACGGTAAGCACCAGCTTTCAAACAAAAAAATAACTTTGAGAATCGGTTCACCCAATTGCAAGTTATGAGGTAACAAACTTAATTAAAAAAATACATACAGTCGAATTGAGTTATTTTAATTAATTACCTCCTCCATTTTTTGGAAGTCGGGTAGATAAATAAATATACCAAAAACGTATAAGTAAACTTATAAGTAAACTTACTAATTATAGCTGTAGGTAATATTATATTAAAATGTATAACAAGAAATAAACTGAAAGTTTAATAACTCGACTAAGACAATAATTAACCCGCACATGAAACACATATCCGCCGTCCTTTTTGGGACTCTGCCGCAGTTGGATAATTGTGTACCCAGTGACACTCGCGCCATCAACACAAATTAAATATAAGAACGCATCATTTACCAAAATCGGTTGAGCTGTTGAGTAGTTGCAAGCGGGCATAGAAATAGACATGCACACATACAGATAAAAAACATAATCCTCTTTTGGGCATCGCAGTAGTCGAGTAAAAAAGCAAAATGTACAAGTAATAAAACAAATCATTCTTTGGAAAGTTTAGAAACTAGTTCAGAATTCAGAAAATTAAATTAAGATGGTAAACTTTTGACTATGTCGTCAGTTTATTTATTTGCCCGAGATGTATATATTTATATACGATTATATACAAAACATTAAAAGTAAACATAATGGGCGGAAAAGTGTTAAAAATGATTGCAGCAATGCCACGTTGGATGATGCCACGCTTACTTTTTGCCCTGAGTAGGCGTCAGCATTTCGTTCTCCCGTCGGTTCAACGAAACGTTTCGCCAGATCCCTATTTAATTGGTTAATTAATTACACTTTTGTTAAACTAAACTTTTAGAACACGTATGGATTTATAAGTGATTTGGATGGTCGGCATTCCAGGGAAGCTGGCAAAGCACCTTCACGTGCAGGCGCGTGCCGCGTGTGCTTGAAGGCTCTGAAGCCAGGCGAGGTGTTCCACACCTGCAACGGCTGCCAGCATCGCGTTTGCGAGGACTGCTCCTCGTACTCTAAGCCTGCCAGTGATGAAGATGCGGTAAAACTGACCCATATCACCAACTAATTACAATAGCTATATTTGTAAATGACCTTCAAGTCGTTTCTCTTAAGGTAATCCACTTGTCCATGATAGCTACAGTGCCATCCAGAATATAATGTTATAAAGGTATGCGGGTTTGGGGTCATGTTTTCTCAAGACGACCTTATTTAGTCATATTCTCATTACCGTTCCATATTTTAGTACAATTCCATACGTCAGTGATGAAAGAATGAGAAATTTGACTGAGTAGTCGTTAAAGTTTGCCAGTTTACTTTATAAATACTAACTTTGTCCTGCACCTTTGGGCAATAGGAAAATGTGGAACAATTATTAGTATCAATATTTCTAAAATAGTGGAAGCCGTTACTTCAGATCGTTCCACAAATTGTTCCACGTATGTATGTAATGTTATAGCAAATATTGCCCAAGAAAGAGCAATTTAAATTGGGCGTGTATCGCATCTTTAAGCCGTCGCCTTTTTATTACATAATCCAAGTTGATTTGAGTTATCTTTGTGGATAAATTTTTAATTGGCCTACTTATATGTAGCAGTAATATAAACAACAATTATTTTTCATCATTACCAATATCCTAAAATAACTGTTCATTATGATATTGAATTCTTTATTATTACTATGTGATTATTAGCATTTCAGACAGGTAGAGTGCCGGTCCACATTACGTGCATAGAACTAAATTGCCTTTCAAAACCTTGCTTCCCTAGTGCAGTATACTCTTTTGAAACGAAACGGGTTTCTTTAGTGAATAGAAAACGAATAAATAGTTTCTATGGACGCCACAATGGCCAGCATTGAAAGCTTTTCTGAGTATCTACGGACACTAAATCGCATGCAGTTTTTAGTGAAATGTTAGCTTCCTGTTTTAATAGAATCAAATAGAAAATGTTGACCAGTTTAAAGCAGTAAAAAAGCCGTCAAACGCTAATTTTATGACACCCAAAATAACATTTTAAATGGTAGGTATTTATTTTTAATTTGTATTATGCGTACGTAAAGAAAAGTGACCTAAGCGAAATCTAGGTCGTAACAACTAAAGCAAGCAAAACTTGCTACAGTTGCTATTAGGATGGGTGATTTCTATTAAGATGGGACAGACAGACGAACGGCGTAGACTCAATAATAGGGTACCGTATTCGTACGAGAGTATGGAACCCTAAAAAGACGCGCAAAGGCTTTAATAATTTCAATATCTGGTAATAGTTCACTTCACGATTATAGATTGTTGTACTTAGACAACAACCGAGATACCGCTCAACCTGCCCTCTGAAACATGGAAGTAAGGGAGGTTTCCAGCGTCCCCCGTTTAGCGACGCTATATCGATATACGACTAATCCTAAAAAGATAAATAGGGTCCAATCATAAAATTAACCAAGATCTAACATATGGCCTGCCATAAAATTTTAATAAGTCATATTTTCGCCTAACAAGAAATACACTACTATTACTGGTTATGAAAAAAAACATAGGCGGAAAAAGCACAAGCTATGAGTACATATAACGCGTTCCACAGAATAAGTCATTCTTTTATGGGACAATGTATACGATTCTATAATCAACTTCCCAATGTTATCCGATATAAGTTTAAAACTACTATTAAAATTAAACTCTGTCAAAAAGGTTATTACAAAATTTTGAATCACTTGGAGGATTAAACAGCTTGGGACTGATCACTCCAGGATCTACTCGTGTATTACGAAGTTAAAGTGTAGCGTGTATTGCCCTAGTGATATCATTATTATGGTATCTTTTATAAGGCAACACAATGAAGCTAAAAATAAATGAACATTTGTTATATACATTAAGTAACTGGCGATAAAAAAATGTAAAAAGACAAGCCCGCTGTGTTTCTTGCCGGATTATCTCAGTCGTGGACGCGTTCCGATCCGGTTGTAGATTTAAGAAGAAAAAAATTTACAATTTGTAAGTGCCCCGTACGCCTATGCAGAATAAATGATTTGATTTTGATTATTATTGCTAATTTTATAAAATGCACATTACAGAATTCGTGGCGTTGTTCCGTGTGCCGGCGTAAGGCTGCTCCACGGCTACCGCCTGCAGCTCAAGACAGTACAGACTCTCTGCTGGACGTACCAATGCTAGACGCCCTACAACGGCGGCACTCTGAAGCACGCCTCGGTAGTGGCGGCAGTAGCACAGGGTTGGCGCCACCGCGTTCGCCAGAACTGCGCAGGCATTCTGATGTCTCACCTGCCTCCTTGAAAGAGTTAGAGAAGGTAATGTTTGTCGGGTTTTGCCGTTACGTGTTTCATACAGAAGAAAGACGATAGCTGTGAACGACACAGTGTACTCGTAACTGCATTTTTTTACACAAATCTAGTAATTTGTTCATGAGGTAGAAAGTGCAACGCCTGTCCATGATTTACAGAGTTACCCGAATTGCTTTTGTACTAATTGTCCTTACATTGTATTAGTACAAAGTGGGCAAAAACACACATTGTATTTTTTAAACCTACATTGTATTTAGTTAGGTCAAGTCACGGAATAAAATAAAATTCGTACCTTGACCATTACGCCTACCCACAGGCGTCTATAAAGTAGACATTTGTTAATTATTGTTCAATATCATGTATTAAAAATAAATAACCAGACACTGAAATATAATACAGTAGAGCATATTTTATGTTGCTAATTTTAATATGTGTAGGTACCTTTACATACATGCACTTGCTGATTTTATAAAAAAAACTCTAGTGTATGACTAGAAAACGTTATTAAACTATGTACTAACCACAGAATTCGCCCTATTTAATATCTATGGTACTAACATAGTTTAATAACATTTTCT
This sequence comes from Selenia dentaria, assembly GCA_917880725.1. Classification (NCBI taxonomy): domain Eukaryota; kingdom Metazoa; phylum Arthropoda; class Insecta; order Lepidoptera; family Geometridae; genus Selenia; species Selenia dentaria. Next base: position 15,117,804 of record OU862889.1, on the reverse strand, counting down.
AGTCTCATATTTTCAAAATAACTTTAGGATCTCATCACTATATGCAATATGATATTATTAACTTCAGATTTGTATTATTATCCCACTAATATTAATAATGTGAAAGTTTAGATGGATGAATGAATGTACGAGTATGAATACTTAAGTTAAGTATTATTTATTATTATTTAAGATTGTTACTCAATAACGGCAGAACGGCTGAACGGATCTGTTTGAAATTTGTCAGTTGATGTGTCAGTTTCTGATATTTCAGTCAAAACCACGCAATGATTTTCACAGTTCGATATACTAGACGTGCTCGGTGATAGAGTCGGCATGTCATCCATCTTTGTTGTTCAGTCGATTGTAGTCGAGCGATTCAGGTGAAACATCAGTCTAGCGGTCTTGAGTGAATCCCCCGCAAAACTTACATGCTATTTTTAAATACAACATAACAAATAGTTTCGCCTATATATCCTCGAAGGGGTAAGAAGCGGTATTTTAATAGGATATTTTTCCTCATCATCACCATTCATCACCACAGGGGTAAAACCGCGGGGCGGTAGTCTAGCGGTCTTCAGTGAATCGATACTTTTGCCTATATATCCTCGAAGGGTAAGCAGCGGTGTTTTCAACGCCTACGGTTTGTGTTTTTTGCCATGTGATCATGTAATAGGAGGCAAGCTTATTCTCCTGGCAAGCCTAAGCATGGCCCTGCTATCTGCTCCCGTGTCGCCCGGCGGAACTAGTTTCGCCAAACAAGAGAACATACCGCCTCACTAGGCGGTACAAGTTTCGCTGCAAATATGGAACTTCATACTATTTACCCATCGAGTTCCGCGTGGAATTTTTCGCTACCCACAGCGGTAGCGAATAACGCTCAGGTCTGAATAGGCCTTAACGCTATAGTAAACACTATATACTAATGTTCACAAATAATATTAGTAATAATAAGGCTTAGTCATTTCAATTACGTTCAAATATCTCGAAAACGGTTACATTTAGGATAGGGTGTTGCATAGTCAAATCAGTCGGAAATGATGTAAACTACACCTTAACGGGAATATGTTGACTTACCATTAACCCTGTATACATATATATAATAGTATTTATATATTATATTTATTGCATGTACCCCGCTTCCGCTCCCAGCCTGCTTCACTTTCTTACTTTTTATTTTTGAATTAAAAATAAATATGTTAATAAATAATATAAATATGATTGAAAACTCCTCTTGCATTAGTATTTATCATCCTCAGTGACTAAAATTGAACTTTATATACATGTTTCAAGTAATTGTGATTTTATCACATTTTGTAACATTTTTAAAATATTAAAAATACCAAATGTATTAATTTTCAAAATTACTCTCTTGGGGTTGGATATAAGGCTATTACATATCGTTTTAGTTATATTTTACAAATGATTATTCATCTGGAGGAGCCCAAACTTAGTATGTTTTGACAATGGTTTTTATTTTAATTTAAAACAAGTGACTTAAATATAATGATATGATATATTTTTAGAATCGGCTTAGGAAGCCCTTTTATTAATTACCACATACACAATAGATTTTATAACAAAAATGTGTTTTTTTACCATACAAAAATATGACGTCATAACTCCTAACTAACTAGTTTTTTTTTCGTGCTACGGGTCAAATTGATTCGTATGGCCTAAAAACCGATGCCAATTTTCATGCTTTTAACACTTTTCACACACTGGCACTTTTTATGGCGTACTAGCACTTGTCGCGTGAGGATAGACTTACACAATAATACATCTAAGACTAGAGCACAAAAAATTCTACTCATCACACAATATAGAGCCATGCCAGGATCGAACCTGAGACCTCGCTTTACCAGCAGGGCCAGTGCCAACTGATATATTATAACGGAACCATCACGTCTTTCTACCGAATAAGTCATATTATTTTTGTTTAATATATGCTATGGAACATAGAAAACATGAAGGGCTCGCAGCGGATCTTGACTTAGCGATCTTAATCGATCAACAATGTTAAGCAAAACTTACTGCAGTCAGGAGTTGGATGGGTGACCGCTAGTGGCATTGTTCAGTTGAGCGCTTCCGTGCTTTGGAGGCACGTTAAGCGGTCAGACCCGGTTGTTTGTCATGGGACAACAATCGTTAGGCTATATCAAAGGCCTTCGTGCGCCTGAACATAGGTTGGCCACAAGCCTAACCACCAAGCCGCACCGGGCGTGGTGGATTATGGCCCTACTCCTCTCTCTGAGAGGAAAGCTCGAATCCCAGTAGTGGGAATATAATGGACTGATTATGTTTAATGTATGATATGAAATATCGGTATGAGTGTTGTAACCACTCTGCCCTTGCGGCAGTTAAAGGGCGGCGGCAGCAAAACGCCGGAGCCAGAGTCCCGCCGGCCGAGCATGGCCGCACCCATCCGCCGCCGCTCCGTGCGCGCGCCGCGACAGCGCTCCTGCGAGCAAGACGAATCTCCTACTCACTCAGCGCACCAGCAAGCCTCAGCGATGGCACCACCACCTATCTCTAGAAGGTATATGAATGCGCTTCAGGGTGAGTTGAAAATCTGAATAGGTTAATACACAATAAATATCCTGGTGTGGACTTCGTTTACAACATAATTTATTTATTGTGTAATGTCTGTGTAAGTTCTATCCCCGTTTACAAAAAATTATGCGACCTTTCGGAGACACTTATATTTTCACTGCTGTCCGCAGTGTAATTTTTGAAACATTTCTATCCAAAATGCATAAAATAAATCTTATAAAAATACTAGTGTATAAGAGACGAGCTCAGATTATAAAACAAAAGGCAGATGGAGCGCGCCGAACTCACGAGTGTCGCCACCTCTATAGTTATGTGTGCGTGACAACGAGCCATTGCACTGTACGTACACGTGCATCTGTGTGCGTGTACAGTTACCAGATATTGAAAAATTAACTCCATAATATTTTTTTATTTTTTTATTATTGCTTTTATTCAGACTCAATGGGTCCGTGGCATTGTTTACATTTATATTTTAAACTTATTTTTTTTTTATAATTTGTAACGGAATACAGGAGGAAATTTTTTTTTTCTTAACTTAACTTACTTAACACATTTTTTTTGTACACAAATAGACTTTTAACTAATTTCTAAATATCGTACATACCGAGAGCATACCGGCTCCCGCAAGCAGCGCCCATTCACGAGCTTGACACGTGTGCCAGCCATCGCCCTTCTCAACCATATTTGAGGGAAGAGGACGACCCGCCACACGACGCCGCCGCGAGAAGAAGCCTTTTAGTGAGCATGAATGCTCAAGGTATACAAGGTATACACGCATACATAATACAAAAGCCTAAGCTTGTCTATTTTTTTTTTTTTTATAACTATGATTTATATAAGTTGGCTTTCTCCACGCGGCCCAGGGCCTCCGTCACATCCACATTCCGATCTTTTGTGGCCATCTGCAAGTTGTAGTCGCGGATAGCATTTGGTGACGCAGACACCGCACGTCGCACGAAACGGCTGATGGCGTCTTCTTCGTCGTCGGTGTAATAGGTGAAGGTCCTGGTGTGCCGCGAGACTGCAACCTCTGCGTGCGGGACGCTCTCGTGCAGACTCATGTCTCTCGGCCACACTCCATCATATTTGTAACAAATTGTTATAATATTGGAAAGTTAAACGTTCTTTTGTAACACAGTACTAAAGTAAAATAATGGTTATTAATAACTAAATAAATTACAATAAATAAAGAAGGTTCGGTAAATATATCACAATTCATTGTTTAATTGTTTTTGTTTAATATTTTATTAGTATCCTACTTTTCTAATTATTACACATATATCCGACAGTTTGTGAGCGTGGAAGTACGTATGTATGGATGTTTATTTCTCTTTCACGCAAAAACGACTAGACTGATTTGGATAAAATTTGGCACACAGGTAGTTTTTAATCTAGATTAACATACCGAACATTCCATCGGACTCACCCATCTCGGGTTCCATACAAATTTGTAGGTAACAAATTATTTCAGATTTTTCTCTTCACAGACTTTGGAGATTAGAGGAGGGAGGCCATATATATTTTTTCCTTTATTTATTCTATAAGACCTAGGTCAACGGGAACTACCATATAATGGGTTTTCGACCCAAAACATATAGGGTACTTCCAGTTGACCCAGACTTGTCAATTTAGGCTAAAAGCAAGGTCTACAGCACAAGTAAGGGGAAAATACTGAAAAATTAAATAAGTTGAAAATTAAGGTAAAGTTTGGTACTTACACGATTTCGCGAAAAAGACTGACCTTGATTTTTATACACTAAAGACTATAGACTCCAATATCTGGTATAAATTTCAAATTGCTAGGTCCACCCGTTTCTGAGAAAATCGGTGGTGACACACGGACAGACAGACTGACAAGAGAGTGATCTTATAAAGGTTCCCTTTTTACCTAGAGGTGCTGAACCCTAAAAATGGTGCGAACGAGACAAATATTAGCATTTTCAACTTATTTTTAAAAAGTATTTTCTAAGCAGTCTTGAGGTTTTTTGGAAAAAAAACCGTGCGAGCGAGACTCATAAAAAAATATTAGAATTTGCGATATTAAAAAACAAACTTTCGGTACATCACTAAACCCTAGACATTCTAAATGTAGTTTTACCAATAAAACGGCTAACTAATTTAAATAAATACTGGCAACACAAGCGAACGACTGTCGAAGTTTTGTGTTCCGAGTCAAAAATTATATAGCCAAATAATTAATAGTTATCTGTGAAAGGATATTCCATCTTCTTTTTTTTCTTTTTGGGAACAACTTTTACAGTGTTTAATAACACAAGACGGCATTATTTACATTAAAATTACGAACCAGTCGTAACGTGTTGCTTCGGACAAGTCACGTATAGCACTAGCGCGGGTTTGTATTTGCTTTTGAATTTGTATTCGCTTTGGTGCCGACGACGCTCGCGTGTTCAGGTACGCTCCATCTGCCTTTTGTTTTATAATCTGAGGAGACGATATTCTAAGCATTTGTGATTGTAATCAGAAAAGAATTAGAAGAAACAGCAAATATATCTGCAATGTAAATAAAGTATATAAGCTACGTGCAGCATGCATTTAAATACTATTGCATATATCAGAGCGTCAGCGGTGGATGTGGTCGGCGGAGCGACATCACGACGCGGCTCGTACAGACCGCCCGACGAGCAAGACGCCGCGACTCCGTCCATCGCGGGACTCAGCGTCGACGAGGACAGACCGATCCGTCGTCGAGGCAGCCAATTGTAAGTTTACAGTTGCATCCTTAGACCGAGGCTTACGCCTTCATAACTTTTCCATAATCAGTTGCGTGTCACTATACGGTTTTTGCAGCGGTCGCTAAACAGTCGCTATATTGAAATTTTTTACCCGGGCGGTTCTTCGATTGTAATCGCTAATCGCTTTGTTTATGGCACATATTCCAATATCATATAGTAGATTTAAAAAGTTAGATAAGTTCCACACGATAAATATGTTTTTTTATAAAAACTTCGTCCAATTAAAGTCGCATAATCAAAACAGCCACATAAACAATTTATCACAGGCCAGATATAGCAGCGTTACAGCAAAGGACAGGCGCGTTGAGTGCGATGTCATCGCTGACGTCACGTGGTTCTGACGCCGCGGAGCATACATCCGCGTCGTGTGCGGCCGCCGCCGCCGCCGCCGCCGCCGCAGCCGCGAGACAAATGTCCGTCGACGCGGAGGCCATCAAGATTGTGATACATGACGTGGACGATCGCTCGCCGCGACGAGTCTCACTACGACGAGATCCTAACGATAAAGGACATCGGTGTAAGCGTCGACTTATATTCTACCAAGTACATATATATCGATAGGTGCAAGTTATTTTTACTGCTAATAGGTTAATGTATTAAACAATTTCTCACACAACGTAAAGTGAAGATATGAAACATTGTAGAACACAAACAAGAAAAAAAGCTACGTGTAACTATCAAACGAAAATTCGTATAAATACCTATCAATTATTAATATGGCTTTATAAAAATGTTTTCTCATATTTTCATGATTATTATTAAACAACTTTTTAAGGAAATTTCCTTTTTTATTATTTTACAAAGTCAGTTTTCATAATATACATATACCCTACGTACCCACCCAGTCACTGTTCGTACTCTTAGGTCACGTAATTTATAACTGTTGAGTTATTTTCTACAGCAGTGACTATGCTTTCATTTATCGTCATCGCTAATGGCATAGGTCAAATTTGCAAAATTGACCAAAAATTTAATGATATCGAATCACGAAGGTGGCATCAAAACAAATTAATTACCATTGCAAAATTGTAACTTGTTGACGATTCGTGGCTACTTCACTTTTCGTCTACAAAGAGCCTTTTATAAATTTTGAGTGGTTCAAAGGCTCGTATCGTAATAAAAGGGCTTTGTTGAGATTCGCTAATAATTAATTACGCTACGGCTACGGTTGCGTACCGTTTATATTTTCCCAGGATGGACGTCGTCCATATTTTATGACATCAATGGAAATGTTCACAAAGCATTCGTTATTTTTTTAAAGAACCTAAGAATCGCTATGTGCTTATATTTAAAATTAGGTATTTAATTTTGTACTACCATTCCTTCAATCTCATGATTGCCTCTTGACATACATCGAAACGGATGTATGTCAGAGAAACGGTAGCAACATAATTAGTACGTACAGTATTACAAGTGGTATTTGCTTTATTCTCGGGTACACTAACGGCTGATGTTTGATTAAGCCATGTACTCGTTGTTTTCGTCTGTTGCAAACTAAACATGCCGAAGATGTCTTGGATATCTGTACAACTTCAGATTCAATGAAATATCCACGGCTTTGTAGATTTGATGTGGTAAATGGAAATCTTACAGATAGTAGTAGAGTTCATGACGCCACGACAGCTCTCTTTTTGCGCAGACTCTAGCTTATCGTATCTATCTATTTATATGTAAATCTTGTGTGTAAGTAATAAGTGTTTGCTATGAATATCATTCAAATCTGTTGAACCATTTCAGCGAGAATAAGTAGGTAACTCACTAACATTCTTATTATATGACAAATTTGTCAGCTATGCTAGTAGGCATCTTTAAGAAGGTTTCCGTATAGGCCTGAATAGTCCTCATCAAATTCTGTTCACTCTCACCTGATTTCAGGTAGACATGGAAATATCAGCTACTATACAGCAGTGTATTAATATGAGATCTGTGTATGTTGCCCAGCACGCGGTTTCGGAATGAGAGTTGTGGGCGGCAAGCCGGACGCGAGTGGACGGCGTGAAGCCGTCATCGTGTGGACGGTGCCGGGCGGGCCCGCAGACCTTGTCGGACTCCAGCAGGGAGACAAGGTACATCATACTATCCACCACATATATTTCAGGAATAATATAAGTAGTGGGCCGAAAGCTTGATACCAGTGGGCAGTACGATGCGTGCCGTCATCGTATAGTTAGGCCTGTTAGTCGAGGTGCACTGTACCTCACAGAACTACATGTACACGCACACATTTATAAATAATATGTATATATAAAAATGAACCTCTATCTCTCCTGGTCACGCTATAACTTGAGAACGGCGTTACCGATTTCATTTATCTTTCTTTTTAATGTTTTGTAATACTATAATACGTAGAAAGTTACATTAAAAAAAAATAGAAAAAGATCCGTGGTTATGGCAAGGCCGAAGGCCGAGCTTACTACGCGAACGAAGCCGCGGGCAGTCGCTAGTGTTATAATACATTTTTTTATAAAAATGCCACACAAAATAATATTAATAGTATGAAATACCCATATTGGTGAGTTGTGATAAAATATGTAAACCGCAATTTTGTAGCGGGTAGCATCTTGGACCGATTTTCATCAAACATGAACAATATTAAACAATAAGCACTCCCGACTAATTCACTTATTTTTAAACAAAAAAACAAAATCATAATCGGTTCATCCGTTCGGGAGCTACGACTCTTCAGACAGACACACACAGACGTGAAACATATAAAATTTTTCACTTGAAAATTATGAAAACCATTAATTACTTTAATTCGTTACTTTAAACAGACGTATTCCGCGTCTGGACACAACTTTATCTTATGCACTACTCATCAGAAATGGTTACAGGAAATAAAATTGAAGAAGACAACTAGCTTTGCATTGTGCGACTACTCCAGTTTCAAGGAGTGATTAACACTAATAACGCTCTGGATTATTCTTTGGATACGAAGTTTTAGTTGATAACTCAACTGAAAATTTATCTTGACACTAAAGCCGTTTTTTCACTTATGGTAGGAGGTAATAGGCACGTTGTATTTTTTTTATAAATCGTGAAACGGATTTTATAAACTCAAGTTGTCGCCTAGTTATTTCATTGTTAAAATGTATCTATTCTAAGATCACTCCAAAACGGCAAAGGTTAAAAGGCCTGCATTTTTGAGAAACCTTTTCTTAGCGCACCAACATTCTACAAAAGCAACGCAACTTGTAATTTCCATATACCTATATTTGAAACGTACACACGTGGATCACAGGTTGGCAAACGACCTAGTCAAAAAAATAAATAAGTAACTTTAAGAAAATCAACATTTCATTGTATACGTAAAATTTAAGGCCTTACTGCGGCTAACACATTTGAATAAAGGGGTCAGACTGAATAAATATTATTTTGACCGATTCCACCAAACCAAACGTCATTTAACTTTCACGGACGTGTGGTTTTTGTAGGTTGTCAGATGTGTGTGAATGGAAATTTTATTTAAAATAATTTACGGACTTTCGAAAGTAATGAATGAAATAAATATGAATAGTAATAAATGAGATATGAAAATGAACCCCTATTTTTCCTCGTCACGCTATAATTTGAGAACGGCTTTGCCGATTTCATTCACCTTTTTTTTAAATGTTTTCTAATACTTCGTAGAAGGTTCTTACATTATAAAAATAAAACGAGATGGGAGGTTATAGCGATGCTGAAGGCTGAGCCTACTACGCGAACGAAGTCACGGGTAGTCGCTATTATTTATATATAAATGAACCCCTGTTTCTCCTGGTTTTACTTGAGAACGAATGGAAGAATCTCGCTTATTCTTTTTTTATTATGTTAATTATTGTCAGTAGAAGGTTCTTATGAAATAAAACCAAGATCATTTTATGATTCTGATTGGAATCATAATAGAAATGACAAAATGGCCACTTGAAGAGATTTCATATTATGATTCGCTTTCAGATTCATATTAGCAATTCATCTATTTGATAGTTTTCTATGGATATTCGTAAAATGGCTCACTAAATAGGAATTGCTTTTTTGAAGCTTTGTGTCACATAGAGCGTAGCGTTATATTCTCTTTGTCGCATAGCAGGTTCATAAGAAGTGACTCCAGATGAACTTTTTGCAATTCACAGGATACATAATAATCACAAGATACATAATAGTCCTAATAGTTTCATTTTCATGAACACTATTTCACCTAAGCTGTGTTATTACCTATAATTAACAGCGGGCTTGATAAACACAATACTTTGGCCACAGGTGTTAGAATGGGGCGGGGTGCCACTGACGGAGCGCAGCTTCGAGGAGGTGTGCGCAGTGCTGGAGCGCGGCGGTGACAGCGTGGAACTGCTCGTGGAGCCTGCGCCGCAGCTCGAAGATACGCCAGCGCCGCCCGCACCGGCTACATCCTCTCATCACCACCACGCGTTATACGGTAACTCACAAACACATACACATACACACACACTCACACAAACACACACACACACACAACACACACACACACACACACACACACGCACACACACATTTTTTATATCTCACACCTATAAGTCACACCTGAATTACACAAATTATATTAACTTTCAAAGAACTGATTAATTTTTAATTCACATAAGTTTGTACGTTCAAACTAAATACAGCTATGCTATACAGCTATGAATTATATTGAATACTTTTGATTACATTGAATATTGAAAACTATATATTTTATGGGCCCTTTGCTGTCTTTTTTTAACTTTAATGTCTTCTTCCCCAGCTTTTTCCTTCTTGCATTTTATTTCCACTAATATGCAGTGTTTCCTAAAACGAATTTTGTTCTTTTTTCAACAGCACTAAAAAGCTAATCAATTATTGTTTTAACACAATGCTTTTTCAAGAATCTGCAAACTTTCCTCATGGCGCTCTTCTTCTGATGGTATATTAAGTTGTATGTCAATGTTTTAGTTTTGTAAGATGGAACGTGCGTCTAGAATAAGAAATAGTGTAATGCACGTTGTTTTGGTTCGCAGAACCGGATACGGACAAATCACCATCGTCGCCGACTCGACGGAAATTGCCGAAAACCCCGGTATAATACACATAGGCTTTAATTAACAATATTATGTGTTGTGATCCCATGAGACATTGAGTGGAAACGCTCACCCCTTCATAAACTCTAGTAGAGACTTTCACTCGGTGCCTACTCCTCTGCGCTTTCCAGATCATTCATATCGTTATCCGTACTCTTAAATGTTCCGTTTGTAACGCTCAGGTACTTGATCATCTTAACCCAGACGAATTTTGGGTAAGGGAAGCACCATCCATAAATGGTAAATTAACTGTATGTATAACTTGAGCTTATGTCATTTAATATAGTACTCGTTGCTAAAAGATGATGAAGTAACTGAAATCTAGACGTACTTACTATTTATTCCTTAGTCGTTATTGTATGTGGAAAATAAGGCAACAGTTTGAGAGAGATCGAAGTTTTTTGAAACAATTTTAGCATTAATTAACTATCAGTTACAATACAACTGTACCTTAGTTTGATCTCTTGCATTCTGTATGCCGAGCAGGGTAGAATGCAATCATTCTGTCTCTGACATGTTTCTTCCACTGTTCGTTCCATGTCGTTGAGACATTGCGCCATGGCGCTATCTTTGCACGAGAGACCTTGGTTGTTATTTTGTCCAATCTAAACTCAAACAATAACATAAATAGTAAACTTAGAATAGGCGATTAACACTATGTAGGGTGACTTTTTCAGCTAGGCGTGGATGGCAAAAATATAATGTATATGGAATTAGAATATGCTTAATATGAAAATCTCGCGATCCATTAACAACCAAAAGTGTATACTTAGATTTAAAAATACTCAATCCCCAGCAAGGATTAAAGGAGTTTTCGTTAAAAATCTACCATCTACGTTGGGCGAAATCAGTGAAATTAGTAGATTTGTGAAAATAGTTTTTTTATCCACAGACATTTAGTGATTTTATTTAAAGGATCCGATGACTTCGCCGGGCTTGGCACAAAACCTAACGCTTTAAGAGTTCTTTCCTAAATTACAGGGTTAACAACTATTTTACTATTATGGATCGGTGCTCCATTCCGTTTAAGACTATAAAAGTCTAAATTATCCATTGTTAGAATCCCAATAAACAATAATACATATTGGGTAACTTTGAATTGCGGTTTAACTTGAACGATATTTTGAAAAAGATTTGTTAATTTTTATTTTTATTACATGAAAACTTTCGTTATTTCAATATCGTACCATGTAAAACGGATTGCCAAAATGTTTTGTAGCAATGAAAATTAAAAAATAAACTGTCAAAGTCATATTTTTGGAAATTACCCGCCTTTTCCGCGGTGAAGTTTTTGGAAATGTTTGTTGGTCTGATTTGTCATATAAAGTTACCTAAACCTAAAAATAGTCGATTAATATAAGTTTTTATATCCAAATATATAATATACATATATATATTCAAAATTACCCAAAACTCACGATAACTTTGAAATTGAGTTTTTGGGAAATTATTTTTCCGTAAACTTAGTGTGTTGGAAAAATAAATCAACTCACTATTTAATCAATAAAATAAACCTGTAGTATACATAAATCACAGTGTATTATCACAAATGTTGTAAAAAAATTTCAAAGTTACGTACTAATCTAAACTACGTGAAAATCAACGTACGATTTAGTTTTTATTATAATCTCCACAAAAATCATTCGAGCGTTTTTCATTATTCCCTATACTTTAGAATTTAGTCATTAGGTAATTCCTAGTTAAAAATTCACCTTATGAATCAAGCTCTTTTACTTCGGAATGAACAAAACAAGAACAGGATTTATTTTGATAGATAAAGCAAGAACATACGGTATTTAACTTGCATTTATAAAATTTACTATTAAATTGTCTGAAATGATGCCCATTGTTTTCAATAGATGGCCCAACTCGAGGTTTTCTAGACTGTACTGTATTTTGCCTCAAAAGATTATTATTTTTTTCAAAGAGCGTTTCGAGACATTAATCAATCAACCAAATAGTGGAATTATAAATCTTTTAATATGTTGATAATATGGGCCGGAGCTCCATCTTAACTTAAGATTACAAAAACCTAAGTAAATTATCTGTGGCTATATTCCCGACAAGACATGTTTAAAGCAAAAGAAAAGTTTTGTTTAATATCTAAGTATACAGTTTTAGTCTTTACCGAAATCAGCTACGATTCTTTTTTGATTTTTCCATGTCTAGTTAAAAAGATCACCTGTTACGAATTAAGCCTTTTGTTTCGGAATGAACAAGGACAAGTGCAGGAAAGGTCTCCGTTGATCTACTGTGATACTGTAGCACTTATATCAGAAAAAACATCTTCCACGTTAGCCTAGTTTTAAGAGATTAGTGTTACTATATTTATGACCGTAGTGGTATGGTAACTTTGTTAACCTTTACTATTTAGGGAAAGGGATACTCTGTTTGTTTACTCGAATATTTATATACCTATATATATTTTTCACTCCATTTGTTATCTATATTCGTTAAACGTTACCGTAAATGATGGTTATTCTAAGTGAAGTATCTGAAAAAATGCTACCTACTTATTTTCAGATTTTTATTTTTTCTTTCACCCGACCAATTTCATAATGCCGGCATGCATCGTCGCCGGGAGAAGTTAGGGAACGATCGGCAATAGCTCAAATTAAGACGAATCGCAAATCATAAGTAAGTTCAAACAAAGCTAACCAGTCCCAGTGTTCAATAGTAGGGTAGGGGACTCGTACTGTCCTCCGATACCATCTAAAGGGAACCGTGGATGATTAGTGTCGACTACTGACAGTAAATGTACAAATGTAGTGAAGCTAAACCACCGCCGCTTTCAGCTTAGTCAATGAATGACAAAATGTTATAAAAAATATCATTGAACGGACCCATTGGCTTAGTAGCGGTTAATTCACCATCACAAACATACTCTTGGTGAGAGAGCTGCGTGATCTGTAGTATATTAAGATAACAGAACGGTCGTGTGAACTGGATACGAAGAAGTTAAATGAGGTCGGATGCGACGGGGCAATCATCGACACATCCTGGTGGAATGTGACCGGACAGCACCGCGCCGCCGCACTACCGTTGGTACCGCCCATATCTTGAGCATCGAGTGTCTGTTACCGAGTCTTGCTGTTGAGTTAGAGTAGTGTGATGCCGCACATTGTCGAGAGACGCTGCAGTCACTAGCCGCTAGGCGCTTGGAGTGGTGAAGCACGGACACCGCACGGAACACCTTACGCGACAGGCGCGCACCGACGCTTCTGTCATGCGAGACGACACCCTACAGCGACACAAGTGTACATACCCGCTCTGCTCTATTATAGTAGTTGAATGTCTGACTCATTACTTACAGATTGAGAACTGCATGTAGTTGCACAGAGTCGAATGTGCATATTGATTTAGTCAAAGCACCGAAATGAAAGCCTTTTTATGTGTGACACGACTGTACTTGCAAATGTGTTTGCAAACATGAAATATTTTACTACTGTTTTGAGTTTCAATGTCTATGATGAAGTCATGAATGTGTATATTAATGCTTCAAATGTTTTGTTACTGATTCATGAAATACAATTTATTTCTATTTGAATGAATGCCTGACAATACAATTCATATATGCTCTTTGATAAGTACTTATCACACATATTACTACGATTCATATACAGATAGGTGTAGTCTCACCGACTATAAAGTAAGTCTGTTTATATGTTGGTAGATGCATTGAACACAGCCATAGCATAACAGTAGGTACCTATGCATAGCATAGTGATGCGTATTCCTATAATGGTATTATATTTAATTCTATAATAATCCCCAGTTCCTTTAGGTATTTTACATTATTTTCATAAACTTTTCTTTGCTAGGCATAACATAGTATCTTTTTAGTTTACTATTGATTTGTATTTTAGGTATTCTAACTTTCTCCGATTACTCATATTACAGCTATCAGGATAAATGCAACTAAATCTAGGCAAATTGTAGAACTAAATTGAGCGCTAAATAAGTATTTATTTATACTTAGGTGGTATACTAGATAGAAATAATATAGATAGACCTGTTTCACAAAAGCTTTTGCCTATAAGTGTTTTATATATATGCTAGGCATAAAATGAGACGGAAATGGAGATATTGCGGTAACGTGTTATACAATATGTCTCTGAAGTAGGTGCGCGAGTTCATGCCGCTTGTGATACCGGTAGCATGATACAGCTTAATGCATGGCGGATGTCAGCGTCCGTTTTTATTCATTACTTTATGTTTGATAGAACTGCCACAGCCCGAAGCATGCGACTTTAAACTAAACCGATATCTTGTAAATGAAACGAACATCCAAAGATATGAACATGAACCACTGTTTGCTGCGAACGGTTAATACATAGCTGATGTTTGCTGCATGTTACTTGATAAAGTTACAATGCATTCTCCGAAACTGATCGATTAGATTTAGCGTTAAAAACTTTGGAAAATAATGTTATGTACTTATAATTTAGTTTTTGTGCCAAAAATATCTTTGTTTCTGTAGTCATTGCAAAGAAGTCGTTCCATTGGGCCTGGGGATTAAATGTCCATCAAGTTTTTTCTTTGCCGTATAACGATAAGTACCTTTACTAATAAATTGGAGTTAATGTTATACAATGCTTTGTTTGCAAGAGTCTCGGGCACCAATGACACGGCTTACTTTGGCTACCGTTTGTTTGAAGTATTCTTGTATATGTGAAGGAGCAAGACCGCGCGGAACGAGCACGTGAGCGTCCCGCTGCGCGCGCGCAACTGCAAGTATTCTTCGAGAGTGAAATCCGCAAGCTCGTAGTTGTGCTGATCGCTGCCGATGATTTGCCCTCACGAGACCCTTCACTGGGGTACGGAGATGAGCCTGAGGCATTCGCCAGGATACGGCTGCTACCCTCTCTGTAAGTATTTGCTGTTGATATTTCTGTACTCATAATTGTGTGTGCATTTCTCAAAAAATCTTCATAGGTATTATTGTTTCTGATATGAGACCGAGCTAAATATATTTTTTAAATATGGGTAAACCAACATCCACAGATGATCTTCAGGTTCCAAAGTAGACAGAGCCTGTACTATGTAATCCTAAAGACTGATATACGTATATTCACCTCAGACACACCTAAGCACAGGTCAAACATACACGTTCATGCATACAAAATTCGGCAAAAATGCGTAAATATCTGGACATCGAACCCACGACCACCGGCTCAGAAGACAGGGATCTACCAACTACGCCAACCGCCAACTCAATTACTTTTGCCATTTTAAGAGATAATACTTCCCTCTACTTGATTCCGTAATGCATGAGTCAGTGTTTAAAAAATAGCATGGTCATTTAATAAATAACGTTTGAGGCCTTTGCTGGTAAGCGTAGTGCAGCCGAAAGCTCAACTTACCCCCAAGTGGTCTACCTGGGATATATAAGAGAAGCATTAAACTACGAAATGCCACGTAAGCAAGGACATTTCTTTTACATTTCCAGTGAGAGTTGTCCGCCCATAGAGACGGACCCAGCGTCGGCATCTTGCAGCCCCGTGTGGAACGCGACTTTGGGCTTCGGAGGCCTAACGGCTGACTTACTGGCCGGACGGGCGCTCGAGCTCACTTTGTGGGACGCTTGTCCCGGCATCGATCCTGTGCTGATTGCAGAATGTACTGTGAGTACCTGCTCTTTCTTCCATCCCACTAATATTATAGATGCGAAAGTTTGTATGTATGGATTTTGGTTACTCTTTCACGTTCAAACGGCGGCCAATTTTGATTAAATTTGGTATGGAGATTGAGATGAGGTGCTGGATTAACACATATGATACTTTTCATCATCATCGTCACGTCATCATCATCCACGCAGGTAAAACCACGGAGCGTAACTAGTTTAAAATATGGTGTACTAGTTCCATGTTGTTCCCCCTGGTTTGTTTTTTAGAATAACATACACGAACACGAACGTAAAGGACTTTAAACCGATCTGGCATATCGAACCGCCGCCATTTTGTCTATGGTGTTATATAACATGGTGTTCCTTACTGTTTTTGACAGGAATGACTTAGGGGGGTGAAAAGGTGGATGGAAATTGGTATGGAAAATTCTTTGTTTTTGAAGTTATAAGTGTGAAATTTTGCATTTTGATAGTTCATTTGAACTAAAACATGGTGTAATATTCTTGACAGGGATGACTTTGTATGAAAAGGGGGATGTCATATATTATAACATAATTCTATATATTGTTACAATTCTCATCAACACTGTTCTAATTCACGCCTATTATTTTAGATATTATTAGTTAGTATATTTACTGTGATGTATTGATATTATGAACTCTATTTACTACAGCAAATTTTACTACAAGATGGCGGCACAATCTTGTGGTTAAGACACTTTAGGGTACCATGTTACTTGACATTTTTGTTTGTCTATATGTCTTCTACCCATACATACCACTTCTATCGAGCACCGCGATTTTGAAAATAAAACTAAATGGCGGCGGGTCGATATGCCAGCTTCCATACTGATGAAATGAGAAATGAGATTCTAATAATAAGTCTAAAATTACCATCTATCACGTCGTAGCAGCTGGTATAGTTTGCGTAGAGCTTCTACGAATAATGTTTTTCACTGTCTGACACCGTGTTCCTTGCAAAAACAAATCTTGACAGTAGACAGTGTGTCTAGAGCATATTGATTAATTACTGTCGAAACCTGAGATAAAGCTTGGCAATCAATGGCCACAAAAAAAATTGGCAATAGTCGAGTAATATTAGAAACATTGGAACTTTTTTATATACACGAGGCCGTTAATTGACCTTTCGCCAGATACTTGTCTATGACAGAGAAGCGGTTATGGTGATCTGTGCATTTATAGTACTTTTCCATAAAAGAGTGGCAATAGCGAGAGTAAACCATAGTTCCGAGTACGCAGATCTACTTAGGACACTATTCGAGCAATAATCTTCGCCAGCTATTTGGGTAAAAAGTAAAGCTGATATGCTAAGGCTACGTTCCGGGAAGCGCCGTCAACGCTCACAACTGCTCTCGCTGCTCGCGCCCCAGTTTGCCGTTCCCTTTGGTTGACAGTGACAGCTCGCAATGATCACGTAGACCCACCTAAGATCCGCGAGCGTTGTGAGCGCGACGTGAGGGTTTTCGGTGACGTCATTGATGACTTATCGAGCGCCGCGAGTGATTTCGGTCCTTCCCGGAACGTAGCCTAAGTGACATCAAAGACTAAATTTACTCTTATAGATAATAATCTCACGATGTTATGTCATTCATTTAATAAAAATTGGTATCTTAAGTATATATTACCAGAATGCTAGAAGCATTCGTGGTAAACTTGTATTTATCTAGTTTGAATTGTGGGTATGACGTTATTGTAATTACAGAAACATGGTTAAATGATAGTGTATATGATGCTGAAGTTCTAAATAATTCTTACAGCATTTTTCGAAGAGATCGTAGTAGTAGTAGTAGTAGTACGAAACAAGAAGGTGGAGGAATCCTTCTCGGAGTCTCTAAAAATGTTTACTCAAAGCGCTTAAGTAAACTAGAAGGCTCTCGGGAGGACTTATAGGTGTCTGTTACAGTTCAGTCTACGGTAATAAAAAATCAAATTTATTTGTGTGCAGTGTACCTTCCCCCTCCAACGACTAGTGAAAGGTTAGATATATATATATATAATGTCAACTGAATACTTTAAGTGATAGTTTAACTTCTATATGCTCTAATGACATTTTAATTTTTGGAGACTTTAACGCTTCTAATAATATTGATTGGATATGTTCTGACCCTAGTGATGACTCACCAGGTGCTCGTTTAAATAAAATTACTTCTAATTTAGTTTGGACTTATTTAGTTTCAGACTTCATGTCATTAAATAACCTACATCAGCATAAATTAATTTATATTAAAGATAACAGGGTACTAGATCTTGTATTGTGTAACAACGCCGATTTAAAACTTAGTCAGGCTACCATCCCCTTATCAAAAATTGACCCATATCACCCACCACTTCTGCTTAATTTATCATGTACCTAATGAGATAAAATACTTGTCTAAGAAACCATCAGTACAGTAAAACTTCTTTTACGCTGACTATTCGAAAATTAATTCTGAGTTTAATAAAATTGAATGGGATGACATTTTAGGTTCGTTCGATTCCATTGATGCTATGGTTGATCACTTTTATAGCTTATTGAGTGAGTTAATAAAAAAATATGTACCTAAATCCAAAAAAATATCTAGTCCCCATCCAGTATGGTTCTCTAAAAAAATAATAAAATTACTAAAAGAAAAAGACAAATATCATAACCGCTATAAGAAATTCAGAAATCTCCTTGATGAACAAGACTTTATTGCCGCTAGAACTAGATGTTACAAGTTAATTCAAGTGTGCTATGATACCTATAAGTCCTCGCTAAAAATATCTATATCTAAAAACAATATGAAAGCATTCTGGTCATATATTCGAAATAAACGTAAAACTGTGGAAACAATGCCTAACGAAATTATTTTAAAAGACAAAACCCTTAATTGTCAGAACTACCACTAATTTTTATAAAACCACTTAGTATAATTTACAATCAATCACTAAATTTAGGTGTCTTTCCTTCTATATGGAAGACAGCTATTGTTGTTCCTATTCCTAAAGGTGGTAAGGCTAATTTTGTAGAGAACTATCGTCCAATTTAACTTTTGTGTATTTTAGGTAAAATATTCGAATCTTTGATATGTGTCCTCTTCTCACAAATCATCTAAAGCATTTACTCATTCTGGAACAACACGGGTTTCGCAGTAAGAAATCAACTGTATCAAACTTAGTATGCTATGTCTCTGACTTATCTGATACTATCGATGATGGCCAGCAAGTTGACGCTGTCTATACTAACATAAGTAAGGCTTTCGATCGAGTTGACCATCAGTTGCTAATTAACAAGTTGTATGCCATGGTCACATCTTAAGATGGTTTTCTTCATATTTATTCGGTCGATTGCAGAAAGTGGTTGTTTGCGGATCTGAGTCTCAAGCATATGTAGCTAATAGTGGAGTTCCCCTGGGATCACATCCTGTCTTGTTTTTGGCTTTTATCAACGATATAGCATCAAAGGTTAAATATTCAAAAATTTCTCTTTTTGCAGACGACCTAAAATTGTTCAAAACTATTAACAATATTGATGATTCAAAACTACTTTAGCATGATCTCGATTGCATTCTCAATTGGACTATTGTTAACAAGCTTCCTTTGAACACAGCAAAATGTAAACATATTAAATTTACCAAAAAGATTTTGTGTATTCCAACTGAATACACTTTGGGGCCTACTAAGCTAGAAGAAGTAGAATCCATAAGAGAGTTAGGTATTGACTTGGACAGAAAATTGACATTTATTCCCCATATCAATAATATTATAAACAGATCTTATAAAATGTTAGGGTTTATTTGGCGAAACTGTAAGCAGTTTAAAAGTATACTCGCTTTAAAAGTTGTTTACAGTACATTGGTTCGCAGCATTCTAGATTATGGTTCCAATGTTTGGAGCCCGTCATATCATTGTCATATTGATAGGTTAGAAAGAATTCAGAAGCGATTTCTTTTCTTTTTGACTGTACATCAAAGAAAAATATCACAGCTAAGCTCCTATTCGAAGCGTCTGGCTCATTTCAATATGTTGACCCTAGAAGATCGTCGTTGGATAACGGACCAGGTTCTGTTATATAAAATTTTGAATGGTCTAATTGATTGTCCAGAACTTGTCGCTAAAATTAGCTTTACAGTTCCCCGTATGGGGGCTAGAATAGTGAATTTTAAACCATTTGCTTCTAAGACGCATAAAACAAATGTTGGACGTCGTAGTGTTCTCAACAGAGCCTGTCGAGAGCATAATACTCTTTTTAAGGCTGAGCAGATTGACACATTAAATTGTTCACTGCTCAACTTTAAAAATCTAATGTTTAAGTATAAAATAAATATATATATATAAGGAGAACTAAGACTCCTTAGCATGTTAATTTTAAATGACTTATTGTTTGCTTATCAAATATTTCACTTCTATTTGTGAATTATCCATCCATATTTAATTTCTTAAGAAGGAAACTTTATGAAGAATAGATAAGCTATAGGTGTATAAGCTAGGTACTGAATTGTCTCCAAAATACACTCTGTAAGTGCATATGCGTTGAAATCTCATCAGTGATTCGTCACCTTATGATGGATTTGCGCATCTCACTCCACATACGAGTATAAGCCATGTTTTCGTTATGTATGTTGTATTTTCCTGTATTTGGACTTTCGCTATAATTTGCCTATAAACTCTGTATGAAATGCTTGTTAAGTGTTAAGTCTGTTGGAAAACCTGAATAAATAAATAAATAAATAAATAAATAAGTATTGCAAACGTTAATACGCGCCAATTTAACCACGCAAGGTAAAGCTTTTTTTGAAACATTTAAGAAGAATTGTGCTTAATAAGCTAGCTAAAGAAGTACTCGTAGCGGAGCTTGACTTGTCGATCTTAACCGAACAACAAGTTAAGCAACACTTGCTGAAATCAGGACTTGGATGCGTGACCGCTAGTCGCTTTATTCAACTGAGCGCTGCACGTTGAGCCGTCGAGTATGCCGTATATACGCCGAGTAACAGTCGTTAGGCTATGTCAAAGGCCTTCGGGTGGCCTAAAAACTTCGACATGGATTCGCACTAGCCTATCCACCAAGCCACACTGGGCCCGCGTGGCGGATTACGGCCCCTCCCTCTCAGAGAGAGGAAGGCTTGAAACCCAGCAGTGGGAACATAATTGGCTGATTATGATGTGCTTAATAATGAATCGTATATATTACGGTAATGCCTCAAATAAGACTTCATAGCAAAATGTTTATTATAGTCATCTATTATATTCTTAGGGAATTGCAGATGTGCTAATTCGTTGCATATGGAAAAGTATCAATTGACATATTGTTTATTTAGAAGCAGTTTCTGAACTAGTGGTAGAAATGCATATTTCACCGATGTTTCAGATGGACATAGAAAAGGCATCAGCGGACGAGCGCGCGGTGTGGTGGACGCTGGAGGAGCGCGGCGTGCGATCCGCCAACACTTCGCCGCGGGGCTCGCTCACTGGCGCCCGGGCTCTGCGCCGCGGGGATTTCGCCTCGCAACGCTCTATTTCAGGTTCTACATAACACGAGCATTAGGGATGTTGACGTTATTCCTATCTTTCAAACAATTTTTTTTAAATGTAGAAAAACAAACAACATGAAATAATTATTTTATAGTTTTAGAACAACAATAGAATGTAATTACGCTTTAAACCCGGCTAGGACTCGCATAATATTTACCAGAAATATTCCCCAGAAGAAGAACTTCAAATAAGTTGGAAACTGGTCGGAGAATATTTCCGGTAAATATTACGCGAGTCCTAGCCGGTTTTAAAGCGTAATTATCTCAACAATATAATGTTCAACAATAACTATAGATGTTGAATACTTTCGTTCACATGTTGCTAACATAATTATGTTATTTCTTCCTGAGAGTAATAGTTTTTTCCGGTTCATTTGCGCCACAAAGTGACACCGCAGCTTGCATTACGAATATTTGATACGATTTAAAGTTTTCCTATTTTACTATGATTTATAGTATATTAATCGAAATACTTTCGGTATCAGACAGCATCCCTTCTGCCTTTAAATCAACTATAAAAATATGTTTTTTCTCATGCATTATCATGTTAACTCATAGTATTGTCTTAGATCTTATTAGCCCGTTTCGTTGCAATCCCAAAAATATTCCGTTTATAAAGTGAAAAGCCTTTAATATTAAGTTAATTTATCTTGTCCGCATTAACAAACTAAGGAAGCAACGTTCATGGTATGTTTTTCATATTTTATAGATGTGTGTGTATAATATAAAAGTCCACCAAATAGATGGCAACAACGTGATTATCATCTTTCCAGATGACGTGGACTCGATCGGAGAATGTGCCTCGTTACTGCACCCGGACCACGCGTGGGTTGGAGGATCTAGAAGGGGGTCGTCTCAGTCAGAGACGTTGGAAGTGGAAGTATACCAGCTCGGGAAGGATTTCTCTCGCTCTTTACCTGGGTCACGGCGGTCTTCGTTTCAACAACAAGAAAAGGGTAATCAATTCATTATCACCAATTACAACCCTGATGTTACTCGATGTTCATTAATGTGTATTTGTTAAGCGCTTATTGTTGTTGTATTCTAAATTATGATGTCTCTACATTTCGTTTCTACATGGCCTCTAAACACACAACACATTTTTAAACCAGCATTTGAATGTAGAAAAAAGAAAAAAGCACTTGAATGTTGAAGGCGAGAAACAAGCCATCGTCTAGCAGTTTTTTTATCCCCGGTCAGCTGTATTTTATAACATATGTAATCGTTCGTAAATCAGTGATATCAATTTGCTAACGTGAACAATATATTTGTCAATCAGTCTTAGGTGAAGTGCCAAGGTATATGAGATTAAAGTTAAAATACCACTTCATTAAGAACACTTTGGCTGCGTACTAGAAGTCTAGAATAGATCAGTTTTACGTTGGTCCCTTCTTTTTCTTATAAGCCATAAAGCTACGCGGAGAACCTAAGCAGTATGCTACGCTAAATTAAACCATTAACGTTGATTTATTACGACGTGAAAGCGAAATGAAGCAGTCCATATAGCAATCCTAGGTTTTATAATTCGTAGTTCTCCGTTTTACTGCCTCGCACATATCTGGGTGAAAAATAAGTTTTAAAGATGAGCAGCATGAGAATTTTCACACCATATTTAATAGCTTAATTCCCGATCGGTGACGACTACTCCAGCTACTCTACGAGCGCTTCACGCTGTTACAATCTTAAGCAACTTACGTAGGCACGTAAGGTAGGAGGATTGTATTAACTGTGATATATCTCCGAATGGCGAGTGTAGAGGGCGGTGGGGAAGCGAGCGCGCCGCGTCGGAATGAGCGTCGTCGCTCGTCGTGTGTGCGCCGTGACCCGGACGACATCCTGCGCTCTCTTCGCGCAGTGAAGGGCGAGCTTGGACGCACGCTCTCGCTCTCAGGGTCCACGGCTAGGCGTAAGTACCGCCTTCCCCCAAAGGCTGCCACCTCCAACCACACAGTCTCGGCTAAGAAGAGGGATGCAGAATGACGGCGCATTTGTCAAGACCTAGAAGCTATGACAAAAGATAGATAGATATATAGATTAACTTTTTATTGAAACACCACAGTACAAATAGTGGTTACAAATAAATAAATACCTACGCTGAAATAATCTATTTCTTCCTAACAAAACAGAAAATATATTATACGCAATTTAATACTTAAATTTAAAAGCGTCACAATGATATGTTACAATGTTATCCTTAACTGGTTGCATATGCTAATAGCTTGACATTATTTTAATTTCTAAGTAATTTTACTCGATTAACTGTCGTAAATGGACGCTAGACACTAAAAATCAAAATTTGAGCCGTATCTTAAGAAAGGCTTATGCAGTAGTAGCACAAGTGTGATGATTTTGAAACTCGGTGTAGACATGACCTTCTTGTTTGTCAGTTTAAAGTGATAAAAATGTATACTGTTTCATAGAATATAGATAAGAATGTTATTGCATAATACTGGTATATTATTTGATAAAACACTGAGTTATAAAGTATAACAATAACGTATAATAAAGTATAAAAATATTTTCAAACTTTCTCTCTCTCGTTGAGTAGGCGCAGATTTATTGGACAGGCCTTATTTGGGCCATTCCATTACCATCTGGCTGGATGAGTCCGTTCATAATTGTTTATAATTATAAACTAAGCAGCCGTTTGTTTTCCTAGTAAAATAAAAATAAAAATAAATAAAATAAAATAACTGAATTTTATGTCCTTACTCGTAGATGGAACTTTGTCCGGAATTCATTCGAGACCAGACGTTGGTCATACCAATAAATAAAATATAAATTACCTTAAATAATAATATCATCTTTCGAAGCATAATGGCAGTGGACATATTTTTAAATGTATGCGATTACTTGAGTGATTGGAAGTGAGATTGAAGAATTCTCTCTATGTTTTTGTTCTTGCTACACAAGGTGGAATACATTTATAAACTTAAGATATGTATCCAGTTGAAAATTAAAAAACAACCACTAACACTCATATCTTGGAGCACGTTACACGTAATAAATTAATAACTCAAAAAAAAACAAATAAAAATCTGTTTATCAGGACTTTTTCGCGTTGTCAGGACTTAGCCTTCCACTTCTGCTTTGTGCCTGCCAACCACCGATGCAGTAACAATGTTTTAAAATAACGGCCCAGCACTGTTGCCGTCACTCTACATCCCTCGGAATAGACCCCATTTGCACTAGCTATTTCGAACTAATCACAAAATTTCCTGCTTAACCAATATGACTGTTTATGTCAGATGATTTACCTTTTTATGAGAAGCTTTAGACAACTTTTACGTCTCCTAGCAGATCCAGATTTAGTTCAAAATAGCTAGCTTGTTTGGAACCGACGAAGTCTAGCAATCTAATATCTCTCAATTTTTTCGATCCAAAACTGACTTAATACCTATGACTGGAGTGTTCAATCAGCCAATATGTTCGACTGATCCAGACAAGCTACTCGTATTAGAGCCACCGTTAGAATAAGATTTAGAGCCACTACCTATATTATTACTACTTTACCTACTTTATGATTTAATCCGTTAGATTTATTTATTAGCAATCTACTTTATGCAGTTTATTTTTTTAATAGGTAAGAGCGTAACCACTGGGGTATTATGGGCAATGGAAAGGCCTCTAAGTATTTCAAATCAAGACAATATTTTTGTATTTATTTTGTAACCCTTTTTTGTTACCTATCTACAATATTAAATTTCTGTTTTCACCATCCTCGGCCCTAAGAGCACTTCTGAAGCTCAAGCCGTGCCTACTCCCATCATCGAAACATGTGTCTTTAGTAATCACACCCCAACCGATACCCCAACACAACATTAGAGTATACGAACATTGAGGGTAGTACTGACTTGTACTGTGTTGTGCTTGTTTGGTCAGCAGCGACGGACCGTTAGCGCCTCGGTAAGCGACTGTTCGTTAATGCGGGCGCCGCGCGTGCGCCGGCCGGTGGCGTCCGTGCGCGGCGTCGGTGTGCGCGATCCCTTTGTGACGTCCGAGTCGGCCGCCGGGCCCCGCGCCCGGGCCGTGCACTCCGCGGCTCCGAGGCCCCGCGTGCCGCCGCCGCCGCTGGCCCGCGGGGCCTGTGTGCCGCGGAGGGCCCGGCCTGGGCGACCGGGCCAGTAGTAGCATGGGTCATACATCGCTTGCGCGGCGGCCGCGCGCACGCACCGTTAAATGTGGCTGCGCCCGACGCTTCTCATCACTTCACTTGTCTGTACTGTTCTGTCCTGACGCATGCCCGGCCGCGGGCGATCACGCTCACTTCATCTGTTTCTGTGTACCGTCTGTTCGGCTGTCTAAGTTCATCTCGATGGCATTGTGTCGCCTAAGATGTTTGGATTTCATTACCTCTGCAATGTCACCCATTGTTACGAAGCGCATTCTATTAGTTTTCTTGTAAATATTGATTTATCCTCTCCCTAGGCCGTAGTTGATTTCATAAAGTTTTGTCCTTTTGACTTTACGAGCCAGGGCCTTGACCTTTGCCGCCAACGTAGGTCGCGGTCGCGCATGAGACGTAGCGGACGCACACGGCTCGCCAAGCCAGCGATGGCATGAGCTATGGATACAAAACTCCTCCACGGAACACAAACTTTCCTAATAATCAACTAATGGCTGCTCATGACACGGAATGCTTACCATAATAAGTTGAGAATCGCTTGAGAGAACTATTAGAATCTCGACTCCACTCTTGGCTGCACACGTTTAAACGCTTTCTCTTTCATCTGTGTGTTTAGGAAGGATACAATTCGAATCACCGAATGTACGTCGAAAACCGTATACCTACATCGGCACGAAGCTGTTTGACGTGCTTTATTTTCATGTAATGTTTATTTTTGATAATATTTAAATGTTGAATTGAGTGGTTTTGATATCGTTTCGTATGTTCACTTGAATGTTACCGAGCGTAGGTCGTCCGCTGGAGCGGCGTGTCGGTCGTGCGCCGGCCGCAGACGGTGAGGGAGAGCGCGCGGCCGACGCGGCGCGGCTGGCGGCGACGTGGCGGCTCGTGCGGGCGCGGCTTGTATGTGTGCGTGTGGGTGTGTGCAGGCACAGCGACGGGGCGCAAGGGCAGCATGTGGGCCGCAGTCCCGGCGGCGGGCGCGTGCGACGCCGTCGCGCCCGGGGACGACGAGGACGCCGTGCCGCTCGGCCCCGGACAGCTGCCGCCCAGGAACGCCATGCTGCCGCCACTGCACGCCGAAATCAATATCAGTATCATCATGATCAAAGGACAGTTGGAGCTTGAGGTAGGCATACTCCCAAATCGTTTTTTATTTCTTCTTCATTTCTCAATTCTGTATGTACTCCCTTCGGCAGGTGTCACACGCCCGGCGAGTGTACGGGGTGAACGGTGAGGTGCCGGACTCTTATGTTAAGTGTTACCTGCGTGACGGGGATAAATGGCTGCACAAGCGAAAAACGCGTGTGGTTCGCCGCACTACCGAGCCTAAATTCAAGCAAACGCTCAAATATCAGGTAATGTGATACCTGCTGTTTGACTTATGTAACTCAAAAAAACTTAAGTTCTCCTATTTATGTGATCACGTAATTAGAGTCTCCTATGTTTGTAGCATACTCTAACGACCTCAATCGTATTCTCTTTCGTTCGTATTGATATATTCTTAGAATAAATTATCGAGCGTCTTTACGCTGTTACGTCTGTTCTCAGCCACATGTCACATTATTCAACCGATTTTGACCAAAATTGGCTTTCTAGTTCCTTGATTTATTTAAATTTTTACTTAATCATAGTTTTTGATAGGGGGAACAATAGGGGAAAAGGAAGGGGAGGTTTGCTGTAGCGTTATTTATCGACGGATTCCAATAAAATTTGAGAAGCACACTAAGGACGTTATTCTACACAAGGTGGTGCGAAAAAATCCTAAAGGGGGTATGGAGGGGGAAAGGGAGAAGTTTGCTGTAGCGTTATATATGGACAGATATAAGTTTAACAAATTTCGGAAAATATATACCAAACTATACAGTAATATTGAAAAAAAAAAATTTTCGATTAAAGATACTGTGAAGATATTAATGATCACGATATTTTTATCCTATTCAAAAATCGGCCGTGACTTTTGGTCGCGTCTAAATCGTCTTGTCTTCTGAATATTAGCTACTGGAGGGTTCACTTAACATGCCTTATCAATGATCGAATAATATTTTTTTTTCCTATTTTTTACCCCATTGTATGGCCCCCGTCATTAAGGAAACCGGCAGATTAATATTTCTCCTGTATCATAAAGACGTAAAGCATACGCTTTTAATATCTGACGCGCTCAAGTATTTCTTTCCGACTACATTTTTTTTAACAACTTTAAAAACCTGTACTCCCATTCAGGATTCAGGAGATATATCAGATCGATATAGATCGATGCGTCCTCCAGAATGTTCTCGATGAAAACCTTCACGCTACTTACCATGTGCCATGCATTGTGCCGCCTAACCATAATAGTAGATTATGCACCAAGGGAGTAAAGCAGTGTCTTACGTCGTGAGCGATATATTGAACCCTGAGTGTAACGGGGACTCTTGGGTTAATCCCTGAGCGCAGCTAAGAGATTAAAATTTAATTAGAGACACCAAGACAGGCTTTATCCTCGAGGTGCATACTCCACTTTTTATACCTACTGCGAGACAATAAAAATTCAGAGTAAGTTAAAAGTAAAATACATTAATAGTTAATATTATAGTAGATTATGCACCTCTGATCAATCATGTGAATGTATCAACATTCAGGACTCTACATAACTCCCTCACTTCGCTCGGGAATAAAATTTTAATCCCCTCACTGCGCTTAGAGATTAACTCAAGGGTCACCATTATACTACTTAGGCCTTTATTAATAAACATTGCGTAAACATAGATTAGGTGTAACATGCTTTGTCTTGCTTTCACGCGTGACATTTACTGCAAGCGAAAAATTTACAGATAGATGTTTTAACTATTCCGGGTTTATTACAAGTTTATTAATAAGGACGTCAAATTTCAATATACCGCCCGTGACGTAAGACGCTGCTTTACTCCCTTAGCGCATAATCTACTGTTAAATTGGCCTTGCACCAAAGTAAATATTTGTATCCAGCGATGAACAAATACTTACATTTGCTAATAAACATATCAGATAAGTCTATACTAATAGAAACCTATTAGTGAAGCAGTGGAACACCAAAAAACAAGCCTCCCCTGTTACCCTGCTGACGGTCGTTGTCGTCTTGGTCAAAATAGTGGGACCACGAGAAAGTCAAGACAAAACTATATAATTGACATCATATTAACCGAAATACTTTGGAGAGTCTTTTGACAAATATATTGATGCAGGTCGATCTTGCGGTATGTCTGGTTGAATAATTTGCTGCTGATATCTTAAAAAGATTGAATACGAGTTTCCTCTTTTACAAAAGGCAAGCGAGGCCCTCGGTCGCACGCTGGTCGTTATGCTATGGCAGCGCTGCGGCGGGTTCGAACACAACTTGGCTCTGGGCGGTGCCGAGATCTGCCTCGACAAGCTCACCCTGCCGCAGCGCACCTACGGCTGGTACCCGCTCTTCCCCGCCACCTCACTAGTGGACGACGAGTCGCCTGACTGATCCAGGGAGCCGTCGCCGGAGCGCCACGACCCCTACTAGCGCCCACGACGGCTCAACACAGCTTTACGATACTGGTATTGTCTTCGAAGAGGTTAGAATGTGGCTGAGTAGAGTGTAGCATAGGTCGAATAGTAGTAGAACATTTGCAGCGCCGTTCCATCATAACTGGTTAACCCTTTAGCGGTCCACTAACCTCATTGAGTATATGAAGTGGCATTGCAACCTGTATCAGTTTTGCATAACTAATATCATATAGGTTATAATACCACATACCATGCTACCTTGGAATCTTGTTCTGTCCCAGGCTTTCTATTCGACCTACATTACACGGCGTTAACCGAAACAGATAACACGGCATATGACTGCTGCCCTTGCGTCAAATATAGTATAATAGTGTGTAAATTATTTCCAGCTCGTGTATTTAAAACCATATAACCGCAACATAGAGTAATCAACTTCCGTATTCCGTTTACGTTATGTTTTCTGTAGGCCTGTCACGAGTTATTTGAAAAAAGTAAAGTAAACATTTACAAGTAATCGTGTATCGTTACGTAAAACAATTGAATTTAATAGTTTACGAAGAAGCGAACAAAATAACATTAGTATGAATGTTTTTTTTTACAAATAAACATGTGACAGGCCTAAAAAGACCATAATAATACTCGTATACATTTGATAGACAATTTTTCTTTTTGTAAACGTATATGAGGTGTTTTGCTATTTCTACATAATTAGCTTAAAGCTTTTGACATAGTAATTTGCAAATGCATTCCTTTCGGTCTAAGAACATTTCAGAATGACTCCTGCAAGGCCTGCTTGAAAGTGAAACACCATTTAGGCTGTAGTGTATCAAAAAGAGCTTGATATTAAGTTACATAAATTGTTGATGTATTCCTTTGTATACACGCCGTAATATGAATAGTTACAGTTACAAATGTAGAGGTAGCAATTTAATTGTGAAACTATAAAAGCAAATCTCCCAAATACAAAGCCACATAGCATGTTAACAATCTTAAGATTATATTTTAGTAGCAAAAGTAGATGATAAAAATGTAAAGAAACGTGTAAGTAGAAATTTTAATGAATCTCGGTGTAATTTAGATATATTTGATATATAGTAGTACATTTCATTTGTGTATAGAACCACAACTAACTGTAGTTACAATAAGGATATCTCTTTTCTACTAATTAGACTCTACGACTTCCAAGTCTACTTTTATACTAATTACCTAGTCTATCGCATTTACTTTCTAGATTATTATTATTTAACCTCAAATGGCATGAAATCCACCGAGCTTCACTTTGCTCACGAATTAAAGACAGAGTTTCAATAATGCTCAATGTATAGCAGCAACAACAAACATAGTACCAGTAAGCGTTAATCGTTTATTGTCTCGAGTCGATACTTTTTATATCATGTTTTATTATTTCTTTAAAACTACGACAATGTCACCAAAACCCCAAATTTCGACACTTTGCCTTATCTAAAGATTTAAAACATTTTCTAATGTTACTCTAGTATGTAAGTGCGTCTAGGTACTATTCTTCCAAGGTTGTGCTTTAGTGAAATTTCCAGTGTACTTATATCTACGTTTATCTTTGCGACTATCATGTATAAACCTATTTCTTTACACTTAGATGTCTATTTCTCTACAAAACTGTACATAAAGTAAGTTTTATTTTCAAAAGTTTTCTACTTACGCACAACACTTTCGTGATAGCGGGTTATTACTAGTATTATAAATGGTCACATAGTTTCAAAGCGAATCTACTCGTACAAGTTACATTTTTAGCAATTACTACATTTCTTGAGTCTTATCCAAGTAGAAAATTGATTATTAAATGTGAATTGTATTCGTTCCAAGTTATATGATTAATGTACAAATTGATGGATATTACTTCTTCCTATAGCCAACGTTACTAGACTTATTGCAAGAATAATCAGCTATATAATCATTGTGAAAAGCAACGTGTCCCGAACAGCTCATCGTGTGGGTTCGCTGGCCTAGCTCATTAGGTAGTCTCATACAAATTTACTTGTAGGTTATATTATACAAGTTTAATAATCGTGGATAAAATTATAACTTTATCGGTATTATATGACAATCTACATGACATATCCTTCGTGGAATTTTAATGTAATATACTATCAAAATCTGTGTTCTTCCACCGTTATCAAGGCTTAACTGTTGACAATACTTCACCTGCTTTACTGTTGGACGAAACAACGATAACGTTGATACCCTTTCCAATGTCTAGTTACATTTATGAGCGTTATTTTCAATTGATGCTCTTCACCCTGTTGCCTATAAAATTAAAATGAGCACATATTCTAATTTGTTCTTCTTTTCCTCAATTGTATTTCCGGAATTAATCGTTCCGGAATCAAGTGACATTGAAAACTCAATATCACTTGATTTCGGAACTACATGTCTGTATCTATAGTTCCGCAAAATATCATATTGAGCTTATTCACTGGTCAGATTTGGCTCGATCTATAAGAGTAATATTTATATTTTCTTCAACGCGCAAATATATGTAGTTCTGTGTAATATACCTATTTTTGTCTTTTCTATCCCAACTTTTATAAATAGGTTGGAGTGTTCTACACACTCCAACCTCTGTTGATATTACTTTAAATCATTGTACATTTCTAAGAGAGAAAAAGAGAGAAACATATACAATACTTACTCGTATATTTACCTATTATATTCTTTTTAAAATTATATTTATAATACTCAAACATTTCAAATGCCTAAATTATATAGATATTGTGTGGAGTATATTTTTACACTATAATTTATATATTTTATGTGAAATATAATAATTTTATAGTATCAAAGTGGTACATATATATATTTTTAGGTGATCGTATAAGTAAAACGGTGACATTAATATCCTGAAATAGTCACAAGTGTTAGACATGGCAGATACTTGTCTTACTTTCTTTTTAACTCCGATTTGGTGTCGAGTGTTCTATACAAGACTGGCAGGCTCGCTGGTAACGTATCTCAGTTGCAATCAAATATTAATTGATCTCTAAAAAATCTGGCGTCTTTATGTCAAATTTTATACTAAGTTTCTGAAGCATACGAAAGTGAAATAAAGGCACTATGTTTTTCGATTACAATTAACATTTAATTGGAATTGAGTTACGTAATAGCCCAGCCGGTTTTCTACCGGGTCTGTAATCAGCAAAAACCATCTTGTGAAAATGAACTCCTTTAGTAACGGTACAAAGGTCATTCGCAGGGCATTACATTAACGTTACAAAAACATATACTGTCATTGTTTTACCGATCGCAAATAGGCCACACTAGAATAATGTATAATAGTATATTATTAGTACTTTATTATAAACGATATTATATTAACTATCAATTCTGACAATGTTGGAATCGATCACAACGTACGCTTATTATCTTGATATATTAGAGTTATAATCAAAAAAATATTCTTACTTATGTGTGTAAGGAAACATAATCTAATTATTATGTGCCTCGATGACCCCCGATACCATTGAACCTATACATTATACATATCTTGAAAACATACAACTCGTGTGTTACAACCATAATACATATTGAAACATTCCAGAACGGGCTCCGTAGTCGATGTAACACGAATGCTCGAATGAAGTGATATGGTATCGGATATCTACTTAACATTTCTTTAGGATAATAAAAATGTTTCTTCCTAGGTACAATCCTTTCTACACTTACTAACCTCGATTTATACTGAAATTATAACAACAGCGTTTAGTACTACGAGGAGTAACTTAAATGAACCTACATACACTAATGGCCTAAACTGGACAGTGTAATACCTATTACCTACGTACTAATATTGTCAAATATTTTCAGTATAAATCTAGAAGTATAGTGTGTTCTACAAATCCTAGTACGTAAAAATATATTTGTGTCAAAGTATATTATTGAATAAATGTGATAACAAAATGAGTTTATTATAGCGATATAAACAATACATTGATCGTTTTATTTAAACTTTACTATAAAACGCAGATAGTTTAAAGCATACGTTGGAAAACATTATATTTTTTAAATGAATGAATAATGCTCGAAATAATAAGGATTACAGTACGACGCACATGGCGATATATTATATCTGACGTATGATTGCTTAGGCAGTGGTCTGTCGTAGTAGCCA
Source organism: Selenia dentaria (assembly GCA_917880725.1). Classification (NCBI taxonomy): domain Eukaryota; kingdom Metazoa; phylum Arthropoda; class Insecta; order Lepidoptera; family Geometridae; genus Selenia; species Selenia dentaria. The sequence continues at coordinate 15,084,564 of OU862889.1, read as the reverse complement.
ATTCGGGCTACTCAACTCGGCGATAACAAATTACTTCCTACATAAAATATTATGTTACTTACCCATATCAGTGAAAAGGAAGAAATTAAAAATCACTTTGACATAACATTGGTTTATTCAAGAATTAACTCACTTAATAGATATAGTGCTAGGTATAGTGCGTTCGTAATTGGCAAAGGTTAGACAATCAAGAGTTCAATATTTTATCTGTAGTGAAAAGCTCGCGTACGTTTTTAGATCAAAATCCATTGAAAAAGTACGCGTGTCTATTTACTTTGGTAAGAAGGCAACCCTTTGAAAAGACAATCAATTAATATCAATAAGAAAGTCAGGTGTTTGTAAAACTCTCCTTGTGCACCAATAAAGTTTATCAAGTTATTCGATAGATGGCGCTCCGTCCCCATACTACTCTTAAAAGAGCTGCACCTCTACCCTGAGTTGGCAACATAAATGTCATCTATAGCCGATACTCGCTCTCGGCTACCTATTAAGCTTGTGATTGGCGTACTCTCTGTAAATTTTGAGTTCTACAATTGATCGCGAGGTGGCACTGTTCTTTTTTTCATAAATTGTTTTCGCGGCCGTCGATATTGAGCATCGATTGGCGTCGATGTTGTGAACTCATGGTAGACCTACAGGAGAGATAAATTCTATTCTTGGACTGGTGCTTTGGTGGCCTAGTGGTCATGGCGCCTGGATACAGAAAGTCAGAAGACGCGAGTTTAAATCCAGTCCACGAGAATAAAAATTGAATTTCTTAAAATTGCACAGTTTACTATTACTTGCTTTAATTTAAGATAAATCATAAAACCACCAGCTAGGTAAATACACAAGAGTAACTCTGATAAATACACAAACAGTCACACATAAAACTATATTTTGTTTCAAAATTATGAAAGAGGCGTTATTGTCATTGCATAGTGAGATAATGTTGTCAAATACAATGCGGTCGCCCTGAATTTCACACTGTAGTAGGCACAATACTGTATGTACTTATATGTACAAAACCTTCGCAGTAGACCGTAGTGGCTATATACACGGAGCGGCGGCCAAGTTTAAAAAGTTGTAGTGGCTATAAGAAGTAGTTAGACGTGTGTGTAGTCAGCAGGTCCGCACCACATAGTGACGTGGTGTAGGAGGGCGCTTGCTGCGCCGCTGCCGCCGGCATTGCGAGCCGCGCTCGACACGCGCGACCAATGCTCGCGGTTCGCGCATCTTCCTACATAACAAATTATCATTAATAAAAATACCAAAGACCTCCAAACATAAGTTTGCGAATGCGAAAGGGCAAAAACATCTCTGGGCTGACAAGTGCAGTGCTGGACGTAACTTTAAACATAAATCTCGTACAGGCAATTGCTATGGGACGCATGTTTCTTAAACTAACGCTAACGACTTATCACTCAACATTTCAATGTAATACATTCATTATTTCAATAACGAATGTATTACATGAGTATATGAATTTCAACTCGCGTTCATTATAATTTTATAATAATAAAACGGGCTTAACGTGAGACTTAAGTGATGTCAATTCACGATTCACGATCGACAATTGTTTCGGCTTCGTCCGGACGCAACGACAAGCGCACCGCACTCAAGATATTGAAGAAAGCTTTCAGACAAAGCAAAAACAATAAACAATCGTGATATCGACAACGCGTAAGACTCACGTTAATCCTTTTTATTATTATAAAATTACATTCGTTATGACGCGTACGGAATTTACAATAATTTGTTTACATGAATGATTCTTCAGTAATTAACAAGTGTAATAAAATTATAAAATGGTACTTCAACCTTCCGTATTTTAATACTTCATTGGACGAAATTCGTATTTTTTGTTCAATTGAAATGCAATATGGTTTTTAACAAAAAACCATATTATATTACTGCACCGTACATATTTACTAGACTATAGGGCGTTCCTTAGTTTATTCCAGGAGCTGACAAATGGGACATAAAGCCGCCATTTCTTTAAATTTCTATCAACATTTGATTGCAACTCAGTAACGTTTTGATTTGTTGAGGTTTGATTGTACTGAGGTAATTTAGTGTAAGTCTTTACTTAAGACTTACACCAAATTAACATAACCCTCATTCGATTAGTGTGTAGGGCTAGTACGTACCTCAATTGCAATCAAATGTTGATAGAAATTTAAAGAAATGGCGGTTGTATGTCATTTTTGTCAACTCCAGTCGTCAACTTAGTAACATTTTTGCTTACTGGAGTTGTCTGTGTGCATGTCATAACCCTCATTCGATTAGTGTGTAGGGCTATTACGTACCTCAATTGCAATCAAATGTTGATAGAAATTTAAAGAAATGGCGGTTGTATGTCACTTTTGTCAACTCCAGTCGTCAACTTAGTAACATTTTTGCTTACTGGAGTTGTTTAAACTGACATAGTGCCGCCATTTTTCATGATTTCTATTTCGATTACAAATTTGATTAATCAACATTTGATTGTAACTGAGAGACGTAATTGCCCTGCGGGTAACGAGATTGGCAACTTGCAGGGCATGTAATTAAATACGTTTAGTGCAAGGCAATTTTGTTTAGTGTTAATTCGTATTCTGTTTAGTAGTTGGAAGAGACAAAATGGCGTTTTAAGTGCATTAAACGTTAAAAGTTAGTAAAGATCGTGCAAAACTTTATTAAAATTGAATTACTACCTACGAAGTAGACTAGGCACTCCAAAAAACTACAACAAAAATAAGAAGTTTTGAATTGCTGGGTGCCTGGCAGAGAAAATGAGTCAAGTCAAATCATTTTTTTTTTCTTTTTTTTTTGGTTCACCAACAGCCTGATACATTTTATAGTGAGTATAAATAACGTGGTGTTAATATTAATGTCTTATGTAACAATCCAATAATAGGCAAACACAGCATGCATTATTACTACATTAATAACAAATTAATGGCTGCCGACGAATTCAGTAGGTAACATTTTATAAAAAACAAGTTATGGAATGAATGAAAATAAGCACAATAAAACAAATAAAACAGTGAAATAGCTAACTTACTTAAGGGTTTCCACAACCCTTTTCTTAAATAAAACAAGAGAACTCTCAAAAATATCTATCCCCTGCTCCGACCACAATTGGTTTGATAGTCTACAAATTCTTGTTAGAGGACTATATTTGCCCAAATGAGTTTATATAAAATAACTTGTATACATTAGGGCGGTAGGAGGAACGCGGGATAGCGAAATTAATTAATGCTAATATATCAGGGAAATTAATAAGTCCATTCAAAAGTTTATACAGAAAAGTGAGGTCTGCTACACGACGCCTATCAGCCAAGTTTGACAGTTTGAAATAATTTAACCTATCCTTGTAATGGGGCAGCTCGCTTCTTTTACCAAGTGACCTAGTTAAAAGATATAGAAACCGTTTTTGTACCCGCTCAATCCTTTGTATGTGGCAGTCGTAATGGGGAGTCCAAATGCTGGGGCAATATTCCAAATGACTTCGTACCAGAGACTTAAATAAAGTTGTTCTAACAGTAGGGTTTTGAAACTTTCTACTGTTGCGCCAAATTAATCCAAATGCTCTATTAGCTTTCTTTATTATATGGTTATAATGAGGTTTAAAGGATAACTTTTTGTCAAAAATTACACCCAGATCTTTTATTTCTTCAACTTCACTTTAGTATGTGTCCATCTAGTGAGTACTGACTCGGTATTGTATTACGTTTCTTGCTTATTTTTATATGCTTACATTTGCTTGTGTTAAGTGGCAGCTTATTAGATTTGCATCACTCATTTAATTTAGAAAGATCGCTTTGCATCTTGATCACATCATCAGTATTGTCTATTTTCTGGTAAATTTTTATGTCATCAGCAAATAGTGAGTATTTGACAAAATTGAATTGTTTCGGCAAATCATTTATAAAGGCCAAGAATAAAATTGGACCCAGGTGTGAGCCCTGTGGGACTCCTGAGGGTGCACTTAAAGTTTCCGATTCATGTCCAGACACTACAACTTTTTGCAATCTGTGAGCAAGGTAACTGCGCAGCCAATTCAATAAACTACCACTGATACCTAAAGCAGAAAGTTTACCAATAAGGATGTTATGGTCCACTCTGTCAAATGCTTTACTGATATCCTTGTATATAACATCTACTTGTTTGCCTTGATCAACATTGGATACAAGTTCTTCTGTATACAGTAGTAAATTTGACAGAGTTGACTTTCCCTTCTGGAAGCCATGTTGCTGTTCAATTAGTAGCTCTTTTAGATGAAATGAAAGAACTGGACAGATTAAGCTCTCCATCACTTTAGCGAAACATGGTAAAATAGAAATATGCCTATATTCTTTGATATTATTGATATTTGCAGATTTGGGAATAGGGATCACATTAGCGATTTTCCAAGAAGATGGAAAACTTCCTGTTTCCATAGATTTATTGTATATTATACTAAGAGGCATACTGAGTGTTTCAGCGCAATTGCGAATAAATAATGGTGGAATGAGATCTGGACCGGCACTTTTTTTAGGATCGAGCTTCTCTAGTGCTTGCTTGATAGATTTCTTAGAAAAAAATATTGTAGATAGTGTATTGGTGTTGCAATCTGAAGTAACTAATGTATATTGACAAGAAGTTTCAAACTGGTACGCTGAAGTTAAATGACGCATAAAAAGATTACAAATATCTTTTGGGGTTGTAGCAGTACTATTATCTAAATACGTTTTATTTGGAATCGAAGATTTAGATTTTTTCTTGTTTCTTACATATGACCAGAAGGATTTCACGTTTTTGTTGTGTAACAGAGAATGCTCGATTTTTTTGATGTAAACACTGTGGTCACGATCAATTATACTGTGACTTCTTTGTCTCAAGAGCTCGAATGAATATAAATCTCTAGGATTATTGTAGGTTTTAAATTTACGTCTAAATTTCTCTTTCTCTTTAATAATTTTTATTAATGCAGTCGAGTACCATGATGGATAATTACCTTTATTATATTTGTTTTAAGGAACACATTCATCTATGATACTGTTAATTTTCGCTTGGAATATATTAACCATTTGGTCTACGGTAGAATTGGGATCGAGAACTGTGTTCCACTCGATCGCATTTATTCTGCACTCAATGTCAGCATAGTTACCTTTATTAAAGTTTGGCTTAGAATAAAGTTTAGTTTTTTATGAACTTGGTAGGTTGACAATCAATGTCAATCATTAGTGGTGGGTGATAGTGGTCAATTTTAGTAAGGGGAAATTCCTCGTGCAATACTTTGATTTTAGACATGTTGGACAAAACCAAATCCAGTATTTTGTCTTTGTTATTAGATATAAGGTTAAACTGTGTTAAGTTGTTTAGTGACATAAAATCGACTAACTCACATCCTAAGTTACAATTAATGTATTGGAGTGAAGCAGGAGTATAATGACCAAAAGCGTTAACGGGAGCCCACAATAAGTTAGGCAAATTGAAATCACCAAGTACATTGTCGTCACGGAGGTCACAAATCGTTACATTTAAATCTTCCAATAGAGATTCTAAAACGGTTGGTGAGGCAGGTGATGGTAAATAAACTGCATATAAGTACATATTTAGTGGCGTGATTATGTGTAGTGTTAATGGACACACATAGAAGTTCGCTATTGGAACTACGGTATACGCACGTGGAATGTAACCTCTTTGCGACGGCAATAAGTACACCACCTCCTATTAGTTTAGAGCTATTACAAGAGTGACGATCATTTCTGTAAATCATGTAGTTATCATTTAATATCTCAGTGTCTGCAAAATCTACACTGAGCCATGTCTCTACAAAAACTATTACATCGTTCATTTCATTTCATTTATTCTGTATAGGCCTACGGGGGCACTTACAAATTGTCATTTTAAATTTTTTTTGTCCTAAATCTACAACCGAACCGAACCGGAACGCGACCACGACTGAGAAGATCCGGCAAGAAGCTCAGCTGGCTTGTCTTTTACATTTTTTTATCGCCAATTTGTCTATAAATCTTAATTGATCTTACAAATGTTCGTTTATTTTTAGTTCCAGTGTGTTGCCTAACAAAAGAGACCATAATAATGGTATCAGTAGGGCAAGACACGTTACACTTTGACATCCTAATACACGAGTAGGTAAGAAACTGAGACACCCCGAATTGGCTTATTTTCCTCCGTTTCAAGCTAGGTAGGCGTGTTCCCAAAGTGTTAAACCTAAATGTACATAATTAGTTAGTTAAACCTAAATTCTATGAAAAGGAAGTTATTTCAGATTTATCTCGTAGTTATAGCCTAGATGCTGAAGTGACCTTCTTATCAATCTTTGAGGCAGAGTACAGGAAGGTGTTATCAGATCCGGTCATTTCATTACCTGTCAATTCATATAGTATTACTTTTTAAGGCACTAACGCCTGCGTTAGAGATATCAAACATTGAAATTTATAGAGAGAAAAATTCCATCCTCGGACGGGATTCGAACCCGCGTCTTCTGACTCTCCGTGTCAGACGCCATTGACCAACTAGGCCACCGAGATTCGGATCCGAGCATCGAATTTTAACTCTCTATTTGACTAACCGTCTTGCGGGGACGGAGCGACTGTCAATTCATATAATAGAATCTCTCCTTATTTCAAAGTACCCACCTTTTTCACTATCCTCGCTTAGACTAGTTGTATAATGATGTTAACATGTTCAGACATTATGGTACATACCATTAGTAAAGGTCACAAGTCTGTCAGCGAGCGGGTATCCCGTGAGCACACAGCTCGGTTCGGACTCGCCCACGTACGAACTGTACAGGCCACGGCTGTCTACGGGCAGCGTCTGCAATCCAACACATTCCAACTCAATCTTTTTACACCTACCACAAGACCTTCTAGTCCCAAACTAGGCAGAGCCTGTATTATGATAACCTGACTGATAAACATCATTATCATCATCATCATCTCAGCCGTAGGACGTCCATTGCTTAATATAGGCCTCCCCCTAAATTTCCAAAAAATCGGTTGGAAGCGGCTTGCATCCAACGTCGTCCTGCTACATTTATCAGGTAAAGTGATAAACATTCTTATTTTATTTTTTATTTTATTTTTTATTTACACGGAAAACAAACAGGTGCTTATTAAATTATGTAGTATAAGGATCTTGTGAATACAAAAGCCTAACAGTTTTCGCTTATGATAACATTGTAAGTGCCCTGAATGCAAATAGGTAACAATAGGTAATCGTGCTTGATTAAAGAACACAAACAGGAAACAAAAAGTATAGTGATGCACACAAATAAGACTCGATTATAAGTTTACAAGCAACATAAAGCCACATACCTGATTTACCAAAAAAGAAATAGATAATTACGAGAGAAAAAAAGAAAAAGAAAAACATGCACATTTACATCAGTCAGTGTAAAAACGGTTGCTTATCAAGAGTTTGAATGTATTTTGCTTCATCACAAAGAGATCAACCAATTTGGAATATTTAGAATTAAACATATCAATAGTGCGAGGAAAAAAAAGAATTGTGACGATAGTTGGAGTGATAGCGAGGAGCATACAACTGTAAATAATTTCGACGACTAAACGTCCTATATGGTGTTATTATTTTAATCTCCGATAGTAGTCTCGAAGAGTCAAGTATATTCAGTAATATATTGTGCAAGAAAGTAAGATCTGCTGCTTCCCTTCTTTCATATAGAGGTAATATGTGGTGACGTCTACAACTGTCCACATAATCAGGACTTTGGACTTTGAGTTTATAGTTAATGATCCTTAAGAATTTCTTTTGTGGTTTCTCTAGCATATCTACATATTTAGCATATTTAGGATTCCACACTTGTGAAGCATATTCAAGTTGACTTCTTACTAAAGAACAATATAAAAATTTTAATGTTTTAATTGTTTGGAAATCTTTTGTTACTCTCAATAAGAAGCCGAGAGTTTTCATAGCTTTAGAAGATATGTTTTCTATATGCTCGTCAAATACGAGTTTAGAATCGAGAGTGACTCCAAGGTCAACTACACTATGACATCTCATTAGAGACTGCCCATTAATTTTATAGTCAAAGGGTAAAGTTTTACTAGACCGACTGAAAGTAATGCAAAAGCATTTGGTTACGTTAAGGTCAAGTTTGTTTCTAATACAGTACTCATGAAGACTATCCAGATCGCTTTGTAACATATCTAGATCTCGACTGGTATTGATCGGCTTAAATACCTTCATATCATCGGCGAATAAAAGAAAGTCAGAGTATTTGAAGCACGAAAAGATGTCGTTGATAAAAATGATAAAGAGCAGTGGACCGAGTATAGATCCTTGCGGCACACCCGATGTAATAGATGACGAAGCCGACGCATATCCACCCAGTACTACATTTTGGCACCGATTTTTGACGTAAGAGGTAAACCATCTTAGCAGGTCACCTCGTATTCCAGCTTCTTGGAGTTTAGCTAGTAGGATAATATGGTCAATTCGATCAAATGCCTTGCTGTAGTCAGTATATACAGCGTCGACTTGGCCACTCGAATCCATGCCCGCAGTAACTACATCGATAAAAGTCACCAAATTTGTCGAACATGACCGACCTTTGAGAAACCCATGCTGCTGTGGCATAAAATTATGCTTCAAAGCAGCATACAATTGATCGTGAACCACTTTTTCAAAATTTTTTGCCAATACACAAAGCTTAGAAATAGGTCTATAATTACAGATGTCACGCTTTGTTCCTTTCTTGTGAATCGGTGTTATGCTTGCAGTTTTCCATATTTTAGGCATCAAACCTTCATCAATAGACCTTTTGAATAATAAACTGATAGGATAAACAAGATCTGCAGCGTAGTTTTTTAAAAGGTAAGGATGAAAGTCATCAGGCCCAGCAGATTTCTTACAGTCCAGATTTTTATGTAGCTGAAGTATACGGGAGTTATTTATTTCAATTCTAGATAAATCCACAGAAGAAGTTGGTTCTGATTTAATAGAAGTAGAGGTATGAGACCCTGAAGATATACTTTGTAAATAATTAGAGTTAAAGAAGTCGGCAAAGGCATTACAAATTTCTTCACCATTAATATTAGAATTTAAGTACGACATAGTAGACGGATATGAGTTGTGCTTTTTATTAGATTTAATAAAAGACCAAAATGCATTAGGTTCGTCCCTAATAGACTTTTAAATTTTTGAAATATAGTGTATATAGCAAACATGTTCCACTCTCTTCGCTCGTTCACGTAAAATTTTATAAGAATTACTGTCATTTTTATTGTTATATATTTTATATTTTTTATGATATTTATTTTTTTCTCTTAGAATTTTTAGCAAAGCGGAAGAATACCACACTGGATAATGATTAGCTCGTACATACCTACACTGAATGTAATTGTCTCTTAGTTATAATAATATTTTCATGAAGTTCTACAACTTCATCTAAGGTTCCACAAGAAAGAAGTGAAGTCCAGTCATAATCACTTAAAGCTCTACTAATAGACATATAATCTCCGTTAGCATAAAAAAAAAATCTGTTTCTGGGGATAAGATCACTGTGGTTTATAAATAGCGGGTTACAGATTAGGGTCGGATGAAATATTTTGTCTTCTCGCGTTAGTGGATCTAAGCAACGGGTTAAGGTTAAATCATAATTACATAAAATGAGGTCAAGTATTCTATTTTCTTGGTTTAAGATATGATTATATTGGTTTATATTAGTCAGGTTTAAAAGATCAATCAGTTCTTCATGATCACAATCATTACTGTTGAAGGTAGGTAACATGTATGTGTGGTCGTAGGATGTCGACCATGATATATCACTCATGTTGAAATCCCCCATTATTAAAATCTTGTCGTCTGGATTATTAAAAGAGATAGACAGGACGGTCTCACAAAAGTTAGACAGTTGAGATGAGAAAGACTGCCCTTGATTTTGCGCACACATATAGACGGTTCCCAAATGAAGGTTTGATGGTGGCTCATTCCTGCGTCCCTTAAATCGTATGGTAACCCAAAGATCTTCCGCTGTGGAATGCCACTCTGGGCGCGCGTGCGCTGCCAGCTCGCGCCGCACGGCGATAAGGACCCCGCCACCGCGGCTCTGCCCGCGCTGCGCGTAGTCGCGGTCGCGCCGCCATACGATATACAAGTTGCTAAATATTTCCTCACTTGCTATGCCGTCAAAAAGCCACGTCTCCGTCAACACAACCACATCATAATTACTAAGCTGAACGTTTCTTTTGAATTCCATTGTTTTTGTTCGCAAACCCCTAACATTTTGATAATACATGTTAAAAACCATAATCACAATCCAGCCAAGTAGGCACTTGGCCGGATAGTGTTCCGATCGTAAACAATAAATGAAGTAAAAATGTTAGTAGTTTGCGAAGAAAAAAATGCGTATACGTATTTATAATATGATTTATGTGTTAATACTTTGTTGACGAAACGTAACTCTGATAATGTGTATACGTAGTTATATAATTTACTTGTCAATACTTTGTTGACGAAACGTAACTCCGATATAATATCCGTCCCATAATAATATTGATACTGTATTTTAAGGATATAATTACAAGACGATGCACAATATAATACGCATAACTGTATAATATTGAAACTGAGGATATTTTTAGTCGTATCGTGACGTGACGGTATTACTTGTAAGTAAATATAATAATAATTGTAAAATTGATTCAAGCAGCGAAATGTCTAATAAAGTGTGATAATATTAGTATGACGTGGATATATTGTATTATATTGAAGCAACACGAAAAAAGACGTATTAGTTACTATAAGTAGACACATTAGTTACTATAAGATAATTGATTGAAGATACGTTTATTATGTAGTTGGTGGTTTTATATGGCTTTACTATATGCTTAACTACATACCTAATATGAATAAAAACACTGTGGGTATGAAATAGCACTACACGCAAATATATAAGAAAACTTATCATAGAAAATGACAGTCATTTAATTTTTTCATGATCGTCAGCACATAGTATCTGTATTATTGGTGAGGTATCGCTTTTTCTGACCAGAATCTTGCAGTTTTGTACCCACGTATACTTGTAATTTTTTTCAGAGGCTAGCTTCTTGGTCATAGTAAGTAATTGCTTATTCTCGCGTGTGAGGTGATCGTTGATAAAGATCCTAGAAGTAACTCCGAGGAAACCCACATCAGCCGCAGTCAAGTTCTTTTTCGTTTTAGCAGCGGCCACAAAATTTTCCTTTGTGTATCTTTCGACGAAGCCGACGATAATAGGTTTGTTTTTAGTAAAAGAACGAGCTCTCATCACAAAATTGATATCGGCAGATGTAACAGCCTGCCCGATCGTATCACCTAACAATCTGACAAGTGAGATAAGATTTTCGTTTTCTTCAATGGCACGCCCTTAATTTCAATGTTATTGTACCGCTCCCGTTGATCCCTTGACGACATATCAGAGGCCCACTGAGACAGTTTACATTCAAGTTGTGGGTACGTTATTTTACTAGTACATGTAGACTCCAAGCTGGTAAGCCTGGATTCCAGCTCACACGTCCTAGACTTATTGGCATCCACTTCATTTTTAACCTCCAATAACGAGTTCTCAAAGTGATGCAATTTGTCTTTCATGTCCTTAACTTCAAGCACAAGCACCGGAATTTGCTCAAGGCGGACATTGATACCCGCGATCCCATCACGCAATTCCTGAAGCACCAGATCCAAGGTAGCATTGGACGACGATCCCGACGTAGGCTTCGAAATAGGATCCGGCATCATCTGGGGCTGGCTGCATTTACAGTTAGCACATAACAAGGCAGACTGTCTCGCTGCACCTAGCTTCCTGTAGTTTTTTTCGGTTATGTTTGCACGTGTAAAACAATAACATGCGAAACATTTATTGCACTTAACGCCGCCAGAAAACTCCAAGTTGCATCCAGGACACATAAACATGATAAATAGTTGAGTATGGACGTTCCGCGTAGATAGTAAAAAGGTAATTAAATAGCATGCGCGAGCGACCGGTAAACGTAGGTAGACACGTGCTTGCTGCGTGTTGCCGCGGAACAAACTTATATACCAACTAGCAGCACCCCAGCAAGGTTTTGCATACGTGATGGATGATGATGATGATGATGATGATGATGATGATCATGATGAAAAGTATCATATGTCCCTCCCCTGGGTATAATCTACCTCCTTGCCAAATTTCATTACGATCCGTTCAGATGTTTAGGCGTGACAAGGTAACAAAGAGAGATAGGCAGAGAGAGTAATAAAGTTACAAACGGTTTTATAGTATTGGTATGGAAGTATGGATACACGCCCAGACACAGGTCAAACATGCACACAAATGTCGGACCTGCCTGGTGATCGAACCCGCGAGCAGCGGTTCATGTTACTATCAACCCCACCAACCGGCCAGTCAACGCATAAAACTTATAAAGTATAATTTATTTAAAGATTCGAGAAAGGTTGTGTATGGTTGTAATTGGATTTCAGGTGTGAAGTGTTTCTATTTACTGTTTTTCTTTAAATTCTAAGCGTTATAGAATTATAAAATGTATAACCTGTTTTCTGTAACCGTACCTATTATAAATAAATAAATAAAAGTGATTATTGGCGTTGGGTTGCAATCTATCTAGAATGACACTTCAGATTTTGTATGTTCAATAGGAAGAGGCATATCTGTTGTTAGGTTCACAATATGCGTCATGGGATCCTATAGAACCAATGATGTTCATACTAAAAGCAGGGTTAGATGTTCTGCCTTCATAAATATTTAGTTTGTTAATACTATCAATTGATTATATGGGCAAGACATGCGCCTGGTGCAAAGCACTACGCCAGCTGGTGACAGTTGAAGTACCACCCAGGGGTCAAACTGAAGTCTCGCGTAGCGTAGACATACGTTCTTGAGTATTATTTGCCTTGTAATCTCACTTCTTAAACAAACCAATAAACACTTTTGCATTTGATATAATGTTAATAATTGACCTGAAACGTTAGCTTAAACTCGACTTTACTTTCATAACAGGTGATCATATACCTGGTAAGACCATTGTGGCTAATGCGTATTATTGAACTCCGTAGACGGAGTGACGAGTGGAGACGGATGCGTAGACGCAACGTCCGCGTTTACGTCTGTAAGAAAATGTCAAAACCAGACTGATAGTGTATGACATTGTCATACGAACTATTATTTATTATTTGCGATACGTGTACGCGCTAGTACAATACGTGCCACTAAAGATGTGCCTTGAAAAACCACGTGGTTTTGTTTATTATTCTAACGGCCGTGAAAAAACTCACATTAAACACGCAGATCACCTATTTAATTATAAATTGTAAGATAATACTGACTTATTAAAGATAAAATTTATCAAAATATGATTGATATGGGTACCTGCTCCACCGCCTGGTCCATAGAGACGGCGAGGACCCACTCGCGGACCTCGTCGAGCGTCGCGCCGCGCACGCATCCGCTATCCATCACCAACGGCTGCGTACTCCAATCGGTGCATTCTACAATACATACAATACATTACAAATCAATAAACCATACACATACACACGCACACACACAACCACACACACACACACACACACACACACCACACACCACACACACATATAAACACAAGGCAAGGCAAGTAACCATTGTTAATTTTACATTTTCTATTTTTGTAAAAGGCGGTGGTTTTCGAAACACAGATATACGTCGTGTATAGATACGTCGAGGACCAGAGGATTCAAATTGAAATTGTACTCTTTTATGTCAATAAATTATTTTTATGTATATAATATAAGTTACAATTAGAATTAAGATATTATAAAATTACCAATTTCCACCTTGAACATTATTTCTTACGAAACTTAAAACTTAATTTATTTTTACTTATGTATTCACCAATCTATTTATTACCACCATCTCAGCGTAAGTCTTCGGATTGTGTCTATCAAGCACGATACTAGGAGGCCTAAGAGATATGAATTTTATCTCTAAACAGTAGTGTGAGGAAATATTTTGGAAATGCAATGGACAAAAATTTGCGTCCGTCATCTTATAATCAGCTTTATAAATTGTGTATGTTTAAATTTTAGAGATATGTTTCACTATTATCATGACTGATTTTCCAAAAATGTCCACGTTCCATAGATATTATATAACACTTAACTCGTCCGCATCAGGACAAAAAATAACAATAGATTTATGAATGAAACTTGCCTGGAATGAGAGTTGCTGATTCGGACGGGTTAAGAGAAGTACTTACCAAAATCAGTATAATCGAGTAAATGTGCCGAGTCTTCATCGGCCGCTTCCACCAAGTCTAAACATCGATTAAGGAGTACAAACGCCTCACGAGCCCCACTACTGCCTTCGTTGCGAATCGCTTGCCCGCACACATAAAAAGCTAAAAAGTATGAAGTTAGTAAAATATACCACTACATATAATAAAACTGTAAAGGTAGAATTTCTGTACAATGAAAAAAAAATGCTAAAAACCAGGAGGATGTAAGGAGTGAAATCGAACAATTTTTGTTTTCTGTTTGTTTGTATTTCTGTTTATCTGTCTATACGGGCTAATCTCCGAAGAGACGACCGATTTTAATGAAATTTTGTAGGGTGGTAACGTATACTCAGGATACTTTTGATTCCGATAAATTAAAAAGTTTCCGTGGGGGAGTAAAAAAATTTTAATTTCCCGTATCCCGCGAGGCTACGCAGCGAAGCCGCTGGTGGGTCAGCTGCAAAAAATAACAACACTATGAGTGAAAATCTGCTTCTGGTGACACTTGCCAAAATACCAACATCTTTTTAAAGTTAATACTTATGTACGCAACTGTTGCATAATATAGTATTAAAACACATATGTGGGTTATTTAATCGTATGTTATTTCAATTATAATACACAGGTAGTGCAGCATTATATACACAATTACCTCAATACGTATGACATGAATTCTTGTTCAGAGTCATATTGATGAACTGTTGTGTCACTTTTATTATCAAAAAGTTAAAGAATGAAAGCATAATTTCTCATAAAATACATGTGCAAGTTATTAAATTAAAAAGACTATAAAACAAAAGTATCGCGCACGTATTAAAAAACATGATATAGCACGAGAAAGCAGTACTACAGGTCACCACGAGTCAGAAATCATCTTTACGCACGCTGACATGTCAACACCAAATTAAATAATAAAAAATTGCGGGCTTTTTGTTTTCAATCATGCACGCTCAACGTATTTACATGTGCAAATAGACGCCATGTCATATTGCAAAAAGGCACAAACAAAATACAATGTATACGTTCAGCCAAAATTTAATGAATACTAGAGACTGACTACGACTTTCTTCCCTTTCTTCTTGGATTTCATTTCAAAAGAACCTTTTCCTGACTATATTTAACACAACAAAAAAGAATTAGCGAGATTGTTCCTTCCGTTCACAAGTTATAGCGTGACCAGGAGAAATAGGGGTTCATTTTTATATATGTAGTGAAAGAGTTTACATATCAGATTATGATTTATACCAATAAATAAAAGGCTTTTAAATCTATATATATATATATATATATATATATATATATATTAGTGAAGTATTAGTTTTACGAGTAATGTAACTTATGAAAGAAAATCTGTCGACTAATTAGTAATTTTTTTTAAATAAAATAAAAACTGTTTGGTTTTGAACAATAACGGAAAAATTAAACTGCATAGTAAAAAGCACTTGTATGGAAAAGAGGCATTTTCCTCACAATTTGCAATTAGCGTGGAAACGCTCTTTTTGAGCATATAAAAATGCACCATGAACATGCATTGTGAAACCGAGAACATTATAATGCACGGGTAGGTAATAGTAATTACGTAGTTGGTTGACGTTATGCAGCTAATACGTCTAAGTATAGGTCTATGTACTGTACACATAATAGATGTGTTACCGCATCGTTGTTAATAAAATAAAAAAAAAAGATAAACCTTGGGATCATAACGGCTATAATTTGCTACGAATTTCGTAAAAACATGCTACGAATATATTTCGTAGCACCAAGTAAAGACTTCAGCGCGTGCCTAATATTCTTGTGGTGGTGATATACTTTTTGTAACACTTATATCGTACGTACACTCCGTCTTTTTCTTAGGTTGTCCTGTATCTTTGCTACAGTCATACAGGCAGGGAGTTCTGCTTATAGCAGTATAAAACGAGCATTCAAAGCTTCCTTGTAAATGATAACATTTGTAGTAGGTGTGGTTTGTGTTAGAGTGTAATAAGAACCCTGCGTAGACTACTGATTGAAGGACAGATCGAAAGAAAGCCTTATAAAACGGCTAATTTAGTGTTTACACTAGTTTACCTTCGAAACTGTTATGTCTGGGATATATTCAGGTGGTACTGATACAGAAAAAAACAAAAAAAATGTTTTACTGATTACATGCAATAAGAACCGAGTTGGTACTAGTGAAGGGAACCTTTTTGCAGGCGTATGTAGTAGATTCGGATTTCTTTAAAGGTCGTATAACAGGTGTAATGAAGCATACATAATATGATAAATATATGTTTTGTTTTTAATAGCTCTTTGTGAATGAGTTAGTCCGGGGAAGTACGGCCACCATACCCTATTTCTACCGCAAAGCAGTAATGTTTTCAATAATGCGTTCCGTTTGGAACGGTATGGGGTGCCGGTAAAATTACAGGCAAATGAGACTTAACAGCTTAATGTGTCAGGGTTTCGCAGTGCAGTTTGTCATTTGTGATGAAATGCATCTGTTTTATCTAATTATAAGTTATAAGTAGAGGATACCACTAAACACTAGGTGTACCTAATGCCTACACCGTCTCCTATTATAATAAAAAACTATAACTATAAATAAACTTATACTATAAACTTTTATGATACTAACCGACATCAGCAACGATAATGTCCGAATAGCGTGGCAGAGCGCGCGCCGCTTTGCCAGCTATTTGAGGCACGTGCAATGCCATTAGAAGGGTTATCGCCTGCGAACAATGATGCTAAACTTAGACTCAGTTTGAAAGTAAAAAGGGCGAGTTTATAACTAAAGTTGGGATAGCTTTGCTATCATTTACAACGATCCTCTTAGATCTTAAGAGGACAACATCTTTCGAGTTAGTGTAGTGAAGTGACAGAGTCAAATAGTGCAGTCTGTAAGCTGTAAGTACTATTTTAAAGGAACACATGAACAATGTGTCTTCCCTTCAATAGAATCAGCTAGGGCTAGCTAGGACACATAATTAGCTATTATATATTTATCAGTTTAAGTTAAATCCAAATTATTTCTTAGACTTTAAGGCTAGATTATAATTTAGATGTGGTACCTATCAAAAATGTGGCCTCATATACAAATACCGATAACACACTATACAGGGGTCGACCATTTAGATGGGTCAGTATGGGCAAGTCTGAAGCTAGAAGACACACAAAGATCTCTTCTTAGGAACCATGCCATCCATTTTCGTGACTACAAATGCAGTGTTGAGTTGCTTATTCTGTGGACTAGATGATGTTGGATTCTCGTTACACTAGTAGAAGAGGAGAAGTGTCAACCTTGGAAACCGTTTAAAAACTGACATTTGTTGTGCAAATATTTTTTTCTCTTTCGAACGCGCTAATTGCCGTTTGCCTCTACCAGTAAATACGGCATCACCGGATGGACATTTACAAATAAGCCCTATTTATATTGAATATGATACCTTTAGGCTTTCTTTTACGTATTTCAATTTTGGTTGTAACTAAAGTCGATGACATGCTTCCTCTAAGAACAGATCGTTACATGTCTTATACTTGCATAGTTGCCCATACTGACTCATCTATATGGCCCAGCCTGTATATGGACAATATATATATATATGACGGAGAAGAGACCTCCATGTTTTTTTTTTAAATGTGACGTCTGCACTGCTAACGTCACTTATATTCTGTTCCAAATAAAACTCCACAAATCTCTGATAGGTTTCGTATGGCATGCGATTTATAATTAATTGTACATTTACAATTAAATTATTATTTTTAAATGCCATAATTTACTGTTAACAATTTCAAAAGTATGAATCTATGATTTACAAATCAATTCAAATAATCGATTTAACAAATCTAATTGTTATAGACTAATTATTATAGGCTAATTATTGTATCCGCGCCGATATATATAAATATTTATAACTGTGTTTATATTTGTTACACCTTCACACTGAAACGGCCTAGGATTTTGATGGAATGTTGACGTGCCAATGCTTCAAGTACTTGAGGTGCGTTGCCGCCGGTACAATAAAATAAATAATCATAGTCACCACTATCTTATGATTATGACACTATTCAATGCCTAGATGTTATTACTATATATTGAAGAGATTAATAAATCATCAGTGGATTGAAAATTGAAATTAATTAATTGAAACTAACTTGTACGACTCTATCATCAGCGCCAGCAGCCACCATGACTGCAGCTGCATCCTTGAGCGCTTCAAGCGCTTTAGGCGCCATCGACACTCGCACCATTATCTCATTACACACTGCTTTCGCTAGTGGCGCGTCGTTACTGGATATGGAGGGTCCCAGTCCTGCTTCAGTGGATATGTATTGACGAAGGGTTTCTAGTGCTTGGGACAGCGCTTCGGGTATCTCTTCGCTTTCAATGTCTGCACCGTCCGTACGCTGAAAAAAATGCAAATAATGTTATATAAAAATAAATAATAAATATCCATTTTCTTTAACTTACTTAAAACATTTACAAAATTGTGCAGGAGTCCTCTTTTAGACATATAATGCCTGTTCCAGAGGACCCTGCTCTTTATTTTAGTTATTTTATGTTATAATTATCATTATTTCATGTTCTAACAGCCGGTTTTTTTTATGTTGTTAGGAGACGGTACAAACATGAGGCCCACCTGGTGTTATGTGGTAACCTATGCCTAGAACAGGTGCAGTTCGTCACTAATATATTTTTATACATTAAGTTGTTAAGTCTCATGTGCCAGTAATTTCGCCGGCAACCAAACCTTCAAACCAGAACATAGTAGTAATATTACTGGTTTGCGGTAAGAATAGGTAGGTGTGGTGGCAGCAGTTCCTGGACGAACTCATTCACAAAGAGTTCTGCTGCACCAACATTGATAAACGCCCGTTAGTTAAAAGTTTTGTAAAATTTCAGTAAATTAATAATATTAACTAGCGATTCCCCGCGACTTCGTTTGCGTGGTCTCGCGGTAAAAACTACACTTCCGCCGTTTCATAGTAATAAAGTGACAAAGATACAAGCACGCATTTGTTAGTACAATATCACTAGAACCATTAAAATTTAAAAGATAGGCGAATAAAGTCCTTTGTTTAAATCTACATGCCACTCTGACTACACCCTCTTACAATAAATAGTGTAGTAGAGTAGTTACCGGGTGTGCCTTGAACAAGTGCGCGGCGTAGCGTAGAGCGTAGTGTGGAGCGCGCGGGCCGGCGTGCGCGAGACAACGCTGCCAGTGGCCGGCGCGCGCGAGCCGCTCGAGTGCTTCTGACTCAGCCTCAGCCTCCGCCTCCACCTCGCGACCCACCTCCATGGGCTCTTCGGGCTCCTCCTCTGTAGCAAGATCTAGCACAAACAAACAAATTATTACAGAAATAAGAATAAATATAAGTAAAAATATTAGTAAGAATTAAAACAACTGTAACTAGTTTAGACACAGATTGGTACATACATATGTACGTAAAATAAATAACCAAGCATTAGAACCCATGTACGCCTTTAATTATAAATAAACGATACCAGAACTCCTGATTAAGATGAGTGAGTTTTATTTTTTTAGGGAACTAGTTTGCGGGGCCGACCTGAAGCGCTGGGACACAAAAAATATTACATACTCACGAGTAAATCTACGCGCTATTTGCAAAGGCTTGATTTATCCGTTCCTTAATGCAGGACCTAGACAACCACTACTCATCATGTTGATGATGCCCAACATTCGAAAAAAGCGTTTGAGCACAGTCGGTCGACTGATCTTTAGTTAATACACAAATAATAAGACAGAAAAATCAATAGCATCCTACAGGATTAAAAACTGCATAAACTGTTTTGCAGGCCCAGATGAAACTACTGGATATTTTGATATAATTATCTGCCTAACCATAACTGTCTTCGGGCTGTCCATCCGTTATTTAAATTTCGTACCAAGTTTCAGTAAATTTGATTTAGATGTCAGATTACAACAACAACATTTATTAAATCCCTAAGCAATTACTTGGGAATTTCTCAATGTCATTTTTAATACACAATTGTCATTAAGATATGGTACAAGGTATTTTCTAAAGAATCATAAAATTGTTTTTAAAGCATTTCTAAGGAATACAATATACAATACAAAAACTCTTTATTTGTACCAAAGTAAATACAACATAATGAAACAACTTAAATAGTAGGCACAAAAGGGCGGTTTTATCGCTAAAAGCGATCTCTTCCAGACAACCTTTTAATGAATGGAATGTTTAATTTTGGTGCAGAGGCGAGCGTTCGAGAGATATATTTAGATTAAATATCATTATTAATATTGAGTGAAAAATGTAACATGCGATTTACCAGGTGCATCGTCTTCGGCACCTGCGTAACCTTCAGTAAGAGCCGCACGTAGTTGTTCTCCGATCTCACTTTGTCCAATCGCAGCAAATCTAGAATGTTAAATTTCAGTATTAAATTCAAACCAAGTCTAACGAGACGTATTGGACTGTGTATTTCTCAGTGCACACGGTCGCTCACAAATGTCATAGCTCTTTGTACAAACTTGTGCCAATATATATGTTATTCGAGAAGCAGTTACAGTATCATCATTGCAAATTATCCATTGTTTATTAACGCAGTCCAAGATTTTATCACGCATAGATTTGTCGTCGCCAATTTTTCAGATCAAAATGCAGCTCACTCAGTTATAGTAAACGTGGATCTACCATGCGTACCGTATCTCTCTCACTAATAATCTCACAGCACTAGAGCACTCTTTTTATTACGCAATACAAGTATAGTACAGAGTATTGCATACTTTATCATAGTTCTCAGCAGCGGCAGTTTGCTTTTCGTTGTGCAGTTGGTTCTACGCTAGCAGCGCAGCCCACTCGGCGAAGTGTGGTAATTATTTATTGTACTTACGTTAAGTATGAAAGTATCATACGTAGTTGTTCCTCTCGACGAGCATGTCTGCGGTGGCGGCTCTCGTCAGTGGGCCTAGCACGAAAATTTGCGTCAGGGTAACGTAATCGTATCGTAAACATATTCCGCACCAACTCTCATTTATCTAGTACAATAGTGGCACAGATAATTCATAGTTTGTAATGTATACGTCAACGATACGATAACGTTACACTTACGCAGATTGTTGTGATCAGCCCACAGATGGTCCCCCACGAGCCACGCGGTGCGCAAATTGACCTTAGAAGAGAGAGAGGTTATATCGTTTGTACCTCTCAGCAAGCATGTCAGCGGCGGCAGCTCTCCTTTCATCATGTAGATGATCCCTCGCAAGCCTAGCGGCGCGTAAGGCGGCGCGTTCGGCGAGACGCGGTGCGGCGGCGGCGGCGGCGTGCGCGCTAGCAGATGCGAGCAGTCGCACCGCCCCCCACCACTCCCCGCGCTCCGCGTGCGCCGCCGCGCGGGACAGCAGCTCGGGAACGTCCGGGGGGACCGGCTCACCGCTCTCCGGGAGATACTCGCGGGAAACACGGGACGCTTCCTCCCATAGCTCTATTAGACGGACGTTTCACTTTATCATAATCATCGTCATCTAAGCTGTATGACGTACACTGCAGCTAAGCAGGCCATATAGAGGCTCCCCCATACATTTCCAAAAGGACTGGTTGGGAACAGCCTGCATCCTGCGATCTTTATCAGGTCGTCTCTCCAACTTGTCAGTGAATGACCTACACTACCCCTGCCGGCCCGTAAATTTCACTTCAGAACCTTCAGGCCCCATCAGCCATCTGTTCTGCGTGCTATGTGCCCTACCCACTACCACATTAACTGGCTAATCTTCACTTTATAGATTGCAGAAAAACATTTCATAAGCTTTAATCAAAGAATCATGTCAACTTCTTCAACTCAAAAAAGTACATCTCCTAAATACATTTTTGAGAACCCATCCTAAAGTTGGCAAACTATTTTTATCTATGTATTCAGTTTCAAGAGCTTTGTAGATAAATAAATATATTAATTAAACATATAAACATCATGATTATAATCAGACAATGGGCTGATGACTTTCCTACATACTCTGGCCCTTGTCCCTTCCCTGAAATAGAAGTATTAGTTTACAGTGCGGGATGGCGTATAAGTCTTTATCCAGCATTAGTGCCGTTTTAGACTTTACCGAAGTGGTCTTACTTAAAAAGTTATGACTGTTGTCTTAAGAAAAGAACATCGACGGCTTAGCGTGTCCTCTGAAGCACGTAGTAGGAAGTACTCAGATGAGTACGCCAGTTGCTGAGTACTCATCTGCATTGTTGCAGTTTTTTTGCAGTTGCTGGGTATAATAATATATCCATGTAACGACTGCAGCAAGGTATGCTTAGCTTAGCTTACCTTACTCCTACAATTTAAAACGACTACAAATGCATCCCTATGCGCATCTCTCCCAATGTATAGAAATATAAAATATGATTCGTATAAAATTCTCGTACTTGTATCGAATTATAGTCAAAAAACTCAACAATATCTAAATTATTGAATCTCAAAAAAACGCTGTCTAAATGTACTTCATACTAGGCGCGCCCCGCAGCTCAACCCACGCTGTACATCATCGCCTCAAATATTATAATTTCCGAAATAAAAAGAAATCTATGTTTTCCAGATCAATATTCAAAAAAGCCAAAAGGATTTTGGCGATAAAGATTACATACAGCAGATACATCATTTCGCATTTAATACCATTAATGTGATATTTTTTAAACTTAAGACATAACAGTACAGAATAGTAATTCTAACCACTTTTCTACTGACTTCCAAAAAGGAGGAGATACTCAATTCGACTGTTTGTTACCTCATAACTTTCGATAGGGTGAACTGATTCTCAAAATTCTTTTTGTTTGAAAGCTGGTGCTTCCCGTGTGGTCCCATTTAAATTTCATCAAATTCGATCTAGTAGTTTTTGAGTTACACTCCAATAACTGAATAGAATGGAAGTCGATATTAAATTTTTCTAATTGTACTTGTTTACCTAAATAATAATCAAAGTGCTCACCATACTATGTCTCTATGGTGGTTACTACAAAAACCAGCAAGTGTTTGTTTAGAAAACGCTAAGATCTATGAAGGACTTACCAAGATCCTTGTAATGTTGTACGACTTCCTTGGGCCTGTTGGCTCGAATCATTAGGGTTTCAAACTGCGGCAGATCGCCGCGTTCAGCGGCTGCTCGAGCGCCTTCTACCAACACTTCTTCCACCTGGACAACCGTTTATTTATAAGACTCATTGACAATACGGATAAGTTTTCCATCTGTTGGTAAGCATCATGGCAAGTGTAGTATCACCCAAAACTAAAAACTGTAAAGATCTTCGTAAACTACGCTCAGAGACATGAATTATCAAGTCTCATTCTCTGATTCAGATTAGTGTATTTCACTTACGGCAAATTTGTGACGTTGGTATGGTCTCTTGCTATAAGCATAAGTTCACAATAGTACTTATAATATCAAATAATTATGTGGGGGTTTTATTTTTATTTTTTTCCAGCAAAACTTTGTTCATAACAATATAGTATCATCCTTAATAACAATACAACTACGGCTAAAATGGGTCTGTAGACTTAGATAGTATGAAAAGTTTGCTGGTAACGGTTTACCTACTGATGTTCTAATGGCTGATTGTGATTATTTTGATGTTTTTTGAGAAATACAAAACTACTTACTCACAACCGACTACTAGTCCGTACTTTAATAGTTTTTTTTTTACATTTATAAGTTATACTAGTGACTGCCCGCGTCTTCGTTCGCGTAGTGGTCTCAGCCTTCGGCCACGCCATAACCTCCCATCTTTTCTTGGTATTTTTTCCTTAAACCAACGTACAAACCTTCAAAAAAAATATAGATATGTGGATAGGCCCGCCCGGACTTAAGGGTAATCGAAAATGTAAGAGTGAAAAAGAACAAAACTAAAATTTTGCAAATTTACGTAATATGTTATGTTTTTTGTGTTAGTGAGCGACTCGAGCTCTAAAAAGTCATAGTCTAAAGGTGTCTTAATGTATGATGGATTAGTGCCGTATGCGTAGAGCGTTCTCATACCAAGGTCATCTGATGTCGCGGAGAAAAGCAATATACGCCTATTCAGGTTGATCCGCGGAATACCATAGTATTTCCATAAGGTATTTATTAACATATAGCACGAACCAGACTGTGTTATTTTACCAGAGTCAGCGGTATGTCATCGTCATCGTGCGACGGATATAGTCTAATTGATTATAGTCTAACTGAAGCCGCTGTACCGCGTCTTAGGTGTGCAAACGTAGTGCGGAGAGAAAAACCCTATAGTGACATGGTGTAATCCGTGGCAGCCCGTAGCAGCAAAAACGCGAGCGACCCCCGCGCCTCCCTATAAGCAGCGCAAATACCTAAGGCGCGGTACAGCGGTTACGGTCAGACTATAGCAGCTCTATAACCTCTCTTTTTAATTGGCTAAAGGAATAGCTTCATGTAGAACGTGAAGCAATAGCAAGTGGAGTAATACCATATTTGGAGCATGTTCTTCTGCTAGTGTGAGTGCCCTCTGATGCCGTCCCCTCTCAAGCCACATCCTGACGGCGTGGTCCGGCGCCCCCGCGCGAAGGAAGGCCGCCTCCGCCTCTTCAGGGTGCTCCTCGGCTAAAGCAGTGGCTTCGTGCCGAGACACTTCCCGTCGGGAGATTCCACTACCGAGTTCGCTAAGCTCCATGGCTAAGTCCCATCTAACACCAGACAAGTACACGTTATTGTCTATGTTGTATTGTACAGTATTCAGAGGCCGCGGCGAGCAAGTCATGTGCTAGGTAAGAAGAAGTGATTGTGTGAACATTACGCATTTTACCCTACTGCTGGTAGGATCAACCTACCTACCAACCACAAGGTGACTCTGTTTTCCTTGCCTCATATTATTTGCATTCTAACGATATATGGCCATATGGAGTAGATACTCCATCTACCTAAAACTTATTTTTTGAAATTTTTGGTAGAGTTTTTGATAGAACCCTCGCGTGTAACTAACACGGGTTTATATCAAAAACTAAAGGAATCCTATTGTTACTATTTTTACCCGTAAAAACAGCCCAAATTATGTAGTGTTTATAAATACTATAGGCTCGGCCGCATAGCTAAGGGATGGCAGCGTAAGTAATAGTGTTGACCTGGTATTGAGATAAAAATATCATCAAAGCTCGATTAGCATGTACTGTCCCACCCAATATTTTATCACTAATGTGTTAAATTTATTTTGTCACGCGTGACCTGCATGGTGAGTGAACATACGAGTACATACATATACTTCAAATTATAATTTTAAGTAATTAAATGCAAATATTATAACGTAACATGAGATATTCATAATTTGATTGTAATTAATGCTTATTGACTTAATTGAGGACGTACTCGTACACATTGACTTATTCCAAAAATGTACATGAAGTTTCTACGGCATAAAAACTCTTCGTTGCAACTAAAAAACTGTATTACCCGGTTAAACTGAAAATGCTCTGTTTGCTCGCATATAATTGAGGACGTACACGTTGACTTATTCCAAAAATGTATAAGAAGTTTCTACGGCACAAAACCTCTTCGTTGCAACTAAAAAACTTTATTACCCGGTTAAACTGAAAATGCTCTGTTAGCTCGCATATAATTTGCAGTTAGGTACTGACTAAACTTTGTAGGGATAATTCTATTATGCACTAGTGTGGAATATTATTATGCACGTGTGTGTGTTCGGTTTATGGCCCTAAGAACGATGTAATAAGGCTCACTTTACGAGCAAGTGTGTTGAAAATATATATATATTTTGTAAAGAATACAGAACAAAGTCATGTAATGATAAATAGATAGCTTAGAAATTAGCGTTTATAACTCGCTTGATTTAAAAACGCACTGTACATTGGTGTGAGAACTTTTATCTACTGAACTAAATCATGTTTGTATACTTTGCTTTGTTACAGCGTGTATACTCTCAGCTCGTATCTTGAGCCATGTACACAGTATTATGAAGATTACCTTTGTGCTTGTATGGCCCACCGTGCCCCCAAAGCAGCCAGCCCCCTTGCAGCCAGGAGTCTGGCAGCCGGCGCTCCCCCCAACACCGCCGCCCATTGTAACGCTACCTACAAATAAATAATTTTATTTTCCTATATAAAAGTGCTTTTTTATAACACATTTTATTTATTTATATACAATAAGTTAATTTAAAAACAATTATCAAAATTGGACTACTCTGTTACAAAGTTGAGCATGGACCATACAAAAAAAGTACGAGTATATGCGTAGACTTGAGAACCTCCGCCTATTATTTGGAAGTCAGTTGAAAAGCAGTTAAAAATAGCATTACTGTCCTAAAACAAAAATTGTCGATCAAGTAATTCCCGTGTTTTAAAAAGGCCCTATTCACTAAACGAAGCTGATAATTGCTTTTCCCGCCAAGAGTTGTACTAATACTAACCTATCTGTAAATTGCGAGGAAACAATATCATAACAATGTTTCAGCATAATACATACAGCTTAACTATAGCACTTTTAAATTATTTAAATAAATCATCCCGCAATTATACATTATTTTAGTTTTGGTAATTGCTGGGATGTCATTTCATTACGTAGGTAAATAAAGGAAGAATGACTTAGACAAAGTGTTTTTAGAACAAACACATGAAATAATCTTGGGTATACAGTGAAAACTAGTTCGGAATCAATGGATTCATACATTTATTTAGTACAAAAATCTATGTGAAATAAACTTATTTGTATTTGTATATCTTGATCTATATCAAAACTATTAACTTTTAGTATATACATGCTAATAATTTCGATTATAAAACCAAAACTCATTTGAATATAAGCATGATATAGGTTTTTTTTATCTACAAAAGCACATTGAAACACTACTCCACTAAATCCGACAACGTTTACCTTCTACTGGTTAACACATAATGTGTAACTGGCATGTTGGCTGCATTTACAAAAATTAATTGTTAATCAAATCAGATTCGTGTCCCACCAGTAGCAAACATTGTTTAAGTATAATTAATAACTTAATATATTTATTTCCAAATTTTTAAGTAAAGTAGATACTTAAGACCCGCAAGCGTAAAATATTTTAAGACATAAATATCCAGACACGCGGTAGCGTGTCAAGCCAAGTTCAAGCTAACAGAACTGGCGAGCAGCACCGGGTGTAATATTACACAAACCATTTGGAGCCACTTTTGACCCCCTCATAACTGAAAAATATTCCATACAAACATGTAACATGTATTGAGACTTGCTAGATACATATGTGCTTCAAATTTCATAAATACACCTTAAACAGTTATTTAGATTCCAAAAATCGTCGTTTTTTATCACTGACTGACCTATAGATCAAAACTCTAACCCAGTTCCAGATGACCTAGAAAGTTTAAATTTGGCATCCAGTTAGGTAGTGTGCTGAGAACAAAGGAATAAATCAGAAACTAGTATTTTTTGATCATTTTATTATAATTTTTGAATTAATTGATTCTGTGTAAAGTGCCTGTAAAGTTTGAATCAGCAATCAAAATTGATGACAGCCGATCTTTATGTGAATATATAACGAGTGGAATACCACCCTTCTTTTTTTATCTTTACGTTTTAGTACTTATACTATGACTAATGTATGGTTAGTCCTGAAATTTATTTATAACAACTTTATTTATATATTTTTTCTTATAACTTAGGATAATAATATGAAGCCTAAGGTCTGACTTGGCTAGTTTTCATATACCTACGAATTATAATATAGCCTTCGCAAGTTCTAAAGCTGTAAGGTTTTATTTTATTCCTCCGAAAATGTGGCTTGCTGGTAGAAAATAGCCATCGAACAAATTATCTGTCATTGAACCATGGCTGTTTAGTAAGTAAGTACTTAACAATAATTCGTATATTAGAACTAGACAAGTCCGACCTTAGGGTTCAACATTATTATCCTAAGTTATAAATAGTAATAGTTGTAGCAGTAGTAAGTATCTTTGAAAGATTTATTATGTCCTTCCGCCGTTATTCGAGGCCTTTAAACAATATTGAGAGATGACTTCTTCCGTTTCCGGCCGTATTTAGTCGTTGTAGTTCCATTTTTCGCCGCAAATATGGCAACTTCCGGCCGCCATGTTCACCAGGTGACACCCCTTGTGCTTCTCTTCATTGGCGTCTTGATTTTCGAGCCGTAACGTTTAACGCTGTTAGCGTTCGTGAAAATTTTTGAAGAAAAAATTCTGTAATATAATTTTAAAAGAATATTGAGTTGTAGTTTCTAGTTTTAAACATATTTACAATTATTTACGTAATAAGATCGAGAAATCGTGAAGTTTTTTGCAATTACTACCAAATAATGTCGGAAAGTGAAGAAAACGTGCGCCAGTGTAATCCGTCGTCATCATCATCCACCAGTGGCGATGAGGACCCGCGAAAGCATCGTAAGCGGAAGCGGTCTCGCAAGGACGACGGAGGTCAGAAAAAGAGTAAGGTATTAGAACGCCTTACCGAACAAGTAAGTCAGATTCATAACTATTTGGCATGTAGTACCTACCCCACTCAGGGTTGGTACCCGGTTGGTCCCGAGTATCACCCCCCAGGAGTGTCGAATGAGGATCACCTGGTGCCCGGCCAGCAAGATGCGCCTACTGTCGAGTTGCCCGCCGAGTCGGCTCTCAAATTCGAATTCGATTTGACGACAAATCTAAAAGAACCTACAATTCCAAGTGCCTCTTCTGACCATTTGCAACTGTTAAATTCATTGCAACATTTTAAATCTGATAACTGGACAAACGTTCGTTACTCTGAAATTCAAAAATCGTACAATGCTCGTCCGGGGTTCATTGAACTGGAGGTGAACGATGAGATTAAACAGTTCGACAAGTCGAACAATTTGATTGCAACTGATAGGTCCTTAGGTGCGGTAACACATGCGGTAATTATGCAAAGTGACGCTTTAAAAGCGGGGGTATCTGAATTGATGCAGTGGGCTCATGATAGTGACAGTGTTGATAAAGACTCATTGCTAACAAAAATTAAAGACACTTTTTCGGGTGATTTTCAAAAAATCTCCCTTGATTGTTTGCAATTACTGTGTGGTCGCCGAGCCGATGTCATTGAACAAAGACGAGATGTATTTCTCAATTTAGTCAAAGATAAATTCTTAAAATCAACCTTGAAAAAGATACCCCCATCTTGCGAGTTTTTATTCAGTAAAGTAGAGTTCTCGGAATTTGTAAAAAATAATGGAGGTACTAACAAAATTTTCTTAAGACCCTCCTTCTCTGCGCAAGAGAAGAGAGTTACATCTGGATCTCAGGCTGCGCAACCTGGACCCAGTAGTTGTAACCAAGCCGGTCGCCCCACGGCACCGTTTGCGTTACGATACCAAACCCCTCAAGGGGTTAGACAGTATGCCCCGATGCAATCGTATGGGTTTAATTATGATTTTCCAGGCTACACTGGAAATCAACGGTTCTTTCGACCTCAATTTAAACCACAGTCGTTTACCGCGGGTCAACAGGCCCCGGGTAATCCGAGAAAACCATTTAGTCAACAGGGAACCTCCAGTCAAAGCAATATCGCGCGTGGCAGGGGGCGGGGTAATAGAAAATATTGACATAGCGCAACCATTTCAGGGAGGCAGGCTAGGGATGTTCGTGGATGTATGGACGGAGTTTGGGGCGCCGACTTCTTTACTGCACATAATAACAGGGTACAAAATTCCTTTCCAAGCACAGCCACCGCCGCTTGTTTTACCGCGCCTCACCAGTGGCCGATATCAAACTGCTCCATCTTACGCAATGGATCAGACTATAAACAATTTAATGATGGAAAAGATTTTAGAGTACGCTCCCGAAACGCCGAGTTTTTTATCTACCCTGTTTTTAACCCCGAAAAGCGATGGTTCAATGCGCCCTATTTTCAACCTAAAAAGATTGAATCAGTTTTTAAAAGTAACCAAATTCAGACTCATCTCCGTTCATCGAATCCCCGATTTTTTACAACCAAACGATTGGATGGTAAAAATCGATCTCACACAGGCCTACTATCATTTGCCAATAGCACCATCCCACCGGTGCTTTCTAAGACTACTTTACCGCGGCCGCTTCCTTCAAATGACCTCTTTGCCATTTGGACTTGCCACCGCTCCCAAAGTGTTCGCGTCTCTCTCAAACTGGACAGCGGAAATTCTGAGAGAGCAGGGGATTCGTGTCGCAGTCTTTCTCGACGACTATTTGATTGCGTGTCAGGACAGGTCGAGGTTGGAGGAGCAGACTCGGACCGTTCTCAGGACTCTACGACACTTAGGGTGGGTCATCAACACCTCCAAGTCGGTTCTAGTTCCCCAAAAATCATTGGAATATCTAGGTCTAGTATGGGACACATGGAAGAACAAGAAAAGTTTGCCCGAGAAGAAAATCCAAGGTTTACGGGTCACTATAACGAAGTTACTCAACCGACAAAAGGCGGCGCTTCGCGACGTTCAAAGTTTGGTGGGAACATTGAATTTTGCCCGGCTAGCTGTTCCACAGGGTCGATTAAACTTCCGTTGCCTCTTGACACATTGCAACGACCTACTTCGGAGCAATTCCGAAAACAAGGTTCCCTTTCCTTTACAGACAATCAAAGAACTGGAGTGGTGGATGCAGAACTGCGACAAGTCGACTCGACTTCACCCTCCGTTCTTGACACATTTTCTTACAACAGATGCAGCCGACTCGGGGTTGGGAGCAGAGTTGAACGGCGTGCAAGTACGGGGCGACTGGTTGAGCGGAGAAGAGTCAGTTCATTCCAATCAAAAAGAAATGTTGACTATTCTGAAATGTTTGTACCAATTCGGTCCTTATCTGAGTCATTCGTCTGTGCTGCTTCAATGCGACAACAAATCAGTCGTAGCATACCTGAGGAACGAGGGAGGAATTCGATCGGTACAGCTAATGAGTCTGACATACCAGATTTTCAAAATTTTAGATGGTTTCGACATTCACTTAGTCGCACATCACATTCCGGGAAAATTCAATGGTGTCGCCGATCGTCTTTCTCGGAAGTCGATACTTCCCGAGTGGCACCTGCTTCCTGCGTTGACAGAGGTTGTCTTTCAAAAATGGGGTGTCCCAGAAGTAGATTTGTTTGCGTCGAATCGTGCCCACGTCGTTCCAAAATATGTCAGCTTAGATCAGACAGACCATGCAGCGTGGAGACACAACGCGTTTGCCTGGGAATGGAAGTTCAAACTAGCGTGGATATTCCCCCCTCCAAATTTATTACCGAGAGTCCTCATGCATCTCAATCGAGCGATAGGCACATATTTAATAGTAGCGCCGAGGTGGCCTCAGGCGTTTTGGAGAGCGGATCTAAAAGCTCGTGCCATAGCACCACCATTCACAGTCCGTCAGTTAGAGTCCAAACTAATAGACCGGTCGACGGGCCATCCCCCGCCAAAAGTACAGGACATGACGCTCGAAATTTGGAAATGTGGGGGTGGTCTGAAGCAGTAGGGTCTTGGTCTACACAACAAAAGACCTTATTGCGGGCAGGATGGCGGGAGTCCACTCTCAACACGTACAAACCTGCGTGGGCGCGATGGGTAAAATGGTGTCAGAACTCTGATGTTAATCCTACTAATCCGTCGGGCTCTGACTTAGCACAATTTTTGGCCGATCTCCACCTTAAAGAAAAGTTAGCATACAGAACGATTTTGGTCCATAAGTCTGTAGTTTCTACTTTGTGTACTACTAAAGATAATTGCCAGCTTAGCTCTAATGTTTTAGTTAAACAGATATTAAAATCCATCGCTACAAGAAATGCTAAAACTCGAACTGAAACAAATATTTGGGATACAAATACTGTAATATCTTGGTTGTCAAATAGTGAGTTATCTGTTCAAAATTTGTGGGAAGTCTCACGACGGTGTGCTATTTTACTGTTACTTTGCTCGGGGCGTAGAGTACATGATCTCACACTTTTAAGTGTATCGGACAGTAACTTTATAGATGATACTGATGCGAACTGTGTAACTTTCTGGCCTATATATGGATCTAAAACTGATTCGGCGTCGTATACTCAATCTGGTTGGAAATTGTATTCAAATAACGAGAACCCTAATATAGATCCTGTGTTATGGGTAAGAAAGTTGGTACAGATCGGTACGAACAGACGTAGAGAAGCTAAAGTAAATAATCTGTTTTTAACAGCCCGAGGACCAGCCAAAGCTGCTTCTCGAACTATAATCGCGGGCTGGGTTAAATCGGTTTTATCCGATGCTGGTGTTGATGCAACCCCTGGAAGCGTGAGATCAGCTGTAGCATCTAGGGGTTGGATAGACAGAGAACCATTAGACAAAATCTTAGCAAGAGCTAATTGGAGGTCAGAAAATACATTTTCTAAATTCTATAAAAAAGAAATAAGATCTATGCCTAATGCTACATCAAATAGTCTTTCATTGGGAGCTCTTTTTGAACCTGTAAGATAGTCGATGATTAGTTGTCTATTTTGATAATAAATTAAAAATGTAACATATATTATAGCTGGTTGTACATTATTATAATTTGTAAATATAACATTATGTTATGATAGTTATAAGTATTTTATTATTAAATAATTCAAGTATATTTTAGTATTATGCAATCACATTGGCGTCTCGTTCACCAGGCGAAAACAAACAATGTCTCAATATTGTTTAAAGGCCTCGAATAACGGCGGAAGGACATAATAACAGAGTTTTACCTACCATTAAAACTCATATTATGTCCGGAGCCTTATTCGAGGCCTTACAGTAAACTCTGCCTGGTGTTAGTTAAGTTATAAATAAGTAGGTTATTGAGACCACAATGAAGAGAAGCACAAGGGGTGTCACCTGGTGAACATGGCGGCCGGAAGTTGCCATATTTGCGGCGAAAAATGGAACTACAACGACTAAATACGGCCGGAAACGGAAGAAGTCATCTCTCAATATTGTTTAAAGGCCTCGAATAAGGCTCCGGACATAATATGAGTTTTAATGGTAGGTAAAACTCTGTTATTAAAGAAATCAATATATTAACTTTGCCTTCCTTATTTGTATTTGAAAATATAATGTATATTCGTAAAAAAATACATAAATATAAGTTAAATAGTGATCACCACACTTTTAATACTAGAAATATAAATAGGATAGATGTACCTAGTTTAAGACTTAAAAATTGGGTCCGTTATAATAAAATCCCAAAACACATAACTGAGCTCACAGAGGGCAAATCAAGTAGACTGTAAAAACCGTTTTAATAAAAAAGCTTATTATAAAATCTGACATTAAATAGAAGACTAGCTGATCTCCGTGGTTTCACCCGCGCGGTGCTGGATGATGATGATGATTAATCTTATATAGCCTATGTTACTCAGGGTGAATGTAGCTTTCCAATGGCGAATTTTAAAAATCGGTCCAGTATTTTTGAGCTAATTCAAGTTACAAACATACTTACAGACAAATCTTTCTTCTTTATATTAGTATAGATAAAGATGCTTGGAATACTCCATTTTTGGCAAGCTGTCACACTGCCACCCATAAAATGTAATATTTGTAGTACCTAAGTAAACATTGTAAACATCTATATAAAAATAATGGCCCCGAGTTTATTGCCGCTTCTTCTCGGTAGGCTCTATATATTTCGGAACGCGGCGGTAGAGTCTTTAAAGTACATTATAATGAAAAATTGACGTTCATAAGTGCGTCTTTGATGCCTAAATTGAATAAATTATTTAGACTTTGACTTTAAGAAAAAATAATATTTAAAGTTGTTATAAAACATTTTATGTTGTTATAAATAAATTTCAGGACTAACCACTAACTTGGAACCCATTTAGTTCTCACTTTTTTGTCGTTGAAGTCAACAACCGCATATCATAACATTGAATTTGACTCTCATTTCACATTTATGTTTTGATGGGATACTGTGTACAATATTGTGATTTGATAATTAAGCCAACAATGGGGTTTTATTTTTTTATAAGTAAATAGGCTTGCGTTTGACTACCTTCACGCCTGATGTTAAGCGATGATGCGGTCTACGTTGGAGCACGCTTGCCTAGAAGGAACCGATTCACTCGTGATTTGAAGACACCCAGATTGTAACCTTCGGGGAACACCCATTCCGGCAGCGAATTCCACAGACTAGCAGTTCGCTTAATAAATGTGGAATCAAAGCGCTTCGTACGGGTTTTCGGAATATCAACCATAAAGCGGTGACGATTTTTTGTACCCGCTCTGGCAGTCGGATAGAAAAATGGACAGGAGGGAATTAGATCGTGCAGACCCGATGCACACTCTCCGAAATGTATCCGATAAAAAACCGATAGACTAGCAACTTTACGTCGATGCTCTAGACTAAGAAGCTTAGCCCGAACTAAGGATTCATTGCTGATGAACTTCTTGGCCCGTTTCTCTATAGATTCCAATGCCTCAAGCTGGTACTTAGCTGATCCATCCCAAAGGTGAGAGCAGTACTCCATACACGACACACGAAAACAGACACGCCTGGGTCTTAGCGGCATTGAACTTGACCAGGCTGGCATCGTCCCAATCGGAGACTGCCTTAAGGGACAGGTTGTATAAGTCCAGTAAGGTATTTTTAATATCGTGGGACCGCATGACAGTAAAATGTACACTGTTTTTCATAGAAGCGCTCACCCACGCGTGGTCCCCGCGCGGGGTTGATGCCCAGGATCACGTCCCGCATCCCGAGTACTTATTCTTCGCATTACAATGAATACTTGTATGAAAAGACAAGACACTTGCGGGGGTCACGCATGTGGGGCAATCCCGCGTGCGTGACGAACTCCACACGATATTAAAAACACCCGAAAAGTATGAACCATACAGAGTGCTATCAAACTGACCTGTTGTTGTACATTGCTCGGAGCATGCGCCCGCGCCACACGCTCAGCTGCCTCCCACTGATTCGCCGTACGATACATCTGAATCGCACTCTTCCAATCACCTGTGTCATAAAGGTTCCTTCTTTAGATATGTACTAGTTAATGCTCACGACTTCCCCAGCTTGGGTTATATATTTTTATATCGATTGGTGACAGACAAGTAATTCGCTCGCCTGACGTTAAGCGTCATGCTTGGCCATAGCAGTTTAGTGATTCAAGTATTAGAATCCTGAGCGATGCGAATGATTCATGGCTCTCAATATAAATTCTCGTTTTATTCAAAAACTACATTTATACCATGTATTCGAGAAAAAGAAAGATTTAAGCGAACATAGATTTTTGTAGAAGAAAATTAA
The DNA here is from genome assembly GCA_917880725.1 of Selenia dentaria. Lineage (NCBI taxonomy): Eukaryota > Metazoa > Arthropoda > Insecta > Lepidoptera > Geometridae > Selenia > Selenia dentaria. The sequence continues at coordinate 15,049,143 of OU862889.1, read as the reverse complement.
GGAAGGTTAAGCACATTTTAATGTAACAACGCAATGCCAGACATTCTGCCGTGTGTAACAGTGTGCAAGTTTTATTGTGTGTAATTGAGAGGACGTTAGGAAAATAACTGGGCGTAAGAGATTTTAAAACAAATAACTGCCATACTTATAGTATATCCACCATCCAAGTTTATGTGGACTAGTCAAAACTAGTCATATGCCATAAATTAAGGCGCTCTACCATAGATAGAACACATTAACCCGTTGACACGCGATTCGCCATATTTGGCCAATAATACAATAGATTTCGCAGAAATCAACCTACTTTTCCAGGAACTGCAACGTGTGTGGTTAATCTGCATTAGCACTTAGTCTTGTCTTAATGAAAACCAGCTGTTCTCGACAATTTCACAATATACAAAACTAAGAAAAATAACCTTCCTAAACAGAGGTTAGTTATAAAAGCTTTTACTCTATGTATTGATACACAAGTTTTGGACAACAAATTAAAACCTTACATAACAAAATTATTAAATAAACTTTTTTATTAGCCTCGTCATACTAGAAAGTTAACAACTCTGAACACTTCAGAAACTTTAGCCACATACATATGACGCTCACAAAGCATGTTCGAGACGGATGTTATCCACTATCACAACATTTGTTTACAAGAGGATTACATCGGTTTAGTCAGCAGTGCACTGAGGTAGGCAACGCGCACGTATGCGGGTGCAAAACGTCATCCACTTTCATGTTTTAAGAGCATATCAGGACTTTTTCGCGCACAGTTTATTATCAAAACACAATTTTGACTAACCACTACGTTTTCTGATCGAGTTGCATTGACCGTGGTTATCATCCCTGGTTACTTTTTTTTTTCAGTCTTCAACTGCACACAAAACTGCTAAAAAAAGGGCTACTTTTTGAAATTTGTATAATTAGGACCCAATTCCACAACTTACGGTAGGTGATTCTATTCTAGGCGAGTGCGATTCACCGTGCAGTGAAGCTCGGTCGTGTTGGCACATGCTTGTTATCCGTGTGTCCGTAAACACACTCCGCGGATGAAACCAAGCTCTCAACAATGTCACCTCTGTTGGGACACTGGATAACATCCTCTGGTACATGCTTATTGACCAACAAGTTGCGTGAAAACCAACAGTCATTAGTAGTAAATGAGTGCTAATTACTATACGGAGATAGCCTAGTCGTATGTAATAGTATTTCAGGCAATGTTTACAATAAGATGTCGATAATACATTACACGTACCCGCTTGAATATAATAGGTTTCGGCGGCATGCAAGTCTCCGGCAGCTTGTAATGCCTGCGCCACGTGGCGGCGCGTCGCTTCTAGCAGCGTCCCGCGGTGCGACCCCACCAGCCGCAGCATTGCCTCGTACTGTGCTGCGTCCTGCAACATCATCATACCTAAAAACTAACAGCCCAACAGGCGACTGCACTAAAAGTTATGCAGCGAACTCTGCCGCATTCTACTCACAACTCATCGCTACATAAGATCTGAGCGCAGCATAACTGATAACAATCATCGTCGTAATCAGTACTATTATTGTATTTGATGTTATATTGTTACAAGTCTACAATAAAGTGTTATCTATGTCACGAACCTAACAGATGGCTCTAATATTGAGCACGCAAAAAGTGACAATTTCCTGAATCGCGATGACGAAATTAACATGGCACATCAACCTATATACAAGTTCAAGACAGGCTATCCGACAGCTGTCCCTGAGCAAACAACACCTGGCTCAGAGGAAAGTACTTCCCTATTGGATGGAGGCCCAATGTGGATTGACTTACTTCTACCTATCTATGTTACCTATCCACCCAACCGACCTCCACAGTAATAATACGACGTAGGTATTTATGTGAACGCGTACGGCATAAGAAGCGCTCGTAGCGGAGCTTGACTTGGCGATCTTAATCGATCAACAAGTTAAGCAACACTTGCTGCGGTCAGGACTTGGATGGGTGACCGCTAGTGGCATTATTCAACTGAGCGCTTCCGTGTTTCGGAATGCACGTTAAACCGTCGATACCGGTTGTTTGTCTTAGGACAACAGTCGTAAGGCTATGTTGAAGGCCTTCGGACGGAAAGAAAACTTCGACATGGGTTGGTCACTAACCTGGATAGGTTGGCTGGTACCAAGCCGCACTGGGCCCGCGTGGTGTATTATAGCCCAACTCGTGCTCTCTCTAGGAGGAAGGCTCAAGTCCCAGCAGTGGGACCAAAAATGGGTTGATTATTATTTTCTATGATTATGTACGGCTTATAATGTTTTCACTATGTTAAGTAATTTTTTTAATTTGCCTACAGTGAGATTTTTATTTAAATATCAAGACAGTCAAATAGAAATATGTAGGTACGTCACAATCCTGTCTAAATTATGGTTTAGTAAAGCGATAGATGCATAACCAAAACTTTCTGAGGCGGGGAATTGACGAGAACATAAAAATCTGGTCCAAAATACCGGATTTTCAGCTAATGACTGTTGCAGTGCCACCTAGAGGTTAGCGATTTTGCGTAGCGCTGCAATGCTCTCGTCACCCTGACACGTTCGGTTTTGAGACTCTTTCGCCCAGTAATTTCACTTGCTACAGTGCCCTTCACACCCTACTAAGTAATTATTGCGCACTATTCCTTCATGGAAGAATATATGGCACTGCTGTGGTACCGACCAAGAAAGCCTCTTGCACAAGAGACTTACGATTCGTATCCCGACAGTGGAAGCAATATTCAATAACTTCATCCCCTCACGGATTCAAACGGGTAAAAGTATAATCTTCCTGTTCGCTTTAGCCAAAAATTTCCATATTTTCGACTGGTATCATCACATACAGGTAAGGTAACGATCCCAATGATGGACACTTTTAGGACAACATTTTGTGTCTTGTTAAAATTTCTTGTCATGTAATTAATATTATCAGGAAATATATGGAGTTATTTTAGGTCCTGTGTTTGTTGTAAATAATTATTACTTAATATTTATGTCAATTAAGTAAACTAACCTAAAATTGACCTAACAAAATATCATATTTTTTCACCATTGGTGGACACAAAAAATTTAGTGATGGACACCCAATTATGAACAAGTTCTAGTTATGGACTACCAGTTTTGAACTGGTCCCAATGTACCACCCCCAGTAATGAACATACTTTTAAATGGTTATATAATGAAAAACTATTTAATAGGTCTCTTTTTTATTTTAGTATTATACTTACGTTTACTAGATACTATATTATTATCAGTTTCATTAGTATGCTACTTAGATACTAATTTGTACTGCGGTTTTGTATCTTAACTAGGTACAAAAAAAATATAGTATATGCTTTTTATGAATTAATCAACAGTTTCATTTACGCAAACCAACAATAACTATAACTAGTTTAGAATAGTAAGTAGGCACTTAAATTTTGAAATAATCAAGTATTATTTCTACATAGTAAAGCATAGTACAGACAATGATTACTAGTTTAGACTTATTATGCATAAGAAGACTTAAGTGCCTATAATCAACAAGTTTTGTTTCCTTTAACTATAATAAAGTACCTATCAATTATCACAACCATTGTTAATTAAGAGATCAACATACAAGTTCTGTAAAATTCTAAGTAAAAAAAATATATAAACATCAAACTTTGTCATTTGAAAGACTCATTCTAAGGCGAATGGAAGGTATTTTCTCATCTCTTTCACGACATAAAAGCCTCGTTTGTTACTAAGTACTGGTACATCAATTACTTCGACAATGTCTTTCTCCGCATACCAAATTTTGTCTGGCTTATTTGGCCATCTAAAAGTATTTCCCGTTGAGAAAGTCATTGTGCTTATTTCGTAGGATCCTTCATCTACGTTTTCTATTACACCTGGGAAACGTTCTCCTTCATATGTTATGATTACGTAGATTCCCTTTGATAGTTTATTCTTCTTTGGACATAGTTTTTCGAGTGGTATATCTTCGGAGTCAGAGCTGGAATGGTTATCCTGTTGTGATTTTCTTAAATTAGCTAAATATGTCTCATTTGAATAACTGTCATCACTCTCAGCATAGGGTATTTCCACATCTGTCTCGTCCGATGATGTACCTTTAGGTACTTTTGGTTTACTTTTCTCTTTTTTCTTTTTCTTAAGTTTGTTTGATGTCTCTTTTAATAGTTTCTTATCTGCTCTTTCCTTTGCCCGTCTTTCCTTTTCTTCTAATTTCAGCTTTTTTTGAGTTTCTTTCTTTTCATAGTACTCTATCCACGCCCGACTCGTCACAACAGAAGGTATTTTTTCCTTAAGTCTTCTTTTTTTCCCTTTTTGTGTTTCATCTTCTTCAGGCCAGAATAAATTTCGTTTAAATGGAGATGGTATTATGATATTTTTATTTTTTTCAGAGACTCTTTGTGATTTACTTGGTGTAATTCGTTTTTCTTTCAATGCTCCTACACCAACAGTTACACCAACTGGATTTGATGTAAATGCTTCTCTCCTTGGAGTTTTTTCTACGGCAGATATTATGTCAACTCCCTTGTCATGTGAAGTCTCAGGTGTATGTATTTTTATGGGCGTCTTATCATGTTGTATCACTGAAGGTGAATATCTTGCATCTTCGGCGTCACTGTTTTCGATTCCATGAGATGTTCCGGGATTAGATTCAATCGTAAATATAGATTCAAGGGCATCTTTAATTTCAGAACCTTTCTTTGTTTTAGAGGCATTTATTCCAGAAGTGCCAGGTTCTGCTACTAAAGCATCCAAAAATGTTGTAGGGTCAGTTTTTCTAGTAACAGAGCATGTTGGCGTATGCTCCGGTAGCATGTCATTCGACAAACTTTTAACAGGAGGTTCGTTATCTGCAATCGCAATTTCTTCAAGATCTGGCAATGCAGTTTCTGCAATGGCTGGGTTCATAACATCAAGTGCAAGTAGAGATGTTTCGTTGCATTGATTTGACCCGACTACTGATTGCTTCATACTAGCCCATATGACGTAGAGAGATGTATCTTCTGCTGGTAAGCGTTCTTCTAATTCATGTCTGTCTTTGTAATAGAGCTCTTTGAACAGATCTAGCTTTTCGCGCCGAAGCACGGACGTTATTTCCTTTTCAAGTTGTTGAAGCAGGCAATATTTTTGGGAACTTCCTGAAGCTGTAGCATCTTGTCGTGACCGGTGAGTTTTGATTTTTGTTAAATCAACATAGCTTGGGCCAAAAGGACATAAACCAGCGCCACGGAAGCCATTTTTGATTGTATCTTCAGTCAGTGTTTGAAGCGCAGTTTTTAAAACCGGAGCAAAATGTTCCTTTTTTAAATTTTGTCCGAGGTTGCGCATCTTCCAATTTGTTACAGCCTTTTTCCATGATGCTTTTAATGGCCTAAATACAGCCAGGTCCATCGGCTGCATAATGTGAGTGCTGTTGGGGTTTAAAGTGATCACTTCTATCCCATTTTTAGCACAAAAATTGGACAAGTGCAGTGTCAAATGCGATTTGTGGCCATCGAGGAAAAATAGCACGGGTGTTTTTATATTTTGCTGCACAAGCCAGGGATGAAAGATGTTGGTTATGTATTCATAAAATGTACTACCGCACATCCAGCCGGTTTGCGATTTTCCGATGGCCCAATCATCAGGAAAGTTTCCTGCTATAGCTGCAGGAATGCGCTCATAACTAAACACCACCATGGGTGGTGCAAGTTGGCCCGCCGCATTGCCTGTTATCAATACGGTAAGATTGTCTTTTTCATCGCCTGATGAGCTATAAATATGTTTTTCTCCTTTTTGAGCCAATACTTTCCCTGGCTTTGGCGACAAAAAAAACGCACTTTCATCTGTGTTAAATATTCTTTCAGGCTCTTCTAAAATTGACATCAGATTATTATTATTTAAGTAATCCTCAACTTCCTTGAACCACTTCTCTATATCTTTTTCTGAGACATTATCACGTGCCGTAGTTAAATTCTGCGCAGTTCTTTCCGCAATGTTAGGGTGTCGTTTTAAAAATAGATTATACCATTTTTTTCCGGGCCTGTTGTCATTAAATGGGGTTTTTTGATTTTTTTCTGTAATTATCCGTTGGACGCTGTCCAATAATTCCTCTTTAGTTATTGGAATATGTTTGTTATTCATATCTATAATCCACTTTTCAAGAATGTCTTCGTCGTTTTTTGTTAAATATGTTGCCGGACCCATGGAACAAATTAAAGGACTTTTCCCACTAATTTTATTGTGCAAAGTAATCCTGGGCACACCATATTTTGAAGCAGCTACTGATATTTTTTCTCCTTTGTGCACAGCTTCTATAGCGTTTTGCATTTGTTCTGGAGTATACTCCTTTTTTGGTGCCATATCTGCAGAAATACAAGTTTAAAAATAAATAAAGCGATGATAAAAAAGTATGATGTCCATGACTGGATTGAAAGAAATTCCCAGTAATGGACACCTATGTCCATTACTGGAAGGAGAAATTGAAATAGAACACAAGTAGTCTATACCTTAACAGAATAGAAAGCGCATTTAGAAAATGACGTTGAACTATGAAAGTAAAAAAAAAATAAGTTTCGACATTTGTCCATTATTGGAAAACAAGAAAAATATAATCCAATATTGGACACCAACTCACATACGCAAAATTTTAAACATTGACTTTAATACAATACCATAAAAATCTCTTAAATATACCCACAATAACAAGAAATAATGCATTTTTTCATTTAAGCATAGCAAATACTAGCAAATTAAAACATTTTGTACTTACTGTCTTAGCGATGGATGCAATAAAAAACGATTTTTGACGAGGGCAACGCTCGAGCTCACTTTTACATTCGCCATTTGCAAACAAAATGGCCGAATGGAATGAAATGTCATATTACGTAAGTCAAATAGATGTAGTCTATGGTCAACATTCAACCGCGCGCGAAATTCAAAAAAAATCCTTATTTTTGTACTTTGTTTTAGTTTTTGTCCATAACTGGGGGCTCGTCCAACACTGGTGACTTTACCTTACCTACTCTTTAACTTGCACTTTGCACTAGAAAACCTTTGTTCGTTTTCATTTTTTATCTGCACAATTTTTTAAGTTCGAAGAGTCTTGTCGTTTTCCTGGTCGTTGAGAGTGGTTAAATTTTCTTGTTCTCGGAACCAGCTCTCATAATTTTCGTATAAACTGTCGGGCATTCGTGCCAATTACCAATGGCAAAACTCACACAGATTCATAGAATTAATCAAGAAATAACATAATTTGTGTTACCACTACTGTGACGCTGCAGTCGTATTAAGGTTGTACTGAACGTTTGGAGGAGGTAAGCTAGCGAGCCATTTCTATATTTAGCTGGTCTTTAATATCAACTTGGAACCTCCATTGGACGATATGGTGAGTTGCACGAATCCTTAAACTTTTCTCCATCTCCCTTTACGCAGTCGATTACTCTTATCCCCTACGTATCGTCTTAATGTTTATCGTTTAGATTAAAATATAACATATGACTCAAAATATAACAACTTTATCACAAATTCAAAACCAAAAATAAACACAAATTACATATTGTAATAAGTATTATACAAACCATAACGAATAATTATTGAAATGACGGAGAAGAAACCTCCATGATGTTTTTTTTAAATTAATATATTAATTTTAATTGGAATAATTTACTGTAAACAATTTCAAAAGTATGAATCTATGTTTTAAAAATCAATTCAAATAATAAATTTAACAAATCTAATTGTTATAGACTAATTATTATTGGCTAATTATTGAATCCGCGCCGATACGGCCATACTGACAGGCGGTGCGCGCTCTGCACCAGCTTGTTGACTCGTTAACTCTCGCAGACTGCTGTTAATTATCGCTGGCTTTTCAGTTTGGTGAATCTTCATTCCGTGGGTCACACCTTGGTTCTTCCCGTGAGGTTGACGGAATGGGTTCGGAAGGGCCTGCAGTAGTATTTGTCCCGTCTCGCGCAGATACGGTCATTCTGACAGGCGGCGCGTGCTCTGCGCCTGCCTGTGTTGTGATGTTTGATGCCTGAATTAAAGAAAACGTTTTTCTTTTAAGTAGGTATCAGTACGCAACCCATGTTGCTTATTTTTATTAAGTTTATTGTTTCTACAACAGTACACAAAGACGTGCTCGTGCACAAAGATCGTGCACTGCCTTATTAATTTAGAATCTGTGGTGTATACGTGTCTACCCATAGTTCCACAAGGCGTCCCTACGGTATCTCAGGGTTCACTTGTGAATGCATCAAGGATCCGTGGTTAGCTCAAGGGCAACCCATGGTTAGCTCAGAGGTATCACTCTCCAGACATTTTACTTTTGTAGATTACAACAGTACACTAAGACATCTTAAGTGCACTGCCTTATTAATTTAGAATCTGTGGTGTATACGTGTCTACCCATAGTTTCACAAGGCGTCCCCATGGCATCTTAGGGTTCACTTGTGGATGCATCAAGGATCCGTGGTTAGCTCAAGGGTAACACGTGGTTAGCTAAGAGGTATCACTCTCCAGACATTTTATTCTTGTAGATTCTAGTTGAAAATATCGTGAAACATAATGAATTTCATACTCGCCGGTTTTAATCCGATGACGCGTGTTCGTCGTTGTGAGTTATTTGGACTGACTGGCCAGCTTGAGATGTGGATGACACTGAATCAGTGGCGGTTGCAACGTTGTTTTGCAGAGTCTCGAGATCATCTCCCGCCGACATGGCACGTTGGCTTCCCGGTTGTGGTGCACGCCGAAGTTGATCGTGGGTGACTTACTAGAGCGGCCTCTGCCGACCAACTTTTTCACCATGTAGCGGTCATTTTCAAGAACCCTGATAATTTCGTAGGGTACACCCAGATGTTCCTTTACAAGTTCTACATACTATGCAGATATCAACGTATCTTTGGATCGTGGTGCTCATCTTATTGAACCAGTAGGTTTCTTTGATTTTCTGTAGGTTTTTCTCCCATCCTGGGTGCTTGAGTGTGGTGTAGAAGGAGTTAATAAAACTCCATTGGAAGGACTTCGGTACTACTGTTTGCAGCTGTTCGCCGAATATCGGGTCTAGGACGTGCTTCTTTAGTGCGCCTTCTTCCAAGGTAAAGCCTTCCACTGGATTGTTGTCAATCAGGTTATTCAGTATTGGCCGAAATTCGTCATCTCATCGTTGTTCGACCTTTAACCATTCTACGTCTTTTGCAATGCCAAACGTACTGCCAGTTCACTGTGATTTCTGCTGAAGAAATCAGTATGCAGGAGCCGGTTTCTTTTACGATATTCGAGCTCGAAGTCATAGTTTTGTAGAAACGCCCACCAGCGGCGAATCCGTGGTAACAAGTCCTTCTTGTGTTTTGGCGCCTTAAGTGAATTACAGTCTGTTATAACTTTGAAAATTTTTTTACGTATAAGTACTGTCGAAAGTGCTTTATTGCTCGGACCACTGCTAATGATTCCAGTTCGTATGAATGATAGCGGATTTCAGTATCAGTGGTCCTCGTGCTCATGAAAGCTACCTCATGTTGTCGTCCGTCGAACATTTGACGAGGACTGCTCCAAATCCAAGACTGCTTGCGTCTGTATAAAGCTGTATTGGTGCTACTTTTTGCTGTCACACGATGAACCATTTGCTGATGCATCAGTCTGGTGCCGTCTCATGTCATCACCATGCTTAAGTTGGTGCCATGAATCAAATTCATAAATATGTCAGCTGACATTTCATGATCGGGAAGCAGAACAATATTTCAATCCTTATCGCGTCAATGATACAGATGGTCTTCATCCTCGAGTCAATGAGCACTCTGCTCCACTATCGAAGATGGCACGTATTGTTATAGCACCGATCGTAACAGTGATGGGTGCTTGATTGATTCCAGCTAGTTCACGTTCGATGTCAGTGCGTTTTGACGCTTGTAGCACGTCTCGAATGTATGACCCGTTGTGATGGGCTGCACGGTGTTGAAGTTGTTTGCTGGTACTCCTGAAGTATTCAATGAGGCAGGGTCTATCAGCCTGGTACTGCCCTGCGCTGTTCCAGTCGTGACAGGTTGAACCGAAGTCAATGAGGATGTGGTTGGGGCCAATGCTTGTTCTGATCCCACTTCTGATGACGGAGAAGAGACCTCCATGATGATTTTTAAAAAATGTGACTTATATTCTGTTCCAAATAAAAGTCCACAAATCACTGATAGGTTTCGTATATTCGACCGGTAGCGTAACGACGTCCCAGAGAGGTCCGTACTGTGCGGCGGCTTGAACAAGAATGCCCCTCCCGTCGATCGATGTGTTTCTTCAACCCCTACGGGGCTGGTGGAGGCCTCGAGCTTCCGCTCATTACCCCTGCTGCACCTCGGGAGGCCACTACCCCCCGGTAACTCAGTTGTCTACGTAGCATGCCTGTCGAGACAATACTACGCAGATATTGTACGCGCATAAAGACTGCACTGTACAATCTAGTACGGCACGCTGTACCTCCCGGAGGTGGCTCTTGCTAGCCATCAACTCACGGGGGCCCCCGCGCCTTTCATCAAATCGATTCTGGGTCCACTTCGTATGTTACTCGCCTGTAGGTGTTATTCGCCTGTAGGTGTTTTTCGCTTGTGTGTGTTTCTCACTCTTCCTATGTTGCCGTCTCGCTTTAGTGATATAGACAAACCCCTCCCGTAGCCAGTGCGACCGCTTTTATAGGTTACGGCGTACTTGCACGTGGTCGTTTTAAACATTAAGATTGCAATACAAAGTGATGGCATGTGATGTATAATTAATTGTACATCGTAATAAACTTAAATAATTAAATTATTAATTGTAATTGGAATAATTTACTGTAAACAATTTCAAAAGTATGAATCTATGTTTTACAAATCAATTCAAATAATCAATTTAACAAATCTAATTGTTATAGATTAATTATTATTGGCTAATTATTGTATCCGCGCCGATAGATATTATTATAGTATGAATCGATGCTTTAGGGTGGCAGTCTGGTCTGAAATAGCCGCATTTAGAGCGCTTTCCGTATAAGTAAAATAGAAGGTAGCACGCCGTAACATACTTTATAAATATCTTCCATCATCGGATGGCACTGGTTATTGCCTTAAACCTTCCTTAATTAAAGCTGTAATATTTATATTATAATTTAAATGTTAATATCTCTTTCTACCATGAGGCAGTAATGTTCGCAATACTGTGTTTGGTTTGAAGGTATGGTTACTGACAAAATAACAGGCACATGAGATTTAGCAACTTAATGTATGTAATGGGCTAAAGGCGCAGTGCAGTTCACTTGTGACAAAATGCATCTGTTCTAAATAAAGGTTACAACAACTTGTGCTTTGTGCTTGTACAGTCTGCAACAACAACAATAACAAAAAATATATTAAACTAAATAAAACATTTTTGTTTAGATTATAATTAGTACTCACGGGATGTAAGTACACCACGATTAGGCAGGTTTTGGAGTTCCCGATATTTCGGCACAGTTACATGCACCACGTTAACGGGTAGACTGAATATGCGAGTAGATGCGAAAAAAGTTCAAAGTTATTAAGAGCAGACAAAACGGTATACCCTCTTTCTTACTCTTTTACTACGAATACTACTGGCCCTCGAACTCGATTGTAAGTCTCGACAATACACACTAACTGTATCACTGCAAATGTTGTTTTGATCTTTTTCGACGTTTTTCACGTCAACCCGCATATTCAGTCTACCCGTGAACATGGTGCATGTGACTACACATTGCACTACAAACTGTTTTTTTTTTATCTAGGACAACTGTGACACAGATAACTCATAGTGACACGTTGACGCTTACGATAATTATTAATACTTTTTCGCAAATTTTTTAACACTTAACATACGAGTATAACTAAACTAACTATCGTCAACTGTAAAGACCTACCAAAGGAACAGAATAAATAGTACTATGTACAGAAGGATGACTCGCATAGAAAACGCGTAAATACCATTCCAGATGGCTGGCAGCATTGCCAAATGGAATGGTTATATGGCCAGTATTTTGGTCACGTGTTGATTCAACAAGACATCTCGACAGGTCTTCAAATTCAGTTGGTGGTGCCTGGTTACCGTAGCCTCAAGGTTCAAACAAATACCTGATACCAGGAGCACTTTTTAAGGGCACATTAAGTATTTACGCCTTTTGTGGTTCGAAATATCGGGAACTCCAAAACCTGCCTAACCGTGGTGTACATCCCGTGATTACTAATTATAATGTAGTTAACAACCGCGAAAGTCTAAAACAGTGTATTTTTATTTAGCTACTGTAACATTACCTTGTACATAGAGATAGCTTCATCAGGCTCTCCAAGTCCAATATAGATCTGCTCTGCCTTCCTCAACTGCCCTTCTTCTCTCAGCTGTTGCGCTAGCGGCATGTAGATCTCCCTGGTGTCTTCCTCGGACAGGTGTGAAGCGGCGAGTTTCAGTCCATCGGCGACGCGGCCGGCCGTATTATAAGCGCGCACGCATCGCTCTGACATCCCACATGATATAAAAACTCGTTCTGCTGTCTCCCATTCCTAAGACACAGATTGTTTATATATATATTAAATGGGTAGATACGTATTAGAACATTGAGAATCAATCCAAAGCTGTAGAAGTATGTATTTGCATTATTTAGGGGATTAGGCAGTTGAGTGTGCCCATTCCTAACACGTATATTTTGTTATTTACGAGTATGTTATACCGTATATATATGGATAGATACGTATTAGAACATTGAGACTCAATCCAAAGCTTTAGAAGTATTAACATTATTTACGGGATAGTTACCATGTATATTTGGTTTGAGTTTCCGATATTTCGGCACTGTTGCAAGCGCCATGATCACGGATAAACTGTGGTCTAATGTTTGCGACCATGAAAGTTTAAAATTAATACAAAGATCAGTCCACTTATACGCTATATGTATGTTTATAAGCCGACTGTGACGAAGCCGAAAGGAGAGTTAAGTGTTTGGCATGTAAGTATAATAGTATGTGGGATCTGTCAGCCATTCGGAATGGTTTGAAATCACGCTCACGTGGCTCACGGCATTGCTGACAGTGCAGTGAGTTATTATACGCTTCTCACAAAATACTTAACAAAATGATATGGAAACAATTTATTAAACCGTGAAAAAACGTTTCAAACAGGCCATAAAATCTTTTGTTTTACCGAAACGAACAAAAGCAAACACACGCACACATCAACGAATTGTAATTTTTAACAGAACTGCTCACGGTGATTGCAGTTCGTAACGTGGCCATTGAAACCGCAAAATGGCGTTCTCAGTGACGTAATCCATGATGTTACATGGGTGTACGTTGTTGCGCTTTCGTTGATTTGGAATAACGATCACGGCGCTAAAATCGATTTTGACTTCAATCGGAAAGCAGGCTGGCTTTAACACGTTAAAATGCTTAAAAAACAAAATGGCGGATTTTTTTGTATTTTCATAGTTGGGTTATTATTAAACTTTGAGTTTGTTAAAATAGCGTAAGTAAAATACCTGAGTCGATATGTAGTGGTCGCCCAACTGTTCACACTGCTCTCTGATAGATTCTTTATCATCAATAGCCTGAAATCATAATCACATATGTATGTTGACGGAATTTCAGTAACCATAGTAACCAATTATGAAAGTTTGGAAAATTCACTGTTTAACCGACTTAAAAAAGACGTGTCTCAATTCGACATATATTTTTGTATGAGTGTTCGCGGTAACTTCGTCGTTTATAGACCGATGTTGATCAAATCACATCAAATTAATCAAATAATTTATTCTGTAAGTGCGTACTTACAAATTGTCTATTTACATTTATTTTTCTATCTAAAACGGGATTGGAACCCCACCACGTCACGAGAAGATAATTATTTTTTGGTTGGTAGAGTATACTTTTATTCCATTTCAATTTTATCAAATTAGGCCCAGCAGTTTTTGAGTTACACTCCAATAACTGAAAAGTGTTTCGCCTATTTTGATGATTTGATCATTGATGACATCATCATTGACGGTGAAAGACAATCGATCCCGTAAGTAGCAAGGGTGATTTTTTTTTTACAAAAATGATGAAAATGATGAGAACCAATTAACTTCTACACTAAAAAGTATGAAATAACTTGTCGATGTCTGTATCATGCGCACAAGTACTTTGAACTATCATGGTACCGACTTCGACAAACTTCACGCTTTTTGGTGTTGAAGTCAGTTCAATTTTTTATTATGACTGCTGGTATGTACCTGTACAATCTGCAGCGCCTTGTTGTAGTGATGCGCTCTGAGCGCAGCGGCGAGAGCGGCGCGAGTGTCACCTGCTTCGATGAGATGCGGCACTGCGGCCCCCGCCTGCCTCTGTGCCACCAGCCATTCGCCCCACGACCTCTCTAGACTTATCACTTCACTGGGACAAGCCTGCAAATACAAAAACATTTTGTGGACACTTCATAATACTTACTCCGGTTATCCCAATCACGACCACAGCCACGAGCAACAGTTTAGACGGAAGCAAAAGGAATATTTACCTATATCAAACGGCTATCGGGATAACGGAGATCGCAATACAACTCACAGTAAAAAATTGTAATCGAGTCGCCTGAATTGGGGGTTGAGGGATGGAGAGGGGGACCCCTCCAAGCCCTAGTTTAATTACAAATTTAAGTGTTTTAATTTAATTAATTAAATGAGAGAATTGGTTTAGAGTAGTTTTTTTTTTTGTTAATGGACCTTTCTTTAGAGGACAACGAACTTCTTCAAAGTCACTGACCTTGATGTCAGTATCGAAAAAAATCTTAAGACATAATCTTATGACGCATCGCTCGTCAGTTGCTATCGCGGCACGCTCCCTTCGCTCGCTAGGCTCGCGCGTTGGTCACTATTAAATCTAACGCCTCGTCGTCGCACCTATGGACTTAACTCTGACAGGAAGATGTAGATTCACGAAAAGTAGATTGAAAGTCTTACCTCTCGTGCAAGCTGAACGGCCCTGGCATAGTTGTTTCCTTTCGCGTAGTAATCAACAGCTGTACGATTATCGCCTCTCCTTTCCGATATCTCGCCCGCCATTTCCCACCATTCTTCCTGTAAAAGAACAAGCTACCGATGAATATTTGATTTTTATAGAACCAGTATGAAATCATCCACTCCCTACGCATACGTAAGTAAACATTTATTGTATCCAGTTGCGTCCTTAACACATACTCATTGTTCGGTGTCAGTAACTGGAAACTAAAAGTCGTCAGTTGAAGACGCGAGCAACATTAACTCCTTACAATTGGACTGTGCTGCGCAAACGGACGAGTTGCATCGGTGTCCGTCTCCTGTGTGCGATGTGTCGCACGCGCACTGAGCGGGTGGCGCACAAGCGCGGGTAGCGCAGGGACAGTGGTAAATATTGTCGGCCTCTACATCGACTTATAATCAACACTACCAGCAAAGATAATGTTTTTTCATCGACGTTCACCGTGATACTAACGGAAAACAAGCAACGAATTGTACCAGTGGCCAGAAGTAGCGACCGGTGACTGTATCCGATCGTCGCCACCGGACACACCAACTACGGTTACCAGTGACCAGTAGTAGCAACGGGAGACTGTGTCCGATCACCACTACAGGACACAGCAACTACATACGGTTCCCTGTGACGGAGTGCCGTGTCGGCAACAAGAAGTGTGAACGTTTGCTCAGCGCTTTAATTTAAACAAAATAACACTATTATTTACTCCTTCTCTCTACGCGTAAAATAAACTTCATAAATCATAATAATTATTTATTTTAACTGGCCAACATTCGCGCTGCGGGTGATAGCGAAGATACGCGGAGCGCAGCTAGTATTTAATATATAAAAAATGATTGTTTACCTTTTGGTTAAACTTTGGGGAAATACTACCAAATATAAGTCAAAATGTAAAAAAATCGTTACATCTTCACATCTTAGTTTGCGACAAACTACTAGTATAAAATACAGTTCGTAATAAATTGTAAATCGACTGATATGTATTGTCGGAAGGCGCGGGTTCGAAGCCCGTCCACGGATGTGATTTTTTCTCTAAAATTGCGATGTTCGGTATAACTAAGCAGGTGTTAGCTTTATGTTGCTTTTTTTTCTACCATATTATAAAAAAGTAATAATTCTTACCTTGATAAGCTGGGAGTGTATGTCGTCTACCAGATCGTTGTCCCGAAGCAAGTGCGTTTGTTGCAGTATCAAGTTAGCGGCGCGACGCGCTCTGCCGCCTTTGAGCCACAGCCGAACCGCGCCTTGATTGTCACCTAACGAAGCCAGAGCTGCGCCAGCTTCACCATAACGACCTGGAGTATTGCCAAATGATAGATAATAGGTTCGGACGTTTCTTTATCACAGATTAACGAATGAGAGCCTTTACGAGAATGTCTCCAACAAGAGGTGTGCGTGTTGTGTTGTGAGAAATGAGTAGCGCCAGAGTAATTTCAAGTTTCCAGTGTAACGCCCTTTGCCACCCTTGAGCCATAGCTGTGTGATAAATAACAGATTCGAGCCCTTTATCACAGGCTTTGACAGTGTTGGTAAGCCGTTAATCAATTACAGAAAGCACTTTCATAATTTACACAGACTTTGCATCTCTGCGTATTCTACCGTCTGTACAACGGCGAGTGTTTGGAGGAACTTTTTTTGTTTGTTTTTGTTTGATCTGATGCCAACGCCTTCCTTTCACCACCGCACCGCTCACCATCGGCGGGATAATCGACCCCATTACCTTGAGTTACTTAGTTCAACTACGCAACGGTTACAACGGTACAACTAAAATCTGGATAAATCCAGACGCGGATTTATCCAGATCTGGATTTATCCAGATTTTAGTTGTACGTGTGTAGCTGTGGGAGATTTTTCCTTTGCGCTACGATACGGGGTTGTTTAAAAAGGGTGCAGTAAAACTTCTTAGAGGTCCGCAGTGCTTTGGCAACGCCCTTAGTGTTGCAAACGTCTATAGACGACGGTGACCACTAACTCACCATCAGGTGGGCCACCTGCCTG